>OY720154.1:7243769-8499032 GCA_963082725.1 Pedicia rivosa
GTTTCATTTTCGTTCTTTTTAAAAAATAAAAATTTACATAATTTTACAATTTTTTTTCTTCCTATTAACTTTTTTTTAGGAAAAATCTAAAAACTTAATTAGAAACTTTTTTTTTATTATCAAAATACAGAAAAAGGAGAAAACAAAGAAAAAAATGTTTAAAAACCGACTGTAAAATTCTGAATTGTTTTCTTAGGATAAAAACTATATCCTATATATGTGGCGCACAATATAATGTTATTCTTATGTTTCTTGTCCGAAAAATAATTCCGGATGTTGTTTTTATTATTTTTAGAAAAATCTTATAAGATGAAGAAAAATATAAAATTAAACTCGATACAACAAAATTATAGAAATATAATTAATTTTTGGACAATTTGTTGTTGTCTTTTTACAAAAATAATAAACTCAAAAAATATTTACTTCAAATATATGATAATTTGTATATAAAATGGCCAAAGGGGTTTCTATCTTTTAGATTTAATTTTTGTTCCCTTTTTATCGTCTCAATATTTTACGTTTAGTTTTAAAAGGTTTTCCCTTCCTTAAATGTTTATTGTTTATTTTGTTTTAATTTAGAAATGAAATTTCAAAGATCAAAAAAAAAAATGAGACTTCAATGGTGATGGATGACCTTAAAGGTTTCCTTTCTTTACACACAAGAAAAAAGAAACAATTATAAACACATCATAATTATCTCTTTTTGTTTTATTGAATAATCAATAGAGAAATATAAAAAAATAAAATCTTTAAATAGAATTTTTTGTGTATTCGGCAATTGTATCATTTTTTATTTGTTTTTGTTTGTATATAAAATAAAATTTCTTATTCATACTTAATTTAGAGACGCGATAAAGTGTGTTTTATTTTTCTTATAATTTAAAAAAAAAAACGATATCACTTGTTGCTTTCATTTAACATTTATTATACGTCACGATATGATAACACCATGATACATTAATTTACAATAAATTCTTTAAAGAAATTATTTCTCATACAAAACTATAAATAAATTTAAAAAAAAAAAATTAATGATAAATATTAACGTCACATCTTAAAAATAATGACACATTTTAATATATCTAATTAATTGTAACGAGTTATCTTAATTTCTGTGAAATAAATGAAGATTCCAATGTGCACATAATTTTTTTTTAATAATTTAAAATGAGAGACGAATCATTTTTTATTTACTTTTTATAAATAAACTTTGGTATTTTACACTTTTTTCATTAATTTATTTATTATCGGCAAATATTTTATGTTTTATAAAAGTCATTCAATTGAAACGGATGTCCACATTTGTGTAAGAGAAAAATCAATTAAATGAACGGTTCACTAAAGAATTTAAAATCTATTGACATTCATATAAAAAGTCCAATAAAAACAATTAGTGTTCTTCGTAAAGTAAGAAATAAAATTATAAAATTATGATCATGAATATATTCCAGATGGTTTTCATTGAGAAAATCTTTGTTCATTCCTTCAAGCATAAAATAAATTCTTATAATATTCTTACTTCATCTTTAAATCCAGAATATGAAACTCTCAGAAAATCAACCGTTAATATAAAAGTTCTCAAAATATCAGAATAACAAACAGATAAGAACCATATAATTTTTCAAATCTTCAATTTCAGAGTATGATTTTTTAAATCTTTAGAATCACAGAGAAAATCCATAATCCATAAACGCGTAACCCATAGCTCTTCATTGTTTGTGCCTTATGTTTTCTATCTTATAAGATTTACATCACATCAGTAACAAAGTCTAATAAATCTTAATTAAAATAACATCAACATGATTTAATTAAATGAAAATTCACGTATTAGATAAATGCATCATTATAATTTTCCTATCCGTGTACAAATAAATTGAAAAATCTGTTGCAATAAATATCAAATAATTTTGAATGATATTCTGCATAAGATTCAAAGCATACTTACGTACCTACCATGAAAACGTATGTAATGAAATCTCTTTTACCTAAACATGTTTACAAATCATAATTATATAATTTCCACATTTTTTTTCTTCTGTTTTATTGTAAAAAAGATAAAAAGAAACATATTCAAATTACACATACCGACATTTTTTATTAAACATCAAAGAATAAAAGTACAAAAATCAATTTAGTTATTTAAAAGTTGTTTTCGAAATAAGCAAAATTATAGAAAAATAGAAAATGAGTGTTAAAAGCATTTTGCTTTGCTTTAAGCACAAAATATGTTACAGAAATTTTTTTTATTAAACCTCAAAAATTCAATTCAAAGAAATAATAAAAAATTCATGAAAAATAAATCCTAAATATATATTTAGTCTACTTTGTATCCGATACAAAATCTCACATTTTAAAGACGAATTTTTCCTTAATAAACTTAAACTTTTGACTTTATTTAGATTTAAAATATCACAATTAAAAATGATTCTTTGTAACTAAATTAAAGAAACAAACGTATAAGAAATAAATATATTATTGCAGTAACGATAATTTTATAATTAAAATTTATCAGAGATAAATATTCCTAAGCAAATATTATAAAAGTAAAACTAATCCATCACTTGCATATAAAAGTAGAAACTGAATAAAAAATTTAATAAACAAAATATCTAACATTTTGTGATCTCCTTGTAACAGATAAAAAAAATAATAAAATATACGAATAATGTTCAATGTCTATAAGGGTTGTGAGGTTAGTTGATAAACATAAATATTTATCGACCAAAACTTTATAATGTTCAGTAATATTTATAAAGTTTTGTTACTGCTCATGTTGTTGTTATTATTGTTGTTGTTGTTGTTTAGTAAGAATCTTACAAACACAAAATATTTAAACAACAGCCAAAAAAAAAAAGTATATATACCCAGAAGAACACATGTCTGTTTCTTATAACAGAGTAGAACATCTTATGTATAATTTTAGAACGGAAATGCTCCTGTATATTAGGTGCATTATTAGTTTTTTTCTGTAAGTTTGAATACAAATTTTTTTTATAAGAATGAGAAAGGATTAAATGATAAAAGTAGAATATTCTTACATTTTTGTTATTTGTTCAAGTTCATTATAATTCTCGGTAGAATTTTGCACATTACACGTATAAAAAATAATTATAGATTAGAAAACTGACAATAGTTAGAATTTAGATAAAACGATTCAATTTTAGAATTACGACAAAAACGATGCTAGTAATATTGGTAGAAATTTAAATTTCTTTAAAGATAATTTAAATTCGTAACTTTTCTAAAATACCATAAGATCAATTTTATAAATTCCAATGTTCAAAAGCAGACGAGAAATTACACCAGCATAATTTTATTTAGGAGAGTTTTACATTAAATTTAATCCAAGGATCTGTTTTGAATGATTATTTGATATTTTGACAAATCGAAAAAACACCCTGATGGATAATCGAAACAAATTTTTAGAATGTTGAAGAAAATTGGTAATTCTCATCAGAAAGGATAAGAAATTTGAATTTGTCTTTATTTTTAGATTTTATTATTTTGTTTAAAATTCATATAATTTTGTTCAGATAAAAAAATTGGGTAACTTAATACTTTCTGACAAAATTGCGACACGTGCTTTACTTTTTCTACTACTTTACCTTCCATTAAATTAGCACAGAAGGAACAAAAGAAAAAAAATGTAATTCGATTAAATTAAGTGAAAACTCGTTTCCCTATTAATAATATTTTTATTTTTGGAAGAATCGTTCTCCTGTTCCAATTTTTTTTTACTTCACCTAAATCCCCCTTATTTATTTATTTTTTCACTCGTATTTCACTTTGGTTTCGCTTTGTTTAATTTTTACTTTTTTTAATTTGACTTTCGAGTTTGACATTCGTGATTTTGAAAATAAAACTTAAGAAGATTTTCACTTTTTGTTGTTTTGTTTTTATTTTTTTTTTAGTTTCTTAAGGTTAAGGCCAAGAGCATATGTTTGACAATAATATTCATTTTCCTTTCTAATTAGTAACATTTATTCCATTTTGGACAGATAGAGTGTGATGTCTAATATCTTTGTGATTTATAGACAAACTTTAGACTTTTCATTCATAAACACACAATAAATATTGTTTACATTCTATAGATTTATATTTTTATACTAACAGAGAATGATAAACAAAAATAGAAACTAATAATATAATTCGTCCTTCTGGTAAAGAAGACGTCAGTTCAACAGAAATTTTATTTTATTTTTAATTTAAAAAAAAAAAATAAAAGAAAAGAAAACCCAATCAAACAGAAAAATTAAATAAGAGAAACATTAAGACTTTTGGGAAATCATATTTTCTATTTTCATATATACGAAAAGACGCTTCTTCTTCTATAAATTGTTTTAATAAAAATATATATCAAAAATATATTAAAGATATCAAAAAAAAGCAAAAAGAGAAGGAAACCCATTTTTATTAAAAATGTTCGTGGTCATTTTGAGTAATGTAGAAAAAAAAATCAATGACCCAAATTTTATGTGTATATAAATTTGATGTAGGTGAATACAAATAATTCACTTTGTATATAAAGTGGATTAAATTATTTCAGATTTATATCCTTTTTAACGTTTTAGGAAAATCATCTAACTGACAGACAATATTTCTATTAAATCAAATCGGGTGTTGCGACTTCAGATAATAAATATAAACATTATTCAACTAAAATATATGAAATTCCAGAATAACAATTTATTATCGAATCAATTATTCGAATGACATCAAAGTCAAAGATCAAAGAGTGATTATTTTGATGATTACATTTAATAAACCCTTTAATGATATTTATTTGTTTTTTATTGACGCTGCGGTGCGGTTGAAAAAATTTTATTTATATAAATTGTTGGTATATCCATTAAACTGAATAATGACGGAGGCTATTAAATTTTAACATTGTATGTAAAATTAAGTTAAAAGAAGTATTTTCTTATGTTTTATTGATATTTAATTGTTTATTCTAAACACATTTGAATAACATAAAAAAAAATATTATTATAATCATTGTTTTATTATCATTAAAAGGAATGTTTGAATTATGTTCAAATCATAACTTATATACGTTGTTATAAAATAATTGAAGCCGATATGTATATTCGGTATAAAGAAATAAAGTACCAACATTTTCACAATACTTTCTAGACTGCAGACTGTAGAGTCATGTAATTTTCTAACATATAAAAATGTACAAGCATTTTCTTGGAAAACTTTATTCATTTACATTTTAATTAATTTCTTAAACAATTCTTACAAAGGTACAAAAGTTATCAACAAGAAAACCAAAAAAATAGAAGAAAATAAGAAATAAAGAAAAAAAAAATACAAATAAAAGTTTCCTTGATTTTTAAAGAAAATACATTTTTTTTTTGTTAACGTCAAACCAAAGGAAATTTTTAAAATGAAAAGAATATTTTTTTTAAATGTGTTTTATGAAAAGGACAAATTATTATATTATGAGATTCGTCTACGAATTATTATAACAAAATTCTAACAAAAGAAATGAAAATAAATTATTTAAGTCGACAAGAAAAAAAAAATTGAATAAAGACCAAAGATCATAAAAATGTTTAATTTCCTTTTCTAAAAAAAAAGTAAAATACAACTAATTAAAATCTTCAATTTTGTTAGACGGATGAAAATGTTGAACCCAAACAAAATCTTTCACTATTTCCTTCCGTTTTTATTCGTCTATTATTTAAAAACATAAGATGAAATTTTATATAATTGTTATAATGAATGCCATTGAATATAATTATAAAATTATACTAAATCACATCCGTCTTTTTACAATTATATCTCAATGGGAATGAAGTTTATCCAAACTAAAGGAACTAACGTTTTTTAATCCTCTTCAACAAAAAGACTATATTTTACGTACCAAGTACCCAAAAAAGATGCATACATATTTTCTTATGTTCTATGCGCATTTTCATTAATTAAGAATTATTTCTCTATCGTAACACAAATAAATGCAAAATGGTTGTATTAAATTATTATCTACAGTTTCAAGCCTGGATTAGTCTGGATTTTTAATTAAATAATTTTATGTAATTTAAAATTTTCAATCTTAAAAGTGGAAAATATGCAAAAGATTTTCTAAAATGTTATTTCTAATTTTACAATTGAGAATGAAAATAAATTTAACAATTCTTGAACAAAGATTCAATGACAAAATATAGAAATTAACCCAAAACAATAACAACATTTTGTTGGCGCTTCCAAATACAAGAATTAAACGTGTCAACGCCTTTTTTAGTTTCCATATAGAATAAAAATGCATATACAGATTTTTTTTATTTAAATTAAAAAGACAAAAAGGAATTAAAGTAAAAAGTGTTTAAATTGAAAGCGGGAGAAAAAAAAAATAATGTCTATGGATTTTTTACAGGAAATTCTCATTGTTTTTAATCGTATAATATAAATGATGTTTCACTTATGTCTTTTCTCTTCACTTTACTTATGTTTATTAATGTTTCTGTTATACATATAGATATATACTTGCTTTTTGGTTCATCGTTATATTATGTATTCATATGTTTCATGTTCATGTTCATAGAATACAAGTAGCGCCTTTGGCGGTGAATTCTTAATTAATTGAAATTGATTTTTATTAGGAAATGAGTTTTTATTTTTCCTTCACAATTTTAATCTTCTTATTCTCTTTATATATTTTTCAAGCTTTTTTTATTATTTACTTTTTATCCTTCTTTATATTTTTTTAATACAATGAAGAAAAAAATATTTAAACTGAATTTATTTGAAGGACGACGCATGCCAACAGAATTTTTTTTTTTGCTTGTTCGATTTAATTAAGTCATCCGAGATATAAAGATTTTTGTGTTATGTTTTTTAGTAAACAAATTAAATCATCATTCATAACATGTATCCATGTGTCAGAGTTGAAAGTCTTGTTCAATTTGGGAATATTATCAAAAAATAGCAAAATGAAAAAGTTTCTCTTTCACTCAATAAATATTTCTTTTTTGTGTTAGAATAAAAGTTAAAATCGCAAATTTTGAATTTCATTCGTGGCTGAGAGACTTCTTTTCTTAGAGGAATAGAATTCAGTTCCAATTCACACATGAGAATAAAAATGGTACTTTACAGTTTTTTAATACAAAAGTTGATGTTGTTTAAAAATACAAAAATAAAAACCATTCAAAGTATGTAGATATTTTTAAATTTTTTGTTTTATTTAACTTTTTTTTTTTAAATGGAATAAAACATCAACATTTTCCAAAAGGAATAAACAACATCAGATAAATTTTCATAAATAATCTCCTTTCTATCTCTGCTGAAGGCATATATTTAGTGAAAATGTTTTCATTTCATTTAGTCACTTTATAAATATAATGTAATTAAATAAATTGTAATTTAATCCATAGACTTTTCTTTCCAATTCTTTTTATTATTTTTGTATGTGTGTGTGTGTGTTATTATTGTATTTATATATTTACATTGATATTTGTATATACTATTCTTTTATTCAAAAGAAAAGAATCATAACATACAATATAAATTTACATACGCACACGCATTCACTACATACTCTACACACGCAGACTCCATACACACACTCGCAGTTGTTGAAGACGATAGAATATAAATAATAATTATATATAAAAAAGGGTTTAATACAATATCCACTTTTAACTTCCCGTTTAAAATTGAAAATTTATATATTGCAACATATTTTACACTGCAGCATCCAACAATTTAAATACAATTTGAACAATACAATATATAAATATCATTTCATTCATGATGGTTAGGGAATTTTATAGCCTGAAGGTTAACCAATATTGCCATGATACAAATAAAAATTGTATGAGTTTGAAGATCATATTATATGCCGTAGGAAATGCTTGAGTATCATTTTATTTTAATCGACTCAGAATTAAACGGTTTATTTGATGTAAAAGCTTGAAAGTGTACACACAAATTTTATTTAACTTTAAAGCTTTTTAAGAAAAGAAATTTTATATATTCAATTTTTCATTCAAAAGTACTTGACAATATGAAACTATACTACATCCTTTAATTTACCCCATCGGAAGATAGAGAAGCAAATTTCATTTTGTATAAGATTTAAATAACACAATTCATAATAAATCATAACAATATAAAAATGGATAAAAGAAATATTGTACATATTTTTTTTATGACTTTAATAAATATCTTCACTTTTTCTCTTGTCTAGAAAAATATTCTTTATCTTGTATGTTAAACATAAATGTTTCTCTTTATATACAAATATAAAAAGTATTTTGTCTATTTTTAGAAATATATTTCTTTCTCAAGTGGCAAACAATAAAATAAAAATATTAAAAAATGTCTTTCTAGTCTGGATATTTCGTTATTCTAAATACCAGAGAAAAATGAAGAATTCAATTGTGCAATCGTCATATTCACTTTAGAATTGAATTCACCTTTTTATTTAAAATTTTTTAACAAAAAATATCCTTTTTTTTTTGCATTCCAAATGTAAGAACCAAACGAAAATTCAATTCTGCTAGAGAGATGAGATGAAAATGGGAGTTTTGAAAAAGTATGAGAGATCTAATTATTATTTAAGAATAGAAAAAGCAAACAAATTTTTTCTCCGTTCTTTTGTTGAACCTACAAACGAGAAATAGACAAAAAAAAATAACTAAAGATTGAATCCAAAGGAAAAAGGGAGAAAAAATTTCATTGAGTTAAGGATGAAGTTAAATGGTAAAAGCTATTTGTTTTTGACTTTATATAATAATGCTTTTCGATAAAAACTCATATCTGAAATAGACAATCGATAATCCACACTTTCACAACCAACACATTTTTATATATACTTTAGGCGCAGGTTCTTAGTTGATACGTGAGTTCAAATATTGGTTTAACGAGGTCATATATATTTATATTTAATTAATACAATTAACGTGTTACTCCCAAATGTTAAATTAAAGTTTTTCTTTGTTATTAGAAAATAAGAAAGAGAAGAAAGATTTTATTGATGGGAAAATATCTTCGTTTTTTGTTTATTCCTCTCTCACCCTTAAATATTAAGCTAAAAAGAAAGAATGTCTTTCCGATCGGATAAAAAGCTATCAAATTACAAAAGTGAAGTCCTTTTGTGTTTTCCTTATTTTTTCTCACATGAATCAGTTTTTTTTTTTTATTTATTTTTTTTTTCTTTCTTTCAGACAACAATCAAAATTTACACGGCATGTCTCCGAGTTGATATTGAATATAAAACATTAGGCATTTCATGGGATACAACTAGTCGGGAAGTGGTAGCATCAGTTCTCAGAAGGTAAAGATCCTTTACTTTTTTTTTTCATTATTTGTAATTTCACAATATATTTATCTATTTTTTATAATTTTATTTAGATGCAAACAACGTCATCGTGATCCCCGTCTATTTTACCTTTCAATGGAAGTGACTGTTAGACGTGTTGGTGTACGAAGAGTTATTGTTCTTGATGATGAAACACGACCCGCTGTTTTACAAGCTTGTCACCCTAAAGGAGATTCCCGGTAAGAATTTTTATCATTATGTTTTTCTTCTCTCCTTAAATTTTTTGTATAAAATATGAAATAATTATGAATTTTCTCTAATTAACAAATAGGTTTTGTTTACAACTTAGACCAGGTGGACTTGTTAGAGTGCATACATCAGCACTACAACCAATGTCACTATATAAAAGTCTTTTTATATCTGAGGAGACAAGTTCTGATGAACTTCTTGGTTTATTACTATCTTGTTATAATTCAGTGGAACCAATTGAACAATTTTCTTTGTATGAGGTAACAATATATTTTTTTAAATAATCAACAATAATTTGATTTCGCTCTTCATTACAAAAATTAATATCTATTTTATTATTTTATTTTAGGTATGTCCTGGTCAAGAATATCAACGTAAATTACATCCAGATGATCATCCATTACGTGCACAAGTACAACGTCAACAACGTGGTGAAATAAGTCATTTTCTTGTTAGACGTAATCCAAATTATCCACGCAGAAAACAATTATTACCATCGATAAGTGAAAAACATTCATCAAGTACAAATTCAGTACAATCAATAACATCATCATCAGATGGATTAACAAAATGTACTGAAGAATTATGTAAATTATGTTCATGTAATAATCATGAATTAGATAAAACTAATAATACAAATAAGGAAACAATTGAAATGATTAAAAAAAATGACATTTGTAATAAATGTAAAAATAATTTTAAATCATGTGATTTTTGTATGAAAAATGTAAATAGTAATAATAATAATAATAGTAATAATATTAGTAACAATAATAATAATAATAATAGTATTAATGGTATAAAACTAAGTGATAGAATTAAAAATAATACACCAACATCAACATATAATCCTGTTTATAATATACGTGAGATAAGAACAGTTTGCCATACATTTTCAGCATTTGGTATTGATAAGAAATTAATGGAAGTTGAACGTAACAGCAATTTAAAAATCAATAAAAATAATAGGCATAGCTTTTGTAGTAATAATAATTATACAAAAACCGAAGAACTCAGTCATAATTCATCAAAAGGATTTGGTAATTTTGTTTATATTTAAAACAAAAAAAAAATCAGGAAAATCAGGAAAATTATTGTTATTGTTTTTTTTTATTTTTATTTCTTGCACAAAAATATTCTAATTATTATTATTATTATTATTATTTATGTTATTGCGATGAGAAAACCTCTGATACCAAAAATAAAAAATTTATTTTTATATTTTATAAAATTAAATGAAAGATAAAAGAGAAAGAGATAAAAAATTAATTTAAATAATAATTAAATAAAGGCAGAATGTCAAATCAAATTGGATAAATGGAAATAAATAAATAGGATTATATATAAGATGGAATTGAGATGCATTTATTTTATTGATACAAATTTTATGTCAGATCGATTCAATGAAGTAAAACTCTCACACACACACACATTTTAGTGTAATATTCCAAATACTATTTCCTTTTTTATCAGATCCGTCATATAAAATTGGATAATAAAATAGCGGAAATGTTTTTCTCAAACCTACATATTTTATTAAAATATTGAAAATTCCATCTTATAAAAGGATAACATTTTTCAATAAAATAAAACAAAAAAAAAATAAACCTATAATCAAATTTCCTAGTCCACTTTTATTATATAATTTCACGTTGAATATTTTGGGTGCACCCTATCGGTAAAAGATGGCAACTAATAATTAATTATGAATTTTGTTTTAAAATTAACTTTTAACAAATTTAATGAATTTATGTATTTTTGAAAATAAAGAAGAAAAAAAAATGGAAATTATTTTGCAGCTATTTTCGATCATACAATCGTAATTAATTCTAAGAAATTATAATATTTTGATGGAATCAAATTAAAAGTAAAAATATTTGAAATTTATCCGCCATTTTTTATTACAAAGTTTCGTTTCATTTTTGTTTCTTTTCAATCAAACTTCAAACTTTACTAAAAAAAAAAAAACTGATTTTAGAAAACAGATAATTAAAAAAGGATTGTAAATATTTTTTTGCGTTCACAAAATAATTAAATATTTTCTGCTTTTATAATAATTTAAACTATAATTAATGTGACTTGACATTTAAAAATATTGTAACTGTAACCAAACTTTTTGTTTTTTTTTTTTTGTAAATTTAAGTAAAAGCACAAGATTTTATGAACTAAAGAAAAAAAAAATAATAATTTATTAATTATAAATTTAATAAATTAAATCGTATAAAATAATAAATAATATTTATGTTTGAATAAAAAATTTTTTTTGAAGAAAAAATTAATTTAAAGAAAAATAACAGCAGTGTATGCCAAAGAGATGTGTAAAAAAAAAGTTTTATTAAAAGAAATCAAATTTTGTATGTATGTGTGTGTGAGTGTGCGCCTGTGTATGATTGTTATCTGTCTGTTTTGTACTAAAAAAATTAAATTATAATTAAAATTAATTATTTTCAAAAATAAAATGTGCAAAATTGTTTTTTTTTCTTTTTGCTAAAAAAAGCTTTTTATTGTAAAATGTTTTTCTTTCAATTAAAAATTAATGAATAGAGAATAAAATTTGTAAACCAACAAAAAAAAGACAATTGTTTTATTTTATTTTATTTTCATGTTTTTTTTTTTAAATTCAACAGAAATTCGATACAGTCTTAAAACAATAATAAATTCCCAATTAATTGGACAATAGAGTTTCACGAACATTATTTTTATTTCTATCTTTGGATTTAAATTTTCAACAATTTAACAATTGTTTTAAATTGATTATATAAAAGACGATCGATTGAAAATCGAAACGAATCATAAACATTGATTCTAGATTCTTATTTTATAAATTAAAAAATAAAATTGATTTTCAAGGGCAAAATTTGCGATCAAAGAATTAAAGGATTTTTCGTGAATAATATATTTATATTGGAAAATCAGAGATTTTTTCATAAGTCATTGTTAATAGAAAAATGTCGCCAATTCAATTTCCAACACTGACCAAAAATCCATTTGAATTTAATCTTAAATGATTTTTTTTTTGAAAAGGGCAAAAAATTAAAAGGCACACAAACGTGTTTACATACTTCGTTGAAAAAGAACCAAAGAAAAAGGACTTGAAAAAGTTGGACAAATTTTGTGTATTCATGTGTTTGTGTGTAAAAAAAAAAATAAGAAAGAAAAAATCTTAAAATATTCGTCAAGGAAACTTCCTTTATTGTAATGAAATTTCTTGACTTTTTGAAAGTTCAAGGTCTTTTTTTTTCTCTCTTTATTTTTTTCTATTTACTTTGAAAGATTTTCTTTTTGATAAAATAGTTTTTCTATATCAATAATAAAGATCATTTATTGTACGATTTAGTTTTCGCTTTTATAGTTCAGAAAATACAAATAAAAACTAAACAAACCCTTTCTTGTAACAAAATATAAAATGTAATGAACTTGAGTTCTGATATGGGTCATCGTCACAAATATTTCAGTCCAAACACAAAGTTTAAAGAAATATCTTTAAGAAATAGGGACAACCTTACATAATACAAGAGAGAAAAAATAGAAAGAAAAATAGAAAATAGATAACAAAAAATAAAAACGAAATAATAAAGTTGTTGTCATTTTTTTTTTATATTTTCTTTGAATTTATAAACGAAAAACCTTTATCAAAGAATCCATTTTTTTTGTTTGTTTGTAAAACAATTTTCTCAAATCAAGAAAGATGAAAAAAAATCAAGAAAGCAGGTAGGTGAAAGAAATAAAAAAAATTGTTCCCATTTTGATTTATGTGAAATTCACAAAAATATCATACTGATTACGTTTTTTTTGACTTTATATTCACGTCGTACAATAATTTACATAAAATAGAAGAAGAAAAACGACAAAATGAAATATTGTAATTTAACTTCTTCTTCTTCTCTTTTTATTGTATGTAAATGATAGTTTCAATTTAAAACTTTTTTTCTTCATTTGATCTTAATTATATAACGCCTAAATGCCGACATAGTTGGTACACGAACCTTTAAACTAAATAAAATTTAATATTTTCGTCCCTTTTTTAAATTTTTCTCAAGAATTAAACGAAAATCAACTAAATATTTATTAATTATTTTTTTTTTTTTGATATTTCATAAAACTTTCGTAATTATGACTAAAATTATTGTAAAACAATAAAACAATTTAAAAAAAAATCCAATTAGAAAAAATAGCTGAGCATTTTTTAACCATTTTTCAAACAAATCATTTTACTTTAATTTCAAATTCCAAACCAAATGTACCAACAGATGTATTTTATTCATAATTTATCTTGAAAGGGCAAAGTTTATCAACTCTTTTAAATGCACAAAAAACATTTGCAAACAATAGCTTTTTTAATTAAATGCATAAAAACTTTATAGAAACTTTATACGAGAAAACAAAAAAACATTTACAACAATAATTTTTCGCAAAATTCTTTCTTTATTTAAACAAAAAAAAAAATTGAATAAAAATAACTTAACGAATTAGTCTTTATTTATCTTCTATTTTCCGATTAAACCGATAATAAATTTATTTATTGACAAAATAATAATTAATAATAATTAAATAAAAATAATAATAATTATGAAATAAATGCGACACAAATAAATGTGCCGAATTGAATTGATTATTTTAATCCACTGTGTCAATGACTAATCAATTCCGGAATCGTACCCAAAAATCATTCTTCTCAACTTTATAATGTTAAAAAATGATAAAATGTTTAATCCAAAAACAAAAACAAGCGTACAGCAATATTCTGTTTTATATTTATGATTTTGAGCTTTGAAATGAAATCAGGCGTAAACATGTTTTACTGATTTTTTCCTTCCATAAAATCATCAATAAAGGAAATCGAAAAGGAAAAAGTTAAGGAAAATAAAGGAGTCTAAATATTACTTACATATAATATTATACTCATCATTAAATGATTGACAATAGCTCATCTATTTTAAGAAAAAATTATCTCAAAAAAACATCTCAAACAAATTGAACTACTTTGTTGAAAACTTTAAAATAATATTTCCTTCTGAACTATTTTTCATTGCTTCACTTTGGTTTTTTTTTTACATATTTCCTCTTCATTCAATATGTTACGGTTTGCTTAAAATTTTATTTTCTTATCCAAAAACAATTCAATATTCATAAGCTCATTCCACAGAAATAAACAAAACGATTTTTATTCGTTGAATATTATGGTATAAATCATTTTAGCATTGTTTTACTATATATTTATGCAGACAGAGGAAAGGTCTGGGCAAATAGTAAAAATTTTCGTTGATTTAAGTAGAAATTAAAAAATAGTATAATAACAAAAACAAACCATTTTCACTTCAACGAATATTTAGATTTAATAAACTCTTTTCTTACATTTTTAAATTCACCTTTTATAATACAAGTAAATGTATGTCATATTGAAATGAAAGATAAGGACGAATATTTAAACGGTGTAAAGGAAAAATTGATGAATTCGAAATGAAAGACAACATCGAACATCCTAATCAACTGAAAAATTCATTTTTATTATAAAAAAGAAAAATTATTTGAGACCGAAGTTAAAGCTGTTTAAACAAAGCTCATTTCTCTTAAACAAAGAAAATTTTTATATTTACTTAATTTTTTATTATTTTGAACTTTCAACTGATGTCAAAAATCTTTAAATATTTTTCATAAGTTCATTTTACGTATCACCAACTTATAATAAACAGTTCCTACAAAATTAAACAAAAAGCTTTTCCGTGGGGATTTGTTTCTTTAGAGCTAAACATAAATATTCAATTATCATTCTCACTTCTGAATATGGTGTTGACAAATATTGCATAATTTATAAAGAATGTTTTAATATGTTCCATACTAATCTAATTTTAGTATTTATCCTCTGGTGGAAGTAAAGAGAAATTAATTAATTACTTCTTTTTTTTCACTGTGTCTTTTTCATTTTATAAAAAAATAAATATAAATGATTCTGTAATTATAAGAAGTCCGAATGGATTTATAATTGATTAAAATATAATAATTTAATTTTTATATAAAAATTAAAAAAATAATAAAAATTAAAATAATACGATTCAAAAATAAACCGTAAATTCATCGTAGAACGCGTGCAAAGGACACAGAGAAAGTTCTATAAATTCTATAAAATTTCAAGGATATAAAGTTCGACAACATAAATTTTATCTTGTCACGAATAAGAAAAATTCATTATTTTTTGAATAACTAAACTACACTTAAAAAAGGAAAATATATTTTTATTGTTAAAACGTTTGATGAATGAATATTACATTCATTTTGTGTTAGAATATGAATAATAGTTTTTACGAGTCAAGTCTATCTTTTTTGTTTTCTTATATACTTACTAAAATAAGTAAATTGTTCAAAATCAAATTAAAAAATTCCAAAAATAAATTAAATATTTTGGTTTGGACTTTACGAGATTAACACATTTTTGTCAGAACAATTTTAAAGCTCATTGTTGTAGATTATTATAAGTAAAATAATATGAATTAGTTAGCTCGTTACTTTTATAATTAATATTATAAACCTGGCATAAAAAAGTCTAAATTATATTCACTTAAACAATTGAAAATATTTAATACCTTTTAATTTTTCTTTTGTATCTCATAGATCTTAATAAAAAATTATTTTTTACTTTTTTTCTTGATTTTCATTAGCATATAATTTATAAAGTTCCACAGAAACCCGATACAATGGCAAACCCATTACGGTAAAATAATCCCCATCAATCTTTTTAATAAAAGTTCCCCCAACACCTTGAATTCCATAGCCCCCTGCTTTGTCTAAAGGTTCTCCGCTATCAACATAAGCTTTTATTTGTTCAGGATTTGCATCGCCAAAAAATACATCTGTTGCTTCTGTGAATTTAATGATTTTATCTTGATGTTTTAAAACCACTCCAGTGATTACTCTATGTTTTTGTCCCATCAATCTAATAGGAAAATATTTCTTACAATTTCAATAATAAATCATGTAAATATGAAAATCTTACGCTGATAATACTTCAAAAGCTTTCTCGGGAGTTTTTGGTTTTCCATACATTTTATCCTTTAATACCACAATTGTATCAGCACCTAAAATTAAATCAGGTTTTTTTGTTGGATCTACAGAAAGTCTTTCAGACACTTCTAATACTTTTTGAAGAGCCGTTTCTTCCACAAATTTTGAAAATGAAGGAAAATCTTCAACTTTTAAGTTTTCTTCAAATAATGACGGGCAAAGTTCAACATTTAAACCCTGATAATAAATTTATAAGTAATTTTTTCTTAAAAAAAACAATTATTAACCTACAATATTTTGGATTATTTCTTGTCGCCTGGGAGAACTACTAGCTAAGACTATTCTTTTGGAGTTAAGTATATGAAGGATAGGTTGCAACATTTTTTAATAACATAAATCACGTGTGTTAAACAAAAATTTATTTGTTTTTAAATTTATTAATTGACAGTAAAATTTTTTGTTGTTGTCAAAAAGTGTGTTTTATTCAAAGCAAAAAGATAATGATGCGTTATCTATAATCTAGCTATTATCTAGCTTTTCTTGGGAGCTCCCAAGAAAAGCTAGAGTCAAAGGAGTTAACCCTAGGGTGATAAAAGAACAGCATAGAGTCAAGTTTTGGAGTCACGAGTTATAAAAGAACACTCTTTTTTGACGCTAGGTGTCAGGAGTTAACTCCGGGGTAATAAAAGAAAACACAGTTAGTAAAATGACAAATTTCCCATCAGGTTACACTATACACATTATAGATAACGCATCATTAGGTGTGTTCTATCAGAAAATAGCGCTACGCTATCGTAGGGTAATTATACTATTTTTCATAAAAAAATTTCACTGAAAAGACTATAGTTACGCCAATCATTACACCACCTATTTACTTGGCGTAAGCATTGGATCTTTCCGCTAGGTTCGCAAAATCGTTTTATTGCAGATTTTACCAAATTAACAAACCCTTTCTTACATTTTCACTATTTATTTGTTTTACATTTATATTTTGGAATTTTTAAAGGTGAATTTTTTTAATAAAAATAATATTTTAAAGAGAATGTCAATTTAAATTTTTAGCAGCTGCGCTTGCTACCGTTTGGCGTAAATTTCGTCGTTCTTTCAGTGACTCATCTGAAGTTGGCATTTTATTGTAAATTTACGCTACACTAGCGTAGCACTATTTTCTGATAGAACACACCTAATATCTTTTTGCTTTGAATAAAACACACTTTTTGACAACAACAAAAAATTTTACTGTCAATTAATAAATTTAAAAACAAATAAATTTTTGTTTAACACACGTGATTTATGTTATTAAAAAATGTTGCAACCTATCCTTCATATACTTAACTCCAAAAGAATAGTCTTAGCTAGTAGTTCTCCCAGGCGACAAGAAATAATCCAAAATATTGTAGGTTAATAATTGTTTTTTTTAAGAAAAAATTACTTATAAATTTATTATCAGGGTTTAAATGTTGAACTTTGCCCGTCATTATTTGAAGAAAACTTAAAAGTTGAAGATTTTCCTTCATTTTCAAAATTTGTGGAAGAAACGGCTCTTCAAAAAGTATTAGAAGTGTCTGAAAGACTTTCTGTAGATCCAACAAAAAAACCTGATTTAATTTTAGGTGCTGATACAATTGTGGTATTAAAGGATAAAATGTATGGAAAACCAAAAACTCCCGAGAAAGCTTTTGAAGTATTATCAGCGTAAGATTTTCATATTTACATGATTTATTATTGAAATTGTAAGAAATATTTTCCTATTAGATTGATGGGACAAAAACATAGAGTAATCACTGGAGTGGTTTTAAAACATCAAGATAAAATCATTAAATTCACAGAAGCAACAGATGTATTTTTTGGCGATGCAAATCCTGAACAAATAAAAGCTTATGTTGATAGCGGAGAACCTTTAGACAAAGCAGGGGGCTATGGAATTCAAGGTGTTGGGGGAACTTTTATTAAAAAGATTGATGGGGATTATTTTACCGTAATGGGTTTGCCATTGTATCGGGTTTCTGTGGAACTTTATAAATTATATGCTAATGAAAATCAAGAAAAAAAGTAAAAAATAATTTTTTATTAAGATCTATGAGATACAAAAGAAAAATTAAAAGGTATTAAATATTTTCAATTGTTTAAGTGAATATAATTTAGACTTTTTTATGCCAGGTTTATAATATTAATTATAAAAGTAACGAGCTAACTAATTCATATTATTTTACTTATAATAATCTACAACAATGAGCTTTAAAATTGTTCTGACAAAAATGTGTTAATCTCGTAAAGTCCAAACCAAAATATTTAATTTATTTTTGGAATTTTTTAATTTGATTTTGAACAATTTACTTATTTTAGTAAGTATATAAGAAAACAAAAAAGATAGACTTGACTCGTAAAAACTATTATTCATATTCTAACACAAAATGAATGTAATATTCATTCATCAAACGTTTTAACAATAAAAATATATTTTCCTTTTTTAAGTGTAGTTTAGTTATTCAAAAAATAATGAATTTTTCTTATTCGTGACAAGATAAAATTTATGTTGTCGAACTTTATATCCTTGAAATTTTATAGAATTTATAGAACTTTCTCTGTGTCCTTTGCACGCGTTCTACGATGAATTTACGGTTTATTTTTGAATCGTATTATTTTAATTTTTATTATTTTTTTAATTTTTATATAAAAATTAAATTATTATATTTTAATCAATTATAAATCCATTCGGACTTCTTATAATTACAGAATCATTTATATTTATTTTTTTATAAAATGAAAAAGACACAGTGAAAAAAAAGAAGTAATTAATTAATTTCTCTTTACTTCCACCAGAGGATAAATACTAAAATTAGATTAGTATGGAACATATTAAAACATTCTTTATAAATTATGCAATATTTGTCAACACCATATTCAGAAGTGAGAATGATAATTGAATATTTATGTTTAGCTCTAAAGAAACAAATCCCCACGGAAAAGCTTTTTGTTTAATTTTGTAGGAACTGTTTATTATAAGTTGGTGATACTTAAAATGAACCAATGAAAAATATTTAAAGATTTTTGACATCAGTTGAAAGTTCAAAATAATAAAAAATTAAGTAAATATAAAAATTTTCTTTGTTTAAGAGAAATGAGCTTTGTTTAAACAGCTTTAACTTCGGTCTCAAATAATTTTTCTTTTTTATAATAAAAATGAATTTTTCAGTTGATTAGGATGTTCGATGTTGTCTTTCATTTCGAATTCATCAATTTTTCCTTTACACCGTTTAAATATTCGTCCTTATCTTTCATTTCAATATGACATACATTTACTTGTATTATAAAAGGTGAATTTAAAAATGTAAGAAAAGAGTTTATTAAATCTAAATATTCGTTGAAGTGAAAAGGGTTTGTTTTTGTTATTATACTATTTTTTAATTTCTACTTAAATCAACGAAAATTTTTACTATTTGCCCAGACCTTTCCTCTGTCTGCATAAATATATAGTAAAACAATGCTAAAATGATTTATACCATAATATTCAACGAATAAAAATCGTTTTGTTTATTTCTGTGGAATGAGCTTATGAATAGTCAAGTTTTGGAGTCACGAGTTATAAAAGAACACTCTTTTTTGACGCTAGGTGTCAGGAGTTAACTCCGGGGTAATAAAAGAAAACACGGTATAATGTGTATAGTGTAACCTGATGGGAAATTTGTCATTTTACTCAAATGTTCCGCGCATAATTTAAAACGGTATAAAAATCTTAATAAAATTATAAATATAACCACAACAGAATACATACTAATTAATAATGTAAACTGATCAATATATAAATAAGAAAAACCAATAAATTAAATTTATCATTCACTTTTTAATATAAAAACGAAATACAAAAAAATGTTTCAAGTAGATGTTTGTTGCAAATATTTTAAAATTTAAAAACCTAATTACCTACACCGCAAAATCAAATTAAACTAGCTAGTAAAATTCTCAGTTTTATTCTCAAAAAAAATTTTTTTCATACAAAAAAGGAGAAAATCTTATACAAATATTATTAATCCTACATTTATATTTCAAAATGGTAAACAAACAAATGAAGAAATGACGGTATACATATAAAAATTAAAATTTGTTTTAAGACCTCGATATTATTGTTCAATACTGATAACATTATGATACTATAGATATAGCTTATAATTAAAATTAATGTTTATAATGAAACGAACAAAGTTACAAAATAAAAAGAAAATTAAAATGAAAGTTAAACGATATTATATTAGCCTTTTTAGTTAATTGTGTTTTGACGTATCTAAATCATCTAAAAAATGTAATAAGTTTACGTTTGTCAAATCACAAATAAACTAAAAAGGGATGTTCTATTCGAGATATACAAATTTTAAAACTCAGCGTGAAATAAGTAGCCTCACTCATCATCAACAACAAACTCTGGCATTTTGTCATATTTCTCTTTAGTGGCTTCATGTTCGGTGTTCACCATCAGTAACGTATGAGAATAACCCATTGTTACTTGAGTTATTTTCATACCTTCTAATCTTGTTACTTCTTTTGGTGTTGATGTTGACTTTTGAAAATCACCCAAACCCTGAAAATAAAATAAAAAGTCAGACAATTTAAAAAATTATATATTTTTTTAAGTTTTATTACCAATTCACCAAAGGTAGGTGATGCACCCCAAGCAATTAAAGTATCATCTGCTGAAATCATGATGGATGTATTACTTGTACCAATACTTGTAATATTCCAACCTATGAAAATGTGTAAGTTTTATAAATAAAGAAAAATGCTGTTGTAAACATTTCACTGAAACATGTTATGCATATATATACATTAGCAACTCATGGTTCAAAACAATTCAATTCAAAAATCTATTATTTCTTACCAGCCAAATCTTGAACTGGTTTAGGATACATATTTGCTTCACCAGTCTTCTTATTTTGTCCGAAAAGATACAATTGTCCAGTATCGGTAATAGCCAAATTGTACGAGGCGCCACAGAATACACTTTTTACACCACGATTTTGAACATCAAAATATTTAATTAATCTTAAATAAATAATATAAAAGACATACGATTACTTATTGTTACTTAATAATTAAAAACTAAAATTCAAAATAATAACCTAGGTACCATCTCATCCTTTTGGACTGCATGGCCTAAACGTCCAATTCCACCGAAACCCCAACTGAAAGCTCTTTTCTTTGCATCAATAGCAACGGTATGATTATTACCACATGAAAAGTCTACAATTTGAACACCATCAATGGAAGACACATGACCATCTTTTGCTTTATCAATAAATAAAACAATACGTTTCGGTGATGTTTCATAATGGAATGCCATTTTAGTGGACGTTTGAAAGTATTTCCCATCAGTATTGTGACCTTAAATTTTTTTTCGCTCATTATTATAATTATAAGGTCCAGAATTAGTAATTAAAGAATGAAAAAGACTTAAATAAAACAAGCAAAATCAAGATTATCTGTGGTTAAAAAGTAAAGATATTAAGTAATTAAATTTAAGCTTTTTCCTCATAAGAATTTATGTTCTGTGTTACTAAATTCAATAACACAATTAATCCAGTTTTACCCAATTGTCCATATTCTGGTAGACCAAAACTGTAAATATTTCCTTTAATGTCAAGAATTATAGAAAATTCAGCTCCACATCCTACTTTTATTATTGGTGGTCCCATATAATTAATTCGAGTAGGTTTTGTTACCATCGGTGCAGAACCACCAACACCACACTGTCCACTTCTATTGTCACCGCATGCATAAACTGTTCCTGTGTCTATATTTTTGGAAAAAACTTAACATTCATGAATGTTCTTCTTTAAAAAAAATAAAGGTTAATTAATCACCAGTCAAGAAGAGAGTATGATTTCTTCCACATGATGCTTGAATTATATTAACATGTTCTAAACTAGTTATAATTGTTGGTTTTTCATATACTTGAAGCTCTGGGTGCCCCAGCTGTCCATGCTGATTCCGACCTGCAAACATTTTCTTCATTTAAAAAAAACTAAGGCACATATTTTTAATTAATTATTTACCAAAACTCATAGCTTTTCTATCCATATTGATAAGGATCGAATGGGCTGATGAACAACTACTGTAGATTAAACGATACTAAAATAAACATATAACATTAATTTCTGATTAATTGATATTAAATTTTATAATAATTCACGCACCTTTTCATCGGTAAATCGATGAAATGAGTATAAATTAGGACGAACTTTAGAAGTCTTAGGCTTGCCGGTATCTCGTCTAGCAACCATTTCCCAAGTTATCATGCCGGATATAAGAAGTTTACCGGGCTCTTTATCATAAGTTAGCAGTAATTCCTATTGAATACAAATATTGGTTTATTTGTAAAGACAGTATTCCAAAAATTTTTACCTCAGGTAATTTTGAAGGCAGTTCATAATCTTCTCCATGACCGGGAATCAGAATTTCATCAGGCGCTGTTGATGTTCCATCGATGTTATTTAAATCATTAGAATCGCTAAAATCTGAATCGTATTCTTCTTCCTGCTTCTTACGACCACGTTTTACAGGCTTTTTGGATGAATCTGATTTTCTTTTATTCGACATTTCTATAAGCCTTCAAATTAAAAATCTAATTATAATTCGTTGTTATTTTTCAATTTCAATGAAAAAATTTAATGAATTATCCACTAATTTTAATAAAATATTTAGTTAATAATTAAATAATCATTATTTTAATTTAATACAAAACGCAAAACCGATTACGAAGTGTTTTGTCTCGTCAAAAAAAATACACTAACAACAACAAACATGATGCTCAATCGAAAAAAGAATCAAACAACGTAATTATAGTATTTAAAACTATTTAAAATAATTGTATTACTATGTTTTACTAATAAATTGAATACCTGACTAATTGCGGTGGCAGTGCACTGTTTAAATACGGATATTTTATGTTTTTTAATTAATAAAATAATAAACACGAACCTTTGTTCAATTACAATGGTGGATTTTATTTAGGTTTAGTTTTTTAGACTTTTAATATTTTCATTTTTACAAATCGTATAAAAGAAAAAACCATTCGCGTCCGATTTTTTTAATCGATTTATTTTATATTAATTTTTTAAATAAAAAAAATTATAAAATTTGAATTTGTTGTAAATAAAATATTAAACGGGTTTGCCATTTGCATTATTAGTTTGTAATATTAATGAATTTTAAAATTTTCAATCAAATTTTTTAATTTAAAATTCAAGACGATTAATCGATGTGGGATATCGCAATAAGCAAAGACAAATTATACCATTTAATATAAAAAAATAATTTAGGAGGGGAATACAGAAATCGGTTTTGTCGAAGATTTACGAAAATTTAACCAATGAAAAAAATGATCTTGAAAATTTAATAATTAACTTTTAATTTCACAAATCACAAAAAAACCAACGGTGAAAAGATTACATTAATTAATTAATTAATTTTTAATTAGTGGCATTTATTATACATGTTTTGTGTTATTTGTTCGAAAGCAAAGCACATAATGCATTTTAACTGCATTTTGTATTGTTATGCTATTTTTTTTTAATTTATTGCTTCATAAAATCATATGGAAAAGTGGTTATTTTTTTTATCAATCCTTTGTGCACTTAGTTTGTTTTAATCATATTAGGGTTTGTTCGGCTTTAAAATTTATATTTTTTTTAAACGATTTAAAATAAAACAATTGCTTTTCACAATAGTTTTTTTGTGCGAATTGCATGAAAATTTCAAAAGCAAGTTAATGAAAATGATCGAGTTTTAAGCCACAAATCTAAAGATAGAAGTGAGGGCTTTCACCATAATTGATTGGCAATATATAACACTAACACGCAAAATATACTTTTGTATTGTCTTTAGTACTTATATTTTAGTTTAATCGTGTATGTGGAAACGTTTTTTATTATTATGTTAAGATTTTACGGTTACGTTATTTTCCCGCGCAAGCGTAAAACTGAGTCTCCAAAATTTTTATACTACTTTTCATAAGTAATTATTCAAAGTTTTGCAGTCAACTTGTTTTAGCTCACTATTTATTATAGAATTTAATTTTTTTTAAAATACAGTAACTACTTAATATAATTATATAACTTGCAGGATATGTAAAAGAAAAAGTAATGCACCACGTTTGGTTTTGAAGCTAACCTATAAATAACAAAATATGTACCATATTTCATAATTGATTCTGTTCTTTTTCACAAATATATTTATTACTCATTTTATTAGTTGAGCTAATCATAATTAATGATGACAATCTATAAACTTAATGAATATCTAATAATAATTATCTTTCATAATCATGTGTTGTTGTTATTAGCACTATCAAAACAAAATTATATAGTTATTTTTTTTTTTCGTATTTGAAAAGTATGATTATTATGTGTCAAAAAAAACGTTAAAAGTTCTAAACAAAACAATACTCTGTTAAATTTAAAACTGCAAGTAGAAAAAACTTATGTTATTTATTGATGAGGAACACGATAAATACGTATAATAATTTTTAAGACATCGCGATTCTTTAGGTGATAAATTAAATATCATGTTATAAGAATCTTATATTCTTGAAAGAGTGATAGAAACAGAAAAAGTGTCTTTTTTGCTTTTCTGTATGTTAAAATTGATTACTAACCCAAACGCAAAAGTTTACGGAAAAAAAGTCAAAAGTGCTAATATTAAATGTAAACACGGGAACGACATTTGTAACGGGGTTTTTGGAATCACCGGCTTTGAAATTTGCGACCTATGTTCATGAGTTCACAGACTTTTTCATGGTTCACAAAAATATACGAATACGAGAGGCTTTCTATAATAATTTTATTACCGAAAGCTGTTTTATTGTTTCATTAATTAAATTTTATTAATACAATATTTATTGTTTGTAAACTGTTAACAATTTTCTTTTTTTAATTAGGTAAACTAATACAAGGACCCAATGAACTGTCAAATTTACACAGATTTATAACAATATAAATTCTGATTGATATTTATGATGAATGAATTTTCAATCATTTTAAATTTATCTAACACTCAAAGTTGTTTATAAACAAAGATAGTTAAGAAAAAAAAAACTCAAATATACGCAAGTATATTTGTATTTGTTACATTTATTTTTTATTTATGTATTATGTTGCATTCAACTAGATGTTAGATGTTGTTTGTGTATATTTCAATAATATTATAATTTTATATATTGCTATAGTCTTTTTGCAAATACATACCTTCATTATTCTAACAGAAATATAAAAGTCTATAAACTTTAACAAAAGTAGCAACACATATAAAAATAGACATTAAAAAAAACATATAGTAGAATTGTATTATAATATATAGATATACAACATTCTCAACCTACAATTACACCTATACATATTATTGTTGAATCTATGCAACTTTTTAAAAGTTAAAGCTTTTTTTTTCTATAAAATATTAGCCTGATACTTTCAATGGCATAAAAAATGCATTATAATATAACACATTTATATTATATTATGTAGCTGCAATTTCTGATTAACACTTTTTTTTTTTTTAACTAAAGGATTTTTATATAAAAATTTATATAAAGAAAAAATATACATGCATATAGAAGATACAGATCACATATATTATTTATATATTATACAGTTTCTTTTTCATTTTCATACAAAAAATGTATACACACTAGTCAAATAAAATGTCGTCATCTCTATGAATAAAAAATGAAAAAAAAAAAAAAAACTATATATAAAATACATATAAAAAAATAACCAACTAAATAAATACACCTTAAGCACACCAACGCATTTATAATATATGAATAAGACATAAGACATCTTACCTTTATATTTCATATGAATGTATAAGAATTTGATTGTGTACCATAACTGGATTTAGAAATTTTTCAACTTAAACTCAAGTCAGTCTTATTCAAAAGTTCGAGTGAAACATTTGTGCTTAGTTTGTAGTTATATAAAAGTGGCAAATTTAATTAATAATTTTAACGCTGTGGCAAAAAAGCCATGGTGAACGGTGAGTTTGAATATTTAAAAAAAAAAAAATAGAAAAAGGGGCGATAAAATTTATTTTAAATATTAAATATTGTGCTTGTACTGTGATTTTTTTCTTAAAAAAAAACATTATTTTCCTAAAACTAAAAAACTTCTGCCAATGTTAAAATTAATAAAATTTTTCTTTTTTTCTTTTTTTCTTTTTTTGCTTCACTAAAAGAACTTTCTTTGATTTTTTTTTTTAATTTTCTTTTTTTTTTTTTAATAAGCCACGCAACCAATTCGATTTAAAAAACAAAAAAAAAAGAAAAGAAACAAAAATTTAATTAATTATGCAACATTAAATAAAATAATAATATAATTTTTGAATATTAAATTAATAAATCTTAAATATTTATTTATTTTTTTTTTTGTTAAAAAAAAAAAACTTAATCCAAGTGATTTTTATTAATTTTTTTTTTCACTTTGTTGTAATGGATAATCAAAGTTTAAGAAAAGAAAAAAAAAAATAACCAACAACTGTATAGATATATTTAAATAAAAAATAATATAATATAATTAAATTAAATAAAAGTTAACTGTATGGTGAAATGTGTGAAAAAACCTTGGAGATCAAATGATTTGGATTACTCTCTAAAAAATAAATAAAAAAAAAAAAAAGACTAAACTAATAAAAAATGGTTCACTCTGTTTAATTCGATTTAATATTTTTTTGTATTATTTTTATATTTTCGAATTTTCTGGATTATATAAGGATTTTTTTTTTAAGAGTGTTTTTCTTTTAACAGTGACACAAAAATATAATTAAATATTTTTCTACACTTTTCTTTTTTTCTTTTTTTAGCTCTTTATTATAAAACTGAAAAAAAAAAAAATCTTACATGTAATTATTTAAGGCGAACAAAAAACAAAAAGTGTTTATTTTTTCCTTCAAGAGAGAAAAAAAAAACCACTTTTGTTTTTTACATTTTTTTTTTTATTTTTTTAAATTGCAAAAATTAAACTGCAGTAAATTTGTCTGACGCCATTTTAAAGATGTGTTTTGTTGTGTGTGTGTGTGTTTTTTTTTTTTTGAACAAGACATCTAACAAGACAAGTAACATATACTAAAAAAAAAAAAAAACGCTATTCAATGATGATTTAATTCTATAAAAATTCAAATCAAAAAAAAAACTAATTATATTGTTTCCGTTAAGTTTTTTTTTTCCATTCCTCTTCTTTTTCTTTTTTTTTTTTAGTTGGTTTTTTTTTTCTTGTTTTATTTTTATGTTTCTTCAAAAAAATCGATGATGAATTTGCAAATTCCAATATAATTATTCCTAAAGATGATTTTTTTTTTTAATGGTTAAAAATAAATAACGTATTAAAGAAGAACCGAACGAAAACTGCATTTATAATACATATTATCCTCATCTTTTTTTTTTTTATTTTCCAGACAACGAAAAATAATAATAAAAAAGCACAAAAAAAAAAAAAAAAATAACTAACTAAGAATTGAGATGAAAAGAAATAAAAAGAAAAAAAAAATGGCTCTTTATAAAATCTATTAAAAATTTTTATAAAACGAAACAACGAATCATATCATTTTAAAACCAACACACTGTTATAATAAAAATAAAAAAAAAAAAAACAAGTTTTTTCGCATTTTATATTATAGTTCAGTTTCTTGTTGAGGTCGCGACTAATCGGCGACTTTCCAACCATTTGCTATTCACAATTTATAAAAGAGTTGACTTCTTATACCACCTACCTCCTCTACATTGATTTCCAAAATCCACTTGAAACTTTTAACACAAGTAAAAGAAATAAAAAATAAAAAAATTGGTACTCCATAACAACAACAATATTGAATTAAGAAGAAAAGGAAAACGAAATTTTATACAATCTTATTTTTTTATTTATTTTTTTCTTTCTTTTTAATAAATCTGTTTCATAATAATCGCAATTTTTTATAAAGATGAAATTTTTAATTCTCTTTTGAGTTTAAAAAACTTTAAATTCCTTTTTTTTTTCTGTATATAAATTTTCTTATTTTCTGTACCAGCAAAAAAAAAAAACACTAAAAGAGTTAAATATTTATCAAATCAAATAAAAAACACACTATACAAAAATACATAATAAATAATTTCTAAGATCGTTAAGCTATAACGGATTTAATTAATAAAAAGAAGAAGAAGAAGAAGACAAAAAAAATAATAATAATAATAATATAATATTTTTGCACAATGAAAATATAGAAGCGAAAAGGAAAAAATTAAAAAAAAAACACCTACAGTTTTTTTTTTTTATTTATTTTATTTTTCAAAATTCATACATAAACACACATCACATATACTCATACACTTATTCACGTACGTACAGAAAATAATTTAAATATATATACAAATACATTTATTAAAAAAAGTATATTTTATTAAAGTTTTTTTTTTTTTTATAAATAAAACTCTCACTAAAAACGCCCATGCCGATTACAAATGACGAAGTTGAACTATTGTGAAATTAAATAAAAAAAAAAAAAAAAAAATTAAAAATATACGTAGGATACGGACGTCGGACCTTAAATGTACTCTCATGAATATTTATATTCTTATTATTTATAAATTGAAAAATGATTTTGATTCTCCTTCGACATTCAAAAAGTAAAAGAAATAACAAAAGTATAGAACTGAAATAAAGAACAAAAAGAATATAATATATTAGGTTCGTCGCTTATTTTATTTTTTTCTTTGATTAGATTCCTTTTCGAAGAATAGAATGCTGTGTGTATCATTATTAATGGTATTCCAATTAATTCCAGTATCGCTTTTGCCAAAAATTGATTTAAAACAAAAAAAACCGAAATAAAAGCAGAAAATTGAATTCTTTTTTTTAAAAAAAAAAGGTTCGTCGCTTGCGGATGTCTTTCGTACAATTCTTTTGTTTTGTTTTTTCTCTTCCATCATTTTATTTTTGTGAAATAATACTTTCATCCTTCAATTGAAGCGAACATTTTAATTTAATATTACATTCGATTATTTTATAATGCTAATCCATCATCTTACTAATTCATTATTTATTATATAAGTAAATAGACATTCGGCATTTACATATTAGTTTTAACTGAATTTAAATTCAGTAAAACGCATCGGATCGGTTTATTAATTTATTATCGCTTATTTTTTTTATTTTTTTTTTTCTTGCTTTGAAGTAAAATCTATTTATATTTGTTAAATATCATTATTAGCAAAACTGCATATTTACTTAAATATTTTGTTTGTTAACTTTTTTTCCGTTAAATATAAACTCATTTCTTAGAATTAATGACGACCCCGTTTTTTTTTATTTCGTTCCTACTTATATTTTTTTTTTCTTCATTTTTCTTAAAAAAAAAACCGATAATACCTTTTTGGTCAAGTTGCTTTAAGAGAAAGTGGTATGCGCTTATGACTCCATAATATAAAATATAATAAAAAAATACAATATATTAAGATGGTTTATATATTGTAATGATTGGTTATATATAATTTTCCTGTTCTTGACAATCTGTAATCGTCAAAAAAAAATTATTGTGTAGGCTAGATTATAAAATATTGATTCACGTTTCTTATGCAAAGTCACATCTTTGAAATATATTTGAAGGACGTCGGTCAATTAATTAAACCTTGAATAAAATTTTCCTGATTAACAAATAAAATTTATTTTACTTGATGAAGAAAACAACCGTTTTGTTTTAATTCCATTAACAAAAACTTAATATACGTAACATATAAGAAATTCTTGAATTAGAACGTGTGAAATATATTAATAACTTATTCTAAGATTATCCGATTCTTTCTTATAGGTTTTTTTTTTATTATTATTTCTTTCTTTTATATTTTTCCTTCTGTTTATTTTTTTTTTTTTGTTTTGTATTTGTTTTGTTTTGTTAGAGTTTCTATCATATGAATAATATTTTACTTAAATAAGGTGTATGAGTATAATGAAATTTATATTGTATAATATAAGAATAAAATGATATCAGTTAAAAAAACGGAGGCATAATATGCTAATAAGTATAACCCGTACCACATACAACATACCAAAATTATATTACATTATAATATTTGTCTATTCTTCATCGTCTTATTGTTATATAAAAATAAAATAAAATATAACTGAATACAAAACCATAAATATATTATAAATATTATTATGATAAATATATATACGTTGTTATGTTATGTTAAATAGAAATAATAATATTCTATATACAATATTTTTAAAAGTGTAATTGAAAAGTTGTTCACCTTTCCAAAAATGAAAAACAAAAAAAAAAAAAAAACTTAAGATATTGTCGTATTATTAAAACTAGCTCATATTGTTGTTTGCCAACCTTTATAATACAGTAAAGTTCTATATGATTTCAGATTAAATAATACATCAACAATATTTTTAGTTTTAATATAAATCTAAAAATTTAAAGTTAAATCAATCGATCATTTTTTTTTTAATCGAATTCAATCTTTTTCTTCTTATTTTTTTGATTTGCTAAAAATCATTGCTGTTTTTTTTCTTGTTTTATTTGCTGAGTCTCAGACTGAGACAAACAAAATGTTAAATTTATTCACCATGACTCATACTTAATTTGTTTATTTCTTTAAATATAAATAATTTTATTTTTTCAATTCTCATCAAAACATAAAAATCCACTAACATAATTGTTGTACGTTACATTGATGTGTCTTCTACAATAATTTATAAAGTGTGTATATGTGTATTACGTCATTGTTACATGTGAAGTCATATCCTAAATCGTCTTTTGATATATAGAAGTAAAAATGCAAAGCAAAAAACAAATAAAAATAAATTAAATATTAGAATAATTTGTTCAACAAACAAGAAAAAAATATATTCATTGCTAAAATAATTATATAAACTCTTCTCTGTATAAAATTGTTTAATAATTGACATTTTTTTCTTCTTCGTTTTTTTTTATACTTCTTTTACACAATGTTGAAATTCTTGTTTTATACAAAAGTCTTTTATTTATTTATTCGCGTCCGAATATGGTAAAATTTATTGGTCTAATAAAATAATTGTCGGTGACATTTTATCTTGATTCATATATTGAATGGAAAATGTCATCGTCACATTAAATTTTGTGAAATAAACATTAAACAGTAAATTCAATAATAAATTTTCAAGATTTAACTTCTTATTTTTACAATAAAAGAAAAAAAAAGCCCATTTAACTTATTTCTTTCGTAAACTCTTGATGATCTTGTTTAAAGTTTTTTCTCTTCTTTTATGAATCTGATTTTGACGTTTCAACAATCATTTAAAAACAGTAAAAAAAAAAACTGATACACCCATTTATAATTTAACAAACAAAAAAAAATATAGAAGAGTTGAAATTCGTGATTACATGACTTCATGGTCAAACAAAAGAAAACAAAAGCGTCAAAGTTCAATCAACGGGCCAAACAATTCTTTTTATTTTATTAAGAAAAAAAAAATTCATATTCCTTTGAACAATAAAAAAAAAACTACCAAAAAAAGAGAGTGCAAGTCGTTTAGAATAACTTTATGTAGGCATACAGTAGAAGAATAACGAAACTCAAATAAGACAAGAAAAAAAAAAAGCAAACGTCGAAAACATTAGGATCCAGTTACTCACCTCATCTTATACACACAACAAACATACAAGTCAACACTTTCAATTCAATTCTAAAATTAAACAGAAAAATTAAAAAAAAAAAAAAAAACAAAAAACAAAAACCCGAATCTAAAGAAAAAATAAACGAAGATCGGTATACCTACTGGAAAAAAAAAATGATAAATTGTTTTATGCATTTACCAAATTTCTATATAAAAGAACTTATAAATGTTTAACTTAGAGTCATATTATAACTTACTCTGAGTTTGAGTAGGATATCCTTTTCGTGTTAAAATAAAAATTGAATTTTAAATGTGCTAAACATCTGAAGAATAATAATTAATTTTGTAAATGTACAAATGATATTGTATAATCACGTAATTCTTTTTAATTATTGGAAATTTTATGTTTTGTGTATGAGTGAAGAAATAAAACTCTAAACATTTTTCTTTTTCTTTTTTTTTTCTGTTTTGTCTATCGTCTTCTTTATTTGGTTTGTTGTTTTTTTATATTTATATTATTACTATTTATTACATAGACTTACAGTTTACTAATATTGAATTCATAAAAAAAAGAAACAACAACAAAATATATATTCAATCGATATTGATGACGATTATATATCTTCACATTAAGCAGAAATGATGTCAACATTGTATTATAAATAAATAAGTGAAGAGCGACACATTCATGTTAATGGAAAAAAAGTTGTTCTAAAAAAAAAACAGAAGTTAAAACAAAAACAAAAAAATAAAACAGATAAATGAAATAAAAAAAAAAAAGTTAAAACGAACAAAAAAGTAACACAAAAAAAAAACAATTTAAATAAAAACAGAAGCACAAAAAAAAAAAACAAAAACCGATAAAACCAAGAGTGAAATAAATATAGAAATTTTTTTTTTGTTTTATTTATTAATTTTGGCAGGTGAAAAAAAAAAACTAAAGCTTTTTAATTTTTTTAATTATATTTTCACTTTTTTTATTGTTTTGTATGGAAATGAAATTAAAAAAAAATAAATACTAGAAAAATATTTTAATAAAATAAAGTGAATTGTGTTAAAAATTACAAACGATAGATCATCTATACGATAATAAATTATGATAAATATACTAAAGTTAATTTTTCTGTTGTTCTATTCATGAATTGATTATCTTTAATATTTGATCATCAACAGATCAAAAGGTTACAAGAAAAATCAGTTTGCTCATCAACAGATTTAAAAGAATATTTTTGCGGTGACCGATGATCAATAATAATAATGAATAAAAATCTTTGAAATAAATTAATAATAATAAATTCTTAAAATTCTTAGACAATTTACTAATTTACTAAAAATTTGGTATTACCGAAATAACTAATTTTGTATCTTTTCTTTTTTTTTTTCAGCAAAAATGAAATGGTTTTTGCAACTAGTCTTATGTACAGTGCTTTTCTCGGATTTGGTAAGTGATGAATGATGATTTTTATCATTTATATTTTTTTTTTAATTTAACTTCTAAGATAAATTTAAATGAAAAAAAAAAGTTAATTTAATGTAATTATTGCATCAAATTGCGTATGGTTGTTCTTTATTTCTGTTCTGTTTATCTCAATCTTGTTTATTATTCCATTTTTGTAATTTAACATAATTACAAATTATTGTTGTTGTTATTGTTGTTAATTTTACCTTCTTCAAAAGTGATGGAGATGGTTTTGTAATAATGTTTCAATAAAATTCTGCTTTTATAATTTCCTAAACCAGTAAAAAAAAAAACAGAAATAAAATTCTTTTCAAAAATATAAATACGAATTCCAATTTTATATTTTTTTTTATAGATTTAAATATACAAAAGAATAGAAGTGATTCCCCGTTCATTTCAGATCAATGTTCTAGACCTTTCTTAAAGATTTAGCTTATTTTAAAAGAAATCAAGTTAAAAAGTAAAAAGTAACTTTATTGATTTTTAATTCAATTTTAATAATAATTAAATAAATTAATAGAATACAAAGTACCTTGACTCCAGTCTAGATTTGCATGTATATTTAACAATTCGTGGGTTCACGTCCTTGAAATATATATAAATGATTTATAAAATTTTTAAACATCCGCATTCGTGTTATAATTTTTTGTGTGTTGGCCACGGACCATTTTTTTTTTCTTTTTCTTTTAAATTTTATTATGTTCTCATTGTTTGCTCTATTAGATAAATATTATACGCATACATTTATTTATATAAATTTAATAGAAAATATTTCTACTTATATTTGTGCGATATGCCAAGTCTTAAAATATTTTCTTTCATTTTTTTTCTTCTTTTTCTTCTGGAACAAAATCAAAAGAAAAAACTTATTTCTACGTTTAAACTTTCGGCATTCATATTTTTTACTTCATCAAAACTTTTATTGCGCTCTTCTAAATTCAATGACATTTTTTTTGTCGGTGTCTTTTTTTTTGGTCTATTCCTCTTGCCAAAAGCAGTTTAATTAATTAAATCACTGAAGATGAAAAAGTCAAATTCACTTTTTTTTTTGTCTAAATTTTTTTTTTTGTTTTGTAGTTTTTTGTTTTTTCTTGAACGAACCGCAACCAAAAATCGAACATCTTTATAATATGAAAGAAACAGAGAAAAAAAAAACATCAAAGCATCAGTTTTTTCCCATTCGCCAATATTCGTTTCACTTTTGGGTGGAATTACATATACTTTTTTTTTTTGTTGTATATGATTAACTTCATGCATAGAGCTTACACAGATTTATTAGCATACAATTTAAAAATGTATTTCTGTCTCACATGATCACGCAAAGAAACACCTTCTTTTTTTTTATTGTTGTTGTTGTTGTTGTTGTTATTTGTTTCTTTTTCGTTTCGTTTCTTTCTATCTTTCTTTTTTTTTTTTTTGTGAAAATACGATTTAATAATGAAATAAAATATCCCAGACATTATAAATATTATGCACGCGCATTCCATTTTATACCATGGTATAATTATCCATATTAATTGTACTTAGAACGATATTGTTATTGACGTTTAGTGACCTGTATCTGAAATTTATAAGTTAATAACTCTGTTCAAAATGTGCAATCCTTTTTCTTTATTTCTTTTTTTTGCATTTATTTATTTAAAAAATAATCCTGTAATGAAGATAAATTTTCTTTTGATTTAGTTTATGTTTTTTTTTATGAACCTTAATGGTAGAACATTGACATGAAAAGTTTTTTTTTTTGTTTGTTTGTTTGTTTATTTGTATTTATTTTCTTTATTTTCAATTCGTAGCGTAAAGAGTTATTTTTTCTTACATACACTGACTTGAGTGAATATCTAACGGAAATTTTCCTCTTTGTTTGTTAATTTACAATGTGAAAAATAGTTGAAAATATATTTATGTACAACTATATGTCTACCTATAAAAGCAAACCAAACTAAACTTAAGAAAAAAAAAAAAAAAAAAAATGATAATAATAATATTAAAGTACACAATGTAACGGATTGATGGTACCTACATAAATTTATAAGAGATGAATTTTTTTTTTTTTTTTGGATAAATTTATGATTCCCTTTTATTGAAAAAACGAAAAAAAAAAAAAAATAACGAACGAACGAAAAATACAAAAAAAATATACAAAAAAAATAAAAGAAATCTCTTTTTGACTGACCATAAAATTTTTGCAGACATTGGTTTCTTTTTCCTTCGTCTTCTTTTTTTTTTTTTTTTTTGATTATATTTTGATTTTATATTCTGACCAAAGTATTTCTAAGAATTTTCGCCAAGTCTCAAAAAAAAAAAAAAAAAAAAAAGATTTCGTATAATATTAAGAGATAATAACCCTGAACCTTGTCCTTGACATGATATGGAATGTTGAATAATGCATATTTCATATATATGTTGGAAAATATTTATGATATGTATTAATATTAAACATTATTAGTATCTAATTAGGCCAAGCAAATAATAATAACAAAAAAGAAAAAAAAAACGGTTTATAATTCTTATTGCAATCTTTTATTTTCTCCTCTAGAAATTTTAATTCTTTTTCATTTTTAATTTTGCATTTACATTAATTTCACATCCATACTGAACATAAAATGTTAATATTGACCATGGTTGAATTCGTCTTCATATAAGAAAAATAAAACAAAAAAAAAAGTGTATATAAAGAAAGAAAAAGAAGAAATATCATCCCAACAAAAGACTTAAAAAAACGAACGCGCGTATAGAAATGAAGAAGAATTAATATGAGAGAAAAAAAAAAAGAAGCAAAGACGAAGAAGAAGAAAGAAAAAAGTAAAAGAATTTTTGTTACACTTTTTTTCTCTTCGTTTAAAAGAGTTGCTAAAATATCGTTGAATTTTTATTTATGTGATACGAAAAGTTGTAGAAAATTATAAAATTAACTTCCAAGTTCAGAATAAAATCAGAAAAAAAAAAAGAGCCAATTAATGAAGAAAAACACGAAAATATTAAATTCACAAGGTTTGTTTGTTTCTGCTCTGTGCCTGTGTCTATGTGTGTAAGTTCCGTCATCATAATCTAACAGTTTTTTTTTTTTTCTTTCCTTCCTAAAAAAAAAACAAAAAAAAAGCAGCAAAAAAAAATACAAAATACAAAATAATTTCTTTCGGAATTTATTAAAAGTTTATTTTTTTTTTTTTATTGTTTTATCACAATTAATTTCTTTACCTCAGAAAAAAAAAAAATAAAAAATTACAAAATTAAAAAAAAAAAACTGAAAATAAAACTAATTTACACCGACCGAGCGAGGTCAAACCTATTGTTTTAATAAAAAATTCAGGCGTTAAAATGACACAAAAAAAAAAAAGAAAAAGATACAAATAAAATATTACTAAAAGAAAAACAAATATTTATCTGCGAAAAGTAAGAATTTAAAATATTTATTTTAGTGTTAACAAAAATTTCAATAAAATATTGGCAAGAAATAACAGAATCGGTTATTTTTTTCTTTCTTCTTCTTCTTCTTCTTCTTCTTCTTCTTCTTCTTCTTCTTCTTCTTCTTCTTCTTCTTCTTCTTTCTTTAATATGTATAAATAAATAAATGTCTCTTATGTTGTATTATATGTGTTGTATGCATTAAATTTGTGTATATGTATTGAATGCATATTGTCTATAATACCGTGAAGGTATTTTTTTTTTTATTATTTCTTCTTACAATGATGATGATGATGATGATGTCATGATAATATTAAAATATATTAAATGAAAAAAACCATGAGAGTAAAATAATAGTAAAGTCACCATATTTATTAGTTGAGGTCATTAAAGTATTTATTCGTTAATATACATTTATTTATTTCTCTTTTTATTCTTTAACGTTAATTCTGCATTTTCTATTCTATTTTTAACAATAAAAAATGTTAGTTGTTTTTTTTTTTTTTTTTTTTGTGTTCAAAGAAAAACCTTTTTTTTTTTTTTTTTTTATCCATTTTAGTTTTATTTTCCAACTTTTTCTCTTTTTATTTTTTTGCGTAAATTATTAATATTTTTTTTATTTAAATTTTTTTTACTTAATTTTGAAATGAAAGATAAAATTTTGTTAAAAGATATTTTATTTATTCGTTAATTCTTTTTTTTTTTTTTTGTTTTCACAAAAAAATGTTTATTTTGTTTTTTTATTATTTTTTTTTTTTTTTTTCAATAGAAATTTTTATTTGTTTTGTTGTTGTCGTTTAGTTTTTTTTTTGTGTATTTTTTGATACAAAACTAACGAAAAAAAAAAAAGAAAAAAATAAAAATTTACAACCTTTTAAAGATTTTAAGCATAATAGAAAAGAACAGAATATTAAAGTTCATTGCCCGTTACACAACAACAACAACAATAACAACAGCAATAGCAACAACAAATCTTAATAGAGTATTTTTTTTGTAAAGATGAAAATATAAATGATGATCTTTAGAATATTTTTTAATATGTGCATTTTTTGGTTAATTCCTTCTTCTTCTTCTTCTTTTTCTTCTTCTTCTTCTTCTTCCTTTAAATATATTTAATGTGTTTTTCACCTTTTATTTGTTATTCCTCATCCTCCGCATCTTTTATCATCAAATATTCAGAAATAATAAATATAAAGACAAAAAAAATCCGTAAAAAAGAATAAAAAATAAAAACTTATAATTTTTAAATTAATTAAAATGAAAATGCAGAAAAGAAGAAAGAAATTAAATATAAAAGTAATAAAAAACCACACACAATATTCCATATACATGTTACATTGACATCCTATCACACTGAAAATGTTCAAAAAAGACTTTAGTTTTTTTTTTTATTATGTGGGCAAAAATTTTAATGATGATGGTAAATTGTTTTTGTGGTAAAATGGTATAACTGTTAGAAAAAGATAAAAGAGAAAGAAACATGAAACAGAAAAATATAACAAAAAAAAAAAAAAAACAACAACAAACAAACAAACCGGTTTTATGTCTCATTCCTAAATCATATGAAAAAATCCATTTTTGCAAAAACAAAAATAAAAAAAAAAAAGAATAAAAACAAAAACAACAAAACTGAATATAAAACTGAAACAAAAAAAACCTTTATTTTCTATATAATTATAATTTTTAAAAAACGTTAACATGTGTATACATTGTCTGGCTATATAATATATCAAGATTCGTAAGATTCATAAGATTCGTCATTAAATTGTTAAATGTTCTATAGAGGAGAGAAAGAGAGAGAAAGAGAGAGAGAGATAGAGAACAAAATGATTTTATATTTACTTAGTTGAAAATGAAATTGAAATTGAAAAGAACAAAAAGAATAAAAGAATACTTAGTAACATTTTATTGTTTCCAAATATGTACTAAACAATCAGATAAATATTATATGATTGTTTGTTTAATATGTTTTTGCCTTCTTCTTATTTATAACTTTTCTTCATCTTTTTTTTCTTGTAGGCACTTTCTCAATCCAAAACACATCGTGGTGTTGGATTTAATACAAAACGTGAAGTGTTTTTTCTAAATCTCGAGGATGGCTATTTTGGTTGTCAAGTAAATGAATCAACCGATTATTTACAATTATATGAATTATCGAAATTATGTGATGGAACTCAGGATTGTTTTATGGGTTCCGATGAACTAAGAAAAGATTTAAAATGTTCAAGTAGGTGTTTCGTATTTTATCTTCTCACATAATTTATTGTTTATTTTTTTTTTTTTGGTCGATGGTTTAATGATTTCTTAACATTTTTTTTTTCTATTTATATAATTAATTAAGATGACTGTGACAAAGAAGATGGTACAGTATGCTCAAATGGTGTGTGCCTTGATTCATTATGTCATTGTAATGATGGATATGGAGGATGTAATTGTCAAGTTCCAGGTATATATAGAAAAAAAAAAACTTTAATTAAAATATAATTTCTTGGGATTTGAAATGAATTTGAATTTTTTTAATTTTAGATGAAAATGAATGCAAGTACCGTCCTTGTGATGTTTTTGCGCATTGTACAAATACATTAGGCAGTTTTACTTGTACATGTTTTCCTGGATATCAAGGCGATGGTCTTAATTGCCACGGTATTTATTACATTTTTTTTTTCTTGTCTTATTTCACAAATTTAACTTTAATTTTGGACGCAAATATTTGCAAAATTCTCTTGAATTATTATTTCATTACTATTTTTAGGAAATAATCTTTTCTTTTTTTTACTGCAAATTTCAAACTAAATATTGCTCATGTATAAATATTTTATATTTTTGTGATTTCATAAGTTTTTTCACTTGAGTGTCGAAGAAAATTATGATGAATAAAGTTTTTTTTTTTGTTATTCACTCATTTAGAACATTTAAGTTCGTTAGCTGATGCGGCTAATTAATGTCGTGCATATAAATATAATACTAAAGCGAAATCTAAATTCTTAATATGAAAGCTCTTAACATTTTTTCTTATTTTCTTTTCTTTTCTTTTATGTTTTTTTTTTAAATAAAAGATATTGATGAATGCGAAGATCCAACAATTGCAGCCCGCTGTGTCGAAAATTCAGAATGTTGTAATTTACCCGCACATTTTGTGTGTAAATGTAAACCTGGATATGAAGGCGATGGTGAAGAATTATGTACAGGTAAACAAGTTTTTTGATCTCTACTGATGTGTAGCCATATACATTATTGTATATCTTCATATTAGTTGTTAATTTTTTATTTGACCAAAAAAAGATTAAGGCGTTTTTTGACATTTGATAAATAATAATGAAAAAAAAAAGATTTAAATAAAAACTGAGAATTTCTTAAGAAAAACACTTAAATTTACACCCACACATAAAGTAAATAAAATTTGACCACCCCAAATGTGGTAACTACATATTAAGTGATTATTCTAAACTAACTTTAATAACATGGACAATTAAATATGAGCTTGCTAAAATCTTCTATTATTCTTTAAAGAAAAAATTGATTGTTATCTTTTGTATTAATATAATTGAGCTTGTCATAAAAAAAAACGATCTTCTCGTCAAATCTAATGTAAAATGAAATAATCATTTTCAGCTGACGTCATTATATTTTAAAGAATATTAATGTATTATTTGTAAATCGTTTATTTTTAAAGACAGTAGATTGTTTTGAAAAACAAAAAGATCTTCATCTATTTAAGACATTATCAAGTTTCCAGTCTAAGACATTAATAATTTATACCAAAAGAAAATAAAACAAAAAAAAAAAAAAATATATATTCAAATGTTAAACCATGTTTCCAGTGAACTGTACTTTAACGAATACAGATTCCATTTTGATGAGGTTTTAATTTTTATCCAATCAAGAAATATTTAAATGTTAAATTTTTTTAATACCAAAAGTATTTTTTCCCCCAAACAGTAAAAAAGTATTTTTTTTTTGTTAATTATTAACTTGTTAATAATTTTTGCGCACGAAAACAAAAAACAAAATTGTTATACTTTCAATATCTATCTAAATATGAAGAAGAATATTTGAAAAATTACTTTATAATAATTAAATGTCATTTAATTTGAATCAAGGACAAAACTATATAAACTTGATTTTTATTTAGATATAAATGAATGTGAAAATTCTGGCGCATGTGGAATAAATGCAAACTGCATTAATCAAGCAGGAAATTATACATGTGAATGTAAAGATGGTTATATAGGAAATCCGTTTGATGGAGTAAGTTCTATCTAATACTAATGAAGTCACCAAAATACTTAATAAACAATTTATTTTAGTGTGTTGATGTCGACGAATGTGTTGATCATCCTGATGTATGTGGACCAAAAGCAATATGTACAAATCTTGATGGTGGTTATCGTTGTGATTGCCCTGAAGGATTTAATGGTGATGCAAGATCGTCAATTGGTTGTCAAGATGTTGATGAATGTTTACGATCACCTTGTGGAAGAAATGCACTTTGCTCAAATTTAGTTGGAAGTTTTAGATGTGAATGTCCACATGGATTTAATGGCGATCCCAATGGTTTATGCTCAGGTAAAAAAATTAATATCAGTTTAAAATTATAACAAAATTTAAAATATTAATTCAAAAAATAATCGTAATTAAAAAAAAAATTAACTTCTAACATTTTAACAATTAACTTAAAATAACAGACATCGATGAATGTGCTAACAATCCGTGCGGGGGAGGATCCCAATGCATTAATAAAGAAGGATCCTATGAATGTATATGTCCAAAAGGTTATATTAAAGATACAGGAGATAACGAAGAATGTCTTGATATTAACGAATGTGGAACACCAAACTCATGTGGTGTTAATGCTAAATGTATAAATTTACCCGGATCTTACAAATGTTTGTGCCCACCCGGATTTTCAGGACAAGGAGAATTATTCTGTGACAGTTAGTATTTATAGGCTTTTACTAATTATCATTTTCTTACCAACAATTTACTTTTTTTTGCCTAAAATAAAATAGTAACTTAATTATAAAGAAAAATATTAAAATTGGTGTTGTGTCCTTCATAGTTCTAAAAAAAAAAAGAAATAATTTCATGAAATTATAAATAAAAACATCAAAAAGGAGTTACAAAAAATGGTCATTTGTATCCAAATTTCTCAGACATTTTTTTTAAAGATATATTCCCTTTCTATAATTGATACAACCTTGAATCCTCATTTTGTTAATGAAATAAAATAAAAATCAAGCGAATCTAATTTTTACCATCCTGCTAGAGAAAAATATGAATATAATGTCATTATTTTCGTGCAGAAGATCATCTCATTTCCGTTCACAAGAATAAACGAATCAATTGTAATATTTTTCTTAAAAAAAATTAATTAATTCGTTGTCGTAAACGACTCGTAACTCTTAATTAATATTCATATTTTTTAATCTTAGATATAAATGAATGCCAGGATGAACCATGTGGTGAAAACGCAATTTGTACAGATACTTTAGGAAGTTTTATTTGTTCTTGTAAACCTGATTATACTGGAGACCCATTCCGTGGTTGTATTGATATAGATGAATGTACAGCATTAGATAAACCCTGTGGAAATCATGCCATTTGTGAAAATGCTGTTCCTGGTTACAACTGTTTATGCCCTCAAGGTTTTGCAGCTAAACCAGACGCTAAAATTGCCTGTGAACAAGTTGATGTTAATATTTTATGTGTTAGTAATTTTGATTGTACGAACAATGCTGAATGTATTGAGGGGCAATGTTTCTGTCATGATGGATTTCAACCAAAAGAATCTGTTTGTGTTGATATTGATGAGTGCACAAAAAATAAAACTCTTTGTGGTGATTATTCAACCTGTGTTAATACTCCCGGATCTTTTCGTTGTGTATGCCAAGCTGGTTATGTGGGATCACCACCTAGAGTCAGTTGTAAAGCACCATGTGAAGATGTCAAGTGTGGGTCTCATGCTTATTGTAAACCCGATGGTTTGGAGGCGTATTGTATTTGTGAAGATGGATGGACATTTAATCCAAGCGATATTGGTGCTGGTTGTATTGATATTAATGAATGTGATCAAGTTCATGGACCATCTGGTCGTTGCGGATTAAATGCATTATGTAATAATAATGAAGGTGGATTTACTTGTGAATGCCCATCTGGATTTACTGGTGATCCAACCAGACAATGTACTGATGTTGATGAATGTGCTTTCCATAACCGATGTGGACTTGGCGCTTTTTGTAAAAATAATTTAGGGTCATTCGAGTGTCTCTGTCCCGAAGGAACAATTCCAGATCCAGATCCAACAGTAAGATGTATTACTGTTGTCACATGTAAAACTGAAGCAGATTGTCCTGGAAATGCTATTTGTGATGACGAAAAAAGATGTTTATGCCCAGAACCAAATATAGGAAATGATTGTCGACGTATGTATTCCTTTAATTTTAATCAAATTTTATAGAATGTAATTTTTATGGAATATCAATATTTAGATCCCTGTGAAACAATATCATGTGGCCCAAATGCTCATTGTATGTTAGTTAACAATGTTGCCCAATGTTTATGCGGTGAAGGTTTCACTGGAGCAGCAGGACAAGCTAGTGGTTGTGTTGATATAGATGAATGTGCCGGAAATCCATGTGCAAATGGTGCGGTGTGTTCAAATACACCTGGTAGCTTTTCTTGTCAATGTCCTAGCGGAAGCGCAGGTGATCCTTATCGAGATGGTTGTACTAAAGCAGAAGTAACGCTTAGTTGTAGTGAAAAGAATCCATGCCCATTAGGTAAATATCAATAAATTATTATTATTTCAAATAAGAAAAAATTACTAAATTCATTTTTCTAGGCGAGCATTGCGTTATTGATTCATTTAGTAGTACAAGCGTATGTATTTGTCGTCAAGGTTTTACACGTGATCTTAAATCACGACAATGTAGAGATATCAATGAATGTACTGAAAATCTAGAAAAACTTCCATGTGGATTAAATGCAATTTGTAAAAATTTACCTGGTAGCTACGAATGTCAATGTCCACCAGGATTTAATGGAAATCCATATTCATTATGTGCAGAATGTAATAGTATAGAATGTCAATGTCAAGCGCCTTACAAATTGGTTGGTGGCAATTGCATTTTAGCTGGATGTTCTAATGGTGAAAAATGTCCTAACGGAGCTGAATGTATTTCTATATCTGGAGGTGTTAGTTATTGTGCTTGTCCAAAAGGTTATAGAACCCAAACTGACGGAGCTTGCATTGGCAATTAGATTTATTATCAATAATATTTTTTCGGGTACTTATTTTACTTTATTTTAGATGTTGACGAATGCATTGAAGGATATCAAGTCTGTGGATATGGAGCTGAATGTAAAAATAATCCTGGTGCATATCAATGTTTCTGTCCTGAAGGATATAGCGGTGATGCATATAATGGGTTATGTGCACCAGCACCAAGAAGATGTGCAGCTGATAAAGAATGTAACGCGAATGAAAAATGTGTTCAACCTGGGGAATGTGTATGTCCACCACCATTCTTTATGGACGCTAATGATGGAAATAAATGTAAATCACCATGTGAAAGATTCCCTTGTGGTATTAATGCAAAATGTACACCTAGTGATCCACCACAATGTATGTGTGAAGTCGGTTTTAAAGGTGATCCATTACAAGGTTGCTATACCGAAGATGCATGCGCTAGGTCTCCTTGTGCTTATGGTGCTAATTGTATTAGAGAAAAAGAGAGTTATAAATGTGTGTGTCCAAAAGGAACAGTCGGTGATCCATATAAGGGACAATGTATTTTAGAGGAAGGTTCATTAAAATATGAATGTAGTTCAAACAAGGATTGTTCAAGTACATTGGCTTGTGTTGATGGATCATGTGTTAGTCCATGTATTTCATTATTATGTGGAAAGAATGCTTATTGTGAACCAGAAAAACATGCTGCGTGGTGTCGCTGTAGTATTGGCTTTTCTGAGACGCCAAATGGTGAATGTGTATCACGTAAGTATTTCATTATGATTCTGAAAGTTAATTAAATTATAATACAACTATTTACTGTATTTTAGAATGTAATGATTATTTATGTGGACCGGGAGCTAGATGTATTGTAACAAATAATGGTCCAACATGTAAATGTCCAGCTGGTGAATCTGGTAATCCATTCCCTGGCGGTTCATGTTCAACAGATCAATGTGGTGTGTCAAAATCATGTGCAAAACCTCAAGTTTGTATAAGTGGAAGATGCAAACATAGATGTGAAAATATAATTTGTGGTATTGGAGCGACTTGTGATGCCTCAAATGGAAAATGTGTTTGTGAACCTTATTTCGTTGGAAATCCGGATCTAATTTGCATGCCACGTAAGTAACACGTTTTTTTTCTTTCTTTCAATTTTTGCTTTTCATATTCAGTAAATCCTAAATTCAAGTTAATACAAAAATAAATACTTAGTGTTTATTATTATTTTCCCAAAAAAAATTATTTCGTTTCATTGCAGCATTAACAAGTGCAACATGTGATCCAGCGTGTGGAAAAAATGCTCACTGCGAATACGGTTTACTTTCAAGTTCTTGTGTATGTAATTCTGGAACAAATGGAAATCCATATGAGGGATGTGAATCAGAAAGAAAACAATCTTGTCATACAACAAAATGTGGTATTTCTGCAATATGTGAAGAACGTGACAATAATGTTCAGTGTTTGTGTTCGAAGGGATATTCTGGAAATCCATATGTTCAATGTTTTGATATCGATGAATGTTCAAATTTAGCTTGTGCGGAAAATGCAATTTGTATAAATACACCAGGAAGTTATGATTGCAAATGTAAATCCAGATATACTGGAAATCCATTTGTAATGTGTTCACCAATTCAAAAAGGTTTCTGTGAAAATCCTGCAGATTGTCGATGTGGTTCTTCCCTTCAGTGTCCATCTGGTTATACCTGTAAAAAAGGAAAATGTCAAGATTTATGTTATCAAGTATCATGTGGTCGTGGTGCTGCTTGTGATAATGGCAACTGTATATGTCCACCAGGATCAACTGGTAATCCAAAAGATTTAGTAAATGGTTGTACAAGATCTGGTCGATGTAAAAATGATGCCGATTGTAAAAATACAGAAATTTGTTTCGAACTTGGAAAAGGTGTTAGAAAATGTGTTGATGCTTGTAGTAAGTTACAATGTGGACCAAATGCTCTTTGCATTTCGAATGACCATCGCTCAAGTTGTATTTGTGCTGATGGTTATAAAGGTAATTCAGGTGATCTTATTCGTGGATGTCAACAAGATCGTCTTGTACCAATAGAAGGGTCATGTGAACATAATTCTGACTGTCATAATGGTTTTATATGTGTTGTGGATATAACAGGAATAAAATCTTGCGTTAATCCATGTAATACTGTTGCATGTGGAACTAATGAACAATGTATACTTGATGCAAATTTATCACCTATTTGTAATTGCCGTGAAAACTATATTTGGAATCCATTGTCCTCCATTTGTGAAAAACCATCAATACCTGATTGTGTTATAAATGATGAATGTCATCAAATTGCAGCATGTCAAGCTGACGTTTTAGGAGTTTTGAAATGTATACCAGTTTGTGCTGAATTTACCTGTCCAAAGAATTCGGTATGTGTTGCTGCTGAACATAGAGGAAGCTGTCAATGTCTTCCTGGTTATACGGGAAATCCAAATGATCGTAATGGTTGTAAACCTGAACTTCAAAATCAATGTGAAACAAGTTCTGAATGTTCTGATTCTGATATGTGTATTAATCATGAATCAGTTGGTGTTCTTTCATGTCGGTCTGCTTGTGAAAATGTGAAATGTGGACCACAAGCTGTATGCATTACCAACAATCATCAAGCTCAATGTCAATGTCCACCAGGGCCATTTACTGGTGATCCGTATGATATACTTAAAGGATGCAGATCTGTTTCTTGTGTCTATAATATTGATTGCCCACCAACTCAACTTTGCAACCGTTTAACGCATACATGCCTTGATGTATGCGAAGAAGATTCATGTGGAGATAATGCTGTTTGTATTGCTGAAGATCACCGTGCTATTTGTCAATGTCCGTCAGGATTTAAAGCCAATCCACTACCAGAAGTTGCGTGTACGATAATTGATTCGTGTGAACCAAATCCATGTCATATATCGGCTCTGTGTGAGCCTGGACCAAATGGGCACTCCTGCAGATGCCCACCGAATCAAATAGGTGATCCATATTCATCAGGATGTAGACCCGAAGGTAATTGTCCAAATGGCGATAATGATTGTCCAAGTAATGCCGCTTGTATTTCTGGAAAATGTATTGACCCATGTGAATCCGCTTGTGGACAAAATGCAATGTGTACAGTTGTGGACCGAAAACCAATTTGCTCTTGTGTAGGAAAGTTTGCACCTATTGCTGTTGATGCACGTGATGGCTGTTTACGAATACTAACGCACTGTAATTCGGACATTGATTGTGGTGGTGATATTTGCCACAACGGTCAATGTAAAGCAATTTGTCGAAACTCTAAAGATTGTTCTTCTGGTGAAAGGTGTGTACAAAGTGTTTGTATTGTACCATGTTCAGGACATAATTCATGTCCAGCAAATCAAGCATGTATGCTTGGTAGTTGTACATTAGGTTGTCGAAGCAATAAAGATTGTGGAACTGATTCTGCTTGCATTAATAATAAATGTCAAAATCCATGTGAAACAGGAGGAGCTTGTGGACCAAATGCACAATGTAATTCTGTTGACCATGTACCGTTATGTAAATGCCCACCAGGTTTTGAAGGTAATCCCGTTCCGGAACAAGGCTGTGTACGAGTACCAATAACATGCTCTGTCACAAATCAGTGTCCTGCTGGTCATATGTGCATTGCTAATCAATGTAATTTACCTTGTACGGATACAAGAACATGTGCGGTTGGTGAAAGATGCCATAATAATGTTTGTACAAAAGTTTGCTACACAAATAATAATTGTTTACCTGGAGAAATATGTAGTGACAGTGGAACATGTCAACCTGGATGTACATCAGATATTGATTGCCCAGTTACACAATTATGTGTACAATCTAAATGTAAATGTGGAAATGGATTTATTGGAACACCTATTGGATGTTCTGATATTGATGAATGTACGGAAAACCCTTGTCATAAATCTGCAACTTGTGAAAATACACCTGGTTCATTTAGGTGTCATTGCCCTGGTAAAACAGTTGGTGATGCATACTCGGAGCCTGGTTGTGTCAATCCTGATGAATGTTATCAACATAAAGATTGTGCTGATAATTTAGCATGTGTTAAAGGAAAATGTACAGATCTTTGTTCTATTGATGCTTGCGGACCCAATGCTAATTGTGAACTATTAAACCATCAAGTACACTGTCAATGTCCAGCCGGTTATTTAGGTGATCCTGTTGATCAATCAATTGGTTGCTTTAAAGTAGAATGCATTAATAATGACGACTGTTCAGTTGATAAGTTCTGCCATTCTGAAACAAATAAATGCATAAGTAAGTAGTTTTTAAATAATATAATCAATTTTTTCTTGTTGAGTTAAAATATTTTAAACTTTTTTTTTAGATCCATGTGATGATATGAATTGTGGAAGAGGAAATTGTGAAATCCAAAATCATGAAGGTGTTTGTTTCTGTTTACCAGGATATGCTTTAGTTCAAAATAAATGTGAAGATATAAATGAATGTCTTAGAAATCCATGTCATAGTACAGCAGTGTAAGTTTTATTTATTTATTTATATTTTGAAACATTTAATGAATGCGATTAAATTTATTTTTAGATGCGAAAACACACCCGGAAATTTCATTTGTTCATGCACAGAGGGTTTAGTCGGAGATCCAATAACCACTGGTTGTCGAAGCCCAGGTGAATGTTTCTCTGACAGTGATTGCCCAAATACTGCATTTTGTAGAGATTCAAGATGTAAAAACCCTTGTGAACAATCAAAGGTGTGTGGTCGAAATGCTCTTTGCTCAGCTGCAGCTCATTCAGCTGTATGCAAATGTCCATTAAATACTCTTGGTGATCCACACGTATCATGTGTTAAAATAGAGTGCTCCGATAATGCTGATTGTGCATTAACCAAATCATGTATAGATTCAAAATGTATTGATCCATGTAGTTATACAAATGCTTGTGGACAAAATGCGGATTGCGTCACGCAAAATCATGTTGGAATTTGTTCTTGTCAACCTGGTAAAACTGGAAATCCTCTTCTTGGTTGTGTTAACATTCAATATTGTGGAAATGATATTCAATGTCCAGCAGGAACTATTTGCAATAGTGGTATTTGTAGTGCAGTTTGTTCTAATAATCGAGATTGTTTTGGTGATCAACTTTGCATTAACGGAGTTTGTCAGCCAACTTGCAGACATAACTCAAGTTGTCCAGATTTTCAATTTTGCCAAAATAATATTTGCACACAAGAATTTAAATGTAAATCTGATGATGATTGCGAAATTGATGAACATTGTTTCATTGACTCAAATGGACGTTCTGAATGTAAAAATGCATGTTTAACAAAAAGTTTATGTGGAAGAAATGCTGAGTGTGTTGCCAGAGATCATAGTGGTATGTGTTCATGTAAAGCTGGATTCCATGGTGATATGAAGTCTGGATGTAGAAAAATTGAATGTGAAGTAGATAATGATTGTTCTAAAGATAAAACTTGTGAAAATCATATGTGTAAAATTGTATGCCTTATGGGAGTACCATGTGGAAAGAATGCACTATGTGCAGCGGAGAATCATAAACAAGTCTGTTATTGTCAACCAGGTTTTACAGGTGATCCACATGATCAATGTAATTTAATTGATTTCTGTCGGGATGCTCCATGTGGTCCAGGAGCTAAATGTAAAAATAGCCAAGCAACATTTAAGTGTTCTTGTCCTATTAGTTTTATTGGTGATCCATATAATGAGGGATGTAGAACAGCTGTTGAATGTAATACAAATAATGATTGTCCATCTGCTGCCGCATGCAATAATGTTAATGGAATTCCAAAATGTAAAGATGTGTGTGAAAATACTTTGTGCGGACCAAATGCTGAGTGTGAATCAAAAGATCATCTAGCTTATTGTAATTGTAGAAATGGGTACATTGGAGATCCAAATGATTTATCATTAGGTTGTAGACCATCACCAACACCCTGTATTACAACTGCAGATTGTTCAATAAATTCTTACTGTTATAATCAACTTTGTAAACGTAAGTTTTTTGAAATTTTAATTAATAGACACTCATTTAAATATACATTTCTTATTTTTAGCGGCTTGTAACTTGGATACTGAATGTGGATTAACTGAAAAATGTGTTAACGGACAATGTCTCAATCCATGTGAACAACCCCAAGCTTGTGGAATGAATGCTGAATGTGTGATGAATGCACATTTCAAACAATGTTTCTGTCCTCTTGGATTTACTGGTAGTGCCGATGTAGAATGTGTTAGAGTACCAGTTTCATGTACATCTAATATTGATTGTACAGAGGGAAATACATGTCGAGACACAATGTGCTTACCAAAATGTACTGGAGATCAAGATTGCGCTCTTAATGAACAATGTCTGAATGAAAATTGCATGCGTAAGTTTATAATTACATATAAGAAATTTGAGTATATAATTGAAAATATTTTTATTTACAGTCACTTGTCGTGTTGATAATGATTGTTTCCTTGGGCATATTTGTCTTTATAATAAGTGTGTCTTTGGATGTCGATCAGATGACGATTGTGGCGCTAGCGAATCTTGTAGGAATAATCGCTGTTCAAATCCATGCTCCCCAAATCCATGTGGTCCAAATACAATGTGCACAGTATCAAATCATCGTGCTAGTTGTAATTGTTTGAGTGGATTAGTTCCAAGCCCAACAGCTAAAATTGGTTGCACAAGAGCACCAGCAGTACCATGTTTAGAAAATCGACAATGCTCTGAAGGAGCTTCTTGTTTCAATGATATGTGTAGACCAGTTTGTGCTAATGATGCTGGTTGTTTAAATAATGAACGTTGCGAGGTCAGTTTTAATTTAATTCTGAATTTAGATAAATAAAACCAACCACAATTAATAAATTATAATTACATTTATAAATATTCTAAGATTAATTAATTGATTTTTGTGTTTAGGGTGGTGCTTGTAAACCTCTTTGTCGAAGAGATGATGATTGCCGTAACGGTGAAATTTGTCAAGGACTCTCGTGTATTTCTGGATGTCGATCAGATTCTGGGTGCCCAGATAAACTATCATGTATTGATCAACAATGTGTAGATATTTGTCGTTCACCAACAGCTTGCGGTACTAATGCAATTTGTAACATATTAAATCATGTTAAACAATGTTCCTGTCCACCACCTTTAACTGGTGATGCTACTATTGGTTGTCGTCATGCACCAACATCTTGTGTTAATCGTAAAGATTGCGCAACTGGACAATCTTGTTATGGAAATATTTGTCATGCTACGTGTAGAAAGTAAATACAGATTTAAAAATTTTATATTTAAGTAATATATATTTATTAACAAAATTTATATTTTAGCGATGTAAATTGTTTATCCGATGAACATTGCATTAAAGGTGTTTGTCATGCTATTTGTAATAATGATGGAATTTGTGGACAAGGACAAATATGTGAAAATAGAATATGCCAAATAGGTTGTCGCACCGATAATGTTTGCCCAAATAATCAAGCATGCTTAAATAAACAATGCACAGGTAATATTTAGTTAAAAACTTTTATTTGTTTATCATTAACCATATTTTATTATATTATTTCAACAGATCCATGTGCAGTTCTTGGACAATGCGGTAACTGCGCAGAATGTACTGTTATTAATCACGGTGTACAATGTAGTTGCACTTCCGGTTTTGGGGGTAACCCATTAACAGGATGTACACAATCACCACAAAGATGTGATTCTTATTGTCAATGTGATGAATATGGCGTTTTTTGTGCAGCGAAGTGTCGTAAGAATGAAGAATGTTCTTGTGGTCAAATATGTTATAAAGAAAAGTGCCGTGCCAAATGTAGCCCAGGTAATTGCCCACCTGGCCAATTATGTCAACGTGGTGCATGTATGGCTGGATGCCGAAAGAATAATGATTGTAGTGGTGATAGATCTTGTATTGGAGGTCAATGTTTGGATCCGTGTGCACGTGATAAGGCGTGCGGTGAAAATTCATTATGTAAAGTTGCTGATCATCGTGTTCTATGTTTATGCCCCGATGGTTATCACGGGGAACCAACTAAAAAATGTACATCATTTGAATGTCAAAGAGACCAGGATTGCGATGCTGAAAAAAAATGTGATGCCGGTTCCTGCCGAAATCCGTGCCTTGAGCCTGGTGCTTGTGGTATGAATTCTCAATGTCGTGTTGTTCAAAGAAAAGCACAATGTTCATGTCCTCCAGGATTCGTTGGAAATCCTCAAATTGAGTGTTCACCACATAAACCAGCAACATGTGCAAAAAATCCATGCGGTAATAACGCTGAGTGCAGAGAATTACCTGACGGATTTGAATGTACATGTAGTATTGGATGCGTTGGTGATCCACGTAAAGGATGTCTTTGTAATGCTGAACACATAAATGTTTGTGCTAAACAATCGTGTGGTAAAAAAGCACTATGCCGCGCACTACATAATGATGAACCCGAATGTTATTGTCCAATTGAATACCCAAATGGAAATCCATACATTGAATGTAAGTTTTGTTTTATTAAAAATTTTGAAAGAGTTTTTTTGTATATTTCTTGACATTTATTTTCAGGCATAAATGAACCAAGAACAGTAGACTGTCTAACAACAGGTTGTAAACAAGGTGAATGTATTCGTCAAGGAGTTGAGTTTGTTTGCAAGCAAGGTAGGAAAATTTTACTATTCCACATCAAAGTTAAACAAATTAATTATACATATATATATATATTGCTCATACAATTATTTGGAATTATAGAACGCACGTAATTGTTGTATTTTTTTGTTGATAATAATGTATTTATAAACGTGTATTTGACATAGCCTTAGGCTAATGTTTAACATGATTTTAGATTAACGTTTATTAATTTTTAAAATTAAGAAAAAAATATTAATTCTTAAAAAAAAAAAATAAGTCACATCAAAACACATTATTTAATTTTTATACACAAACAAATTTTTTTTTGATTTAATATTAATTTGTATATATATATAAAGATTCATCAAATTAAAAAAACAAACAAATGCTTTAACGCATTATTTATTAAGTCATACCATCAACAAATTGAATAGTTTTTTCTACGAATTTAAGAAATAATTTATTATTTTTCGCTTAAAAAAAGCAACAAAAAACATTTTAGCAGTTTATAGCGTAGAATGTCGCTGTCGCTATCGCGGTTTCCCAATCTGTGCCTTTTTCATTCCTTCAAGCCTATTTTCCTTTGAATGCCATTATTTAATCTCACATCCATATGAACATCCATTATTAAAACGATTACATGAATTTTAAAAGTGAAACATAAATCATTTCAACCTGTATCTCGTTACCATATATTGTATATTTAGCTTTGTGTATATATTTATATATTTGTCAGTTATATTTAATTTGAATTTTTTTATACCATTGAAAGAAAAAAAAACGAATATGTTTTTTTTTTGATATTGTATTGAAAAGAATAAGCCAGATTGGGAACTGTGGACGGGACAATTCTCACATAGTTCATGCTTGCACGTGTATGGCTCGGGCTATGTACAAATTGGGTTTCTTATACATACTTTTTTATTTATTATAAGCTTAAGTTGTACATAATACGAAGGCATTTATATTATGGATTTATTTTGTTAAATTACTTTTATCATATTATTTTGAATTTCGTCATAAAAGCTCTATAGTCGAGTCTATAGCAGTATCTTCATTTTCCTTTCGTGTCTCTCCCGGGCAGAGTGCATGTGTTGGATGTACTTTATTTTTTTGTGAGAAGCTTCCCTTCACAGTTCTCTTATGTTGGCTTTTCTTTATCCTGTTATATCCGAATCCCTCATAATTAACCACTTACTCCATTATGCCTCTTAAAAACCCAAATATTATTCGGACTTTAGACAAGGAGTGCACAGGTGACTCGGATTGTCCCAGCGAAAAGTCGTGCATAGGAAGACTTTGTATAAACCCATGTAGTTTAAGAGGCGCTTGTGGGGAAAACGCTCTATGTAAAACCGTTTTACATAGACCAAGATGTTCATGCCCGAATTGTTACATCGGACGTCCAAATATTGAATGTAAACCTGATCCAAAATGTGAAGAAAAAAGTACAACAAGGCCAACTGATCCTACAATAACTACAAATTGTCGCTATGATAGTGATTGTCACGAAAGTATGCGATGCGATATAAATGGACAATGCAATGATCCTTGCCATAATCAAAATATCATTTGTGAAAAGAATAAAAAATGTGAAGCAAGACGTCATAGACCTGTCTGTGTATGTAAAGCAGGATTTACTGTCAACGAATATGGAGAATTAAATTGTGCTCCAGAAAAAAGAGAATGTAGTGATGAAGACGAATGTGCATCAAATATGGCTTGCATAGAAAATAGATGTCAAGATCCTTGTGTAGCAAGTAGAAATCCACCATGTGCAGCAGATAAAGCATGTCAAGTATATGACCATAAACCAATTTGTATATGCATGAAAGATTGTAGTCCATCATTATCCATATGTTTACGTGATAATGGATGTCCGGCAGGACTTGCCTGCAGAAATTATCAATGCGTAAATCCTTGTGACAATGCAACATGTGCTGAAAATTCACCGTGCTTCGTAGAAGATCATAAACCAATCTGCAAATTCTGTCCATCTGGATTTGTAGCTGATACAAAAAATGGATGTCAAAAAGGTAAAATAACTATGATACGGCGTCTAGCGCAAGAATAGAAGATATACTTTCAGCCTCATTCTACCTACCAACTTGGCCAAAAACAATTTTCAATGTTATTAAGCCCTTTAAAACGACTTTTTAAATCCCTAATCCAACGGCTCCAAAATGTGTCTTTAAATAAAAAAAACGCTCTTAAAACACTGATCCCTAAACTTTTTGTTCTTCAAATTCTACACACATATTTCTCTATAAAATAACTTTTTTTTTTCAAACATTCACACACACTCTCATGCTCACTTTAAGATTAAAAAACTTACATTCTAATAATGATTTTTTTTTGTTTAATTAATTTATTTTCAATAATTTTGGTCTGTTGTATACTAATTTTTAATAAACTAAAGCTTTTCGAAATTTAATAAAAATTTATTATAAATTAATTTGATATTAATAGTGCTTTATGCATATTTACTGTATTTAGCCAATATTAATATAATTTTATAAAATATTTATTGAACCTATGTATATAATTGTCTTCAAAATTATTAAATAATCTATTCCGTAGTTATTTTTGTAAATATAATATTTTGTATATATAATAAAAACTTTATCCACAGCAGAAGAAGTAAAAACAAATAAGACCATCTGTTCTAATAACAGCGATTGCAGAACTAATTTCCAGTGTGTAGGGGGTCTATGTATAGATCCCTGTCAATCTAATTGTAGTGAATCCGATTTGTGTCACGTAGAGGTTCTTAATCCCCTTTGTATGACAACAATTCCACCAACGAAAGGTACAGACACGACTTCTGTAAGTTTAGAAACAGAATCAAGAACTGACGATATTATACTTGACGATATCAATAATAATTCAAACTTTACAACTGACGTTACGGACTATTACCGCATTACAACGGAATCAATAACTCATTTTACAATTAAACAAGATTCAATTATTACATCAACGCTTAGTTCCCAAACCGATTCAACTAATCAAGACTCATTAACAGACCTGAATTTAAATAATCCAACCACAGATTCGTCTCAACATATGAGTTCAACTATAACCCAAAGTAATACCGATTTCGTAGATCAAAATTCAAACACAGATTCTTCCACAATAATATCTTCAATTGGAAACAAAACGTCTCCTGAAATCTATAATCAAAAATTAACTACAACTGTGTATGAGAAAACAGAATATACAACCGAAATGAATAATCAAACTACAGATTCATCACGAGTAATGTCATCTACTGCAAAAGAAATTACTACCAAATTCATAAATGATGAAACATCGACAATTTCGTATCCTAAAACAGAATACACAACTGACATTAATACGAATATACCAACCACTGATTTGTCTCGAATAGTGTCATCCACTGAAAGTACTACAGTACTCGATAATGAAAAAACAACAACGTATCCTAAAACAGAATATACAACAGATATTCCAACTACAGATTCGTACCGATTAATGTCTTCTACTGAAAAAGAAAGCACTACCAAATTCATAAATGATGACACCACGACATTTGCGTATCCTAAAACAGAATACAATACTGACATAAATACGAATATGCCAACGACTGATTCGTCACGAATAGTGTCATCCACTGGAAGTACTACGATATTTGATAACGAAAAAACAACAACGTATCCTAAAACAGAATATACAACAGATATTCCAACTACAGATTCGTACCGATTAATGTCTTCTACTGAAAAAGAAAGCACTACCAAATTCATAAATGATGACACCACGACATTTGCGTATCCTAAAACAGAATACAATACTGACATAAATACGAATATGCCAACGACTGATTCGTCACGAATAGTGTCATCCACTGGAAGTACTACGATATTTGATAACGAAAAAACAACAACGTATCCTAAAACAGAATATACAACAGATATTCCAACTACAGATTCGTACCGATTAATGTCTTCTACTGAAAAAGAAAGCACTACCAAATTCATAAATGATGACACCACGACATTTGCGTATCCTAAAACAGAATACAATACTGACATAAATACGAATATGCCAACGACTGATTCGTCACGAATAGTGTCATCCACTGGAAGTACTACGATATTTGATAACGAAAAAACAACTATGTTTTCGTATCCTCAAACAGAATATACAACTGACTTGAATACTAAAATACCCACCACAGATTCTTCTCGAATCAAGCCATCCACTGAAAGTACTACAGACTTCGGAAATGAAAAACCAACGACATTTTCGTATCCTAAAGCAGAATACACAGCTGAAATGAATACTAATATGCCAACCACAGATTCTTCACGAATCAAGTCATCCACCGGAAGTACTACGATATTCGAAATTGACAAAACAACGACTTTTGTGTATCCAAAAACAGAATACACAACTGACATGAATACGAATATGCCATCCACTGATTCGTCTCGAATAGTGTCATCCACCGGAAGTACTACGATATTTGATAACGAAAAAACAACAACGTTTTCAAATCCTCAAACAAAATATACAACTGACATGAATACGAATATACCAACCACAGATTCTTCACGAATATTGTCATCGACCGGAATTACTACGATATTCGAAAATGAAAAATCAACGACTTTTGTGAATCCAAAAACAGAATACACAACTGATATAAATACGAATATGCCAACCACTGATTCGTCTCAAATTTTGTCATCCACCGGCAGTACTACGATGTTCGAAAATGAAAAAACAACGACTTTTGGGTATCCTAAAACAGAATGCACAACTGACATGAATACGAATATGCCAACCACTGATTCATCCCAAATAATGTCATCCACCGGAAGTACTACGATATTTGATAACGAAAAAACAACTATATTTTCGTATCCTCAAACAGAATATCCAACTGACTTGAATATTAAAATACCCACTACAGATTCTTCACAAATCAAGTCATCCACAGGAAGTACTACGATATTTGATAACGAAAAAACAACAACATTTTCAAATACTCAAACAGAATATACAACTGACTTAAATTCTAAAATACCCACCACAGATTCTTCAAGAATCAAGACATCCACTGAAATTACTACAGAATTCGGTAAAGAAAAAAAAACGACATTTTCGTATCCAGAAAAAGAATATACAACTGACATAAATACGAATATACCAACCACAGATTCTTCACGAATCAAGTCATCCACCGGCAGTACTATGATGTTCGAAAATGAAAAAACAACGACTTTTGTGTATCCAAAAACAGAATACACAACTGACATGAATACGAATATGCCAACCACTGATTTGTCTCGATTAGTGTCATCCACCGGAAGTACTACGATATTTGATAACGAAAAAACAACAACATTTTCAAATACTCAAACAGAATATACAACTGACTTGAATTCTAAAATACCCACCACAGATTCTTCACAAATCAAGTCATCCACTGGAAGTACTACAGAATTCGGAAATGAAAAACCAACGACATTTTCGTATACTAAAGCAGAATACACAACTGACATGAATACGAATATGCCAATTCCTGATTCGTCTCAAAAAGTGTCATCCATTGGAAGAACTACGAAATTTGGAAACGAAAAAACAACAACATTTTCGTATCCTCAAACAGAATATACAACTGACATGACAACAAATATACCAACCACTGATTCGTCTCGAATCAAGTCATCCACTGGAAGTACTACGATATTCGAAATTGACAAAACAACGACTTTTGTGTATCCAAAAACAGAATACACAACTGACATGAATACGAATATGCCAACCACTGATTCGTCTCGATTAGTGACATCCACCGGAAGTACTACGATCTTTGATAACGAAAAAACAACAACATTTTCAAATCGTCAAACAGAATATACAACTGACTTAAATACTCAAATGCCCACCACAGATTCTTCACGAATCAAGTCATCTACTGGAAGTACTACGAAATTGATGAATGAAAAAATAACGTCATTTTCGTATTCGAAAACAGAATATACCACAGATATTGCAACCACGGATATGTTGCTAATAATGTCACCCACTGGAAAAGAAAGTACTAAGAAATTGATGAATGAAAAACCAACGACATTTTGGTATCCAAATACAGAATATCCAACTGACATGAATACGAATATGCCAACCACTGACTCGTCTCGAATCAAGTCATCCACTGGAAGTACTACGATATTCGAAATTGACAAAACAACGACTTTTGTGTATCCAACAACAGAATACACAACTGACATGAATACGAATATGCCAACCACTGATTCGTCTCGATTAGTGTCATCCACCGGAAGTACTACGATATTTGATAACGAAAAAACAACAATATTTTCAAATCCTCAAACAGAATATACAACTGACTTAAATTCTAAAATACCCACCACAGATTCTTCAAGAATGAAGTCATCCACTGGAAGTACTACAGAATTCGGAAATGAAAAAATACCGACATTTTCGTATCCAGAAAAAGAATACACAACTGACATGAATACGAATATGCCAACCACTGACTCGTCTCGAATAGTGTCATCCAACAGAAGTACTACGATATTTGATAACGAAAAAACAACAACGTTTTCAAATCCTCAAACAGAATATACAACTGACATGAATACGAATATGCCAACCACAGATTCTTCACGAATCAAGTCATCCACCGGAAGTACTACGATATTCGAAATTGACAAAACAACGACTTTTGTGTATCCAAAAACAGAATACACAACTGACATAAATACGAATATGCCAACCACTGATTCGTCTCGAATAGTGTCATCCACTGGAAGTACTACGATATTTGATAACGAAAAAACAACAACGTTTTCAAATCCTCAAACAGAATATACAACTGACTTAAATACTAAAATGCCCACCACAGATTCTTCACGAATCAAGTCATCCACTGGAAGTACTAGAGAATTCGGAAATGAAAAAACAACGACATTTTCGTATCCAGAAAAAGAATACACAATTGACATGAATACGAATATGCCAACCACTGATTCGTCTCGAATAGTGTCATCCAACGGAAGAACTACGATATTTGGTAACGAAAAAACAACAACGTTTTCAAATCCTCAAACAGAATATACAACTGACATGAATACGAATATGCCAACCACAGATTCTTCACGAATCAAGTCATCCACCGGAAGTACAACGATATTCGAAATTGACAAAACAACGACTTTTGTGTATCCAAAAACAGAATACACAACTGACATGAATACGAATATGCCAACCACTGATTCGTCTCGAATAGTGTCATCCACCGGAAGTACTACGATATTTGATAACGAAAAAACAACAACGTTTTCCAGTCCTCAAACAGAATATACAACTGACTTAAATACTAAAATGCCCACCACAGATTCTTCACGAATCAAGTCATCCACTGGAAGTACTAGAGAATTCGGAAATGAAAAAACAACGACATTTTCGTATCCAGAAAAAGAATACACAACTGACATGAATACGAATATGCCAACCACTCATTCGTCTCGAATAGTGTCATCCAACGGAAGTACTACGATATTTGATAACGAAAAAACAACAACGTTTTCAAATCCTCAAACAGAATATACAACTGACATGAATACGAATATGTCAACCACAGATTCTTCACGAATCAAGTCATCCACCGGAAGTACTACGATATTCGAAATTGACAAAACAACGACTTTTGTGTATCCAAAAACAGAATACACAACTGACATGAATACGAATATGCCAACCACTGATTCGGCTCGAATAGTGTCATCCACCGGAAGTACTACGATATTTGATAACGAAAAAACAACAACGTTTTCCAGTCCTCAAACAGAATATACAACTGACTTGAATACTAAAATGCCCACCACAGATTCTTCACGAATCAAGTCATCCACTGGAAGTACTAGAGAATTCGGAAATGAAAAAACAACGACATTTTCGTATCCAGAAAAAGAATACACAACTGACATGAATACGAATATGCCAACCACTGATTCGTCTCGAAGAGTGTCATCCACCGGAAGTACTACGATATTTGATAACGAAAATTCAACAACATTTTCAAATCCTCAAACAAAATATACAACTGACATGAATACGAATATGCCAACCACAGATTCTTCACGAATTAAGTCTTCCACCGGAAGTACTACGATATTCGAAATTGACAAAACAACGACTTTTGTGTATCCAAAAACAGAATACACAACTGACATGAATACGAATATGCCAACCACTGATTCGTCTCGAATAATGTCATCCACCGGAAGTACTACGATATTTGATAACACAAAAACAACAACATTTTCTTATCCTCAAACAGAATATACAACTGACATGAATACGAATATGCCAACCACAGATTCTTCACGAATCAAGTCATCCACCGGAAGTACTACGATATTCGAAATTGACAAAACAACGACTTTTGTGTATCCAAAAACAGAATACACAACTGACATGAATACGAATATGCCAACCACTGATTCGGCTCGAATAGTGTCATCCACCGGAAGTACTACGATATTTGATAACGAAGAAACAACAACGTTTTCCAGTCCTCAAACAGAATATACAACTGACTTAAATACTAAAATGCCCACCACAGATTCTTCACGAATCAAGTCATCCACTGGAAGTACTAGAGAATTCGGAAATGAAAAAACAACGACATTTTCGTTTTCAAAAACAGAATCTACAACTGACTTTCATACAAATGTGCCAACCACAGATTCCTCTCGAAGAGTGTCATCCACCGGAAGTACTACGATATTTGATAACGAAAAATCAACAACATTTTCAAATCCTCAAACAAAATATACAACTGACATGAATACGAATATGCCAACCACAGATTCTTCACGAATTAAGTCTTCCACCGGAAGTACTACGATATTCGAAATTGACAAAACAACGACTTTTGTGTATCCAAAAACAGAATACACAACTGACATGAATACGAATATGCCAACCACTGATTCGTCTCGAATAATGTCATCCACCGGAAGTACTACGATATTTGATAACACAAAAACAACAACATTTTCTTATCCTCAAACAGAATATACAACTGACATGAATACGAATATGCCAACCACAGATTCTTCACGAATCAAGTCATCTACTGGAAGTACTACGATATTCGCGAATGAAAAAACAACGACATTTACGTATCCTAAAACAGAATATAAAACTGACTTGAATACTAAAATACCCACCACAGATTCTTCACGAATCAAGTCATCTACTGGAAGTACTACGATATTTGAGAATGAAAAAACAACAACATTTTCGTATCCTCAAACAGAATATACAACTGATTTGAAAACTAAAATACCCACCACAGATTCGTCTACTGAAAGTACTACGATATTCCAAAATGAAAAAACAACGACATTTGCGTATCCTAATACAGAATTTACAACAGATATTCCAACCACGGATATGTCGGGAATAATGTCATCCACGGGAAATGAAAGTACTACGAAATTGATGAATGAAAAACTAACGTCATTTTCGTATCCTAAAACAGAATATACAACAGATATTCCAACCACAGATTCGTCACGAATAATGTCATCCGAGGGGGAAAGTACTACCAAATTCATAAATGAAAAAGCAACGACATTTGCGTTTCCTCCAACAGAATACACAACTGACTTGAATACTAATATTCCAACAACAGATTCATCACGATTTATGACGTCTACTGGACGAGAGAGTACTACTGAATTCATAAAGGATAAAACAACGACGAATCCTAAAACAAAATACACAATTGACATTAATACCAATATACCAACAACAGATTTATCGCAAATAAAGTCATCCACTGTAAAACAAAGTTCTTCCGAATATGAAAATGAAAAATCCACGACATTTAGGATTCCTAAAACAGAATACACGACGGATTTGAATTATAATATCCCAACTACAGACTCTTCTCGAATATTGACTTCCACTGAACCGGAATCCAAAGCTCAAAAATCAACCACATTATTGTGCCCTGAGACTGAACACACTACAGACACTAATATTATGTTACCAACAACTGATATATTTGCTTCAAAAGATACGGGAACTACTCCCGAATTCAGCAAAGAAAAGTCAACGACATTTGTATATCCTACAAATGATTATGTTACTACCACCGAACAAAAACTAAGTGAATATTTTACGGAAAAAGATTCTAATATTCAGTCTACATACTTCTCTGAAATTGTGGTTTCTACGGAAAAAGCTATTGACAAAATTACTTCCAAGATTGAAAACCAAGCTACAACGAGTGGTGTTTCTGAGTTCATATATTATGTGACAACAGAAAAAATTGATATTGAAGATCAAAAATTGCAAAATACTTCAATTGATAATAATACTATTAATCAAATTAGTAAACCAGACAATTCAATTAATAATACGTCACAAATTATTAATGAATCGTGTATATTTGATTATAATTGTACCGATGATATGACATGCTTAAAAAATAATTGCATTAGTCCTTGTAAACATTATAATCCATGCCCTATTGATATTAAATGTATTGTTAAAAATCATACTGCAAATTGCCTTTGTGATATGATCGGATTCACTACTAATGATTGTCAATTAATACCAGGTAATTTTTACTGAAGTTTTATTGTAGGTAAAAATATCAAATACAATTGATTACATTATATTCCGGGTTTAAGCAAATCTTAAATCAGTATCAAATCTCAAAATTGACTACAAAATGATATGATGGATGGAATTATTTAAGCACCCGCAAATCTTTGGACATCTCATGATGTGGCTAGTTTTTACTGTTGCCTCATTGTACTGCAGAACCCTCTGCAGTTGCATGAAATTTCATTACATACATATTTAGTTTTTCCTGCAAAAAATATATTTTTCTAAATTTATTCATTCTTTTTACAGCAATATGTTGAATTAACTGGACAAATAATATGTTTTCTATTCAACATTATATTTTGTAGTGTATTATACATAGATTAAATGCTTTGATTATATTTAGAGGTTTTATAGTGAAACTGTACAAAAGTTATTTATTTATAAAAGGAATTATATTTTTTTATTTCTATTATTTCTGTATATATAATGTATAGAGAACTATTTGAATGTAGAAATTACTAATCAAACACATTTTGCTTAAATGCTACGCTTACGCACTTAATCAATTACTGCTTACCTATCTATATAATTAAAAATTGATCTCACTTAATATTAAAGCTAGAGAAAAACGAAATAGTTATGATTATCGTATTTTTAAAAAAAAACTTATGCGTATTTTACAGTAATTGGTTGTGTATCATCAACGGACTGTCCACATCAAAAAGCTTGCATCAATAAGTTATGTGTTGATCCATGTCTTCAAAATAATCCTTGCAATATAGATCAAGATTGTCAAGTACAAGATCATCAGCCTGTTTGTGTTAAAGGTAACAAAAAATTATAATTATAATCATAAAATTAAATTCAAATAAATTTTTGGTCATTCATTTTAGTTTGCCAATGTCAAAAGACTTCTGATTGTAGACATTCTTTACAATGTGATGGGTGTAATTGCGTACAAGGCATGAACCATAATTTAAGTCATATTTTTTATTTATTTAATTTTTAAATTTAACAGATCGAAAACCAGATTTGGATACTGACTGTCCTCACTGTCCACCAGGTATTGACTGTGATAAGAAAACTGGAGCGTGTTTCACAGGTAAGATAGTTAAACATGTTAAGGGCTTTTTATTAATAAAAGCTTGCTTATTTATACTGAAAAAGATAGTATAATAATGAGTATACTATTTAATCATAATAACTGGTCTGTTGAACCCAAATATAACAATTTTAAAATAAAGATTGTTTTAAACAACATAAACAGACCATTTATCATTTTTAATTATATTATTGTAAATATTAAGAATTTTAATGGGTTAATCACTATTTATGTTATATATTTCACACTTGTGTATTAAATTTTTGTAAATATGTATTATAATTATAAACCATTTGATCATAATTAATTAATTAATAACTAATGCATGGATTTTTTTTTTAAGTTATGAAAATTAAATAACCCACGATATGAATGATTACATTGTTTTACCCTAATATGTTTTTTTAATTGCTCTTTTAAAATAGATTACATATCAACTACTCAGAACCCATTAACTACTGATGTAACACTGACCCAAACCTTTTCAAACACAAATACCGCTAACACTAATTCTGAAATAACAACTACTTTAGAGCCAGTCGATAACGAGAGTACATTAGAAATGAGTACATTTAGTTCAATTGATACCACAACTTTGTATACAACTACAGAGAATATGAATAAAATTTCTACGCCACAAGCGTCAAGTTCTATAAATAATTTAACGTATGTAACGTCTTCGAATTATGAAGGAACAACTAAATCAAATGAAGAGACTACATTAAATGTGGTTGAAAGTACAACTGATCAAAATTTAGTAACAACAGAATTAAATTTTCATACAATAACCACAAATATTCCTACTGCTAACACAAAACGTCCTTCAACAAGGGGTGATACGTCACTCGAAACAGATTACCCAAACGAAACGACTTCGACTGTTTTATTCACCACAATAGAAAAAGAATACGAAACAACAACTGAAATTCTTTCTCACACAAAAAATAATAATACTAATACATCGAGTACCAAAATCTTAACAGATATTGATTATGAAACAACAACATATTCAAACCCTACGATTAATACAGATTTTACTAATATTTTAAATCATGAAATAACCACATCTAGTGTAAATATTGATAAATGTGGATCGTCGATCGACTGTGCCTTAAATGAATTTTGTATAGATGGTCGTTGCCAAAGAGTATGTGAACCAAATTCTTCTAACACCAATTGTAAAGGTATAAAGTCTTCTAACAAATAATTTTAATTTTACACAATTTTGTACATTACTTTTTCTAATAATTTAATTTTAATGTTAATATTTTTTTTTACCAAATTAAATCAATCACCTAATTGCTATTACTACTTGTTTTATAGCTGAAGGGCTTGAAAATATTAATTGATTTTATTTTATTTTTAAAATAAATTATCATATTTTAAATAGTCTTTGTACATAATTTGATTATTTTTGCATATTTTCAATATCTTTTCTATAATTTGTGTGTATAAATATAAATATTAATAAATAACAATTGCAATTAATCTAATTCTTCGAGTAGCACGATTAAAAGAGCCATGCGAATCGGACAATGATTGCATAGAGGCTGAAGTTTGTTATAAAGGCTTTTGTCATAATCCTTGTGAAATTGAAGTAATTTGTGCACCAACTGCTAAATGTCAAGTGAAAATGCATAAACCATATTGTACATGTCCAAATGGTCACGTAGGAAATCCAACTATAAAATGTTTCCCAATGGACACACGTAAGAACTAATTACTTTACTAATAAAGAAATACATTATACACCACCACATTATACGTACATTGAGGCATAAACATATATTGTTTTTTATATTTAATTTAATATTTTTGCTGTATAATATATCACTAAAAAAGTAATAAAAAATAACGAAATAACAATTACAACAAATTACATAATTTTAAATAAAACAAGAGAAATTTATTATACACATTTTGAGCACAATGTAAATAATCACTTTTTTGCACTTAGTGGAATGCACTAGAAATGAGGACTGTGGCCTAACAGAAGGTTGTTTTGGAAATTTCTGCCAACATCCTTGTGATCTTCGTAATCCTTGTGCTAGAAATGCCGTTTGTGTGAACACAAATCATGGTTCAGATTGTAGTTGCGCAGAAGGATATCATGGAGATGGTTATGTTAAATGTGAACAAGGTATATATGAAATATTTAAAAATATTAGATATTTATGTAACTTCTTTATACATCTTTCCTTGGAAATAAAGTTATTGAGTATCAACCAATTTGCCAATACAATGAAGATTGCCCTCCTAATAAGCTATGTGATCGATTGAATAGAAGATGTATAAATCCTTGCATGGAAGATTCTTGTGGTGAAAATGCAGAATGTATTACACGTAATCATGGTATTGAATGTCGCTGTTATGATGGATTTATTGGAAATGCGTATGTTCAATGTAGTAAAGGTAAAATTTTCTATTAAATATGGTATTTAATATCTTTTTTTTTACTTTATTTCATTAATCTATTTATTACAGTACTTGGATGCCGTGTCGATAATGAATGTCTTACAACTGAATCTTGTATCAATGGACAGTGCACTTCACCATGTCAATGTGGAGCCTATGCAATGTGTAATGTTAAAAATCACAAAGCAACCTGTTCATGCCCACCAGGTTATCAAGGCGACGGAAATGTGGGATGTCATCCACCAACAAATCCATGTGATCCTAATCCTTGTGGAACAAATGCACGCTGTGAATTAGATGGAGGCTCACCAATTTGTTTCTGTCCTAAAGGAACCACTGGTAATCCATTTAAAAATTGCATTCTTGATGGAAATGAATGTATTCCAAATCGTTGTGGCCAAAACAGTGGTTGCCGTATGATAGATGGTAAACCAGTTTGTTTCTGTTTACCAGAATTTGAAGGAAATCCGCCAAGAAAACCATGCCAACTTCCAAAAGCACCATGTGATTCATCACCTTGTGGACCAAATACACAATGTACTCTGTTAAGTAATGGATTTGCCAAATGTACGTGTTTGCAAGGATATATCGAAAGTCCAAATACAATCCGAGGTTGCATTGAACAAGAAGATGTTTGTCAACCAAATCCTTGTGGCGTTGGTGCTATATGCGATTCTTCACAGAATCCTCCATGTTCTTGCCCTAGCTCAACCGTAGGTAATCCATACAAAAAATGTACAGAACCTCTAGAATATGAGTTTTGTAAGCCAGGACCATGTGGTAGAAATGCTGATTGTTATGTCTCTAATAATAACGAGCAATGTTTCTGTAAACCAGGATTCTTTGGAGATCCCTATTTTGGTTGCAAAGAATCACCTAAATCAGCTTGTCACCCGAACCCTTGTGCACCAGGAGCTGAATGTATCGTATCACCTGATGGAAATACAATGTGTAAATGTCCTAATGGAATGGGTGGAGATCCAACAAGTGTAACTGGATGTCATGGATATGAATGTCAGGTCGATGATGATTGTTCGTCGAGCAGAGCTTGTTTAGGTTTTAGATGTAAAGATCCATGTCCTGGTTCATGTGGAGAAGGTGCTTTTTGCAAAGTGGAGCAACATCGTCCAGTTTGCTTCTGCAAAGACGGATTAACTGGAAATCCAATCTCAAAATGTTATTCTGTTTTTGTTGACGTGCCTAATAAAAATCCATGCAATCCAAGTCCGTGTGGAGTGAACACAAATTGCCAATTACAGAGTAATCGTGCTGTTTGTAGTTGCATACCAAAATACCTTGGCGATCCTCAAACAGGGTGCAAACCAGAATGTGTTGTAAACTCTGATTGTACATCTGATAAATCTTGTATTAATAAACAGTGTATTAATCCGTGTGATGGAACTATTTGTGGTAGAAATGCTGTATGTAAAAGTAATTATCATACAGTAACTTGTGAATGTTTAGAAAACCATTATGGTGATCCATTCTACCAATGTATACCAAGATCAATAGTAAATAATGTTACATCCGATCCTTGTATACCATCACCTTGTGAACCTCATAGTACATGTTATGCTTATGGTAACGGTGTAGCAGTTTGTGATCCTTGTGGGGGAATTAATGCAAATAATAATCCACAGTGTAGGCCTGAATGTATCTCCAACACTGACTGTGCATTTGATAAAGCCTGTTTAGGACAATACTGTGTCGATCCATGCCAAGGATCCTGCGGGCATAACGCTTTATGTTCAGTTATATCACACAACCCAATATGTTCCTGTGCACAAGGTTTAGTTGGAAACCCTTACGAACAATGTACTTTACCTATTTTTGTGGATAAGCAAGAAACATGTGATACAATTCGATGTGGAGCTAACACAGAATGTCGTCAAAAGGGAGGAGTTTTAGCTTGTGTTTGTAAAAAAGGTTTCTTTGGAGATCCGTTATTCGATTGCAGGCCAGAGTGTGTTATAAATCCAGATTGCCCGAATAATCAAGCTTGTAAAAACAATAAATGTATTAATCCATGTTTGGGAGCTTGTGGTGTAGAAGCCGTTTGTGAAGTGATTAATCACTTCCCTATTTGTTATTGTCCGCCTGGTTTTTCTGGTGATGCCCTATTATCTTGCACACCAATAAAAATTAATATGCCCACACTTGATCATCGACCATTAAATCCCTGCGACCCTACGCCATGTGGCGCAAATAGCAGATGTCTCTTATCACCAAATGGTTTTGCTATTTGCTCCTGTTTACCAGGATATAGAGGTGCACCGCCATTATGTCAACCAGAATGTATAGTAAGCTCAGAATGTCAGCAGAACAAAGCATGTATTAACTTAAAGTGTAGTGACCCTTGTCCGGGAACATGTGGAATACAAGCCCGTTGTGAGGTTTTAAATCACAATCCTATTTGCAGTTGTCCTGCATACTTTGAAGGTGATCCATTTATTCAATGCCAACAAATTGAGGAGAAAACAAATCCGAAAGATCCCATTATTGAAAATCCTTGTATACCCTCACCATGTGGATCAAATTCTATTTGCCAAATTAAGCAAGGCAGACCAGTTTGTTCCTGCAAATCTAATTATATTGGAAGTCCACCTTTATGTAGACCAGAATGTGTAATTAATAGTGAATGTCCTCAAAATAAAGCATGTATCAATGAAAAATGCTCGGATCCATGTGTAAATATATGTGGTTTAAATGCTCAATGCCATGTTGTAGGACATTCAGCTTATTGTAATTGTTTAGAAGGATATCAAGGGGACGCATTTATAGGGTGTTCCAAAATACCCAGAGGTAAACTTATTTTTTAGGGAATTTTATTTTATTTTAATAATATAAATGTTTTTTATTTTTAATAGATCGTCCAACCGAAAAATTTGATCCCTGTTCACCATCTCCCTGTGGAGAAAACTCACAATGTACTGTAAGAAATAATAATGCAAAATGTACTTGTATTCCACCTTACATTGGAAATGCTTATACAACTGGATGTCGACCTGAATGTGTATTTAATTCGGATTGTCCAAATCAAATGACATGTACAAGACAACATTGTAGAGATCCCTGTCCAGGACTTTGCGGTTCAAATGCTGAATGTTCTGTTTCAAATCATGTACCGGTTTGCAGTTGTATGAGAGGTTACAGCGGTGATCCATTTGCTGGTTGCAGGCCTTTAGTCATAATTGGTAGTTATTCATTGATTGGCTTATATATGTTAAATTTTAAACGTTTTTATCGCTTTAGACCCCACAGAAAATCCGTGTCAACCATCACCTTGTGGACCGAATAGTCTCTGTAGAACAATGAGTGGAAGACCTATTTGTTCCTGTCAAACCGGTTTCATCGGTTCACCACCATCTTGCCGACCAGAATGTGTTGTCAGTTCAGAATGTAATTACAATTTAGCTTGCATTAACAATAAATGCAAAGATCCTTGTCCTGGCACATGTGGAGTTAACGCTAGATGCCAAGTAAATAGTCACAATCCGATTTGTAGTTGTCCTGTTGGTTATATTGGAAATCCATTTGAACAATGTAGTGTCGAACGTAAGTTTTTTTACATTAAAATTTAATATATGAAGCAGTTAATTTATTCCTATGTTTTTAATAGCAAAAGATCCACCAATTAGCGTTAATCCATGTTTACCAAGTCCTTGTGGAGAAAATTCTGAATGTCATGCGCCCTCAGGACGTGCTGTTTGTTCTTGTCAACGAAACATGTATGGCGCTCCACCTAATTGTCGACCCGAATGTGTTATTCATCAAGATTGTCCATCTAACAAAGCTTGTCTTAATCAACGATGTCAAGATCCTTGTATTGGATCTTGTGGGTTTAATGCACAATGTCATACACAAAATCATAAACCCATTTGTTCATGTTTAGAAAATTTCGATGGTGATCCGTATGCAGGTTGTAATCAACGAGAAGGTAAGGATCTTTTGCTTATCTTTTTTCCGCCAATATCCTTTCTCTGCTTATATTTTATATGATTTTCAAACCCAATTTGAATTATAGTAATAAAGTACGAAGTTATAAATCCATGTCATCCGACACCTTGTGGTGTAAATGCTTTATGTAAAGAAAGAAATGGTGCTGGATCTTGTGTTTGCATGCAAAATTATTTTGGTGACCCTTATTTAAACTGCAGACCTGAATGTATACAAAATTCCGATTGCCTATCGGATAAATCTTGTCTAAATACTAAATGTGTTAATCCATGTATAAATACATGTGGATTAAATACGGAATGTTCAATTGCAAATCATTTACCCATTTGCTCATGTTTACCACATTATACAGGAAATGCATTACATGCTTGTCATCCAATTCCAACGAGTAAGATCATTAAATTCATTCAAAATTAATTGCTACATTAATTACATCAATTTTTAAAACATTTCGTTTAGTTATTCAAAAAGATCCCTATACAAGTCCATGTAGTCCCCATCCATGTGGATTATACAGTTTATGTAGAGTTATTCAAGATAGACCCGTTTGTTCTTGCAAAGAAAATTATATCGGTGCACCGCCTAGTTGTAGACCAGAATGTATGATAAGTTCTGAGTGCCCCCGAGATAAAAATTGCATTCACCAGAAATGCAAAGATCCATGTCCGGGTACGTGTGGATTCAATGCAAGATGTATAGTAGTGAATCATAATCCTATATGTAGTTGTCATACTGGTTATACTGGTGATCCATTTGATCGATGTTTCCCAGAAGAAAGTAAGACCCATTTTTACGAATTAAATGCTATTGCATTGTATCATTCACTTTACAAATTAAATAATCATTTTAGAGCTACCAATAATAAAAGATGAAAATCAAAATTCATGTTATCCATCTCCATGCGGTCCCAATTCAATATGTCGCACTATTGAATCAAGAGCAGTATGTTCTTGTCTACCTAAATATAGAGGACGTCCTCCCAATTGTAGACCCGAATGTTCTGTTAATACCGATTGCCCCATGCAATTAGCTTGTGCTAATGAGAAATGCGTTAATCCTTGTCTCGGTACATGTGGCCTAAATTCCATTTGTACTGTTATATCACATGTACCTACTTGTTCGTGTGAACAAGGTTATACTGGTGATCCATTTTCTAGTTGCAATAGAATAATTCAGTGTAAGATTTGTTATTCAAAATAAAAATAAACAAGTTTACCATAGAATTAGAGCCTAATATTTTATCAAATTTTATAGCCATTGAATATGATGTTAATCCATGTTATCCAAATCCTTGTGGCGTTAATGCTGTTTGTAAAAACAGAAACGAAGCTGGTTCTTGTGCATGTCTGCCAGAATATATTGGAGATCCTTATATTGAATGTCGACCAGAATGTACTATGAATAGTGATTGTCCAAAGAATAAAGCATGTTTTAATAACAAATGTAAAGACCCATGCCCAGGTGTGTGTGGTTCAAATGCTGAGTGTAGAGTAATTAACCACTCACCTTCATGTACCTGCATTCAAGGCTACTTTGGCAATGCTTTAATTTCGTGTTATTTACCAGATCCAAGTAAGATTTAAATATTCTCTTTATCCTTTCGTTATATTCTAACTAAAAATTAAAAAGAATAATTTTGGATTATCAAGGGGCATACAACTCTTAATAGTTATTATTAGTTCGGTAAAATTTCGAAATGTTTCCGTAAAATATATTCCTGGAGTTGAATGTCCCTTTTAAACTGATTTAACAGAACAATTACTAAAATATACTAAAATTGTAAGTGTATATTTATAAATGACAATTTTTTCATAGTTCAACACATTCCAATTGAAAATCCATGCCAACCATCTCCATGTGGAGCATACAGTCACTGTAGAGTGAATCATAATTCTGCTGTTTGTTCTTGTATTCAAAACTATATTGGTGTACCACCGAATTGTAAGCCTGAATGTATGGTTAGTTCGGAATGCTCTCAAGATAAATCTTGCATTAATAAAAGATGTAAAGATCCATGTCCTGGAACATGTGGAATAAATGCCAGATGTCAAGTTATCAATCACAATCCAATATGTAGTTGTAAGTTCGGTTTTACTGGTGATCCATTTGTCCGTTGTACTGCAGAAGAAAGTAAGCAAAGAAGACTCACTGAATTTTTTAACTCTGTTTCTAAATATATCTGTCAATGACTCCATATTTTTTTTAGTAAAAGTTATTAAACCAAGACCAAGTGGCAATCCTTGTATACCATCTCCATGTGGTCCTAATTCCCAATGTCGGGACATTGGTGAAACACCCGCATGTACTTGTCTGCCAAATTATATTGGGCGTGCACCAAATTGTCGTCCAGAATGCGTTATGAATTCTGAATGTCCCAGTAATCTAGCATGTATAAATGAAAAATGTAAAGATCCATGCCCAGGATCATGCGGTAACTATGCTACATGCTCTACTGTAAGTCATCAACCTATTTGTAAATGTAATGTAGATTATACCGGTAATCCATTTACTGGATGTTCCCCAATTCAAAGTAAGATGATTATATAGAACAATAGACACGATGTTTGCAATCCTTATTACTCAGTTATAGTTCCCTAATTAAATTAAATAAACATAATTTATAATTTATTTATAAAAAAATTTAAATATTTTCGTTGAAATAAACTAATTTGAATCACCTTCTCGAGAGCAAAATGATTGCATTTTGTGTCGTGTCTATTTCCTAAATGTAAATTATTCAATTTTTTCTTTAATTTATAAAATGTTCTTTAGTACAAATTAGACCGGAACCTCAAAATCCTTGTAATCCGTCTCCGTGTGGAATAAACGCTATTTGTAAAGAAAGAAATGGTGCTGGATCTTGTAGTTGTTTGCAAGATTACCAAGGAGACCCTTATAATGAATGTCGACCAGAATGTGTATTAAATGCGGATTGTTCTAGAGCAAAATCTTGTATAAATAATAAATGTAAGGACCCTTGTCCAGGCATTTGTGGCTTAAATGCTGAATGTCGTGTAGTTAATCATGCACCTTCTTGTACTTGCATTGAGGGATATATAGGAAATCCATTAAATTCTTGTCGTGAAGTTCCTAAAAGTATGTTGTTGTTTTTTAAATATATATTTCGTTGTAACTCGATTTTTAAAAAAAAATATTTAAAAATTTAGTAGCCGATCCTATCTATACAAATCCATGTACACCCTCGCCATGTGGACCAAATAGTCATTGTAGAGAAACAAATGGTCACGCTGTTTGCTCTTGTCGACAAAATTATGTCGGTAGTCCACCTTCCTGTAGACCAGAATGTATTGTGAGTTCTGAATGCTCTCAAGATAAAGCTTGCTTAAATCAAAAGTGTGTTGATCCATGTCCTGGGACATGTGGATTAAGTGCAAGATGTCATGTTACAAATCATAATCCCATTTGTTCCTGTTCACCACCATTTACTGGTGATCCATTTATTCGATGCTTTAAGGATGACAGTAAGATATTTTATATGCTTTTTTTATTTTCTCTTACTATTGCATGTTTTCTTTCTTTCTATGCTAAACTCTTTAGGGCCTGCTATTATTTATGAACCCAGTGGAAATCCTTGTGTGCCATCTCCTTGTGGCAATAATGCTCAATGTCGAGCTATAGGTGACTCGCCTGCATGTTCTTGTTTACCCAATTATATTGGCAATGCACCGAATTGTCGGCCAGAATGTACTATAAATTCTGCATGCCCAGGCAATCTTGCTTGCGTCAATGAAAGATGCAAAGATCCTTGCCCAGGATCATGTGGGTTTAATGCTATTTGTCATGTGCTTAATCATTCGCCAGTTTGTTCTTGCCAATCTGGGTTTACAGGCGATCCATTTTCTGGATGTCTTCCATTGCCAAGTAAGATGAAATAAAATTCATAATTAAACTTTAGTCCCAATTTAAATTTGCATTTTCAAAAAAATAGCTTTTGATGTAATTTTAAGAAATCGAAAACAAAATAAAATATTTTTTCAGTAACACCTCCAACACAAGAACCTATAAATCCATGTAATCCATCACCTTGTGGATCAAATGCTGTTTGCAAAGAACGTAACGGTGCAGGTTCTTGCACATGTTTAAGTGAATATTTTGGTGACCCATATAGTGGATGTAGACCAGAATGTGTTACTAATAATGATTGTTCACGTGATAAGGCTTGCTTTAATAATAAGTGCAAGGATCCATGTCCTGGTATATGTGGGTCCAATGCTGAATGTAACGTTGTTAATCATTCACCAAGTTGTACGTGCCTGTTAGGATTTACTGGAAATCCATTTACATCCTGCCATCAACCTGTTCCTCCCTCCAGTAAGATTTATCCAAATATTATTAAATTATATTTATTTAATAAATATTTAATAAATATTTCTGTATAATAAATTTTTACTAAATTATAGAAGATATAGAAATAGTTGATCCATGCCTTCCAAGTCCTTGTGGATTAAATAGCAAATGCCGCGTAGTAAATAGTTATGCGGTATGTACTTGTATAACTGGTTATATGGGTGCACCTCCTAATTGCAGACCAGAATGTTTAATCAGTTCTGAATGTTCACAAAATAAAGCATGTATTAAACAAAAATGTGTTGATCCATGTACTGGAACATGTGGAATAAATGCCAGATGCCATGTAACCAACCACAATCCTTTATGTTCATGCTCACCTGGGTATACAGGAGATCCTTTTACAAAATGTTTTGAGAGAGAGAGTAAGCATGTGGTTTCTGGATTATTACTTTTCTATCTTTCTATTTTTTCTTAAATGTTATTTTAGAAACTCCTGTAGTTGTACAACCTAGTGGTAATCCTTGTGTACCATCACCATGTGGTCCGAATTCACAATGCCGTGATATTGGGGACACTCCTGCATGCTCATGTTTACCAAATTATATTGGTAGAGCTCCTAATTGTCGACCAGAATGTGTTTTAAGTGCTGAATGTCCTGCAAATTTAGCATGTATAAATGAAAAATGTAGTAATCCATGTGCAGGAGCTTGTGGCTCACAAACCACTTGTACTGTTAATAACCATAATCCTGTATGTCAATGCCATATTGGATATACTGGTGATCCCTTTTCTAGTTGTATTGAAATTGAAAGACGTAAGATTATCATCTATTCTTTTCTTCACTTATTTTTATTTTGTATATTTTATTAATAAGTTTTGTTAATAGTTTCACCAACAGACGAGCCAAGCAATCCTTGTAATCCATCTCCATGTGGAGCTAATGCCATTTGCAAAGAACGAAATGGTGCCGGCTCTTGTACTTGTCATCCAGAATACTTTGGTGATCCCTACAGTGGATGTCGACCGGAATGTGTACAAAATTCTGATTGTGATAGAAGAAAAGCTTGTGTTAATAATAAATGCCGAGATCCATGCCCTGGAGTTTGTGGAGTTAACGCAGATTGTCGTGTGCAAAATCATATTCCTAATTGCTTCTGTTTGCCAGGATACACTGGAGATCCAGCAAAACTTTGTTCGGCTAATGACTTAGGTATAAACTACATTTAATTTATAATTTTGTTTTATAAAAAGGTAACTTTTATTTAATTTAAATTTTCAAAGATACGGGAGTTATAATTAACCCTTGCCTACCATCACCTTGCGGTCCAAATAGTCAATGTCGCGAAATAAATGATCACGCCGTTTGTTCATGCAAAAGTGAGTATATCGGAACTCCACCATTATGCAGACCGGAATGTGTTATAAGTTCGGAATGTACGCAAGACAAAGCATGTGTAAATCAGAAATGTAAAGACCCTTGTCCGGAAACTTGTGGAATAAATGCGAGATGCCAAGTAGTTAATCATAATCCTATTTGTTCATGTTCCCCTGGATTTACAGGTGATCCATTTATAAGATGTTCAAAACTAGGTGAATTTTAATATATATATATATATATTAATATTTATTTCTATAATCTTTATCTTCATATCATTTAATAATTTTAGAACCCACAAAAGATAATAAAGATAACAAAAATCCCTGCGTTCCTTCACCATGTGGACCAAATTCTCAATGTAGAGTCATAGGAACACAAGAGGCATGTTCTTGTATGCCAAACTATATTGGACGACCACCAAACTGTCGACCGGAATGTACCCATCATTCAGAGTGTGCAAGTAATTTGGCTTGTGCAAATGAAAAATGTGTAGATCCTTGTTTGAACGGATGTGGTGTGAATGCTATTTGTAAAGTTATTTTACATAATCCAGTTTGTACATGTGTTGTGGGATATGAAGGAGATGCAGCAACTCAGTGTAATCAAGTTATTGCTCCAAGTACGATTTTTAATAGTATTTCTTGAATTTATACTAACAATTTATATTTAGTAACAGAAAAAACGTCATCATCACCATGTGAACCATCTCCATGTGGTCCAAACTCTGAATGTAGAGAAAGAAATGGTGCCGGTGCATGCTACTGCTTCGCTGGGTATGAAGGAAATCCACATGATAGTACAGTAGGTTGTCGTCGGGAATGTGAAACGAATGATGAATGCTCTAACAAACTAGCATGTGTACGATTTAAATGTGTAGATCCATGTGTAGGAACATGTGGCTTAGCTGCAATATGTAATGTAAATAATCATATACCTATTTGTAACTGTCGCGAAGATGAAACCGGAGATCCATTTACACAATGTCATCCTATACCAATAAGTAATATATTCCTACCCAGTAGTTTTTGTTGTAAAACTAATATATTTTACTAATATTTTTAAAGCACCAAAATATAACGATAACCCTTGTCAACCATCACCATGTGGACCTAACAGTGAATGCCGAAATAGAAACGAACAAGCGGTTTGTTCTTGCTTACAAGGATATATTGGAACACCTCCTCAATGTAGACCCGAATGTATTGTAAACTCTGAATGTTCATTGGACACTGCATGTATTAATCAAAAATGTGCAGATCCATGCCCAAATACATGTGGCATTAGGGCCGATTGTACAACTAAAAATCACAATCCAATTTGTGCTTGTCCAATTAGTTACACAGGAGATCCGTTTACTAGATGTACCAAACTTGGTAAACCAATAAAAATGTTTATTTTTTCTAAATATTCTAATAATATAAATTTTAGACATTGTACCTGATATTGTTCAAACAGAACGTCCACCATCTTGTATTCCATCTCCATGTGGACCTAATTCAAAATGTCAAATGATTGCTGGAAGCCCAGCATGCTCTTGTTTACAAAATTACATTGGATCACCTCCAGAATGTAGACCGGAGTGTGTTTTGAATTCAGAATGTGGAAGTCAAGAATCGTGTATTAATCAAAAATGTCAAGATCCATGTCCTGGATCATGTGGTTTCGATGCAAAATGCCATGTATTAAATCACGTTCCAATATGCACCTGTAATGAAGGATATCAAGGAGATCCATTTACTGCTTGCAATCTTTCCCCACCTTGTAAGATCTAGTCTATTATCAAATTATTTACTGTTCTTTAAAATTAAAAATCGTTTTTGCAGCAACTGAAGAACCTCTGATCGTTGATCCATGCAATCCATCTCCTTGTGGTTCAAATGCTGATTGCAACGATGGTGAATGCAGATGTATAGCAGAATATACTGGAAATCCTTATGAAGGATGTAGACCTGAATGTGTACTAAGCTCAGACTGTAGTAGAGATAAGGGTTGTCTGCGAAACAAATGTCGTGACCCATGTCCAGGAACTTGCGGACAAAATGCTAAATGTGAAGTTATTAATCATATTCCAACTTGTTCTTGTCCACAAGGTTATACAGGTGATCCATTTTCGAATTGCCGTATAATGGAAATAATACCAAAAGCGAAAGAAAATCCATGTAATCCATCACCATGTGGATCTAATAGTCAATGCAAATCAATTGATGATCATGCTATATGTTCCTGTTTACAAGGATATATTGGTACACCACCTCAATGTCGACCCGAATGCATTGTGAGCAATGAGTGTTCCGTTAGCCAAGCTTGTATAAATCAAAAATGTGTTGATCCCTGCCGCGGCTCATGCGGTCATAATGCCAGATGTGAAGTTATCAATCATAGTCCAATTTGTAGCTGTAATGTTGGGCAAACTGGTGACCCATTTAAAAGTTGTCAAGAAATACCAAAAGTAATAGATGATAATGTTGAAAATCCTTGTGAACCCTCACCATGTGGTCCCAATTCTATTTGTAAAGCTACAGCTCATTCGCCAATGTGTCAATGTGTTGCTGGTTACATTGGTTCCCCACCTAATTGTAGACCTGAATGTGTTATTAATCCGGATTGTTCAAGTACGCAAGCATGTATTAATAATAAATGTAAAGATCCATGCCCAGGTTCATGTGGAAGTGATGCAGAGTGCCGTGTTATAAGTCATACTGTTTCTTGTATATGCCCCTCTGGGTTAACAGGAAACCCATTTACACAATGTACAGTAATTAGACGTAAGTTGAATATGATTTTTAATGAGTTTTTCAATATTTAAACTATTATTATAATTTATAGAAGAGCCAGTTAATCCTTGTCAACCATCACCTTGCGGTTCGAATGCAGTATGTATTCAAAGAAATGAAGCAGGAGCATGTAAATGCATAGAAGATTATCAAGGAAACCCTTACGAAGGATGTAGACCTGAATGTGTATTGAGTTCGGATTGTCCAACCGATAGAGCTTGTATAAGTAATAAATGCAAAGATCCTTGTCCTGGTGTTTGTGGTACAAATTCACAATGTTTAGTAGTAAATCACATACCAACATGCACATGTATTAATGGATATATTGGAGATCCATTCATATCATGTAAACCACAGATAATCTCTCCAACTAAACCAACTATTGTTGATCCATGTAGACCATCTCCATGTGGACCAAATAGTCAATGCAAAGAACAAAATGGCATAGCTGTTTGTTCATGTCAAACAACTTATATTGGGTCACCACCTAATTGTCATCCAGAATGCACAGTAAATTCAGAATGCCCACAAAATAAGGCATGCCATAAATTCAAATGTGCAAATCCATGTCGTGGAACCTGTGGTGTAAATGCCAAATGTCAAGTTATCAATCATAATCCGATATGTAGTTGTGATCAAGATAAAATAGGTGATCCATTTATCAGATGTTACGCTAGACCATTAGATGTACCAGAACCACAGCAGAAACAAGAAAACCCTTGTTATCCATCACCATGTGGTCTATATTCAGAATGTCGTTCAAACGGTAATCAATCATCATGTTCTTGCTTACCAAATTATAATGGAGCACCACCAAATTGTCGACCAGAGTGTGTGGTAAATACTGATTGTTCTTCTGAGTTATCTTGTATTGCGGAAAAATGTAGAAACCCTTGTGAAGGTTCTTGTGGATTCAATACAGAATGTCGAGTTCAAAATCATATTCCAATCTGTACATGTCAAGCCAAATTTACCGGGGATCCGTTTACACAATGCATACAAATAATAGAACGTCTGCCGTCTAAAACACCATCAACAGATCCATGTGATACAACTATATGTGGATCAAATGCAATATGCCAAAATGGAATTTGCACTTGCCGTAAAAACTATTTCGGTGATCCTTATACAAGTTGTCGACCAGAATGTACAATGAATACTGACTGTGCTCCAAACAAAGCTTGCATTAATACTCACTGCATTGACCCATGCAAAGGTATTTGTGGTCAGAATGCAAGATGTGATGTTATCAACCATATTCCATCTTGTAGTTGTCCAACTAACTTCCAGGGCGATCCATTTATTAATTGTAGACCCGTTGAACCCGAAAAGAAAACTGACTCTTGTAATCCATCTCCATGTGGAGAAAATAGTATTTGCCGTGTTTCAAATGGTATTGCTATATGTGCCTGCCAAAAAGATATGATTGGTTCACCACCCTCTTGTAAACCCGAATGTGTTATAAGCGCTGAATGTAATTTACAACAAGCGTGTCTAAATAATAAATGTCGCGATCCATGTCCTGGTGCATGTGGACAAAATGCTATATGCCAAGTTATCAATCACAACCCAATATGCAGATGTAATTTAGATTTCACAGGTGATCCATTTACAAGATGTTACGTTGTAGAAAAACTCCGTGAACCAGTAAATAAATGTTTACCGTCTCCGTGTGGTCCCAATTCTGAATGTAAAATTATTGGTGAAAATGCTGCATGCTCATGTTTAAACAACTATATTGGAACGCCACCTAATTGCCGACCAGAGTGTACAATAAATTCTGAATGTCCAAGTTCTAAGGCTTGCATTAAACAAAAGTGTAATGATCCGTGCCCTGGATCATGTGGAATAAATGCTAAGTGTTCAGTGATTAATCATACTCCAATATGTGCATGTGATGTCGGATATACTGGTGATTCATTTAAGGGATGTTATCCGATTAAAGGTTAGTGAATTTTAGAATTCTTAAGGGCTTTATTAAATTTTAATATCCTATGAGAGTGTTCTTTAGAAATACATATAATATTTTCACGTATCTAGAATTTTGAACATATCAATTAAAGGCTTTACTACCACAAACAAAAGTGCTAATTATATAAATCTCACAAATTGTGACTTATTGCTTTATTGATTATACTAGCATCAAAATTTAAAAGTAATATTTATGGAAAGGTTGGCTTTAATAGGTTTACAATATTTCTTCAATAATTCATATTTTCAGATGATATACATTGATTTTTATGAAAAATTGGTTATAAGACGTTTCATTTTGCTTTGATATCACATAAGCCATTCATGTTTCTTATATTTCGTTATAAATTGTTTAGATACCCTTGGTTTCAAAATTTTAATGCCTTCTACTAATATAAACATTGGTCATACAATATACTTTAGAAAAACTATTTAATAATTTCAGTTGAAATTAAAAAAGAAATAGGAACTCCATGTGTCCCTAATCCATGTGGTTCTAACGCGGTTTGCCGAGAACAAAATGGAGCTGGGTCATGTACATGTGTAACAGATTACATAGGAAATCCTTATGAAGGTTGTAGACCAGAATGCGTCTTAAATTCCGATTGCCCATCAAATAAAGCTTGCATGCAAAATAAATGTAAAGATCCTTGTCCAGGTACATGTGGTCAAAACGCGGATTGTCAAGTTGTTAATCACTTACCATCATGTACTTGCCGTCTGGGTTACACTGGCGATCCGTTCCGATTTTGCAATCAACACACTGAACGTAAGAAAATCTTTTTTTTAAATTTTACAATAATATAATTTTTTTTTGTATTTGTAAGACACATTGAAATACGCTTACTTACCTACAGATTTAATGACATAACAGACATTTTATCGGACATAACAAATATAATCTATCTATCCAATCTTTTAATAACTCGTTCTAGAAACAAGTAAATCTTTTACAATTTTTCAATATAGCTGTGCGAAATGAATATTTTATTCCTTGCAAACCTACTCCTTGTGGTCCAAACAGTCAATGTCGTGAAATAAATGGGCAAGCAGTTTGTTCTTGCCTTCCTTCGTACATTGGCAGCCCTCCTGGCTGTCGCCCAGAATGTGTTGTTAGTTCAGAGTGTCCTTTAGATAAAGCCTGCATAAATCAAAAATGTTCAGATCCTTGTCCTGGAACTTGCGGAACAAATGCTATTTGTCGTGTTAATAATCATAGTCCAATTTGTTCATGTCGTGGCGATTATACCGGAGATCCATTTTCTAGATGCTACCCAATACCACGTAATATTACAGAACTATAAACTTTTGGAATTTTATTAAACAATTTTTATATAAAATAGCTGCTGTTACTCCGGCTCATGATGTTTATAAAGATCCATGCGTTCCATCACCCTGTGGTTCAAATTCCCAGTGTCGAAACATAAATGATTCACCAGCATGTTCATGTTTAAACTCATATATTGGCTCTCCTCCCAATTGCAGACCAGAATGTTCAATAAATTCAGAATGTTCTAGTAATTTGGCTTGTATTCGTGAAAAATGTCGCGATCCGTGTCCAGGTTCATGTGGAATTTCAGCCAAATGTAATGTGATCAACCACACTCCAATTTGTACATGCGTTGATGGATATACTGGAGATCCTTTCACAAATTGTTATCCAAAGCCTCCACGTAAGATAGTCTTGTTTTCATACTACAGCACAAATGATAATAATTATGAGAAATTCTAGCCGCTGAAATTGTAAAAGATGACCCATGCAATCCTTCTCCATGTGGGCCAAACGCACAATGTGTTGAAGGTGTGTGTTCTTGTCTACCTGAGTATCAAGGAGACGCATATTCTGGTTGTCGTCCTGAATGTGTATTAAATTCTGATTGTCCTAGAGATAAAGCTTGTATTAAAAGTAAATGTAGAAATCCATGTCCCGGTACGTGTGGTCAAAACGCGATTTGTGATGTTATCAATCATATCCCAATGTGCAGTTGCACATTGGGAATGAGTGGTAATGCATTTGTCGAATGTAGGCCATTCCAAAGTACGTATTTATCTAATTCACAAGATGACTTTTATAAAATCAACAATTTAAATTTAGCACCCGTTGTGCAAAACCCTTGTCATCCAACTCCGTGCGGACCAAATAGTCAGTGCAGAGAAATCAATGGTCAAGGTGTTTGCTCCTGCGTACCAGGATATATTGGTAGCCCACCCACTTGCCGACCTGAATGTGTAACCAGTTCTGAATGCTCTCATAATGAAGCTTGTAGTAATCAGAAATGTAGAGACCCTTGTGTTGGATCTTGTGGAGTTGGTGCAAAATGTACCGTTGTCAATCACAATCCAATTTGCAGTTGTCCTTCCCGATTCACTGGGGATCCATTTATTAGATGCCAACCAATTAGTAAGAAAAATCAATAACACTTCAACTGTTCCTTTTCTATAAATAAAACCGTTTTTACAGTTGACATTCCTATTGAAATTCGCCCATCAAATCCATGTCAACCCTCCCCGTGTGGTCCAAATGCAGAGTGTAGAGCTATAGGTGATACACCGTCATGTTCTTGCCTAAAAGAATTTATCGGTTCACCACCTAATTGCAAACCCGAATGTGTCAGCAACTCTGAATGTGCCAGTAATATGGCGTGTATTAATCAGAAATGTAAAGATCCATGTCTAGGAGCATGCGGTTCAAATGCAGAATGTCGTGTTGTTAGTCACACACCCATGTGTCTTTGTCCTGTTGGCTATACGGGTGATCCATTTTCTCAATGCATTGTGAAACAAAGAGACCCAGTTGAATATTCTTCTCCGTGCGTACCCAGTCCTTGCGGTTCCAATGCTATTTGCCGGGAACAAAATGGTGCTGGTTCATGCACGTGCCTAACAGATTACGTAGGAAATCCCTACGAAGGATGTAGACCTGAGTGTGTTTTAAATTCAGATTGCCCGTCAAATAAAGCTTGCATGCAAAATAAATGCAAAGATCCATGTCCAGGTACATGTGGGCAAAACGCAGATTGTCAAGTTGTCACTCATTTGCCATCTTGTACTTGCCGCTTGGGCTATACTGGAGATCCATTCCGTTTTTGTAATCAACACATCGAACGTAAGAAACAAAAATTATTTAGCTTTAAACTGTGTTTGTCTTGTACTTATTCATAGTGGTTGACATATTAATTAGACTGACATAACATATCAAATTTAATGAAGTCATTATTTTTGCTGAATCTTTTTTTCACTAAGGGATAGAAGTATAATTATTAATTTATTTGTTCTTCTTTAGCTGTTCATAATGAATACATCAACCCTTGCCAACCCTCGCCTTGTGGTCCAAACAGTCAATGTCGTGAAATAAATAGGCAAGCAGTTTGTTCTTGCCTTCCTTCGTACATTGGCAGCCCTCCTGGCTGTCGCCCAGAATGTGTTGTTAGTTCAGAGTGTCCTTTAGATAAAGCCTGCATAAATCAAAAATGTTCAGATCCTTGTCCTGGAACTTGCGGAACAAATGCTATTTGTCGTGTTAATAATCATAGTCCAATTTGTTCATGTCGTGGCGATTATACCGGAGATCCATTTTCTAGATGCTACCCAATACCACGTAATATTACAGAACTATAAACTTTTGGAATTTTATTAAACAATTTTTATATAAAATAGCTGCTGTTACTCCGGCTCATGATGTTTATAAAGATCCATGCGTTCCATCACCCTGTGGTTCAAATTCCCAGTGTCGAAACATAAATGATTCACCAGCATGTTCATGTTTAAGCTCATATATTGGCTCACCTCCCAATTGCAGACCAGAATGTTCAATAAATTCAGAATGTTCGAGTAATTTGGCCTGTATTCGTGAAAAATGTCGCGATCCATGTCCAGGCTCATGTGGAATTTCAGCCACATGTAGCGTTATAAACCACACACCAATTTGTACCTGCGTTGATGGATATACTGGAGATCCTTTCACAAATTGTTATCCAAAGCCTCCACGTAAGATAGTCCTATTCTCACATTGTAGAACATCTGATAAATCTTAAAAATTTTAGCCGCTGAAATTGTAAAAGATGACCCATGCAATCCTTCTCCATGTGGGTCAAACGCACAATGTGTTGAAGGTGTGTGTTCTTGTTTACCTGAGTATCAAGGTGACCCGTATTCTGGGTGCCGTCCAGAATGTGTATTAAATTCAGATTGCCCTAAAGATAAAGCTTGTATTAAAAGTAAATGTAGAAATCCATGTCCCGGTACCTGTGGTCAAAACGCAATTTGTGATGTTATCAATCATATTCCAATGTGCAGTTGCCCATTGGGAATGAGTGGTAATGCATTTGTCGAATGTAGGCCATTCCAAAGTACGTATTTATCTAATTCACAAGATGACTTTTATAAAATCAACAATTTAAATTTAGCACCCGTTGTGCAAAACCCTTGTCATCCAACTCCGTGCGGACCAAATAGTCAGTGCAGAGAAATCAATGGTCAAGGTGTTTGCTCCTGCGTACCAGGATATATTGGTAGCCCACCCACTTGCCGACCTGAATGTGTAACCAGTTCTGAATGCTCTCATAATGAAGCTTGTAGTAATCAGAAATGTAGAGACCCTTGTAGTGGATCTTGTGGAGTTGGTGCAAAATGTACCGTTGTCAATCACAATCCAATTTGCAGTTGTCCTTCCCGATTCACTGGTGATCCATTTATTAGATGCCAACCAATTAGTAAGAAAAATCAATAACACTTCAACTGTTCCTTTTCTATAAATAAAACCGTTTTTTCAGTTGATATTCCTATTGACATTCGCCCATCAAATCCATGTCAACCCTCCCCTTGTGGCCCAAATGCAGAGTGTAGAGGTATAGGTGATACACCGTCATGTTCTTGTTTAAAAGAATTTATCGGGTCACCACCAAATTGTAGACCCGAATGTGTCAGCAACTCTGAATGTGCTAGTAATCTGGCGTGTTTTTATCAGAAATGTAAAGATCCATGTCTAGGAGCGTGCGGTTCAAATGCAGAATGTCGTGTTGTTAGTCACACACCCATGTGTCTCTGCCCTGTTGGTTATACCGGAGATCCATTTTCTCAATGCATTTTACAACAAACAGTCTTAGTCGAATATTCTTCACCGTGCATACCTAGTCCCTGTGGTTCCAATGCTGTTTGCGGGGAACAAAATGGTGCTGGTTCATGCACATGCCTAACAGATTACGTAGGAAATCCATACGAAGGATGTCGACCTGAGTGTGTTTTAAATTCAGATTGCCCATCAAATAAAGCTTGTATGCAAAATAAATGCAAAGATCCATGTCCAGGTACATGTGGGCAAAACGCAAATTGTCAAGTTGTCACTCATTTGCCATCTTGTACTTGCCGCTTGGGCTATACTGGAGATCCATTCCGTTTTTGTAATCAACATATCGAACGTAAGAAACAAAAATAATTTAGTTTTAAACTGTGTTTGTCTTGTACTTATACATAGTGGTTGACATATTAATTAGACTAACAATACATATTAAATTTAATGTAGTCATTATTTTTGCTGAATCTTTTCTTAACTAAGGGATAGAAGTATAATTATTAATTTATTTGTTCTTCTTTAGCTGTTCATAATGAATACATCAACCCTTGCCAACCCTCGCCTTGTGGTCCAAACAGTCAATGTCGTGAAATAAATGGGCAAGCAGTTTGTTCTTGCCTTCCTTCGTACATTGGCAGCCCTCCTGGCTGTCGCCCAGAATGTGTTGTTAGTTCAGAGTGTCCTTTAGATAAAGCCTGCATAAATCAAAAATGTTCAGATCCTTGTCCTGGAACTTGCGGAACAAATGCTATTTGTCGTGTTAATAATCATAGTCCAATTTGTTCATGTCGTGGCGATTATACCGGAGATCCATTTTCTAGATGCTACCCAATACCACGTAATATTACAGAACTATAAACTTTTGGAATTTTATTAAACAATTTTTATATAAAATAGCTGCTGTTTTTCCGGCTCATGATGTTTATAAAGATCCATGCGTTCCATCACCCTGTGGTTCAAATTCCCAGTGTCGAAACATAAATGATTCACCAGCATGTTCATGTTTAAACTCATATATTGGCTCACCTCCCAATTGCAGACCAGAATGTTCAATAAATTCAGAATGTTCTAGTAATTTGGCTTGTATTCGTGAAAAATGTCGCGATCCGTGTCCAGGTTCATGTGGAATTTCAGCCAAATGTAATGTGATCAACCACACTCCAATTTGTACATGCGTTGATGGATATACTGGAGATCCTTTCACAAATTGTTATCCAAAGCCTCCACGTAAGATAGTCTTGTTTTCATACTACAGCACAAATGATAATAATTATGAGAAATTCTAGCCGCTGAAATTGTAAAAGATGACCCATGCAATCCTTCTCCATGTGGGTCAAACGCACAATGTGTTGAAGGTGTGTGTTCTTGTCTACCTGAGTATCAAGGAGACGCATATTCTGGTTGTCGTCCTGAATGTGTATTGAATTCTGATTGTCCTAGAGATAAAGCTTGTATTAAAAGTAAATGTAGAAATCCATGTCCCGGTACGTGTGGTCAAAACGCGATTTGTGATGTTATCAATCATATCCCAATGTGCAGTTGCCCATTGGGAATGAATGGTAATGCATTCGTCGAATGTAGGCCATTCCAAAGTACGTATTTATCTTATTCACAAGATGACTTTTATAAAATCAACAATTTAAATTTAGCACCCGTAGTGCAAAACCCTTGTCATCCAACTCCGTGCGGACCAAATAGTCAGTGCAGAGAAATCAATGGTCAAGGTGTTTGCTCCTGCGTACCAGGATATATTGGTAGCCCACCCACTTGCCGACCTGAATGTGTAACCAGTTCTGAATGCTCTCATAATGAAGCTTGTAGTAATCAGAAATGTAGAGACCCTTGTGTTGGATCTTGTGGAGTTGGTGCAAAATGTACCGTTGTCAATCACAATCCAATTTGCAGTTGTCCTTCCCGATTCACCGGGGATCCATTTATTAGATGCCAACCAATTAGTAAGAAAAATCAATAACACTTCAACTGTTCCTTTTCTATAAATAAAACCGTTTTTACAGTTGACATTCCTATTGAAATTCGCCCATCAAATCCATGTCAACCCTCCCCGTGTGGTCCAAATGCAGAGTGTAGAGCTATAGGTGATACACCGTCATGTTCTTGCCTAAAAGAATTTATCGGTTCACCACCTAATTGCAAACCCGAATGTGTCAGCAACTCTGAATGTGCCAGTAATATGGCGTGTATTAATCAGAAATGTAAAGATCCATGTCTAGGAGCGTGCGGTTCAAATGCAGAATGTCGTGTTGTTAGTCACACACCCATGTGTCTTTGTCCTGTTGGCTATACGGGTGATCCATTTTCTCAATGCATTTTAAAACAAAGAGACCCAGTTGAATATTCTTCTCCCTGCGTACCTAGTCCCTGTGGTTCCAATGCTGTTTGCCGGGAACAAAATGGTGCTGGTTCCTGCACATGCCTAACAGATTACGTAGGAAATCCATACGAAGGATGTCGACCTGAGTGTGTTTTAAATTCAGATTGCCCATCAAATAAAGCTTGCATGCAAAATAAATGCAAAGATCCATGTCCAGGTACATGTGGGCAAAACGCAGATTGTCAAGTTGTCACTCATTTGCCATCTTGTACGTGCCGCTTGGGCTATACTGGAGATCCATTCCGTTTTTGTAATCAACATATCGAACGTAAGAAACAAAAATTATTTAGCTTTAAACTGTGTATTTCTTGTTCTTATTCATAGTGGTTGACATATTAATTAGACTGACAATACATATTAAATTTAATGAAGTCATTATTTTTGCTGAATCTTTTCTTAACTAAGGGATAGAAGTATAATTATTAATTTAATTGTTCTTCTTCAGCTGTTCATAATGAATACGTCAACCCTTGCCAACCCTCGCCTTGTGGTCCAAACAGTCAATGTCGTGAAATAAATGAACAAGCAGTTTGTTCTTGCCTTCCTTCGTACATTGGCAGCCCTCCTGGCTGTCGCCCAGAATGTGTTGTTAGTTCAGAGTGTCCTTTAGATAAAGCCTGCATAAATCAAAAATGCTCAGATCCTTGTCCAGGAACTTGCGGAACCAATGCTATTTGTCGTGTTAATAATCATAGTCCAATTTGTTCATGTCGTGGCGATTATACCGGAGATCCATTTTCTAGATGCTACCCAATACCACGTAATATTACAGAACTATAAACTTTTGGACTTTTATTAAACAATTTTTTTATAAAATAGCTGCTGTTACTCCGGCTCATGATGTTTATAAAGATCCATGCATTCCATCACCCTGTGGTTCAAATTCCCAGTGTCGAAACATAAATGATTCTCCAGCATGCTCCTGTTTAGACTCGTATATTGGTTCACCTCCCAATTGCAGACCAGAATGTTCAATAAATTCGGAATGTTCTAGCAATTTGGCTTGCATTCGTGAAAAATGTCGAGATCCATGCCCAGGTTCATGTGGAATTTCAGCCACATGTATTGTTATTAATCACACACCAATTTGTACCTGTGTTGATGGATATACTGGAGATCCTTTCACAAATTGTTATCCGAAACCTCCACGTAAGATAAAACTATACTTGATTTCATTTTATGCAACAACTGAAAACCCTCAAAAATTATAGCCGCAGAAATTGTAAAAGATGACCCATGTAATCCTTCTCCATGTGGGCCAAACGCACAATGTGTTGAAGGTGTGTGTTCTTGTCTACTTGAGTATCAAGGAGATCCATATTCCGGCTGTCGTCCTGAATGTGTATTGAATTCAGATTGTCCTAGAGATAAAGCTTGTATTCAAAGTAAATGTAGAGATCCATGTCCCGGTACCTGTGGTCAAAACGCGATTTGTGATGTTATCAATCATATTCCAATGTGCAGTTGCCTATTGGGAATGCGTGGTAATGCATTTGTCGAATGTAGGCCATTCCAAAGTACGTATTTATCTAATTCCCAAGATGACTTTTATAAAATCAACCAATTTAAATTTAGCACCCGTTTTGCAAAACCCTTGTCATCCATCTCCGTGCGGACCAAATAGTCAGTGCAGAGAAATCAATGGTCAAGGTGTTTGCTCCTGTGTACCAGGATATATTGGTAGCCCACCCACTTGCCGACCTGAATGTGTAACCAGTTCTGAATGCTCTCATAATGAAGCTTGTAGTAATCAGAAATGTAGAGACCCTTGTATTGGAACTTGTGGAGTGAGTGCAAAATGTACAGTTGTCAACCATAACCCAATTTGCAGTTGTCCTTCCCGATTCACTGGGGATCCATTTATTAGATGCCAACCAATTAGTAAGAAAATTCAATAACACTTCAACTGTTCCTTTTCTATAAATTAAACCGTTTTTTCAGTTGATATTCCTATTGAAATTCGCCCATCAAATCCATGTCAACCCTCCCCTTGTGGTCCAAATGCAGAGTGTAGAGCTATAGGTGATACACCGTCATGTTCTTGCCTAAAAGAATTTATCGGTTCACCACCTAATTGCAAACCCGAATGTGTCAGCAACTCTGAATGTGCCATTAATATGGCGTGTATTAATCAGAAATGTAAAGATCCATGTCTAGGAGCGTGCGGTTCAAATGCAGAATGTCGTGTTGTTAGTCACACACCCATGTGTCTTTGTCCTGTTGGTTATACGGGAGATCCATTTTCTCAATGCATTTTAAAACAAAGAGACCCAGTTGAATATTCTTCTCCTTGCGTACCCAGTCCTTGCGGTTCCAATGCTATTTGCCGGGAACAAAATGGTGCTGGTTCATGCACATGCCTAACAGATTACGTAGGAAATCCATACGAAGGATGTCGACCTGAGTGTGTTTTAAATTCTGATTGCCCATCAAATAAAGCTTGCATGCAAAATAAATGCAAAGATCCATGTCCAGGTACATGTGGGCAAAACGCAGATTGTCAAGTTGTCACTCATTTGCCATCTTGTACTTGCCGCTTGGGCTATACTGGAGATCCATTCCGTTTTTGTAATCAACATATCGAACGTAAGAAACTAAAATAATCGAGCTTTAAACTGTGTTTGTCTTGTACCAATACAGAGTGGTTGACTTATTAATTAGACTGACAATACATATTAAATTAAATGAAGTCCTTTATTTTTAATGAAATTTTTCTTAACTAAGGGATAGAAGGATAATAATTAATATATTTGTTCTTCTTTAGCTGTTCATAATGAATACATCAACACTTGTCAGCCATCTCCTTGTGGTCCAAACAGTCAATGTCGTGAAATAAATGGGCAAGCAGTTTGTTCTTGCCTTCCTTCGTACATTGGCAGCCCTCCTGGCTGTCGCCCAGAATGTGTTGTTAGTTCAGAGTGTCCTTTAGATAAAGCCTGCATAAATCAAAAATGCTCAGATCCTTGTCCAGGAACTTGCGGAACCAATGCTATTTGTCGTGTTAATAATCATAGTCCAATTTGTTCATGCCAAATTGGTTTCACCGGAGATCCATTCTCTAGATGTAACAAAATTCCACGTAAGATCGAATTATTTTATAATATGGGCACTTAATCTACAATGCTCTTAATTACTTTAGCGCCTGTTAATCCTACATTTGATGTTTACAAAGATCCATGTGTTCCATCTCCTTGCGGTGCTAATTCTCACTGTCGAAACATAAATGATTATCCTGCATGCTCCTGTTTAGACTCTTATACTGGTTCACCTCCCAATTGCAGACCAGAATGTTCAATAAATTCGGAATGTTCTAGCAATTTGGCTTGCATTCGTGAAAAATGTCGAGATCCATGCCCAGGTTCATGTGGAATTTCAGCCACATGTAATGTTATTAATCACACACCAATTTGTACCTGTGTTGATGGATATACTGGAGATCCTTTCACAAATTGTTATCCGAAACCTCCACGTAAGATAAAACTATACTTGATTTCATTTTATGCAACAACTGAAAACCCTTAAAAATTATAGCCGCAGAAATTGTAAAAGATGACCCATGTAATCCTTCTCCATGTGGGCCAAACGCACAATGTGTTGAAGGTGTGTGTTCTTGTCTACTTGAGTATCAAGGAGATCCATATTCCGGCTGTCGTCCTGAATGTGTATTGAATTCAGATTGTCCTAGAGATAAGGCTTGTATTCAAAGTAAATGTAGAGATCCATGTCCCGGTACCTGTGGTCAAAACGCGATTTGTGATGTTATCAATCATATTCCAATGTGCAGTTGCCTATTGGGAATGCGTGGTAATGCATTTGTCGAATGTAGGCCATTCCAAAGTACGTATTTATCTAATTCCCAAGATGACTTTTATAAAATCAACCAATTTAAATTTAGCACCCGTTGTGCAAAACCCTTGTCATCCATCTCCGTGCGGACCAAATAGTCAGTGCAGAGAAATCAATGGTCAAGGTGTTTGCTCCTGTGTACCAGGATATATTGGTAGCCCACCCACTTGCCGACCTGAATGTGTAACCAGTTCTGAATGCTCTCATAATGAAGCTTGTAGTAATCAGAAATGTAGAGACCCTTGTATTGGAACTTGTGGAGTGAGTGCAAAATGTACAGTTGTCAACCATAACCCAATTTGCAGTTGTCCTTCCCGATTCACTGGGGATCCATTTATTAGATGCCAACCAATTAGTAAGAAAAATCAATAACACTTCAACTGTTCCTTTTCTATAAATAAAACCGTTTTTTCAGTTGATATTCCTATTGAAATTCGCCCATCAAATCCATGTCAACCCTCCCCTTGTGGTCCAAATGCAGAGTGTAGAGCTATAGGTGATACACCGTCATGTTCTTGCCTAAAAGAATTTATCGGTTCACCACCTAATTGCAAACCCGAATGTGTCAGCAACTCTGAATGTGCCAGTAATATGGCGTGTATTAATCAGAAATGTAAAGATCCATGTCTAGGAGCGTGCGGTTCAAATGCAGAATGTCGTGTTGTTAGTCACACACCCATGTGTCTTTGTCCTGTTGGCTATACGGGTGATCCATTTTCTCAATGCATTGTGAAACAAAGAGACCCAGTTGAATATTCTTCTCCGTGCGTACCCAGTCCTTGCGGTTCCAATGCTATTTGCCGGGAACAAAATGGTGCTGGTTCATGCACATGCCTAACAGATTACGTAGGAAATCCATATGAAGGATGTAGACCTGAGTGTGTTTTAAATTCTGATTGCCCATCAAATAAAGCTTGCATGCAAAATAAATGCAAAGATCCATGTCCAGGTACATGTGGGCAAAACGCAGATTGTCAAGTTGTCACTCATTTGCCATCTTGTACTTGCCGCTTGGGCTATACTGGAGATCCATTCCGTTTTTGTAATCAACATATCGAACGTAAGAAACTAAAATTATTGAGCTTTAAACTGTGTTTGTCTTGTACCAATACAGAGTGGTTGACTTATTAATTAGACTGACAATACATATTAAATTAAATGAAGTCCTTTATTTTTAATGAAATTTTTCTTAACTAAGGGATAGAAGGATAATTATTAATATATTTGTTCTTCTTTAGCTGTTCATAATGAATACATCAACCCTTGCCAACCCTCGCCTTGTGGTCCAAACAGTCAATGTCGTGAAATAAATGAACAAGCAGTTTGTTCTTGCCTTCCTTCGTACATTGGCAGCCCTCCTGGCTGTCGCCCTGAATGTGTTGTAAGTTCAGAGTGTCCTTTAGATAAAGCCTGCATAAATCAAAAATGTTCAGATCCTTGCCCTGGAACTTGCGGAACAAATGCTATATGTCGTGTTAATAATCATAGTCCAATTTGTTCATGTCGTGGCGATTATACCGGAGATCCATTTTCTAGATGCTACCCAATACCACGTAATATTACAGAACTATAAACTTTTGGGCTTTTATTAAACAATTTTTATATAAAATAGCTGCTGTTACTCCGGCTCATGATGTTTATAAAGATCCATGCGTTCCATCACCCTGTGGTTCAAATTCCCAGTGTCGAAACATAAATGATTCACCAGCATGTTCATGTTTAAACTCATATATTGGCTCTCCTCCCAATTGCAGACCAGAATGTTCAATAAATTCAGAATGTTCTAGTAATTTGGCTTGTATTCGTGAAAAATGTCGCGATCCGTGTCCAGGTTCATGTGGAATTTCAGCAACATGTAATGTGATCAATCACACTCCAATTTGTACATGCGTTGATGGATATACTGGAGATCCTTTCACAAATTGTTATCCAAAGCCTCCACGTAAGATAGTCTTGTTTTCATACTACAGCACAAATGATAATAATTATGAGAAATTTTAGCCGCTGAAATTGTAAAAGATGACCCCTGCAATCCGTCTCCATGTGGAGCAAACGCACAATGTGCTGAAGGTGTGTGTTCTTGTCTACCTGAGTATCAAGGAGACGCATATTCTGGTTGTCGTCCTGAATGTGTATTGAATTCAGATTGTCCTAGAGATAAAGCTTGTATTAAAAGTAAATGTAGAAATCCATGTCCCGGTACGTGTGGTCAAAACGCGATTTGTGATGTTATCAATCATATTCCAATGTGCAGTTGCCCATTAGGAATGAGTGGTAATGCATTCGTAGAATGTAGGCCATTCCAAAGTACGTATTTATCTAATTCCCAAGATGACTTTTATAAAAGCAACAATTTTAATTTAGCACCCGTTGTGCAAAACCCTTGTCATCCATCTCCGTGCGGACCAAATAGTCAGTGCAGAGAAATCAATGGTCAAGGCGTTTGCTCCTGTGTACCAGGATATATTGGTAGCCCACCCACTTGCCGGCCTGAATGTGTAACCAGTTCTGAATGCTCTCATAATGAAGCTTGTAGTAATCAGAAATGTAGAGACCCTTGTCTTGGATCTTGTGGAGTTGGTGCAAAATGTACCGTTGTCAATCACAACCCAATTTGCAGTTGTCCTTCCCGATTCACGGGAGATCCATTTATAAGATGCAAACCAATTAGTAAGAATGAACAATAATATTTCAACAGTTCCATTTCTATAAATAAAATCATTTTTTTAGTTGAAATTCCTGTTGAAATTCGCCCATCAAATCCATGCCAACCCTCCCCTTGTGGTCCAAATTCAGAGTGTAGAGTCATAGGTGATACACCGTCATGTTCTTGCCTAAAAGAATTTTTCGGGTCACCACCAAATTGCAAACCCGAATGTGTCAGCAACTCTGAATGTGCTAGTAATATGGCGTGTATTAATCAGAAATGTAAAGATCCATGTCTAGGAGCGTGCGGTTCAAATGCAGAATGTCGTGTTGTTAGTCATACACCCATGTGTCTGTGTCCTGTTGGTTATACCGGGGATCCATTTTCTCAATGCATTTTACAACAAAGAGACCCAGTTGAATATTCTTCACCGTGCATACCTAGTCCCTGTGGTTCCAATGCTGTTTGCCGGGAACAAAATGGTGCTGGTTCATGCACATGCCTAACAGATTACGTAGGAAATCCATATGAAGGATGTAGACCTGAGTGTGTTTTAAATTCTGATTGCCCATCAAATAAAGCTTGCATGCAAAATAAATGCAAAGATCCATGTCCAGGTACATGTGGGCAAAACGCAGATTGTCAAGTTGTCACTCATTTGCCATCTTGTACTTGCCGCTTGAGCTATACTGGAGATCCATTCCGTTTTTGTAATCAACATATCGAACGTAAGAAACTAAAATTATTGAGCTTTAAACTGTGTTTGTCTTGTACCAATACAGAGTGGTTGACTTATTAATTAGACTGACAATACATATTAAATTAAATGAAGTCCTTTATTTTTAATGAAATTTTTCTTAACTAAGGGATAGAAGGATAATTATTAATATATTTGTTCTTCTTTAGCTGTTCATAATGAATACATCAACCCTTGCCAACCCTCGCCTTGTGGTCCAAACAGTCAATGTCGTGAAATAAATGAACAAGCAGTTTGTTCTTGCCTTCCTTCGTACATTGGCAGCCCTCCTGGCTGTCGCCCTGAATGTGTTGTAAGTTCAGAGTGTCCTTTAGATAAAGCCTGCATAAATCAAAAATGTTCAGATCCTTGTCCTGGAACTTGCGGAACAAATGCTATATGTCGTGTTAATAATCATAGTCCAATTTGTTCATGTCGTGGCGATTATACCGGAGATCCATTTTCTAGATGCTACCCAATACCACGTAATATTACAGAACTATAAACTTTTGGGCTTTTATTAAACAATTTTTATATAAAATAGCTGCTGTTACTCCGGCTCATGATGTTTATAAAGATCCATGCGTTCCATCACCCTGTGGTTCAAATTCCCAGTGTCGAAACATAAATGATTCACCAGCATGTTCATGTTTAAACTCATATATTGGCTCTCCTCCCAATTGCAGACCAGAATGTTCAATAAATTCAGAATGTTCTAGTAATTTGGCTTGTATTCGTGAAAAATGTCGCGATCCGTGTCCAGGTTCATGTGGAATTTCAGCAACATGTAATGTGATCAATCACACTCCAATTTGTACATGCGTTGATGGATATACTGGAGATCCTTTCACAAATTGTTATCCAAAGCCTCCACGTAAGATAGTCTTGTTTTCATACTACAGCACAAATGATAATAATTATGAGAAATTTTAGCCGCTGAAATTGTAAAAGATGACCCCTGCAATCCGTCTCCATGTGGAGCAAACGCACAATGTGCTGAAGGTGTGTGTTCTTGTCTACCTGAGTATCAAGGAGACGCATATTCTGGTTGTCGTCCTGAATGTGTATTGAATTCAGATTGTCCTAGAGATAAAGCTTGTATTAAAAGTAAATGTAGAAATCCATGTCCCGGTACGTGTGGTCAAAACGCGATTTGTGATGTTATCAATCATATTCCAATGTGCAGTTGCCCATTAGGAATGAGTGGTAATGCATTCGTAGAATGTAGGCCATTCCAAAGTACGTATTTATCTAATTCCCAAGATGACTTTTATAAAATCAACAATTTTAATTTAGCACCCGTTGTGCAAAACCCTTGTCATCCATCTCCGTGCGGACCAAATAGTCAGTGCAGAGAAATCAATGGTCAAGGCGTTTGCTCCTGTGTACCAGGATATATTGGTAGCCCACCCACTTGCCGGCCTGAATGTGTAACCAGTTCTGAATGCTCTCATAATGAAGCTTGTAGTAATCAGAAATGTAGAGACCCTTGTCTTGGATCTTGTGGAGTTGGTGCAAAATGTACCGTTGTCAATCACAATCCAATTTGCAGTTGTCCTTCCCGATTCACGGGAGATCCATTTATAAGATGCAAACCAATTAGTAAGAATGAACAATAATATTTCAACAGTTCCATTTCTATAAATAAAATCATTTTTTTAGTTGAAATTCCTGTTGAAATTCGCCCATCAAATCCATGCCAACCCTCCTCTTGTGGTCCAAATTCAGAGTGTAGAGTCATAGGTGATACACCGTCATGTTCTTGCCTAAAAGAATTTATCGGGTCACCACCAAATTGCAAACCCGAATGTGTCAGCAACTCTGAATGTGCTAGTAATATGGCGTGTATTAATCAGAAATGTAAAGATCCATGTCTAGGTGCGTGCGGTTCAAATGCAGAATGTCGTGTTGTTAGTCATACACCCATGTGTCTGTGTCCTGTTGGTTATACCGGAGATCCATTTTCTCAATGCATTTTACAACAAAGAGACCCAGTTGAATATTCTTCACCGTGCATACCTAGTCCCTGTGGTTCCAATGCTGTTTGCCGGGAACAAAATGGTGCTGGTTCATGCACATGCCTAACAGATTACGTAGGAAATCCATATGAAGGATGTAGACCTGAGTGTGTTTTAAATTCTGATTGCCCATCAAATAAAGCTTGCATGCAAAATAAATGCAAAGATCCATGTCCAGGTACATGTGGGCAAAACGCAGATTGTCAAGTTGTCACTCATTTGCCATCTTGTACTTGCCGCTTGGGCTATACTGGAGATCCATTCCGTTTTTGTAATCAACATATCGAACGTAAGAAACTAAAATTATTGAGCTTTAAACTGTGTTTGTCTTGTACCAATACAGAGTGGTTGACTTATTAATTAGACTGACAATACATATTAAATTAAATGAAGTCCTTTATTTTTAATGAAATTTTTCTTAACTAAGGGATAGAAGGATAATTATTAATATATTTGTTCTTCTTTAGCTGTTCATAATGAATACATCAACCCTTGCCAACCCTCGCCTTGTGGTCCAAACAGTCAATGTCGTGAAATAAATGAACAAGCAGTTTGTTCTTGCCTTCCTTCGTACATTGGCAGCCCTCCTGGCTGTCGCCCAGAATGTGTTGTTAGTTCAGAGTGTCCTTTAGATAAAGCCTGCATAAATCAAAAATGTTCAGATCCTTGTCCTGGAACTTGCGGAACAAATGCTGTATGTCGTGTTAATAATCATAGTCCAATTTGTTCATGTCGTGGCGATTATACCGGAGATCCATTTTCTAGATGCTACCCAATACCACGTAATATTACAGAACAATAAACTTTTGGAATTTTATTAAACAATTTTTATATAAAATAGCTGCTGTTACTCCAGCTCATGATGTTTATAAAGATCCATGCGTTCCATCACCCTGTGGTTCAAATTCCCAGTGTCGAAACATAAATGATTCACCAGCATGTTCATGTTTAAACTCATATATTGGCTCTCCTCCCAATTGCAGACCAGAATGTTCAATAAATTCAGAATGTTCTAGTAATTTGGCTTGTATTCGTGAAAAATGTCGCGATCCGTGTCCAGGTTCATGTGGAATTTCAGCCACCTGTAACGTTATAAATCACACTCCAATTTGTACATGCGTTGATGGATATACTGGAGATCCTTTCACAAATTGTTATCCAAAGCCTCCACGTAAGATAGTCTTGTTTTCATACTACAGCACAAATGATAATAATTATAAGAAATTTTAGCCGCTGAAATCGTAAAAGATGACCCATGTAATCCGTCTCCATGTGGAGCAAACGCAAAATGTGTTGAAGGTGTGTGTTCTTGTCTACCTGAGTATCAAGGAGACGCATATTCTGGTTGTCGTCCTGAGTGTTTGCTAAATTCAAATTGTCCTAGAGATAAAGCCTGTATTCAAAGTAAATGTAGAGATCCATGTCCCGGTACCTGTGGTCAAAACGCGATTTGTGATGTTATCAATCATATTCCAATGTGCAGTTGCCCATTGGGAATGAGTGGTAATGCATTTGTAGAATGTAGGCCATTCCAAAGTACGTATTTATCTAATTCCAAAGATGACTTTTATAAAATCAACAATTTAAATTTAGCACCCGTTGTGCAAAACCCTTGTCATCCAACTCCGTGCGGACCAAATAGTCAGTGCAGAGAAATCAATGGTCAAGGTGTTTGCTCCTGTGTACCAGGATATATTGGAAGCCCACCTAATTGCCGACCAGAATGTGTAACCAGTTCTGAATGCTCTCATAATGAAGCTTGTAGTAATCAGAAATGTAGAGACCCTTGTGTTGGATCTTGTGGAGTTGGTGCAAAATGTACCGTTGTCAATCACAATCCAATTTGCAGTTGTCCTTCCCGATTCACGGGAGATCCATTTATAAGATGTCAACCAATTAGTAAGAAAAATCAATAACACTTCAACTGTTCCTTGTCTAAAATCAAACATATTTTTTTTAGTTGAAATTCCCGCTGAAATTCGTCCGTTAAATCCATGCCAACCCTCTCCTTGTGGTCCAAATTCTGAGTGTAGAGTTATTGGTGATACACCGTCATGTTCTTGCCTAAAAGAATTTATCGGCTTACCACCAAATTGCAAACCCGAATGTGTCAGCAACTCTGAATGTGCTAGTAATTTGGCATGCATTAATCAGAAATGTAAAGATCCATGTCTAGGAGCGTGCGGTTCAAATGCAGAATGTCGTGTTGTTAGTCACACACCCATGTGTCTTTGTCCTGTTGGTTATACGGGAGATCCATTTTCTCAATGCATTTTAAAACAAAGAGACCCAGTTGAATATTCTTCTCCTTGCGTACCCAGTCCTTGCGGTTCCAATGCTGTTTGCCGGGAACAAAATGGTGCTGGTTCATGCACATGCCTAACAGATTACGTAGGAAATCCATACGAAGGATGTCGACCTGAGTGTGTTTTAAATTCAGATTGCCCGTCAAATAAAGCTTGCATGCAAAATAAATGCAAAGATCCATGTCCAGGTACATGTGGGCAAAACGCAGATTGTCAAGTTGTCACTCATTTGCCATCTTGTACTTGCCGTTTGGGCTATACTGGAGATCCATTCCGTTTTTGTAATCAACACATCGAACGTAAGACAACCAAAATACTTTTTGTTTTAAGCTTTTTGTCTCTTGTACAGGACAATTAACGACATAATTTGTATGACAATACGAAATAACTCAATTGATTATTTTATTATTGCTCATTCATATCTAAATTTGAGGAATGAGTTATCCTTTCTAATTTATTTACTTTTATTTAGCTATTTATAACGAATACATCAACCCTTGCCAGCCGTCACCTTGTGGTCCAAACAGTCAATGCCGTGAAATAAATGAACAAGCAGTTTGTTCTTGCCTTCCTTCTTACATTGGCAGCCCCCCAGGTTGTCGGCCAGAATGTGTTGTTAGCTCAGAGTGTCCTTTAGATAAAGCTTGTGTGAATCAAAAATGTTCAGATCCTTGCCCGGGGACTTGTGGAACAAATGCTGTTTGTCGTATTAACAATCATAGTCCAATTTGTTCTTGCCAAATTAGTTACACCGGAGATCCATTTTCGAGATGCCACCAACTTCCACGTAAGATCAGAGTATTTTATAATATTGACGCTGAACTTACAATGCTCTTAAATACTTTAGCGCCTGTTTATCCTACATATGATGTTTATAAAGATCCATGTGTTCCATCACCCTGTGGTTCAAATTCCCATTGTCGAAACTTTAATGATTCACCTGCATGTTCCTGTTTAGACTCGTATATTGGCTCACCTCCCAATTGTAGACCCGAATGTTCTATTAATTCAGAATGTTCTAGCAATTTGGCTTGCATTCGTGAAAAATGCCGCGATCCATGTCCAGGTTCATGTGGAATTTCTGCCACCTGTAACGTTATAAATCACACACCAATTTGTACCTGTGATGTTGGACATACTGGAGATCCTTTCACAAATTGTTATCCAAAGCCTCCACGTAAGATAGTCTTGTTTTCATACTACAGCACAAATGATAATAATTATAAGAAATTTTAGCCGCTGAAATCGTAAAAGATGAACCATGTAATCCGTCTCCATGTGGGCCAAACGCACAATGTGTTGAAGGTGTGTGTTCTTGTCTACTTGAGTATCAAGGAGATCCATATTCCGGCTGTCGTCCTGAATGTGTATTGAATTCAGATTGTCCTAGAGATAAGGCTTGTATTCAAAGTAAATGTAGAGATCCATGTCCCGGTACCTGTGGTCAAAACGCGATTTGTGATGTTATCAATCATATTCCAATGTGCAGTTGCCCATTAGGAATGAGTGGTAATGCATTCGTAGAATGTAGGCCATTCCAAAGTACGTATTTATCTAATTCCCAAGATGACTTTTATAAAATCAACAATTTAAATTTAGCACCCGTTGTGCAAAACCCTTGTCTTCCAACTCCGTGCGGACCAAATAGTCAGTGCAGAGAAATTAATGGACAAGGTGTTTGCTCCTGTGTACCTGGATATATTGGAAGCCCACCCACTTGCCGACCTGAATGTGTAACCAGTTCTGAATGCTCTCATAATGAAGCTTGTAGTAATCAGAAATGTAGAGACCCTTGTCTTGGATCTTGTGGAGTTGGTGCAAAATGTACCGTTGTCAATCACAATCCAATTTGCAGTTGTCCTTCTCGATTAACGGGAGATCCATTTATAAGATGCCAACCAATTAGTAAGAATTAACAATAATATCTCAACAGTTCTTTTTCTAAAAGCAAACCTATTTTTTTTAGTTGAAACTCCCATTGAAATTCGTCCGCTAAATCCATGCCAACCCTCTCATTGTGGTCCAAATTCTGAGTGTAGAGTTATTGGTGAAACACCGTCATGTTCTTGCTTGACTGAATTTATCGGCTCACCACCAAATTGCAAACCCGAATGTGTCAGCAACTCTGAATGTGCTAGTAATTTGGCGTGTATTAATCAGAAATGTAAAGATCCATGTTTAGGAGCATGCGGATCAAATGCAGAATGTCGTGTTGTCAGTCACACACCCATGTGTCTTTGTCCTATTGGCTATACTGGAGATCCATTTTCTCAATGCATTTTGCAACAAAGAGATCCAGTTGAATATTCTTCTCCGTGCGTACCCAGTCCTTGCGGTTCCAATGCTGTTTGTCGGGAACAAAATGGTGCTGGTTCATGCACATGCTTAACAGACTACATAGGAAATCCCTACGAAGGATGTAGACCTGAATGTGTTTTAAATTCTGATTGTCCATCAAATAAAGCTTGCATGCAAAATAAATGCAAAGATCCATGTCCAGGTACATGTGGGCAAAACGCAGATTGTCAAGTTGTCACTCATTTGCCATCTTGTACTTGTCGCTTGGGGTATACTGGTGATCCATTCCGTTTTTGCAATCAACACATCGAACGTAAGACAACTAAAATATTTTTTGTTTTAAACTTTATATCTCTTGTACTTGTACAGTAATCGTCGACTTAATTAGACTGACAATAACTTTAACGAATATTTTATAGTTGCTCATTCATATCTAAATTCAAAGAATGAATTATCTTTACTAATTTATTATATATTGTTTAGCTACACATAACGAATACATCAACCCTTGTCAGCCGTCTCCTTGTGGTCCAAACAGTCAATGCCGTGAAATAAATGAACAAGCAGTTTGTTCTTGCCTTCCTTCTTACATTGGCAGCCCTCCTGGCTGTCGCCCAGAATGTGTTGTTAGTTCAGAGTGTCCTTTAGATAAAGCCTGCATAAATCAAAAATGTTTAGATCCTTGTCCTGGAACTTGCGGAACAAATGCTATTTGTCGTGTTAATAATCATAGTCCAATTTGTTCATGTCGTGGCGATTATACCGGAGATCCATTTTCTAGATGCTACCCAATACCACGTAATATTACAGAACTATAAACTTTTGGACTTTTATTAAACAATTTTTTTATAAAATAGCTGCTGTTACTCCAGCTCATGATGTTTATAAAGATCCATGCGTTCCATCACCCTGTGGTTCAAATTCCCAGTGTCGAAACATAAATGATTCACCAGCATGTTCATGTTTAAATTCATATATTGGCTCACCTCCTAATTGCAGACCAGAATGTTCGATAAATTCAGATTGTTCTAGTAATTTGGCTTGTATTCGTGAAAAATGTCGCGATCCGTGTCCAGGTTCATGTGGAATTTCAGCAACATGTAACGTTATAAACCACACTCCAATTTGTACCTGCGTTGACGGATATACTGGAGATCCTTTCACAAATTGTTACCCAAAGCCTCCACGTAAGATAGTCTTGTTTTTATACTACAGAACAACTGATAATAATTAAAAAAAATTTTAGCCGCTGAAATTGTAAAGGATGACCCATGCAATCCGTCTCCATGTGGACCAAATGCACAATGTGTTGAAGGTGTGTGTTCTTGTCTACCTGAGTATCAAGGAGACGCATATTCAGGTTGTCGTCCTGAATGTGTATTAAATTCAGATTGTCCTAGAGATAAAGCTTGTATTCAAAGTAAATGTAGAGATCCATGTCCCGGTACCTGTGGTCAAAACGCGATTTGTGATGTTATCAATCATATCCCAATGTGTAGTTGTCCTTTGGGAATGAGTGGTAATGCATTTGTCTCATGTAGACCTTTCCAAAGTATGTACTAATATTTATATATTCAATTCCAAAGTGAAATTTTTCTTAATTATGCATTCCAAATTAGCATCTGTTGAGAAAAATCCTTGCCACCCATCTCCATGTGGACCAAACAGTCAATGCAGAGAAATTAATAGTCAAGGTGTATGTTCGTGTGTACCAGGATATATTGGTAGCCCTCCTACTTGCAGACCAGAATGTGTAATCAGCTCTGAATGTCCACATAATGAGGCGTGCAATAACCAGAAATGCAGAGATCCTTGTCCAGGAACTTGTGGAGTTGGTGCCAAATGTACCGTTGTCAATCACAATCCAATTTGTAGTTGCCCTGCCAGATATACAGGCGATCCGTTTATTAGATGTCAACCCATTTGTGAGAAAACACATTTTTGTTAATAACATCAGTCTTCTTTAATATCAATATTTTCAGTTGAACCGACTATTCCAATTACACCCCAAAATCCTTGCCGGCCTTCTCCATGTGGCCCCAATTCAGAGTGTAGAGTCGTTGGTGATTCACCTTCATGCTCTTGTTTGAAAGAGTTCATTGGCTCAGCACCAAACTGTAAACCCGAATGTGTCAGCAATTCTGAATGTACCAGTAGTTTGGCGTGTATTAATCAAAAATGTAAAGATCCATGTCTAGGAGCCTGCGGATCAACTGCAGAATGTCGTGTTGTTAGTCACACGCCCATGTGTCTTTGTCCTGTTGGTTATACTGGAGATCCATTTTCGCAATGCATTTTACAACCAAAAGAACCAGTTGAATATTCTACACCTTGTATACCCAGTCCTTGTGGTTCTAATGCTGTTTGCCGAGAGCAAAATGGTGCTGGTTCATGCACATGCTTAACAGACTACATAGGAAATCCCTACGAAGGATGTAGACCTGAATGTGTTTTAAATTCTGATTGTCCATCAAATAAAGCTTGCATGCAAAATAAATGCAAAGATCCATGTCCAGGTACATGTGGGCAAAACGCAGATTGTCAAGTTGTCACTCATTTGCCATCTTGTACTTGCCGTTTGGGCTATACTGGAGATCCATTCCGTTTTTGTAATCAACATATCGAACGTAAGAAACAAAAATTATTTAGCTTTAAACTGTGTTTGTCTTGTACCAATACAGAGTGGTTGACTTATTAATTAGACTGACAATGCATAATAAATTTAAAGAAGTCATTATTTTTGCTGAATCTTTTCTTAACTAAGGGATAGAAGTATAATTATTAACTTATTTGTTCTTCTTTAGCTGTTCATAATGAATACATCAACCCTTGCCAACCCTCGCCTTGTGGTCCAAACAGTCAATGTCGTGAAATAAATGGGCAAGCAGTATGTTCTTGCCTTCCTTCGTACATTGGCAGCCCTCCTGGCTGTCGCCCAGAATGTGTTGTTAGTTCAGAGTGTCCTTTAGATAAAGCCTGCATAAATCAAAAATGTTCAGATCCTTGTCCTGGAACTTGCGGAACAAATGCTATTTGTCGTGTTAATAATCATAGTCCAATTTGTTCATGTCGTGGCGATTATACCGGAGATCCATTTTCTAGATGCTACCCAATACCACGTAATATAACAAAACTATAAACTTTTGGACTTTTATTAAACAATTTTTTTATAAAATAGCTGCTGTTACTCCGGCTCATGATGTTTATAAAGATCCATGCATTCCATCACCCTGTGGTTCAAATTCCCAGTGTCGAAACATAAATGATTCTCCAGCATGCTCCTGTTTAGACTCGTATATTGGTTCACCTCCCAATTGCAGACCAGAATGTTCAATAAATTCGGAATGTTCTAGCAATTTGGCTTGCATTCGTGAAAAATGTCGAGATCCATGCCCAGGTTCATGTGGAATTTCAGCCACATGTATTGTTATTAATCACACACCAATTTGTACCTGTGTTGATGGATATACTGGAGATCCTTTCACAAATTGTTATCCGAAACCTCCACGTAAGATAAAACTATACTTGATTTCATTTTATGCAACAACTGAAAACCCTTAAAAATTATAGCCGCAGAAATTGTAAAAGATGACCCATGTAATCCTTCTCCATGTGGGCCAAACGCACAATGTGTTGAAGGTGTGTGTTCTTGTCTACTTGAGTATCAAGGAGATCCATATTCCGGCTGTCGTCCTGAATGTGTATTGAATTCAGATTGTCCTAGAGATAAAGCTTGTATTCAAAGTAAATGTAGAGATCCATGTCCCGGTACCTGTGGTCAAAATGCAATTTGTGATGTTATCAATCATATCCCAATGTGCAGTTGTCCATTGGGAATGAGTGGTAATGCATTTGTAGAATGTAGACCATTCCAAAGTATGTATTTATATTTTCTCCAAATATTTTTTTACTCATATTAATACATATTTAGCGCCTACGGTACAAAACCCTTGTCACCCATCCCCATGTGGGTCATATAGTCAATGCAGAGATATCAATAATCAAGGTGTATGCTCGTGTGTACCAGGATATACCGGTAGTCCTCCTAATTGTCGACCGGAATGTGTTATCAGTTCTGAATGTTCACAAAATGAAGCGTGCAATAACCAGAAATGCAGAGATCCTTGTCCAGGAACTTGTGGAGTTGGTGCCAAATGTACCGTTGTCAATCACAATCCAATTTGTAGTTGCCCTGAAAGATATACAGGCGATCCGTTTATTAGATGTCAACCCATTTGTGAGAAAACACCTTTTTGTTAATAACATCAGTCTTCTTTAATATCAATATTTTCAGTTGAACCGACCATTCCAATTACACCCCAAAATCCTTGCCGGCCTTCTCCATGTGGCCCCAATTCAGATTGTAGAGTCGTTGGTGATTCACCTTCATGCTCATGTTTGAAAGAGTTCATTGGCTCAGCACCAAATTGCAAACCCGAATGTGTCAGCAATTCTGAATGTACCAGTAGTTTAGCGTGTATTAATCAAAAATGTAAAGATCCATGTCTAGGAGCCTGCGGATCAACTGCAGAATGTCGTGTTGTTAGTCACACGCCCATGTGTCTTTGTCCTGTTGGTTATACTGGAGATCCATTTTCGCAGTGCATTTTACAACCAAAAGAACCAGTTGAATATTCTACACCTTGTATACCCAGTCCTTGTGGTTCTAATGCTGTTTGCCGAGAGCAAAATGGTGCTGGTTCATGCACATGCTTAACAGACTACATAGGAAATCCCTACGAAGGATGTAGACCTGAATGTGTTTTAAATTCCGATTGTCCATCAAATAAAGCTTGCATGCAAAATAAATGTAAAGATCCTTGTCCAGGTACATGTGGACAAAACGCAGATTGTCAAGTTGTCAATCATTTACCATCATGTAGTTGTCGTCTTGGATTCACTGGTGATCCATTCCGTTTTTGCAATCAACACATTGAACGTAAGAAATTGCATTGAATTTTAAAATGTAATATCTGAGACACTATTACTAATATGACGAAATTGACGCACGAACACTATTTATATTTAATTTAGACGATTTTTAAACTAACTTTTTAAAAAACTTACAATTATACCATTTCTCTAGCTGTCCCAACCGAATATGTCAACCCTTGTCAACCATCTCCCTGTGGTCCAAATAGTCAGTGTCGCGAAATAAATGGGCAAGCTGTCTGTTCTTGTACACCTACATATATTGGTAGCCCACCTGGTTGTCGGCCCGAATGTGTTGTTAGCTCCGAGTGTTCTTTAGAAAAAGCATGTATGAATCAGAAATGTTCAGACCCATGTCCAGGCACATGTGGAACAAATGCTATTTGTCGTGTTAAAAACCATAGTCCCATTTGTTCTTGCCAAAATGGTTACACCGGGGATGCATTTTCTAGATGTTATCCCATTCCACGTAAGAATTTAAAAAAAAAATTTAAGCATAAAGCACTAATAAAAAAATTATTTTAATAGCTCCGGTGATTCCTACTGAAGATTTTTATAAGGACCCATGCATTCCATCTCCTTGTGGTCCATATTCGCAATGTAGAAACATAAATGATTCTCCTGCCTGTTCTTGTTTAAGTACATACATTGGATCACCACCAAATTGTAGGCCCGAGTGTTCCATAAATTCCGAGTGTTCGAGTAATTTGGCTTGTATTCGAGAAAAATGTCGAGACCCATGTCCAGGTTCATGTGGAATTTCCGCCACATGTAGTATTATTAACCATACACCTGTGTGTACTTGTGTCGAAGGATATACTGGCGACCCTTTCACCAGTTGTTATCCAAAGCCTCATCGTAAGATTATCATACACATCTTTGATGAAAAATAGAACATTTGATTTATATAAATAACTTTTAGCCGCTGAAATTGTAAAAGATGACCCATGCAATCCGTCTCCATGTGGACCAAATGCGCAATGTGTTGAAGGTGTGTGTTCTTGTCTACCTGAGTATCAAGGAGACGCATATTCTGGTTGTCGTCCTGAATGTGTATTAAATTCAGATTGTCCTAGAGATAAAGCCTGTATTCAAAGTAAATGTAGAGATCCATGTCCAGATACCTGTGGTCAAAACGCGATTTGTGATGTTATCAATCATATCCCAATGTGTAGTTGTCCTTTGGGAATGAGTGGTAATGCATTTGTCGCATGTAGACCTTTCCAAAGTATGTACTAATATTTATATATTCAATTCCAAAGTGAAATTTTTCTTAATTATGCATTCCAAATTAGCATCTGTTGAGAAAAATCCTTGTCACCCATCTCCATGTGGACCAAACAGTCAATGCAGAGAAATTAATAGTCAAGGTGTATGTTCGTGTGTACCAGGATATATTGGTAGCCCTCCTACTTGCAGACCAGAATGTGTAATCAGCTCTGAATGTCCACATAATGAGGCGTGCAATAACCAAAAATGCAGAGATCCTTGTCCAGGAACTTGTGGAGTTGGTGCCAAATGTACCGTTGTCAATCACAATCCAATTTGTAGTTGCCCTGCCAGATATACAGGCGATCCGTTTATTAGATGTCAACCCATTTGTGAGAAAACACATTTTTGTTAATAACATCAGTCTTCTTTAATATCAATATTTTCAGTTGAACCGACTATTCCAATTACACCCCAAAATCCTTGCCGGCCTTCTCCATGTGGCCCCAATTCAGAGTGTAGAGTCGTTGGTGATTCACCTTCATGCTCATGTTTGAAAGAGTTCATTGGTTCAGCACCAAATTGCAAACCCGAATGTGTCAGCAATTCTGAATGTACCAGTAGTTTAGCGTGTATTAATCAAAAATGTAAAGATCCATGTCTAGGAGCCTGCGGATCAACTGCAGAATGTCGTGTTGTTAGTCACACGCCCATGTGTCTTTGTCCTGTTGGTTATACTGGAGATCCATTTTCGCAATGCATTTTACAACCAAAAGAACCAGTTGAATATTCTACACCTTGTATGCCCAGTCCTTGTGGTTCTAATGCTGTTTGCCGAGAGCAAAATGGTGCTGGTTCATGCACATGCTTAACAGACTACATAGGAAATCCCTACGAAGGATGTAGACCTGAATGTGTTTTAAATTCCGATTGTCCATCAAATAAAGCTTGCATGCAAAATAAATGCAAAGATCCATGTCCAGGTACATGTGGACAAAACGCAGATTGTCAAGTTGTCAATCATTTACCATCATGTAGTTGTCGTCTTGGATTCACTGGTGATCCATTCCGTTTTTGCAATCAACACATTGAACGTAAGAAATTGCATTGAATTTTAAAATGTAATATCTGAGACACTATTACTAATATGACGAAATTGACGCACAAACACTATTTATATTTAATTGAGATGATTTTTAAACAAACTTTTTAAAAAAACTTACAATTATACCATTTTTTTAGCTGTCCCAACCGAATATGTCAACCCCTGTCAACCATCTCCCTGTGGTCCAAATAGTCAGTGTCGAGAAATAAATGGACAAGCTGTCTGTTCTTGTACACCTACATATATTGGTAGCCCCCCTGGCTGTCGGCCGGAATGTGTTGTTAGCTCAGAGTGTCCTTTAGATAAAGCTTGTACGAATCAGAAATGTTCAGACCCATGTCCCGGCACATGTGGAACAAATGCTATTTGTCGTGTTAATAATCATAGTCCAATTTGTTCTTGCCAAAATAGTTACACCGGGGATGCATTTTCTAGATGTTATCCCATTCCACGTAAGAATTTAAAAAAAAAATTTAAGCATAAAGCACTAATAAAAAAATTATTTTAATAGCTCCGGTGATTCCTACTGAAGATTTTTATAAGGACCCATGCATTCCATCTCCTTGTGGTCCATATTCGCAATGTAGAAACATAAATGATTCACCTGCCTGTTCTTGTTTAAGTACATACATTGGATCACCACCAAATTGTAGGCCCGAATGTTCAATAAATTCTGAATGCTCGAGTAATTTGGCTTGTATTCGAGAAAAATGTCGAGACCCATGTCCAGGTTCATGTGGAATTTCCGCCACATGTAGTATTATTAACCATACACCTGTGTGTACTTGTGTCGAAGGATATACTGGCGACCCTTTCACCAGTTGTTATCCAAAGCCTCATCGTAAGATTACCATATAATTCTTTGATAAAAAATCGAACATTTGATTTATATAAAAAACTTTTAGCCGCTGAAATTGTAAAAGATGACCCATGCGATCCATCTCCATGTGGATCAAATTCACAATGTCATGAAGGTGTCTGTTCTTGTCTGGCTGAATATCAAGGTGACCCGTATTCTGGGTGCCGTCCAGAATGTGTATTAAATTCAGATTGTCCTAAAGATAAAGCTTGTATTCAAAGTAAATGTAGAGATCCATGTCCCGGTACCTGTGGTCAAAACGCAATTTGTGATGTTATCAATCATATCCCAATGTGTAGTTGTCCTTTGGGAATGAGTGGTAATGCATTTGTCGAATGTAGACCTTTCCAGAGTATGTACTAATATTTATATATTCAATTCCAAAGTGAAATTTTCTTAATTATGCATTCCAAATTAGCATCTGTTGAGAAAAACCCATGCCACCCATCTCCATGTGGACCAAACAGTCAATGCAGAGAAATTAATAGTCAAGGTGTATGTTCGTGTGTACCAGGATATATTGGTAGCCCTCCTACTTGCAGACCAGAATGTGTAATCAGCTCTGAATGTCCACATAATGAGGCGTGCAATAACCAAAAATGCAGAGATCCTTGTCCAGGAACTTGTGGAGTTGGTGCCAAATGTACCGTTGTAAATCACAATCCAATTTGTAGTTGCCCTGCCAGATATACAGGCGATCCGTTTATTAGATGTCAACCCATTTGTGAGAAAACACATTTTTGTTAATAACATCAGTCTTCTTTAATATCAATATTTTCAGTTGAACCGACTATTCCAATTACACCCCAAAATCCTTGCCGGCCTTCTCCATGTGGCCCCAATTCAGAGTGTAGAGTCGTTGGTGATTCACCTTCATGCTCATGTTTGAAAGAGTTCATTGGTTCAGCACCAAATTGCAAACCCGAATGTGTCAGCAATTCTGAATGTACCAGTAGTTTAGCGTGTATTAATCAAAAATGTAAAGATCCATGTCTAGGAGCCTGCGGATCAACTGCAGAATGTCGTGTTGTTAGTCACACGCCCATGTGTCTTTGTCCTGTTGGTTATACTGGAGATCCATTTTCGCAATGCATTTTACAACCAAAAGAACCAGTTGAATATTCTACACCTTGTATACCTAGTCCTTGTGGTTCTAATGCTGTTTGCCGAGAGCAAAATGGTGCTGGTTCATGCACATGCTTAACAGACTACATAGGAAATCCCTACGAAGGATGTAGACCTGAATGTGTTTTAAATTCCGATTGTCCATCAAATAAAGCTTGCATGCAAAATAAATGCAAAGATCCTTGTCCAGGTACATGTGGACAAAACGCAGATTGTCAAGTTGTCAATCATTTACCATCATGTAGTTGTCGTCTAGGATTCACTGGTGATCCATTCCGTTTTTGCAATCAACACATTGAACGTAAGAAATTGCATTGAATTTTAAAATGTAATATCTGAGACACTATTACTAATATGACGAAATTGACGCACGAATACTATTTATATTTAATTGAGACGATTTTTAAACTAACTTTTTAAAAAAACTTACAATTATACCATTTCTTTAGCTGTTCCAACCGAATATGTCAACCCTTGTCAACCATCTCCCTGTGGTCCAAATAGTCAGTGTCGGGAAGGAAATGGACAAGCTGTCTGTTCTTGTGCACCTACATATGTTGGTAGCCCACCTGGTTGTCGGCCGGAATGTGTTGTTAGCTCAGAGTGTCCTTTAGATAAAGCCTGTACGAATCATAAATGTTCAGACCCATGTCCAGGCACATGTGGAACAAATGCTATTTGTCGTGTTAATAATCATAGTCCAATTTGTTCTTGCCAAAATAGTTACACCGGGGATGCATTTTCTAGATGTTATCCCATTCCACGTAAGAATTTAAAAAAAAATTTAAGCATAAAGCACTAATAAAAAAATTATTTTAATAGCTCCGGTGATTCCTACTGAAGATTTTTATAAGGACCCATGCATTCCATCTCCTTGTGGTCCATATTCGCAATGTAGAAACATAAATGATTCTCCTGCTTGTTCATGTTTAAGTACTTACATTGGATCACCACCAAATTGTAGGCCCGAATGTTCAATAAATTCTGAATGTTCGAGTAATTTGGCTTGTATTCGAGAAAAATGTCAAGACCCATGTCCAGGTTCATGTGGAATTTCCGCCACATGTAGTGTTATTAACCATACACCTGTGTGTAGTTGTGTCGAAGGATATACTGGCGATCCTTTTACCAGTTGTTACCCAAAGCCTCCACGTAAGATTACCATATAATTCCTTGATAAAAAATCGAACATTTGATTTATATAAAAAACTTTTAGCCGATGAAATTGTAAAAGATGACCCATGCAATCCATCTCCATGTGGACCAAATGCACAATGTAGCCAAGGTGTGTGTTCTTGTCTTACTGAATATCAAGGTGATCCATATTCTGGTTGCCGTCCTGAATGTGTATTGAATTCAGATTGTCCTAGAGATAAAGCATGTATTCAACGTAAATGTAGAGATCCATGTCCCGGAACCTGTGGTCAAAATGCGAATTGTGATGTTATCAACCATATCCCAATGTGCAGTTGTCCATTGGGAATGAGTGGTAATGCATTTGTCGAATGTAGTCCATTTCAAAGTATGTATCGATATTTATATATTCAGTTACAAAATGGATGTTTTCTTAATTATTAATTCAAACTTAGCATCTGTTGACAAAAACCCTTGCCGTCCATCTCCATGCGGACCAAATAGTCAATGCAGAGAAATCAATAATCAAGGTGTATGTTCGTGTATACCTGGGTATATTGGTAGTCCTCCTACTTGCAGACCAGAATGTGCTTTGAATTCGGATTGTGGATTAGAAAAGACTTGTGTCAATTTCAAATGTAGGGACCCTTGTCCTGGAACCTGTGGTGCTCATGCAAAATGTATTGTTGTAAATCATAATCCAATATGCAGCTGCTTACAAGGTTATACTGGGGATCCATTTACTAACTGTTATATTGGTAACTTTATATATTATTATTCCTTGATTTGAGTATTTGAAAACCCTTACTTTATTCATATAGTTTGGAAACCTCATGAGCCAATACCACACAATCCATGTTATCCATCGCCTTGTGGACTTAATGCTGAATGTGAAAATCTCTCAGAACAAGCACTCTGTAAATGTTTACCTGGTTTCATTGGGTCGGCTCCAAATTGTCGACATGAATGCATAACCAATAGCGAATGTTCACTTGATCTAGCATGCTTAAACAGAAAATGTCAAAATCCCTGCACAAATTCTTGTGGATTAAATGCAATTTGCAATGTTGTTAATCATGTACCAAATTGTTTCTGTCCAAGTAATTTTACTGGCAATCCATTATCACAGTGCTTCGAAAATATCTGTAAGTTTATGTAACAACTAAAGAACCTCTCAATTTATAAAACAACCGTAATTGCTTTTATTTTTATAAAAATTATTTAATTTTTAGTTACTCCAACAATACCTACAATAACTACAGATCCATGCGATCCATCACCTTGTGGCTCAAATGCTCGTTGTAGACTTGTTAATAAATATGCCCAATGTGAATGTATACAAGAGTATCATGGTAATCCTTATGAAAGCTGTAGACCGGAGTGTATTTTAAATTCTGAATGTACAATGAACAAAGCTTGTATCAGAAATAAATGTCGTGATCCATGTCCTGGAACTTGTGGTATAGAAGCAATATGTTCTGTTACAAACCATATACCTACTTGTAGTTGCCCACATGGAATGACTGGTGATGCATTTAAACAATGCTACTTCACTATTGATAGAGGTAATTAATTGTCAATTTCGTAAATATAATTAAAATCAATAAAATGGAGAGTTTTTAAATATGATTTTTTTTTTAACTTGGCAGAAGATCCTGTTGAAACTATTGATCCATGTTCACGATCACCATGCGGTTTGAATTCTTTGTGTAGAAAATCAGCAGGAAATGTGTTTTGTGAATGTATTGCTGGCTACTATGGAAATCCAAATGGAGCCGGATGTCATCCTGAGTGTACAATAAATTCAGACTGTCAACGTGACCAAGCTTGTATTAATAATCATTGTGTTAATCCTTGTTCTGGTTTATGTGGTTATGAATCTACTTGTTTTACAATTAATCATAATCCCATTTGTTCATGCCCAAAAAATATGATGGGTGATCCATTTATCGAATGTAAAACTCTTCTACCTGAAATAACTGATCCATGCAATCCATCACCATGTAATCGAAACGGAATTTGTCAACGAAGAAATAATGCAGCTGTCTGTATTTATCCTGAGTGTATAATTAATTCTGATTGTACAAGTGACAGAGCTTGCTACAATCAAAGATGTCGTGATCCATGTTCAAACTCATGTGGATTAAATGCATTATGTTCGGTTATCAATCATAAACCGATATGTTCGTGCCCTATTAATTATGAAGGATCTCCATTAATTCAATGTACGTTTAAGACTGTAGAAATTAAACCAGAATGTGCATATGATTCCGACTGTAGCAATGATAAGGCATGTATAAATCAACAATGTAAGAATCCTTGTACTGAAATAACTGGTATATGTGGTCAAAACTCTGAATGTAGAGTTCAATTACATAGGCCACTTTGTGCCTGCAAGGCAGGATTTACTGGAAATGCGCAATTTGTATGCAATGAAAGTAAGTTTTTTTTGAAAATATTTTTATTGAATTTTTCTTTGATTGCCTACAAACAATATTTTATTTATTTTAGTTGGCTGTCGGTCAGATTCTGATTGTCCATCTACTGAAGCTTGCGTTAATCATGATTGTTTAAATCCATGCAAATATACACAATGTGGACTTAATGCTGTTTGTAAATCAGATTATAATCATAAAGCTAGATGTTATTGTTTGGAGAATTTCAAGGGCGATCCAAATGTTCAATGCGTACGACCTGAATGTACACAAGATAATGATTGTTCATTTAATTTAGCCTGCCGTAATGAAAAATGTCGAGACCCATGTGATTGTGCTCCTGGCGCTCAATGTAGAGTTGATAATCACAAAGCATTATGTAGATGTCCCCCTGGATATACTGGAAATGGAAAAGATTCTTGTGTTTTAGGTAATTTATCTTCGTCGTCTTTTTTTTCGTTTCATTTATTACGGTAAAATACGACTAATGAAAATAATAATAATGCACAAAATATTAATAATTAAATATGAATATGACTTTATGAAATTCCAAAAATGTTTAATAATATTTTTTTTATAGTTCCAATCAAAAATACACCACAATGTACAGTTGATGCTGATTGTTCAAGTAAATTAGCTTGCTTCAGTAATATATGTAAAAATCCATGTTATGAAAGCAAACCATGCGGGTCAAATACAATTTGTACTGTTGTTGACTCTTTGCCATTAAGAACCATGATATGTCAATGTGAACCTGGTTTTATTGGTAATGCCGACACTGAATGTCATTTAGGTAAAATTAACCAAATATTTCTTTTAATAAAAATATTTTTATTTTAATGAAAACCTTTAAATTTACAAATAATTTGCAGGAATAATTTATAATAGCAATTTCACATATTTTTGTACATAAGTTTTACTTTGTATATTTTTACATAAATTACTATATAATAATTATTGTATATAATTTTTGTAGATTGTAAACATTTCCTCTATTGGAGAATATTTATACTTTGTTTTTACACTGTTAACATAAAATGTTTTTTGTTTATTATTAGCAAAAACAAAAGAAAATGGTTGTACATCTGATAATGACTGCCCATTAAGTGAAACTTGTCGAAATCAACAATGTATAAATCCTTGTAATGTAGGTAATCCATGTGCAAAAACAGCAGAATGTTTTGCAGATAAACATAAAGCTTCTTGTAAATGTCCCAATAGTTTTGTTGGAGACCCATTTAACAATTGTTTCAAAGGTAATTTATATAAAAATTATGTAAATATTACAGTACTAACAGTTAAAAAATATATATTTTTTAGAAATCTTTAATGTAGCAGAATGTTCATCAGACTCAGAATGTTCTAATAGTCAAGCTTGCATTAATACTAGATGTCAGAATCCATGTGCCGAAAGAAATCCATGTTCTGGAAATTCTGAGTGTCGTGTATCTTTCCATCGATCGTTATGTTATTGCCCAGCTGGATGGGGAGGTGATCCTAAAACACAATGCTACAAACGTAAATATATTATATAGGTTTTATTAAATAGTTTTTATTAATAAATAATTCAATTTTTAGCTGAATGTAAATCAGACATTGATTGCCCCTACGACAAAACATGTTTGAACGAAAAATGTTTAGATCCTTGTACTTATGGAAAAACACAATGTGGACGCGGAGCTGTTTGTCTTGCACAATTACATCAAGCACATTGTATGTGTCCAGCCGGTACCCAAGGAAATCCACTTGTTTCATGTGTTAAAGGATTATGTCAATATAATGATGATTGTGCTGATCATGAAGCTTGTGATAGATTAAACCGTATATGTATACCTGTTTGTGATAATCCATCTTGTGCTCAATTAGCCACCTGCATTGGTAAAAATCATCAACCAAAATGTAGTTGTAATCCAGGAACTTCCGGAAATCCCTACAATGAATGTACTGAATTTAAAGACCAACCAATTGAGCCAGAATGTCGTCAAGATGCTGATTGCCCATCAATATTAGCATGTTTAAATCAACGTTGCGAGAACTTATGTGCTCGGCCTAATATTTGTGAAAGAAATCAAATTTGTACCACACATGATACACTACCATACCGTACTGTAATTTGTCAATGTCCTAAGGACATGATAACAGACAATTCAGGCAAATGTATTTCAGTTAAACAAGATACACCAATTTGTCTTGTTAATTCGGATTGTGATAATACAAAACAATGTATACACAGAACATGCATATTAGCTTGTCAAGTTCAACAATGTGGTGTCAACGCTCAATGCTTATCCAAAGACCACAGAAGCATTTGTTCATGTGCCCCAGGTTATGAAGGTAATCCTCACATTGAATGTTCTCCAATGCCTAAAACACCACACGTAGTTCCATCGGTTGAATGTAATAATGATAATGATTGCCCATATGATCGTTCATGTGACAATGGACTTTGTATAAATCCATGTTTATCAAGTAGGATGTGTGGAAGAGGAGCCTTGTGTCATGTTGAAAAACATGAAGCCGTATGCAAATGTCCTATCAGCTTTACTGGAAATCCAAAAGTACATTGTATTCCACCATCAGATAATACCATAGGATGTAAATCAAATAGTGATTGTTCGAAATCAGAATCATGTATTAATCAACTCTGTGTAAGTCCATGTAATTGTGGAGAAAATGCTGAATGTCATGTTGCAGATCATTATCCAACTTGTTTATGTAAACCAGGATATGCTGGTCATTCTGTTTTTGGTTGCTTCAAGAAAATGTGCGAATCAAATGATGAATGCAATAGCGACAAACAATGTTATAATGGTGAATGTGTAAGTCCTTGTTCAATAAATAATCCATGCGCAACAAATGCTCAATGTGTTGATTCTCATCATCGTGCCACATGTCGTTGCCCTGCTGGAACAGAAGGTAATCCATTTGAACGTTGTAAATACGTTGAATGTCATTCCGATTATGAATGTACAAATGATCGTGCATGTTATGAACAACGTTGTGTAGATCCATGTTTACAATCACCCTGTGCATCTAATGCAGTATGTTACGCACGCAATCATCAAGCTGTATGCAAATGTCCAGAAGATTTACCAATTGGAAATCCACTTTCATACTGTGAGAAGAGGCCAGTTGATATTAAAAAACCGGAATGTACTATTGATAGTGAATGTCCAAGTAAATTGGCATGCATTAGAAGTAAATGTTTAAATCCATGTACAGAATTAGAACCTTGTCATCCATCAGCCAAATGCAGTGTGTTAGACAGTGTGCCAATTAGAACAATGATATGTGAATGTCCAATACATATGGTACCAGATAATAATGGTGAATGTGTTAAAATCGTATTATTAGAAAAACCAGAATGTACCATCGATTCTGAATGTTCTGAACAAGAAGCATGTATCAATAGAAAATGCAGAAATCCTTGCGATTGTGGAATTCATTCAACATGTAGCATTAAAAATCACCGTGGAATTTGTTCGTGTGAAAATGGCTACGAGGGAAATCCAAATGTGGCTTGTCGAACACTCGGTTGTAGAACAAATTCAGAATGTGACTCAAATAAGGCTTGTGTTAATGGCCAATGTATTAGTTCATGTCTTACAAGTAATCCATGTGGAATTAATTCTGAATGTTTCATTGAAGAAAATAAACCAGAATGTCGTTGCTTAAGTGGATACCGTGGTAATCCATGGACTAGCTGTCATATAATTGATTGCCAGAGTAATAGCGATTGTCCCATGGATAAACGTTGTGAGAATTATCAATGCATTAATCCATGTGTTTATGGTAATCCATGTTCTCCTCGTGCAGAATGTCGAGCTCAAAACCACATGGGAGTATGCAAATGCCCACCTAATTTCATTGGTAATCCATACATTGATTGTAAACCAGAAATCTTACCTGAATGTGAATATGATACAGATTGTCCTTCTAAGTTAGCATGTATAAGTAATAAATGTCAAAATCCTTGTACAGTATTAGAACCATGTCAGATACCATCGCATTGTATCGTTGTTCCATCATCACCAGTTCGTACAATGATTTGCATTTGTCCAGAAGGATATGTCAGTAGTGGAAGCGGAACATGTAAGCCAACAAAACCTGTTATTGATGTTGGAGGTTGTATTGGAGATTCTGATTGTTCAAATGATAAAGCTTGTATTAGAGGAATATGTAGTTATCCTTGTAATTGTGGACCACATGCTGAATGTAGGATAAAAGAACACAAACCCGTCTGCTCCTGCGAACAAGGATACGATGGGAATCCACAAATAGAATGTATTCGAATTGGCTGTAAAGGTGATGATGAATGTTCTGGACAAGACGCATGTGTTAATCGTCAATGTATACCTGTATGCTCATCTGATGGTAGCTCTTGTGGTAAACAAGCCCAATGTACTGGATATAATCATAGAGCTGTTTGTGAATGTATAAATGGATTTACAGGAAACCCAAGAACTTCATGTATTTTACTTGGTTGTAGAAGTGATACAGAATGCCCTAACAATAAGGCATGTATTAACAGTAAATGTGAAAATCCATGCGAAAAAACAATTGTATGTAATAAAGATGAATTATGTCATGTATACAATCATAAATCAGAATGTTCATGCCCACCTGGATATATAAGTGATATTAAAAAAGGATGTATACAAATGGATACAATGTGTAGATCCGATGAAGAATGCCCAACACAAACGTCATGTATTGGTGGAGAATGTGTTAATCCATGTAATCATACACTACCATGTGGTGTTAATTCTGAATGCAAAGTTTTAGATACAATTCCATTAAGAACAATGATTTGTGAATGTTTACCTGGTTATCAAGGAAATGCCGCCGTTCAATGTGATAAATGTAATTAAAAAAAATAATAATATTAAATTTTAAATTATATATTTTATTCTTATTTCTTTTAGTTCCTCAATGCCGTTCAGATAAAGGATTTATTAAGGATGAAAATAACAACTGTGTATGTCCTCCCGATTTTGCCCTTAACATTTATGAAGAATGTACTATTTGTAAAACTGAAGAAGGGTTAAAAGTAGATGATACAGGGCATTGTGTTTGTGCACTTGAAAGAGGAATGGTTATTGATGAAAGAGGAAGATGTATTTGTCCTATAAAACATGGCTATAAATTAACTAGTACTGGAGAATGTATTCCAACCTATCAACCAGAATGTGAACATAATAACGATTGTGCAAATAATAAATATTGTAATTTAGAAACCAAAACATGTGACGATCCTTGTTATATAAAAACTTGCGGAATTAACACATTATGTAATGCAACAAATCATGAGGCAGTTTGTCAATGTATTGGTGGTTATCAAGGAGATCCGGAGATACTTTGTAGTAAGAATTTTTTTTAAATACGCTTTTTTCTATGAAATCAATATTATTCAATTAACAAATTTCAATTATAGATAATACACACATCCGTCGTGATTTTGAACGTCCAGATATGAATGTTAGCTGTCTTGCTGATGGTGTACAAGTTAAAATCCATATCTTAGAAACAGGATTTAATGGTGTTTTATATGTAAAAGGTCATAGCAAAGATGAAGAATGCCGTAGAGTTGTTAACTTATCATCAGATTATAAAGCAAAAACTGAAATCTTTAAAGTGCATTTTGGTAGCTGTGGATTAATTCATGTTAATGGTATTGCCAGCTTTGTATTAGTTATACAAAAACATCCAAAACTTGTCACATTCAAAGCGCAAGCATATCATATAAAATGTGTTTATCAAACTGGTGAGCAAAATGTAACACTTGGCTTCAATGTATCTATGTTAACAACAGCTGGAACAATTGCTAATACTGGCCCACCACCAATATGTGCTATGAGAATTGTGACACATAACGGTCAAGAAATAAACTCAGCAGAAATAGGAGATAATCTAATGCTACAAGTTGATGTACAACCAGCAAGTATGTTTCAATGTATATTTAAAACTTTTTTTTGTATTTAATGAATTCCGCTTTTTTTTAGCCATTTATGGTGGATTCGCTCGTAGTTGTATTGCAAAAACAATGGAAGAAAATGTAGAGAATGAATATATTGTAACAAATGAAGATGGATGTGCAACCGATCCAAGCATATTTGGTGAATGGGAATACAATGCAGGAACAAATAGTTTATTAGCTAGCTTCAATGCATTCAAATTTCCATCGAGTGATAATATAAGATTCCAATGTAACATCAGAGTCTGTTTTGGAAGATGTCAACCAGTTAATTGCAGAGGGTATGATGCATATGGAAAACGAAAACGCAGAGAAATTGCAGATAATTCTTATAATGTATCAACGGAAAATACAGCATTAGCAGAAGATGGTATTGCCGTTAAAGGACAATTAAGAGAAGAAATAACAATATCATCAAATGTTATATTAACTATTGAGAAACGTGATGAAAGATCAGGGGATCGAAATAACAGTAAGAATTACAATGATAAAATTTTAGATTTGCTTATTAATAATCGTTCATTTTCTTTCTAGTAACACCGGCTGCACAACGTGTTGAAGACATTTGTGTATCAATGGTAGGACTTATTATCGCCCTTGTCATCACTGCCCTTCTGGCACTTGTTGCTGTTGCTGTAGCAGTATCATGTTGGCTCATGGCATACAGAAGAAGACCAAAAGCATCTGGACCACTGCCACATCCACCAGAATTTCCAAATCCCTTATTTACAAATCCTGATGCTGTCCAAGAGCCAACGCCAGATTATTTATCTTAAGTCAATTCGAAATAACATATAAAAAACGTCCTAATTATTATTAAAAAGATATATGTATAACTACAAACATTTAAGTTATAAAAAATGTAGATATTAAGTATTTTTAGTATTAAGGAACACAGGCATCATGAAAATAAACATAAACTTTAAAAGTTCAAATTATTAAAACATGAGATCTGTGTTCCTACGATCTGTTTCTCCTCCGATGGCCGAAACTACAATTTCACTAATTCTACAATGGTGAAGGATTTATTGCTGTCCAATTTCTTTAATTCTATTTTCATATTACCAAATATAATGGTAAATATATACTAAAAAAAAATTATGGTTAATAATTATATAATTACTCTATGTGTAATTTAAACGACGGCCAGTGGAGGATTTGCATAAACTACTTTAAGAAAAAAATATTGTATTCCACAAAAACGTACTATACTAATTACATTTAAATAATATAACATTTGAAATTTTTGTAAATTAATTTTATACGAATGGTGATATTAAAAAAATTGTGAAATATTTTCAATTTAAGTTGTACTACGCTAGAAACAAAATTAAATAAAAAAAAAAATTTAATCAAAAATAATATTTGATTATTAAAAATTAAAAAATTATTGAAAAGTAAAAACGAAAAAAAAAATTGCAGGTTTCTTATATTTTAACTAAATACTCAATTATGTGTAACCATTTGTATTAGAATATATAATATTCATGTAAATATTAATAACATAAAATCTGCCTCAAAATAAACTAATTAAAAGATATATATAGTTTATGTTTCGATTGCGTTATTTTTTTTAAATATGTATTGATATGCATTGTTTAACATTTAAGCAATTATTTAATTTATTCATACATAAGAATGTATTCTGAAGATGAAGAAAGACTTGTATCCTTTCAATGAACTGAAATATCCAGATGTTTTACCTCAGTGTCATAATATAATATAATAGTTCGGTTTGTTGTTGTATTTAAAAACGTTTACAATTATTATTTCAAATATTTAAGCATCTAAGGCTTTGCTTAAAATATTATCTTTACTATAAAAAATAATATTATTTTTTTTTGAAAGAAGATAAAATTAAATTTCATGTTATTATATATTGTTATATTGAAACCCTCCAATTCCTTTTAATATGTTGTATGGTTATTGAATGACATTTGAGAGGGTCTCTTTATCGCCAAATTATGTTGTTAAAAAGTTATTAGAACGTTGTAACACAGTTATCTGCAACCAACAAGAAGAACATTATAATTGTAGACCCAAAATACTGTTATCATAAAATATCAGTAACTATCTATTTCAATGCATGTTTTTAATTCCATTCATGGCGCAATAAAATTTTTTCGAAATTATAGATGAAAGATCGAAAAAAATGCACTTTGGCAATAATACTTACTTTCATTTCGAAGTTGTGCGTACGTCACTTCATTCAAAAAAATGAAGTAAACAATCGCATTTAATATTATATGGTAATAATAAATTCAGAACAAAAATATTATTATATTATTAATAAATAAAACAGACTTTAAAAATATAATAAAATAGTTATATCACGTTAAAAATCTATGAAATGGCCGCAAGAACTTCTCAGGTATTTGATTTAAAATCAACTAGATATGTTGAACAAATTTAACCTCAAATTATCAAGATTTTGTTCAAAGATTACAATTTTAAGTGAATTAACTACGTCTTTTTTTATGTATAAATTTAGGGAGCAAAACTCCTATTCGGTTTGAAAAAAGGTAGCGCATATGAGAAGTTGAAAATTCAATTACCTGAAGCGTATCAAAAGTTTTGGAAGGAATGGAAATTAGCTAAACCCACATCAGTACATTCTGTGCCTGATGAAAGTAAATAAAAACAATTAAAACAATGTAATATTTTAATTGAGTTTTTTTTTTAAACTTAGGAAAATGGACAAAAAACGAAATGGCTGGAAGTGTATATCCGATTCAAAATGTAGAAATTCCATTATTTTTTCCTAAGGAACAAAATGAAGGTATTTGGGGTGGTGAAGGTGTAGTGAAAGGTTTTCAAAAACGTCATCCGCAAAAACGTCGTGTTCCTCATTTTTGGGTACCTGTTTTAAGACAGTCTGTTGTTCGTAGCAATATTCTAGATAAATTCTTCTCAGTGACAGTAACGGATAGAACATTGGATCTTATTCATGAAAATTATGGATTTGATCATTATATATTAAAAGTATAATAACTCTTTGAAAAAACTACAACGTTAATTTATTGTATTTTATTATTATAGACACCGGCATGTGACCTTAAATCCTTACTGGCTTTAAAACTAAAACGAAATATTCTTCAAACACTTCAAGATGGTTGCCCAAATTTACAATATAATCCTGTTCAACAAGCAAACGTCTTAAAAGAGTATATCTCATACTTAGATCAAGTTAATTTTCTTTATAAAATGCATTTTTTTTTTCATTTATTTAATTATATAATCATATTTCAGTACACTCCCGAACAAATTGATTGGTATGGTTTATCATACTTTGAAGCAATTGAAAAAATGGACAAAGAAAATCAAAAAAAAAATGTTCAAACACCTCTTAAAACTGAATATCGTATGAGATTAATTCAACAACTCCAAGAAACAGGAGGTTCATCAGACAATAATGAATCTGTTGATTCTTCAGAGTAATTTTTGACTTTTTATTTTATCATCAGTTATTATATCATTTTATTCTTTTAGAGAAAAATCATCTTGGTTATCAAAAGTGAATCCATTTGGAAGTAATAAAACACAATAAAAGTGTAAATTAAATAATATATTTTAGTCTGATAGGTCTGTATAAATATCAAATAATAAAGCAAAAGTGTTTCTTAAAAAAAATGTTGAAGTAACTTTTCTAATCTCTGGACAATACTAATTGGATTAAAGGTAATACTTTTATTGATGATAAATCAGCTAATACGGCCTCTATATTTTCAAGTGTTGATACTTGCATTAGACTATCTTTTCTAAAACTTATAATAATTATAGCCAAAAGTGAAAGAACTTCTAAGCTATCAAACCCTAAAATCTGTTTTTGAAAGGAAAAAAAATTAATTGTTTTAAAAAAACTGTAAAGAATTCAAATACCAAATCCCAAAGAACTAATAATTGATCGGGAGGCAAGTGTCCACTGAATGCTCTCATCAACCATTTAAAGACAACTCTGATTCTGTTAACATAAAAGAAATTAAATCAATATCAAAATGCCAACATGACCAGGGGAAAGAAACTTACGGTTGAATTTGTAGCTCTCTAAAATGTGACCAAATTTGTGGTTCGTGTGTTTGTAGCAATTTTTCATAAAGTAAACAAAGACTTACAATACCCTGAGGATGTGTATTTATTGTAGTTAATCGGTGACAATAACGCATATAAAATGATCTAAATGTAAAGTAAAGACTAACTGGATCTACATATAAATAACAAAATGGTGCAGCTAAAGAGTTCTCAATTAATATTTTTAATAAAATTACTAAAATTTTTATAAAAATTTTTTACCAAACATACAAATTCCATGAAATGGGACAATTCCTTCGTACTGTTTAGTACCCTTAGATGCACTTGATAATTCGGATTGAACAAGTACATTAATTTCCGTGTCCCGTGAGAAACAAAGCATTATCTGAAAATTTTAATATTATTTAAGTAACGCAATTAATATTTAAACAAAATAAATAAAGAAATAATTTTGACATCAATTTCAATTCGTTATCACTTAACACAATAATGTGTGTATGACCTAAACATTAAAAAAGGTTATCAAAATGTTTTTATCAGAGTATATTTTTATAAAAAAAAATTTATATTGAAAGAAATATTTTTAATATAAAATTAAAATGAACCTGATATAATACATCCTCAAAAACGAAATATTGATCATCATTTGTAGCAGTTAATAAAACGTCTTTAAATACAAGTTTATCAACAATTAAATCTGTATTTAAAACACATATCTTCAATTTTTCCCAAAGTTCAACGTGCTAATAATTAAAATAGAAATTAAAATTATTATTTAAAATTTTTAAATTTATAATATATTTTACATGACTTTCAATTTGACTTCCAAGTACGTATGCCCATAATAAACCACGATGTGGTGGCGGTGTTAAACCTTTTTTTAAAATTTGTTGACATAATGGGGCATGTTTTGTTTCTAATATACGTTTACAAATTTGTGTCCAATCCATTTGAATTGTTTCATTTCGTAATACATCTGAAAAGTGTACTCTCTAATTTTCTTATTATTAAATTATGTTTTAAAAAATTAATATTTTAAAATTAATTACAATTTCAAATAAATTTTTCACTGGAAGTGCTATATGAGAAAATTCCCAATTCGGAAGAACTCTGTAAAAATATTTTATTTCAACGAAATTTTTTTTTTAAACTTAAATTCTAATTTATTTTACTCTTCATTTTCCTGGCGTTGTGGACCTTTTAGTGATAAAAGAACTTCTAGTAAATCTTTAGGCGCATAAACAGGGCGATAATTTGCCAAGTCTAAATGAAAAAAAAAATGGATTTTAGTTTTATTTATATTAAATTGGAACAGTGACAAACCTATTTGATAATTACTAAGCTCTTCCCATTTATTTAAAAATTCTTCTCGATCAGTTGGACAACGAATTTGTCCGGGTAAAAGTGTTTTCATTTCTGTACACATTGCAACAAGTGATTTTCTAACACGTCTTTCCCATTGATTACCAGCACGACGTAAATAACTGAGTTGATCATTCTAAAATAAATTTTTCATTTGAAACAATCTTTTTGCAAGGTTTTGTTCCATTCAAAGTTTTATTGTAAGTTATAACAGAAAATTTTAAATTTATTTCTATAGATAATTTTATCCTTCCGATTACTAACTGTTGCCAAAAAGTCTCACATTTAATAAAAAGTTTAAATTTATTAATCTTTTTATTTACCGTTTGTATCGGATATTTAATGTCCCATTTCATAGAATTTCGAATTAAATGAAATATAATATTTCTTATATCTGTTTCTACACCATTTGATTTTATAGCTGTTTCTAATGTTTTTTTCATTTCATCTTTATCAACTTCTGGAGAACAAGAAAATTTCTTAAAAAAAAGAACCACACAAATACATTAATACGTTAATTAAAATAATTAGAAAATTAACAAATAATCAAATACCTGAACCATTTGAAATAAATTATTATAAACTTTCATTGATTTAATATCATTTGCTATTTTAATAGCCATATGATGAATGCTTGTATCCTTTAATTCTTCCATAATAAATTTATTTTTATTGAATTTAAAATATTAAATTTTTTTCATAAAATTAAAAGAAGGAAGAAAAATTTTATTTATTTTTTTACGTTTCACTGATAAACTGATAAATTTTAATATTATAAATCAAAAATTGAAGGGGTTCTTTTTGATTTAGTTTTTTTTTTTTATTATTTTTTTTTATTCATTTGTTTTATCGATTAAACAAAAAATAAAAGTTGTTTTCTTAGTTACCTTACCTAAATTGAATTTGTATAGAAAATATTCTTAAATCTATAAATTCATAAATATTATATTAAAGTTGTTGTGTGTAGTTGTTGGTTATTTTTGTGTTTTTATAGTTTTAATTATTTTTTTTTTCTTTAAATTTATTAAGGATTTTTTTTTTTTTGGACACGAAAGGTTAGTGAGAAAAGTGTAAAGTTTACCGAAAATATTAATCGTGTGTTTATTTACCGATCGAAAGTTACGATAAAATAATAAGAAAAAGTTACAAAATTATACCTTCGAATTTTTTATTAATTTTCTTTTTAGAAAGAAAAAAAGCGTAAAATACAATCAATATGAAATATAAATTTGTATGGATAACAAAAAGTAATTATTATAAGTAATTTTCTAATTTATTATTTAAATATTTTCTAAATCAGACTAAAATAAAAGTTTTTCAACTTTCAGAAACTTTTGGTGTTTGTTTCACAAACAAACTATAATTTATTTATAGGTAGATTGTAGGTAGATTTTGTATTTTATAAGGAAAAGTTATAAGAGAATTGAAATGACCGTTTTCTTTTCGAACACGTGGGTTGTTTTAACTTTTCTATAGACAAACTAAACTTTTAACTTTATATTGCTAATTGAACATAATTTATTTTATTGATTTAAAAATCAAATTTGTTATTAATTTAACAATTTTTAACGGAATTCAGAATCGCAAATAAAAATATACGCCTAATTTTAGGTAATAATTCCCACAAGTTTTTTTATGTTAAGGGCCATATACTTCAACAACAGGAAATGAACCTTGTTTAATCGAATACATGATACAAATAATTCGTCGTTTATTTGTATCAGGGAACGAATGTAAATTAGGTTTTTTTAACGTTTTCCTCTCAGAAATGTTTTTGTTAAACTCGTAAATACGCTGGTGAAATTGAACAGAACTCTTGCGTAGAATAACAAAAGTAATAATGACGTTTGCTTAGTTTAAATTCAAAAAGGTAACTAGATTTAATTAGATTTAATTTTGAAGAAAGTAAAATGCAAAAATTTCATTAATCATCCTTATATTTTTAATAATAATGAATTGTTTTTTTTTTGTTTTTTTTTTTATGTTTTTTTCTTTTTCAATTGCAAATAATTGCAGTTTTTCAAATTTTTCAACTCTAAATTTTACAATAAAAAGTATATATTTTTTTTTTTTGTTTTTTTTGGATTTTTGGTTTTTCAAAGAAATATAATTTTTTTTTTTTGGTTTTTTGTTTTTATAATTATTAATTAATTATTTTTCTGGTTTTTTTTTTTTTCTTTTTTTCTTTTGTGACAATTATAATATAATATATATTTGTTTTTTTTTTCTTTTTCTTTCTTTTATATAACTATATTTTTTTTTTTTTTGTTTTTTTTTTATATAATTATTTACGAAATCAATGATCAGTATAAAATTACAAGGCTTTTAAATGCATTATTTCAAATTTTTTTTTTTTTTTTTTTTGTTTTATCGGAATTTTACAAACTACAATTTTATTTTTTTTTTTTTTGGTTTTTTTTTTTTTGTTATTTACATTAATTTAAATAGAAATATAAACTACAATTATAATTCTATAATTATTATATATTTTTTTTTTTTAATTTTTTTTTTCTTTTTCTTTTTTTCTTTTATTTTCATTAATATCCAAATACTAATTATTAACAATTTTTTCAATTTATTTCCTTTTTTTTTTTTTTGTTTTATTAAAATTTTTTTGTCTAATTAAGGATAAATATAATTCGTTTATTTATGTATCCTTAATTTTTATTTGTTGTTATTTATTCTTGTTCCTTTTTTTTTTTTTATTTTTGTTTTTTGTTTTTGAGGGGGGTTGGTGGAGGATAGTTTTTGTTATCAAGAATCTACTAATAACATACGGACTACGAATATAATTCCATCGTTATTTATTTATACGCGTACATTATATTATTTTGAATATAATAAATAATTATTGTTTTATTATAAGAATGTTACGTTTTATACTGCTATTCGAATAGCATGCGAAAAAGACAAAAAATTAGAATTAAGAGAAATATTATAGAAGAAAGAACGGAAAAGATTCATCTTCTTTTTTTTTTTCAATTTTTTAAAAAAAACAATAAAAATACATAAGAGCGGCCATTTTGTTTTATTACAAAATTTTTTTCTTTTTGTTTTACTATATTTTTTTTTTTTTATACGCTGCAAATTGCGCATTTGGCCATTTGTTTATTGTAATTTATTATATTACATTTTTATTAATCTTTCTTCTAAATGGAGACAACAATCTTTTTCTCCCCTTTCTCTCTGTTTCAGTTTAAAAATTCTTGTTTTACATTTATTTTTTATGGTAACAATTTGTGACGTTTATTAGCGAATATCAATAACCAAAAATTTATAGTAAATTTTGTATATTATCGCAACCCTGTCATTAATAGATCTTGTTCATTTTTATATTCTTTTGATTTTTGCAAAAATCTAAATTAATTAATTTAAAAAAAAAAAATTATTACTTTATTTCATTCATTAAATGATGCGGTTCCTTTTTTTGTTTGTTTGTTTGTTTGTTTGTTTTTTTTTTTTTTTAGAAATTTTAATTTAATTTAATTTAATTTTTTTCGAATTATATATGTAGGTACTGACTGCCATTTAATTTAATTTATATTAGATATGTTTTACTACCAAAAATAAAAAAGAAAAGGTAAAATTATGTTTTTTTTTTTTTTTTCTTAATTTAATTTTTAAATTTTAAATTTAAGAAACCAATTTATTAAAAATTTTATAAGTTTTTTTTTTTTTTTTGTTTTTAAATTTTTAATAGAGTTTTTTTTTTGTTAAAATTTTTTTTTTTTCGCCAACAGTTTTTTTTTTCTTTTTAATTTAAATCTTTTTTTTTTTTTTTTCTTTATTTAATTATTTATTATGATCTATTTACATTTTACAATTAAATATTGTCTATTGGCTCATTATAGGAGTCAACAATTTTTTTTTTTTTTTTAATTTAAATCTTTTTTTTTTGTTTTTTTTTTTTTTTATTTTATTTCAAAATATTTGGCAGATTGTCGAGAAATCATACCATTTTTTTTTTTCATCTTTTATTTTTTTATGGGTTTTTCCTTTCAAGTCTTTACTAACATTAAATGCGATTATTATTTGGGGTTTGTTTTTTTTGTTTTTTTTTGTTCCTGTTCAAATATCCATTTAACTTACTTAACAGAAAAAAGAAAAAAACATCGAAGAACAGAAAAAGACAACGAAAATGTGATAAATTAAATATAATACGAATTAATTTATTGAATAAGAATAACGCTTTTAAAGGATCATAAAACGATAAAGAATAAAGACGTGACAAATAGTACGAACAATGTATGTATATTTTTCTTCTTTTTTTTTTATGTTTCTTTCACTTTGAACATTCGATTAAATTTTGAATTAGTTTTTTTTTTCGGAAATAAACATTTGTTGTTGTTGTTGTTGTTGTTTATTAGTTTGTGTTTTTTTTTTATATGAAAAATTATATCCAATCTTTATTCTTTATAATTTTATGGTACGGATTTTCCTTTTTTTATATCTAATTTCTTTGGGTGTTGTGGGTTGTTGGGGGTGTGGTGTTTATGTGAAAGACAAACAAAAACAAAAATGTTTATTTACTTTTATTTCTTTGATTAAGAAATATTCATTATTCTCTTTTGATAAATTCTATATATATAAATATTTTAATTTAATTGATTAATCTAAACTAAAAAATAATAAAATATTGTTTTCTTTTCTTTCTTTTTTTTTTTTAATAAAAACTAAAAACTTTAAATCCTTTCATTTTCTCTCTTTTTTTTTTTTTTTTTGTTGTTTTTATAATTTTTATATCATTTATTTATTTTTATTGCGTTTCATGAACTGAAATGATATTTTATAAAATATTATTAAAAAACAAAGGAAAAACGAAAAAAGTCTGTTAATTATTGTTAATGTTTTTTAATTTTTGGTTGTTTTTGGTTTTGGGGTTTTTTGGATTTTTTTTTTGTTTTTTCATACAAAATAATTAAGTTAATTATTTCTCTTTTTTTTCCATTTTTTTGGTTTTTCATTTTTTAATTTTTTTTTTATAAATAAATATAAATAAAAACAAGTCACACACTTGAATGTTCATTTGATTTACATGATGAGGTACCTGGTTGTACAACAAATTCTTTATCATCTAATATAAATGTTGGACTTTGTCTTGATGTTGACGCTATTGGCTGATAATGATAACCCTGACGATATCGATGATTTGGTTTTTGTTTTGTGTGTGTATGACCCAATGATGGCCGTTGATTATTTGCTTGATCAGGACGTTTTACTTTTTAATAATAATTTAAAATAATTAAATTTTTAATCATTGAAATTATAAAATTAGAAATTTACCTGGAATTTTATTATACTGATGATGATTTGGTATATCACCAGATATTTGTGTATGATTTGGAATATCTGTGCTATTCAATGGACTCAATTCTCTATCATGTATAAATAAATCACTTGGATCTTCCAATACTTGACGATATTGTGATGAAAAACGTGTTAATGATGACAAAACGATTGCCTCAATTGCACATATATAACCTATTATCTAAATAAAGGATATAATAGGATTATAAAAAATTATTATTAATAAAAATTCATGAATAAAAATGAGGGCAAAAAAAAAAATTGAAATTTACCGCCGATATAAATAATGTATCTTTTGTATGTCGTGGTACCCACGTAAATGCTTCAGCAAATAGAACCATATGAAGAAGTAATGATGATCCAATTATGAATAATAAACCTATAATCAGGTACATCCAGCCATTCTATTATTTTCATAGGAATAAGAAAAATTGTAATTAATGAAATTTACTCAATTAAATATTTTTGGTATAAAATTTCAGATTTCTCTATTATCAAACAATTACCAAATTATCAAAATTACTTTATGAATCTCAATGTTTAAATTTATAAACGCGAAATTAAAATCATAAAAAACTACAATTGATAATTTTCGTTATTCATTTTCGTTCATTGATACAGTACAGGTTTGGTATAATCGTAACTATTCAATATAATTTAAATTTATGATAGCAATTATTTCTTTAATTATTTCATTTGGTTTTTACTGCAGGGTGATTTGTTGTATGTACAAATTATCCTTAATTAGTCATCAATTAAATTTCCAACATTTTATACTTAATTTACTTTAAAAATAAATCAATAAAAAAAATATCCAATTAAATTTTGAAATTTAAAAAGAACTTTCTAAAATAATTATTAATGTTGAACTTTATAATTCTTATTAATAATTTTTATTTATTAAGAAAAAATAAAATCTGAATTCTTTATAGTCGAAAACTAATTTAAATTATTTAATTAATTTACTTACAATTCTTCCCCAATTAAATGGAAACATTAATATAATATGTGAAATGTCCAAAAACAACATCAAACATGTGACTAGAAGTGAAAACAATGCACAAAAAACCTGTTGAATGTTAATTTTAGAGAAAATATTTGTTAAACAAAAACAACAACAAAGTAATTATAATTAAGAAAGAAAAAATAAAAAAATAATAACAATAATTACCATCAGTCTCAGTCTTCCGATTAATGGTAGTAGAAAGAGACCAACTTGTACGGTGCCAGCTGAACATTCACAGGCTAAACAAGCGGCTGATGATAGCTTTAAATAAAAAATCATATTATTTAATTAATTATTTAAGATTTTATTCTAATTAATATTTTAATGATTAAAGTTTTTGTTTTGTTTTTTTTTTTTTCATATTAAAAATAAAATATACAAACCACTAATAATATTCTAACAATCCCTGTCGGTGATTTTAAATGATTCGAATCACAATGAATCACAAGTGAATTTCCTGAAATATACAGGACAAAATAAACAAATGAAAAATGTATAATTGAATATTTTCAAATTAATCAATTAAAATAAATAAAATTGTTTTAGAATTTCAGAACTGTAAAAAAATTTAAGAAAAATTTACGAAAATCTGGCCTAAGAAATCTTTGGAATCTTTAAAATAATCAAATAAATTAATTAAAAATTTGTAATGAAACTGATCCAGTAAAAACTTGTATATAATGAAAATGGAAAATTTAAATGAAGCTGAGATCGGATTGGGAGATTCCTCATGGACTCGAGGAGAATATAATAAAAATATAGCAGCCACCTTAATAAAAATGGTAAGTTTAAATTGATTGATTTTAAACACAAAAGGACTGAAAGGAATGCGTATGATTCTGACTGAATAAATGCATTTCTTCTTTGTCATTTTATAAAAAACAACAACATATCGAATTAAAATAAACAGAATTTTATATAATTACCCCAGGGTAATGAATTTGGGCCAAGTCTTTGTCTATAATGAACATGTGAGTCCCATGATGTAACTGTACCTAATGGTGACTCTAGAGATAATGATAAATCTCCGGCTCTGCTGCCAGCAATTTCAAAATCCTTAAATAAATAAAAATTATTTAATTAATTTATTAATTATAATTGAATAAATTTTTTTTATTAATTAATTTTAATAATTAATACGTTACTTGAATATCTTCGAGCTGGCAGCAGGCCGGTTCTAAATCTCGTATTTCGTCCAGTAGAAATTCTATTTCATCTGTTCCATATAAATCCGATACTGACGGCATAAAACGTTGGGGTTGTTGCATTTCCCGCTACAGGGGTACAACCCCATTACCGAATTTACACTTTGTCCGTCGTTTAGTTTGGGACTGTAAAATAAATATTTATTAATTTATCAAAATGAAAAGATAAAAAAATGTGTACCTTATTTTTTTTTCTATAAAATTAGCAAGGTTATGTTTTTTCTATATGGAGACAACATTTTTCATTATACAAAAAAAAACATTTTTTCCGCCCGTTTTTTCATTCATTTTATTTTATGTATTTTTTTTTTGTTCTTTCTATTATTAAACTAAATTATAGAAATATATTAAATGGACTAAAAAACAGGGGTTTATTTTTTTTTAAGCAAGCAAATAATTTTAATTAAAAACTATAATCTTACATTTAGTGTAATCGAATTCATGCTCGAACAACTAAAAAAAAAAAAAATCGATATTTCATTGAAAGGGCCAACTGATTGTGATTTCCTTAATGTGACCTACTTACTATTCATGTTTTGATGATTTTTCTATCTTCAATTAATAGAAAAACAATTTATATCTTTAATAATATTATCACAATTACCTTTTTTATCACAAACGTTAACGAACAATCACAACTTTCCACATACTTTTTATTAGAAAACCTAGATTTTTTTACATGTAAAATTCAACCCTTAACAATTTCTAATCATTGATGACAACAACACAATACTAAAAAAATAAAAAAAAAAAGTATACACTCTGTGTGAAAATTTTTTTTATTTCTTTATACAATTTTTTTTTTTTATATTTTTGGGTAGGAAATTTTCCATTTATTATTTTTCACTCATTTTAATATAAAAAGGGACGAAATGGCTCAATTGTAGTATAGTGTTAGGGGCAAATTTAAATGTACAAATTTTTGCCGTCTTTTAGGAGGAAAGTCATCAAAATGTTTATAACAGAAAGTTTTGTTGATTTGAATCTATATTTTTGAATGAATTTAAATTTTATTCTTAACAAATTAAACAACAAAAGTAGAATATATAACTAATAATAAATATGGCAAATATTGTTTAATTTAAAAATAATAAAAATAACTATTTCAAAGAAAAATAAATAAAAAAAAGGTCAAATTAATAATCTTTATGTATTTTTTTTTTCAATTTCTCTTGTTATTTTTTTCTTTATTTTGTATTCAAATCAATTATAAATTTAAGATAAAAGGAAAAATAATAAAATTAAGTGTTTTGGGGTTAATTAAATGCAGTTATTAATAAAATATTTGAATTATTAATTTTTTTTTATATTTATTTCATAAAAATATAGATTATTTATGTCACACACAAGAAAACAAAAAAATATATAATAAAATATGTAAAAAAAAATTTTTTTATGTTTATTGTTTAAATTGTTGGAATAAATTGGCACACTCCATAACTATCACGTCTTCTATCTGGTCCACATTGTTCTTCACTACCAATTAATTTTAATTCCCAACCATCTGTAAATTGTGGTCTAAGTTTATCTAAATTATCAATATTTAGATTTTCAAATGAATCATTTATATCTGTAAAACCACGTTGTGTACCATCTAAATCTATTATTCGTACAATAGAATTTGTATTAAATTCATTATTTAATTCAGTTAATGATTTTATTTTTCTTTGTGATCCAACTGTCACAACTGGGAATAATGAACTTAATTGATGAAAATTACCTGTTGATGATCGTGTAGAAGTAATTGGTGATTCTATTTCTAATGGAACTGGTTTAATATGATGTACTATAGGTGAACGAACCATTGGTAAAACTTGCAATTCATTATTTGTACCAGTTTCTGTACTTGAAATATCCACTTTGTATGGTGTTCTGCCTTCAACAAATTCATCTAATACACGTTTATTATTTGTATTTTCACTGACCCCAAACTCTGATGATTCTTGGTGTTGTTGTTGTTGCTGTTGTTGTTGTTCATTATGTTGATTTCTATTATTTGCTGACTTTATTCTTTTATTAGCATGTTTTGCATAATTTCTTTTAACAGCTGATCGTGTTAATAAATCTAATAATGATAATGATGATTTTGGATTTGATGGTATCATAACAAACATTAAATTCTCTAAATCAGCTCTTATATTATATTTTCCCTCTTGTCTTTGATCAAATAAAATTAATGGTCTACTACGATGAGTTGTGGTAGATGTAATTTCTGGTTGTACTGTTGTTGTTGATGATGTAGTATCTGGAACTATTATTGTTGTTATTTTTTCAGTTGTCGTTGATGAAGCAGGATGTGTTTCATCCATCACAGGAAGTGTATAAACACTGTTCAATAGAAATATAAAAATCACAAAATTACTTTTCATTTTAAAAAATATTTTTATTAAAAAACTGGTAAATCTTAATAATAATTTTTATCTGTTCTTCACTCTTACGATCACTGATTTATACTGAACAAAACGTTTGCGAATTTACAAAATGAATAGTAAATCAAGTCTTCAAGAGTTCAACATAAATTAAGAATGGGGTATTTGGAAGAGAAACACAGAAGTTATTTTTTTTTTCTTAAAAACAATTTGAATTATCCTTTTGGTTGCGTTTTTTTTTAAATATTTATTCAAAGACATAATAAAAAAAAAATTAACAATCATTTTTTTTGATTTGACAAAACAATTAATTTTTGAATGAAAATTATTTTCATTATAATTTTTTCTTTAACTACAAAATTTAACTAAACGTTCCTCAAACATTACATCAAATAAAATATTTTTATTTTTCATTCAATATTCGTTCTTTCTTTCTTTTTTGTTCCCTCTCTCTCTCTCTCTTTCTCTTTTCGAACTCCTCAGAAATTCAAAATCTCCGCTATACAATCTTTTTTTTTTTTTATATAAATAAAATAAATTTTTATAAACTTCAAAAGTAACGGAATAATCATCTTTCGTTTAATACAAAATCATGACCACGCGAATTAAGAAAAAAAATGAAATAAAACAAGTTTGTTTGTTTGTAATTTTCTTTCTTTCTTTCTTTCTTATTTGTGTAGCCTTTTTCATATTTGTATTTAATTTTGTTAATATAAAAAAGAAACATCTACTATATGGAAAAAAAATCTTGACCGACAGAATGAATGAAAGAAATAAAAATAAAAATAAAAAAAAAAAAGAAAGAAAGAAAGAACGAAGAAAAGAAAGAAAAGTGTAGAAGACCGCTTTTTAACGGGATTATGATTACATTATATGATGATGATGATGATTATGATTATGCATCTTCAAACACTCTTCGTTCTTCTAAAGATAAATACTTATTTGTCTTTTGTTGTATTTAATTTAACCAATAAACTAGTTAATATATTGGAATGATTTTTTTTGTTTTAATAATGTACACCACTTTTGGAATTTTGCATCATCTGGTTTTGCTACTTTAGTCATTGAATGGTGAACACTTTTTTTTTTTTTTTTCTTTATATTTTAATTCTTTTAAATTTAAAATTAATCTTTTTTAATAATTTAATCATAATATCCAATTAGGTTTATTGAATTAATATTATTAAGCATTAATGCTTGAGAGCATTGAAAAATATAAGGTCTAATAAATTAATGGTGAGTTTTTCACAAAATATTTTACTATTTAGTAAAAATTCATTCTTTTAGCAAAATATAAATAGCCTAAAATAATTGTGAAATTTAACATTATTTGTGAAATGAAAAAAAAAAAAAAAACAAAAAAAAAAAACATAATTATTTCAAATGAATGAAAAAATTCATAAAAAAAACAAAAAAAAAATTATAAATTAAATGAAATCACTGAAAATAACAATTCTCTATTCCATTAGAATTTTACTTCAGTGAAAAATAAGAATTTATTTACAAAAGTAAAATAAGAGTAGGAAACTATAAAGAGAGAGAAAAACATAAAATAAAAAAAAACATGATAGTTACTTTTGCAAATATTTGTTTGTTTGTTGATTTTGTTGTTGTTGTTTTATTGTACTCTTGGTTGGTAAAATTAGCTATTTTATTTTGATTTACATAAAACAAAATAAAATTATATATAAATAAATAATTGTTGTTATTTGAGATTTATTTTTTTGTTTTTGTATTTTTTGTGTTAAATTACTGTTATTTTTTTTTTCTTAAGTGAAATGAAATAATAATAATAATTAATAAATATTTAAAATAAAAATATCTACAATTAGAAATATTTTCTTTTGTTTTACCTTAATTACTTAATTTTGTACAATTCAATTTTTGTTTTTTTTTTTCTTTTTTTTTAAATTAAAAATATCGTTCATTAAAATATGAAGAGAAAAAGGAAAAGGATAGACAAAAAAAAAAAAACAAAATGATAAAAGAAATAATTAATCAGACAGTATTATTTGGTATAAAAGGAAAAAGTGATTTTTATTTAATTTTAATAATTTAGATTTTTTTTTAAAACAAATATAAAAAAAAAATCTAAACTACAAAAAAAATTGTCACTTTTATCCAGTTTCTATCTTTTTTTTTAATAATAAGAAGAGACAGACAGATTAAAATAGAGAAAAATGCTAACTAATTTTAGACTAGTTATTGTTTGTTTGTTTTTTTTTTAAATTTAATTTAATTTGTTTAATGCAATAATTGAATAAGAATTGGTGATGTTTGTTTGTTTTTTAAAAGCTATTAATTATAAATATAATATCAACTTATAAGCTATATTCTTTTTCTTTTAAAACTGAAAAGATAATAAAATGGAAAGGGAGAAAAATTAATTCCTGTTTTGTTTGTTTTCTCTTTTTTTTAAATAATTAAACTTTCGTTCTTCTTTTTTTTTTCTTTTGACTGAAACTCACAACCATTATTGTGTATTTAGGGTTTTAGTTAATTTTAAAATATTTATAAAATCAATTAGTCCGTCCTTTTTGTTACTTGAAAACAAATTCGATTAAAATGTATACACATTTGTTGTACCTGAAACGACAAAAAAAAAACAAAACAAACGATAAATATTTTAATAAAAAAAAACGGAATTTATAGAATTAAAATTACGAATAGAAAACAATCAGAAAAAAAGACTTCATCCGATTTAATAGCCTTACACGATTTTAAAAAAAAACATGTATTGGATTAACTACAGAATCTAGAATTTTAATATTTTGATAAATCTGTCATTAAAAATTAATTTGATAAAATATATTTGTTATGAAAACTTTTCACTCATACAAAAATTAATTCTTGTTTTGTTTAAGACTGATTAGAAAATAAGTTTATAATTTAAGATTCTGTATTCCAATAATTCTATCGGTAAATTTGTGTTAAATCGGGGAATTATTCAATAAATTTTACAGCATATCGTTAAATAAATTTTCATAAAAAAGAGGTTTTTTTGATTGACCAAAGTTCTAATAATTATTCAATTCTTACCACTTTTGTACCATAGTGCCAGTGTGCCAATGTTGTAACGACAGTTAAAATATATAAAATTAATCTTTCAGTAAATGGTAAATACATTCCTACTAGAATACTAATAAAAAATATTGGTGTCATCCAATGAAATGCTTCACATCTTGTATTTGACATTTGTGCGACAATCAAACGGCACTAAAATCATAAAAATAAAACAAACTTATAGTTTTAATTATTAAAATGAAACCTGTAAATTATTATTTATCAAACTAGACCGCTACACAAATAATACTGATAATTTAATTATTTTACAGTCAGTTTCATTATGAACAGTATTCACAACAATATTTAGTGACTATTATGAAACCCAATATACATTATTTTAATTACTTACACTTATGTTACTAAAAATTGTTCCAGTTAAAATGAATACAATTCTTGGATCTTTTTCCATAATATTTGATGGTGAATAATGTGACCAAAACATAAACAATATAAAAAATGTTACAAATGGTATTAGAGGTCTTAGTGCTTCGCTTGTTGTTCTCATTTTTCCAGTTTTTTGTGTGTATGCACTAAAAATAAAAAATAAAATATAATTATTGAATTTTTCTTCTTTTTTTTATTCAAAGAAACAAAAAAATCAAATAAAAAAGATGATAAATTTACTTATAAATATTAATAAAAACCATCGGCATATTTGAGAGTGCACTAAAATGTAAAACAAATTCCATTAAATTTCCAGTTGAAAGATTAAACGGTAATGTCGTTTTCCATAATTCAAAACCACCTATCCATGTTATCAGAAACATAACAACTGAACCCTATTTTATGAGACAAAGAAAAAAGTAATTAAAAAAAAAAGGTAATTAAAATCTTCTTTAAGAAATATTTTCTATTTTTCTATTTTCATACCCACATACTAAAATCATATCCCCACGGAAGATATAGGACACCTGTATTATATTTTTCCCAATGACAAACATAAAAATTAAAAAATACCATCCACATTATATAATACATGCGAATTGGTGGTATCGATGCAAAACCTCTACCAAATATACTATATAAACATGCTGGAATTAATACAGCTGAATATGAGTCAAGACCATGATCAAATAATTCACCTGAATAAAATAAAAAAAACTTTAATTGTTAATAATTATGAATAATTAAATTCGGTAAATTTAGCAAAGTAGAAATAAATATAAACACTGATTGTTACTGTAAATTAAATTTATAACATTTAACCTCTAGTTGAATGAAAGATTAACAAAATTTAGATAAATTTTCTGTAATTAAAAATTGAAAAATGTCAATGAACTACGTTTGTTTTTTATTAGAAGTCATTCATTTGGGATATTTATTAAAATTAAATATGATCGTGTTTATGTAAAAATATCAATCCATTATTATTTCGACTTTGTGTTTCTTTGGAAAACTTTTAATAAATACCAAGTGGGCCTGAGAGTGAGATCCTACGTGCTTGCTTTCCATCAATTCCATCTACAAGCAAAAAATAATAATAATAATATATTATGTTATTAATTATTTCAATAAAAAATGAAAATCAAATACAAACCCAATGTATAAGCTAAAAATATATTAACAGCTGCTACACCCCAAAACCAACTTGGTATTGGTGTTGTACCAATTTCACCAGTTGATGCTTGAAAATCCCAATCAAAATAACATAATAATACAAAATTAGCAGCAGTAAATAGAAAACCAACAAATGTCATTAAATTAGGGGCCACCCATTTTGGAAAATACTAGAAAAGAAAAATAAATTTAATTTGTTGTTATTTAATTAAATTAAACAATTATAATTTGTATTACAATAACCAGCCAATTCCAAAAGGGATGCATAATATATATGCTCAATGGTGATGTGTCTGTTGCACTATACTAAAAATAAAAGAAACAAATAAAATGAAGTAATTAAAGCAAATACTAAATTTCGGTGTAAAATTATAAATCTTTATAAATGTACTGAATTTATTTATCCTTTTTTCCTTGGAATGATTAAATAAGAATTAATAATTTCTTGAATAATTAAGAAATTATGCAAGAAATTATTTTTTGTCGCAACGCCTTTTATAAAGTTTAAACGAAAATAGACCTTTAATCTTACGTAGATAAAGACTATATTGGCGTATCCTGTTTAATTCGAATTTTATTTTTAGACAATTGACGGATATCGTTTGGACTAAGAATATAATTTAAAATTAGTAATATACGAAGTAGTAATTCGTTATTCAGATTAAACGAGAAATAGAACAGTATAAAATCTCTAGTAATTAATTGATAAAATTTACTTATTTCATTTTAATCTAAAAAATTGACCAGAAATTTGTTTTAATAATATTACATAATCTTTTGTTTCATATTCATTATAATTAATTTGTTATTAAAAAAAATATTAAATTTCTATTACGAAATTAAAACATAAAGTATAAAATACTTATTCTTATAATAACATTTCTCTGATAACACATATTAAATAATTTTCCTAAAAATAAAATAAACATTTAAACAACAAAAACAAAATCAAAAAAAAAAAAACAAGAGCTCATTTATTTAAGTAGGTTAAAACATAAAAAAAAATTAAATAATCTTTTAGTTTAATTTTGGAACAAAATTTATGTTTAGATTTTTAACCGATAAAAATATCGTCTAGTTAGTTTAGGTTTAAGATCAATAAATTTAGATTTAAATAAACTGAAGGTAGTTTTTATTGATTTTTTTTCCTCTTATTTTATTTATTATTCGAAATTAAATTCAAAGACATATTTTTATTTTGTACTTTATTCCAGGTAAATATTATTTATCAAAATAGTCTATAAATTTCTTAGAAATAGAATTTATATTTTTGATTTGATGAAAAATAATATCGTACGATTAATGATACGGACAGTGAACAGAGAAGAATTATGGTAAATTATTTTAATCAAAAAATTAAAAAAAAAAATCAGTGGGTATGTTTTGATTGATAATTTTACCTTGTAATTATTAAATCCAGTTAAATGAACTGGCGTTAGATATTCCTTATCCATGTTTCTACTATATTTTTTAATGACTGATTAATTATTATGTAAAAAAAATCGATAAATCTCTTCTTTTTTTTATATCAATTTTTTTGTATTTGTCACTTTTTTTTATATAAAAAAAATTAACACGATTAAAACGTAATTTTTAGTTTATCATTTTTTACTATAAACTTAACAAAAACTTTACTTTTTTTTTATTTATTAATATTCATTCGTTATTGAATTTTATGAAAACATAAATTTTTTTTATCAGACTGCCAGTTTTGTATTAATAATTCCAATTTTTCGCTCAACACCTGCGGTAGAAAATTAATACTACGAATTTACTTTTCTTTTCGCTCGTTTTCTTCTTCTTCTACTCCAAAAAAAAAAAATTCAACATTGAACTGAAAAAATGAGAACGTGACGTCAAAAACTTATTAAAGCAAAATTTTTGAGTTGTACTAAAAAACCTTTTATCGTTTTGAATAAAAAATTAAATTTTTAGAATTTAGAAATGAAAATAATACAGAGCTGTAATCGTTTTTATTTATCATGGCTCAGATTTTTGCTTTCAAAATTTTAAACAACTGTATTAAAGTAGAAACCGCTAAAGAAAATTAACACATCCATATTGCAAAGATTGCACAAGTCTAGTTTAAATCAATGTCTCAAATTTATTGATAAATTTAAATATCTAAATTCTTGGTCGATAGATGTCTCGTATTATTAGTACATTTTTAATTATATCATTTGAAGCATACCCTCAAAAAATAAATTATTCGTATTTGTAAAACAGGCTTTTCGTTTTGTTTTGTTTTTTATAACCTCAACCTCAAATCCGCTTTAATTTTTTTGTGCCGTTTTTACTTTTTAATTTTTTTAGTGCTTATCTTTTAATATAATATATTTGTATCATGTTTCATTCAAGTGATTTCAATTTATTATTAATTACAAATAAATTTTCCTGAAAATTTTTAATTTTCGAAGGGTAAGCAAAGGAAACTTTTTATGATTTTTAGAGTTTCATTTTTGGTTGTTTTATTTATGGCAAAAAAACATAAATCTTTAGAAATTTTTGAATTAAATTTTGAAAAAAATGACAGAATAAGAGAAGAATTATTATGATTTTAGCAAGATCGCTGTAAATTTTATTGTAAAGAATTATCAATTTACATAATAAATATTAAATTTTGGAACGACGTCTCACATTTCCAGGACATCCTTTATCTGAAATAAGGTGTATTTTCCATCCTCTTTCTTCTGATATTTCTATTTCTTGATGACATAATGGGCACCGAGCCATTCCAGAGGATAATTCTACAGAAAATATTTCAATTATTTTTCAGTTCAAAATAAATTGAAGAAATAATTAATTGATTATTTACCTTTACAAAAATCTTCTTCCAAATGTAGTTCATATAATTCTTTATGAACAGCCTCAGTACATCTCTCACAAATAATGTAACTAATTTTGGCTTCACACTCATCTAAATAAACAAAATTATTATTTAACACAACAATAAAACATTTCTGTTTACAAATAAAAGAAAAAATAATTATTTACTCGCTAAATGGTAGTTAAGAGCGGCAACTTCTAATATTTGACTGCATTGTGGACATTTTGTTAATATTGGACACGCTTTCCAGTAATGTCTATCCAATTGGGAAGAATCTCCTTTATAAATCCACTCACAAAATGGACATCTTTAATAATGGAATTTTCATTATAAATTTTATTTATTTAGAAAAAAAAAAAAAAATAGAATTTCTTACATTTCATTTTCTTCAAATGAATCTGAATTAGAACTTTTAGGTGAATTATGTTTACTAAATGCATTCATTTCACTAGAATTACTGTGTTCTTTAACAACATTATCAACAATTTTACTAAATGCTGTTTCTTTTGCTTCAGGAATTTTTATTCCGCCTCCTCCTCCTCCACCCCCTGCCATTGTTTGACGAACCGTTGTTGAATGTTCGCTTTTATTTAATTTATTTTTAACATCGAAAAGCGGCGAAAATTTTGTATTATTTACTAATAATGATGGTGAAAATGTATCAGATTCTTGTTCTAAGCAGTGTTTATTTCCATCTAACATCTCTTTTTTACGTTCTAAATCTAATTTATCAAATTCTGTAAATAATTGCCGATATAATAAATTTCTTCTTGTTATATCGTCATCTGGAGGTAATTGTTTTCTAACTAAACGTGGATTTACTTTATAAACTAATAATAAAACACGTTCAGCAACTTTTCTAACTGATTCAGCTGGATGATGAATACCTGAACAACCACTTTCTGATAAAGAACGACATGTAAGACCACTAGAAAATTATAAAAAATATAATAATATAAATTTTCTTGAATTAATTCGTTAAATACCTTTGCTTATCAATACTTATTCCTTGGCTTAGTACCAATTGTTCTAACATTTGCATACGGCTTAATGCTAAACGTGGATGTGTTCCTGAACCAACAGAACGTGATAATGATGGTGCAATTAGATTTTGTTCCCTATAAAATAAATTCGCTAAATAAAATATTGAAAAATTTTCGAACTTCAAGAAAGAAAAAATTTCTAGCCAAAAGTTTTATTGAGAAAAAAATGAAGGGGTTGATAATCACAGATCAAAACATTTAATTTATTATTCGGATTTTAATTTTCTGTGCAAGTAAAGTTTTATTTTTGGTTTTCGTTTCCGTTAGATTTTACTTGGGCACAGCTATATAATTGCAATGTGTGCTTACTCCCTGTCGATGAAACAACAAAAATTTAAGAAAACTAATTTTTTTTTACCTAACTTCTAAACAAGCAGCTATACTAAGAATTGTATGTTGTGCTAATGTATGAATTCTAGCTGATGGATCTCCACTTTTAGCTAATAGTTCTGGCAGAAGACGATCTACACTTCTAGATACTTCACTTGGTGTTACTCTGCCAAATATTTTTATTTAATTTTTTTTTAAAGAATTAAAAAGCAATTTATAGTAACGAAGAACACAAAACAAAAAGAAATATAAAGTGGAAAAACTACAAATGATTTACCCTTTTGGAATAAATTCTACAAATAATGTTCTCACAGTTTCAGCAGCCTGATTAAACACAGAAAAAACAGCATCACGTACTGATCTATGTAAAAGGAATGCACTTGCTCTAGCAACACGATTTAATCCAGCAGAACATAATTCACATTCTGATCCACGTAAATATTCACGTAATCGTGATAAGCCATCTTCACGATCTTGAAATTGTCGCGAATAAAAAAGTTCTACCTAAAAAATAAACAAAGAAAAATTAAAACTAAATTCACAAGTTTTGAATTTTTATTTAAAAAAAAAAAAAAATTTCTATACTAATTCATTTCCAAAAACAAGTATCGGCAGTGAAGCTTGTCTTCTCTCTCTGTCATTTAATTTTGCTCTTCCTCTTTGGATATCACTTTCTTGCGTACCAATTCCTTGACTTTCCCTTAAAAATTCATTAGTTTGTGAACTGAAATTAATTTTACCAAATAAAAATAAACAACAACAAATTTACTGCAACAAACAATTAATTTTTACATAGAAATTTTAAAGCAAAGAAAACATCAATTAAAAAAATAATAATAAAGAAAAAAACACAAAACCACATTAATAGAAAATAAAATTGACTCACTGTCTTAATGCAGGCACAGCACGTTCATCATAATCTTCATAACTATTTCGTGGTGCACTTTTATTTCTTCTACGTAAAGAACCAGTTGATGTTGTTGGTGAACCTCTATTTGGACTTCTACCAATACGATGTAATTGTGGTGATGACGGTGGTTGTTCTTCATTAAATTTTTGTGAATTTATTGATTGTTTATTTACTAATGGTTCATTATTTGTTGAATCGGACGGTTTTGAACGTCTTACTTTTGGACTCATCGTTGATGCTTGTGCATTTTCTGTTAAAAAACTTGCAACATCTTGCAAACTTGGCGGGGATGGAAGTTGTGGTTTTGTGGCATATGTGTCTAAACACAAATCATTTTCAGCAATTAACTAAAATTAATGAAATAAATTTATATTCATTTCAGTTTTTCTTTTACTTGATCGAATTTGAATAATTGAATTGTAAATTTTATGAAAATCATTTTATAAAATGTTAGAATTTATCGTTCAAAGAAATAATTTTGACGATAACTCAATTGAGTATGACATCGAATTTTATTTATTGAAGAAAATAATTTTTGATTGATGAAAAGGAATTCATTTGATAAATTGGAACATGTTTTGTTATTAATTTGTATAATTTTCTGATTAATTTTTCTATGGGTAAACATCAATCATTGTTCGATCAACTCTTATCGATAACTTTTAATGAAGAATTTAACTCATGAGTACACATTATTTTTATCAATTTTGATAAAAAAAATTGTTATCGCAGCTAAATTTAGAAATTAATCACTTTTATCAAATGAATTACAAGAACATTATGATAATTTCAAGTTCTTATGATAAAGTATTGAGTGAAATTCATTCTGACCAAAAGTCTAAAGTGCAAAATTGTGAACGTCTTTTAGTCAATTTTTTGTTTTCTTTTTAATTAAAATCATCAGAGTACTTACATCATTTTTCTCTAATAATTGTTCTATTAAAAGTTGTTCAAAAACTGATTTACGATAAATTTCAATTTGTTCTTTTCTTAATCTTGCTGCTGTAAAATCTTCTTGTTGGACGGCTTGTCTTTTTGCTAATGAATATCTACCTAATCTTTCACCTGCTTGCCTTAATGCACCCATACATAATTTTAATTTTCTTGCATATTCAAAACGTTCATCTAAAATTAATTATTTATTATTATTATTTTTTTTTGTTATAAAATAAATTATAAATTTATGAAAAATTGTGACAATAAACCCCCGTTATTTTGAAATAATTATGTGTAGATGGTTGATGAGGGTATGAATAGGATGAACGAAATTCTGTATTTATGCATTTTACGTATTAATGAGGTTGTTTATTTTTACGTTTTTATATTTAAATCAATATTTTTCCAGACTTTTTGTTATTTTTTTTTTAAATTTATATTTTCCAATTAAAAATATGTTTCATTTGTATAAATTCATTTGAATAAAAATACGATTTGAACAAATTTTCTTCAAAGTGGTTTAGTCTAAAGAGTTTCTACGTAGTTCTAGAATAACTTTGAATAATGACAAAATTATTTAAATAATTTTATAATGAGAATATTAAAAATATGGTGAATTCCGATAGGTGTAGTTTAATAGAGGACCGACTTTTGAAAAACTAATAAGTTATAAAGGATTACAACAGGCTAAAGTTTAATAAATAATTCGTCAACAATTATGGACAGCAAAACTTTTTTTTTATTATTGAAATTTCAATTCCCCCTTTCCATAAGGATATAATTTCACATATTTCAAATTTGATAAATTATGAAAAAATTGCACAACATGTATAAAACATAATTTCCGCATGAAATTAAAGGGTGATTATCCTCACATAATAAAAGGGAAGATTACAAATTAATTTTTATTTTAAATTCATGAGATTCTTAATTGTGTATATGCGTTTTATAATAATATTTAAATAAATCATACCGGCAACAGCTCTAATTTTTTTTATTTCCATTTCTCTTATAATATCAGCAACACTTTCTTCAACATACATTGAAAAACTTAAATCATCACAAACAGATAATATTGATTGTTCAATATGTTCAGGAACAGTAACATTAATATTTGTTGCATTTTTTGTTAAACTTAGTTCTTCTGGTGTTACATCAATGCCCAATATATTTATTGCTATTAATGCTACTTGTCCGTTTGTATTTAATTCATTTATATGTGGTTTTCCAAGTCGTAATTTTATATAATTTCCAATTTGTGGTGTTACTAATACACTTTGTAATTCACGTGATTGATAATTTGTTGATGAGTTATCTGATAATGCTATAAAACCTAAATACTCATAATTTTGATTTAAAGGAGTATTTGGTGATTTTACTGGTGAATAATGAAGCCACAATTCTATACGTTCAGCTTTAACATATAATTTTTGTTTTTTAATAAAAAATAATGTTATAAATTTCATCATTAAAAAATTATTTCTTACGTATTAAATATTGATGTGCTAAAACTTGTATACGACAAATTTTTCCAGGCGCTTGCAAACGTAAAACAATTTCTTGTGGTAATATTGGATTATCTTTACGACATTTCCATCCTTGAACTGTTGGACCATGAACATTTAATTCACTTGCAGGAAATTCAGGGTCTTCATCTGAGATTAATTTTTGTTTATAAATTATTATTTAATATATATATTTTTTTTGCACTATTTTCAATTGTTAATTTTTCTATATTTGTTTTTTACCTGAAGCAAAAACTACATTGAAAGCTAATTTTTTTGCCATGTTTTATTTGGGTTGTTTTTGTTGTTGTTGATTTTAATTTAAAATATTACTTAATTAATTTATAATTAATAAAAATAGTAAATAGAAAAAGGCATTCAGTTCAAAGTTTTATTATTATAATAATTTTTTTTTTAAAAGTTTAAAGTTATTTTATCACATAATAATTAAGTTAATATTTAATTTTTTTTTTGTTAAAACGAAAAGGAAAAATTAAGAAGAAAAAATTATTTCAATATTATTTGAAAACATGGTCACCGAAAAAGACGTGATTTTGACTATTTTAACAAAATATAAAGAAGGATAAGAATGGTTTTGTGATCGATTAAATAATGAGAGAATCATTTTTATTCTTACAAAAGAAGGATAGAGACAATACATATAATTTGATCATGCGCAGAATAAAAAAGATTTTCTGTTACAAAAATAAAAATAGAAAAAAAGTAACTGTAATTGCATGCAAAGGGACGTTCAAAAATTTAAAGTTTCTTTTTTTTTTGTTTTTGTTTCAAAGTACATTTTATTTATTTATTCAACATCAAAATTTACATTTTGTACATTTTTAATTTAATTTAAGAAAGGAAAAAGGTTAGACCTTATTTTTATTTTTAGAAGTAAAAATTTTTTATGAATGCATTTTTTATTTATATAACTAAAGCTTGGTTTTTTATGCTTCCTTTGGTGTTTGTTTCATGTTGTTGCAAATAAATATAATAAATTCTTTGCAAATTGATATATTTCGGTTCCACCTAATTTACTAACACCATAAACTCGATCAACAAATGTAATTGGTATTTCACCAATTGTATAATTAAATTGTCTTGCACGAACAAGCATTTCCATTTGAAAAACATATCCTTTCGACACGCAATTATTAATTAATTTATTTAAAACTTCTTTTTTGTATAATCTGAAAAGAGGTTTTTGTATTTTGATTAATTTTCTAAGATTTTTCGATTGTAACTAATTTAATGATTACCTAAATGATCCAGTTAAATCTGAAGCATTTGGCCTCAAGAGAAGTTGTGATAAGAAATTAGCACCTCTTGATATTAGTTTCCTTTTGAAGTCCCACCCATATACACCCCCATTTCCAATATACCTTGTGCCAGAGACAATATCGAAATTTTCAGTTTCTTGTAATTTAATGAATTCTGGTATAAATTTAGGCTGAAAGTGGATTAAAGCAATTATAATTAATTATTTTAAACAATTCAATAAAAAAATTACATGATGACTTAAATCAGCATCCATAATAACAACGAAATTTCCAGTTGCATGTTTAATACCATGAATGTATGCTGTTCCCAACCCCAATTTCGAAGCGCGAGGTTTTAATAAAATCTTATCATTACCATATATTTTTTGAAGTTCTTTTGCTACTTCCAAAGTTCCATCAGGACTACCATCATCAATAACAATTATTTCATATTCGAATCCACTTAAAAGTAAAATAAATTGTTTGTTTATCATTAGTCATTTGTTACGTGGCATAATTTGTATTTATTCTAACCTTTCGTCCATATATTTCACTATTAACCAAACAATAATTGGAAGATTTTCTTTTTCATTGTATGTTGGTAATAAAATAGAATATTTGTTTTTCGTCATTTTAGAAATGTTGAATTTTTAATGTTTAAAAAAAAACATGAAACAAGCAATTTTTGCCGTAAATAAAAATCCTTCTGTCAAAGTGCAATTGACAGATCAACTACAACCCAGCAGGGAAATCAGCGTTTATTCATTGCTGAATGAGTGTTTATGCATAAATACCCAAGTGTTTACGATAAACGCTGACACTAATAGTGTTCAAGTGTTTATGTTTCATATAAGGTGAAGCCGTACGTAAACGGTATATTAAAGCATTGATTCAGTGTTTACGAATAAACACTCTCGTCAGCACTGACTAGGACCTTGAACATAAGCCCTCTTTTAGTGTTCATTTACAAGTAGTAATAAAGGGGTTCATTTTTTTCTAAATTAAATGCAAATTTCTATTAAAAAAACTAATTTATTTGTAAATATAATTGTTTTTTACATTCTTATATTATAATAATTCATTGTAAATGAATAGCATACATATTGTCTTCCAGTTTTCCAGAAAGTTATTCATACTCGTTCAGATCATTGGGTGTTGTAATAGGTAGGTCTATATTGTCCATTGTTTCCTGTTGTTTGTTTTGAACAATGTCTAAAATTTTATGTTGAATATTTTTAATGAAATTAATGTTGACATCCATCTTTGCCAGTTCTTTTAAAATTATGTCTGAAATTTGTATAAATTTTTATTATTTACAATAAATATATTAAACAATAGCACTTACGATAAGCTGTATTATTGTCTGTTTCATTATTAACGTCAACATCAATGTCGGTTTCACGTACTGTAAAGTATAATTAATGAAAAAAAATTAATAAAAATTATTGTATGTACTTACAATGGACATGCTCTATATGGTTGTTCGATATCCTTTTATTTATGAAATCTAAGGAATTAGGGCTCTGGGTAAGAGAGTCATGAAATGACTGGTGATTTAATATATTAATTCCACTTTCATCTTGTGAATATGCTAAAATAAAATAAATGAATCATCTTTTTATAACCACTATGTTATTTCCATGCTTGCTATTAATTACATTCACTAAATTCAACGGTTTTCTATGTTTTCTGTAAAAGATAGACAAAGTTAAAATTTAAAAATAAGAACTTTTTCTTAAGTTAAAACTTACTAGCATCATGAGTCGCCAATTTTTATTATTTAACTTTTTATTTAAATAATCCATTTTCACTAAATATAAATATTAATAGTTCCAATTAATTACCAAAATGTTGGACCTCAAAACACGACACCATATGGTATTGACATAAATAAAATCAAAATGTCATAACCAACACCACAGAATTAATAAATTCTCATAAACACACACATGTAGACCTGTTTATGCGTAAAGTCTTTATAAGTGCTATAAAAGGTCTTTAAAATCATATACAATCGACGGTATAAGAATACACACCACAAATAATTTTTGTTTCACTCTTTCTCATTGAATTTTTGTAGAACGTCTGTCTTTGCTTTCACCGTTTATAGAGTGTTTATTAATCTCTCGCTTACGATTTCTCTGCTGGGAAGGTACAACAACAAAATATTAATAAATAAAAAAACGATAGTAGTGCCATATAGAAATATCTTTCTCAAACAAAACAATTCTACAGGTAAATTTCTCGTCTAAATCAAATTAATCCTAAATTTTATAATTAATTAAAGAAAACTTAAAAAATCCTACTAACCAAACATAAATAATAAATTCAGTTTTGTTTATAAAGCTAAATATTAAGTTTCTCAAATAAAAGAAATGTTATAATTTTCAATAAATCATAAAATGTATTGTATTATTGAAATAATAAATTACATACAGATGAAATTTGCACTATAACTATAACTTGAGGATATTATTTAAGTTTTTCAATTATTTAATTTTAGAACCATATTATAGCACTTCTAATGATGAGCATGTTCAGATGGATCTGGTTTACCATATTTTTTCTCCCACCAAGCTACATATTCCTTCTTACGTTGCTCGCGCCTGGCAAAATATTCCGGATACTGAGCCTTTTCCAATGGATGCCAATAATCTAAAACCCAATCTGGAGGAATAACTTCTCTTTCATAAGCACAACCGCCTGGACTGTTTGCAACTAGAATAATATTTGGAATTAGGAATGACAAAAAAATGAAATAATTAAACTAACATTTCTTTGGTTGATAATGCTGTTTTTCAAATAGTTCTCTTTGTCCTTCGATTAATAACTCTCTAGCTTTTCTCGCATCATTTTCATTTTTATGTTCATCAAATCGGGCTCTTAAAATTACTGCATGATATCTAAATATATGTCTTAAAAACAAAAGTAAAAAATGATTATGTAAGGTCAATCGAAAATAAGGTTAAGATTTAATGAACTTACCTACGATCATACCATGATTCTAAATTACGCAAAGACTTTTTGTATAATGAACAAACTTTTTTTGAGTGGGTTAATATTCCTGTAGGAATTCCCGACATTTTTCTAATCTCCCGAGTACCTGTTTATAATATATTTTTCTGAATCGATGAAAAGACTAGCTGTCAAAAAAACGCTACAGGGAAATGTAGTAAAAAACGCTACAAACACATTTCGTTATGACTACCAAAATCAGTAATGTTGTTGTTTTTCAGTTCCATGTACATTTTTTTCAGTTCTCTGTTGAATTTTTTTGTAGTAGTAGTGGTAGTAGTTGTCAAAGAAGAAGAAGATTTTTTTTACGCATTTCGTTATTTTCTTTCTACTATTGCTAATAAAATTTTGTGTACTCAATTATTTTATTAATTTAAAACTGTATTTTATTCAAAGTGTTAAATATGCTTTGTGTTTGTGTGAATAATACGATACAAATTAATAAAAAATTTATAAATTTAGTATTTCAATTTGTTTAAAATTACACAACATAAATTACAATAAAAATGCCATTTAAATTAAAATTAAAAAAATCTAGACATTATAATGTTACATCTAAAAGTTTATTTGTCATTTCGGTTTATCATTTACTCGGTAAATATAATAAATTTTATTTTTTTACATTTTTCTTTATTGTTTTCATTTGACAATTAAAATTCCTTATTTATGACGTCATATTAAATTTATACAGAATAAAATTAATCAGTGACGATATTATTCATTCATAGAAATTTAAAACTTTAAAATTTAAGCACTATAAAAAAAAAATTTATGAATTTATAATTTTAATCTAATTTTAGATTCATTACAAGCTGTAGAACAAACAATAAATGCCGAAAGTACCGGACAAGAATGTTTAGAAAATGTTTGTCAACGCCTTGCAATCAATCAACCAGAATATTTTGGTTTACGTTATATTATAAAAGGTAATGACGATGAAAAAATGCGTTGGATTGACTTAGATCGACCGCTTGGCAGACAATTAGAGAAACGTGCAGCTTCAACAAATTTATATTTACGTGTTATGTATTATATATTGTCTGGTGTTTCATTAATAACTGATGAAGTTACTAGATATTATTACTATTTACAATTAAAAAGTGATGTCATTGAGGGACGTATCATATGTGATCCAAAACAGGCAGTTATATTATCAACATATTGTCGTCAAGCTGAATATGATAACTATCAAAAAGAAAAACATACTGTCGATTATTTAAAAACATTATTACCATTTCCTAAGTATATTTTAGAAGCTGGTTTATTAGAAACATTAACCGAAGAAGTATTACAAAATAATTTAAATAATCTATCGCAAAGTAATTATTGGAAAATGAAATTATACTTTTCTTGCATTTGTTAATCTTTTTTTTTTTATTTGAATTATTTTAAATAGCATCTGCTGAAGAGTTTTTCATTGCTAGCTGTCAACAACTTGATGGTTATGGTCAAGAGAAATTTACAGCTAAAGATAGTTCAGGGAATGAAGTAAAAATTATTTTAACAATATCTGGAATTGCTGTATCAGGAGAAACGTACATGTTTTACCCGTAAGTTATAAATTATATTAATTTGAATAAAATCTAAAAAAATTTACATTTTAAATAACAAAAATTTCGGTCGGGGAGAAAAAAATATTGACACAGTTTTTGGTTGTTATTTTTTTTTTGCAAAAGTTAAAAGACTAGACTACTAAAAGTGAAAACTAAACATAGAAGAAGAAGAAGAAAATCCAAATCGGCTTTTTTTGAAATTTATTCAAGTTCGTTTCGAAATTGCTTAAATCTTTAGAATTAAGTACTGTTTGTTCCCCTTCTTGATTTTAAAATTGAGTGGATTTAATTATTATTTGAAATTAATTCTTTTTAATGACTCTACTCTTGAAATTTTTATAAAAAAACTGTCAAATGATTTTATTTAATTATTAATTAAAATTTTTATTATTTTTGTTGTTGTTTCAGATGGCGTGACATAAGTAATGTTGTATACCTTAAAAAAGTATTCAATTTAGCATTAACAGCACCTGAAAAAAATGTTGGATTTTTAATGCCTGATTCTGATACAGGATTATATTTTTGGAAGTTATGTGTATTACAACATACATTTCATATATATGAACAAAATCAAACAAAAGAAAATTCAGCAAATTTAAATTTATTATTTCAAAATAATGTTGCAGAAGATATAACAGATAGTCGTGATTATTTAGATAAAAATACAAATTGGCATTCATCTGAACAAAATATATCCGATATAAATAAATTACAACGTGAAACACAAATAATGAATTCAAATTTATCATTAACAAATTTACAAAATGCTCATTTATTAGATGCTAGCTGGGGTAGTGTACCTTTTGATTACACCAATCGTGGTAGTAATTGGGGTTTAGCAGCAGCTGGTTCAAATGCTTCACTTAATAATAGAGCACAAAGTTCATCATGTTTAGATTTAAGTAATAATAATATGCAAGAGTCGGAACGTAGAAAAGCAATGTTACCAACATATCGTCCAGCACCTGATTATGATACAGCTGTACATAATAAATATCATACAAGTACAAATGAATTACGTTTGAGTAATTCACATGTTGCTGCTGCTGCCGTCCCTTTATCACATCCCGATGTTCATCGTGCCACAACTGATCCATTATTTGCTCAACATATTCAACAACAAAAACAACAGCAGCCACATTATCCTGATGTAACACAAACAACAAGTCAACTTTATACACAACAACAACAACTAGATACAAGTCAATATGGTGGGGGTGCTGATGGAATAACACATAAATTTCGTTTAATGAGATTAACAAAACCACCCCCACCATATCCCGTTAATCGTATTAGTTCAACTTCAACACCAGATTTAGCATTAGCATCACAAAGAGCATTATTTGGTTATCGTGGTGCTTACGGTTCAAGTCCTGATTTAGTATCAACACGTAATTTTGGTAATCGTTTACCATTTACAAATTCATCAATATTATATGCGCCAACAATAAGTCAAACACGTTTAAGGCAGTCACAAAATTATTTATCACAGAATACAAATGCATATGAACATAATAATATAATTGAACAAAATACAAAAGCAAACATTTTATCAAAACAAATACAGAAAGTTTACGATGGTGGTAATGTTATTTATTGTATGCCACGTGATGTTGAAAAAATTTTATTACAACAGGATCAACATCAAAATAATAATAACACAAATACAGTAACAGTAGGTGGAACATCAACTGGGTTAATACAATCAATTGTTAATTCATCACAACAACATATAAATAATGATACAATTGAACCAATTTATGAGAATGTACCATTACCATTTTTTAGTAATAATAATAATAATGAACAACAAACAGGTATCAGAGATAGAACATCAAGTGTACAATCAGCAACTGGTCTAATGCGAATTAATCAAAATGATGATTTAACAGATAATTTTCATCGTATTATTGGTAAAACAATATCAAATCCAACAATAAATCGTGATGAAAATAATTTTCATCATGATTATCTTTTAAATAATAATTCTGTTAAAGAAAATTTAAAAAAAAAATTACCACCAACAAATAATAATAATAATAACAATAATAATAATAATAATAATAATAATGAAATAAATAATTTATTATTAAAACCAACAAATTCACAAGGTGGCTCAACCTACACAATAAATAGTGTGAATAGTGAAATAAGAACAAATAATAATAGTAGTGTTAATAGTAGTTTAACAAACACAACTATATCATCAACAACAACACAATTAACAAATGTTAAAGAAAAGAAAAAAAATAAATTATGGGGTGGATTTTTAAATCGTGCTAAATTTGGTAGTGGCAGTAGTAGTAATAGTGATAAACAAAAAAGTGCAACATTAGGTAGAGAAAAAGATAAAACAAAAAAGAATACTATGAATGATACGACATTAAAGGATGATAAAAATGGTGTTAGACATCGTTGGTCAACTGGTTTACCAAAACCACAATCATTACCAACAAATATTAGTAAAGAAAATTTGGTGATTATTTCTTTTTATTTTTTAATCCGTTAAAATTCATTTTCGTTTTATAATCTACTTTAACTTTCCTTTTCTTTTTTGTATTTTTCTTTTCAGTGTCAATTATTAGAAACAAAATTAATTGATGAACAACTTTTTATGGAATTTGAACAAATACCAAAACGAAAAGAGAATGGACATTATGATTGTGCATTAAATGATGAAAATAAATTGAAAAATTTTGATCCTGATTTTTTACCATATGATGATAATCGTGTTAAAATAACACCAACTCGTGATAATCGTTTAGGATATGTTAATGCATCACATATAACAGTAATACATTTTTACATACTTATTAATTAATTATTTACATTCTATTACAATCGTAGATTTCTTTGTTTTCATTATTTATGAAAATTTATTGTTAGAAGTATGTTAAATAATATCGTCCAATAATCCATTTTTTGTCGACATAATTCTAATGATAAATAAGCGTATCAGTATTGAATGGAAGTATGTATAGATTTAATTTATCGAATTTCACAATAGTACAAGATTACGAAGGTATTCAAATACGATTACAGTTATCTATTTTTACAATTTCTACCAAAGTCACTGTTCCCGTATAGAAATGGTTTAAGTGAATAAAACAATAATGGCACATGAGTACTCTAATCTATTTATAAAATAATGTCTAAACAATAAGATACAATTAAAATTAAAGCAAATATCGATAAAACAGTTTTTTCTGAAATAAAATTTTTTCAAAAATATTTTACAAATTAAAATGTAATAACTTTTTTTTCGTCGGTTTTTGTTAATTTTGTTATTTTAAGTCGATAAAGAAGACCTTGAAAAAGAAAACTACAAACATTTCAATACTTTAATTATAGAAAATAAATCTCAATTCTGCCATCGTGGATAGTTTCTTTTTGAAACAATACAATGATGAATTAATAATTTTTGTAAAATTTGAATATTTATAATTAATTCTCTTCAAATGAGTACAAGAGAAAAAAAAAGTCACAAGTTGAGAAAGTTTCTTTTGTTCTTCTGTTTTACCGTTTGATTTATTTTTTTTTTTTTCATTTTTAGTTGAGCTTCTTGATGAATAATTAATTCTTTTTAACTAATAACAACAACAATCAAATTAATTTTTGTCTATTTAATTTAATTTTTTTTTTGTTACAGGCAACAGTTGGTAATAAACAAAGATTTTATATTGTTGCACAAAGTCCACAAAATTCATTAACATCAAATATATTTTGGCAGTGTGTTTGGGAAGCTGATGTTTATCTTTTAATACAATTATCAGATGATTTAAAATATGTACCACAAAATAGTGAAAGATATTTAGAATTTGGACAGGTAAATTTAAATGAATTTATTTCTATATTTTATTTAATCAAAACTCAATAGGAAAGAAGAATTCAAAATGATGTAGGTTGAAACTAAATGTAGAATGAACATTTTTACGTTTTCAGTCATATTCATGACTCATGAATGTCATTTTAATATTCCGCATTGTCAATAGAAGAAAAAGTTAATTATAAAGAATTATTCTGGTTCTGTTTATTTTATTCAAGGAATATTTCAGAAAAAAATTTGGTTGAATTTAATTTGAAATTCATGAAAAACAAAGACAAGTGAAAGAACTTGATCGTGATCGAAAATACACCAAATTTAAATCACAAGATGGCGAGAATTTCTTCAATTTAAATATTGTTTTATATTAATTAATTTTGGATAAATTAATTCATTAATTTTATAAAAATTGGAATATTGCAGATTTATAATAAAATAAATGTATTTGTTTGTTTAATTTAAATTAATTCTGTTTCAGTATCAAGTATGGCGTGAATTTTCACAGGAAACAGATCGATGTGTTACAAGCAAATTAAGATTATACCATACACAAAGTAAACGTTTTAGATCTGTTTGGCATTTATGTTTTTTGGAATGGGACGAACAAAATTGTCCAAAAAATGTTGCACACTTTTTAGGTAAGTGACATAACAGTTTTTGTTGTTTGTATTTTAAATTTTAATGACTCCATTGTAGAATTTTGATTATATTTTCGAATTCATATATTTGTGATAAAAAAATTCTTAATAATTAATGATCAGATTATATTTGAAAGATTTGGTCGATGAAATTGGTTTACAAAACAAAATGTTAATTTAAAAGCTTTTTGATATGCTTTGGTGTATTGGTAATCAATTTTTAAAATCGTAATTAAATTATAATTTTAATTATTATTTTTTGTATACTGAATAGAAATTCATTCTGATTTTATTTGTTTTTAATGTGTATATTTAGAACTGTAATTGCGAGTGTACATAACAAAAACTCAAAATAAATTCAAATGACAAAAAAATCAAACAAAACAAGTGGTTTGACATAAGACTCAATAAGTAATTTTTACCAGAGTTTCTTAGACTTTTGAATGTTTAATCCACATTCTATAAAAGGACGGAATAATTAAATAATTTTAACATTTCTTATTTGAAAAAACAGATTTTCTTGAAGAATTGAATTCAGTACGAATTCAGTCAATAACTGAAATACCACCAGGCCATAATACAAATCCGCCAGTTTTAATACATTGCAGAGAAGGTGGTGGGCGTGCGGGTGTTACATTAGTTGCTGATCTTCTACTCTATACATTAGATCATAATCAAGTAAATTTCAATTATTTAAAAAAAAATTCACAATTCTTTCTTCGATTATAAAAAATATTTTAAATTCTATTTCTTTTTTTAGGGTCTTAATATTCCTGAAACAGTTAAAAAATTACGCGAACAACGAGACAATATTATACCATTTTTAGCACAATATAAATATATTTATGCAATACTTATTCATTATTTAAAACAAAATCGTTTAATTTAATTTCCTTTCATTATTAAATTATTAATTGATTTTATGTTTTATTTCGAAATTTTTAAAGTATTATTTTTGTATTACTATTTTTTTGTTTTAAGTTTTCATTTTACATTATAAATTATTAAATTAATATTTGAGAAAGATACAAAAAAAAAACAATGATAACAAGATGCCTTATTAAATTATATTAACGGAAAAAAAGAGGTGCTTTTTAAAAGAAACATATTTTTTTTTACAAAAGAAAATAACTCAAATTTTTATATTAAGAAAAAAAGAAAAGGACGACGAAATTTTTTTATATAATATTAACTATAATTGTGTACCGTTTTAAATTCAAATGATGATAATGTTTTTTAATTGATTAACAAAAAAAATGATTTTTTTTTAAAATTTTTTCTATAAAAAAACAAATAAATAATTAAACGAGAAAAAAAACGAAATTCATGTTTTGTTTCTATTTATTTTATTATATAGTAAAATTCATACAATATATTATATTATGATTGTTGGTGATAATAAGATCTTCCTGGTGCCGGTAATTGATAATAATTTTGTGGTAATGAATTTGAATGTACAGGAGGAGGATAATGTGGTGCTTGTACCGGTACAGAATTATATTGTTGCTGCTGTTGTGAACCATAAACAGGAACAGATGATGGATTTACATTAACAACACCACCACCAACACCACTAACAACTGGATTACCTGTTTGTTGTTGTGGCATGGGTGGATATGGTGATGGATGTTGTTGCTGTTGTTGATACATTGTACCAAATGCTGGAGGATAGTAATGTTGTTGTACATTATTATCAGTTGATATTACTTTTGGTATTGAATTGCCATCTTGTTTTTCTTCAATTATCTATAATTAATATTTTAGAAATTAACTCTAATATAACTTTTTTTTTATTTAATTGACAGATAGGATTCAAGAGAAAAAATTAGAATGTTAGATAAATATTTAAAATATGAAAACTTTTCTCCAAACTTACATTAAAATTATTGCCGGGTGATGTTTTTGTATGCATTGGCGATAATGTTGCCCTTTTTATTGGTGGTGGACTATCCAATACTGGATCATTATTATTAGCTTGATATAAATCTAAAACCTTTAATTGATAAAACAAAGAAAAAAGTACTGTAAAGTTGAATTTATATATTTCCTATGTGAGTTTTGTTTTACCTGATGACAAATATCTTCTAAAATTTCCATTGTAACATCAGCAACAAACATATCCCACCAACGTAAATGATGTGATTGCCTACCAATCCAATCATCTACTGTAAATTTACTCAATTTACTAGCTAAATGTATTAAAGCAACAGCAATTATTTCTGGTTCCCATTGAAGACAAACAGTTGTACTTAACGAATCATTTACAAAATTCCATGCCATTTGTACCATTTTTTGTCTTTTTGTACGATCACCATTTAATGATTTCGCATATTTTAGAAGAAAACTGTACGGATGTTCAACCTTTATTTTGTTTATTTAAATAATGAAGGTTATTTATAAAATATTTTGTAAGAAAATAAAATTTTACCTGTAAATCAAATTTTATTGTTTGAAGTAAAATTCGTTCTAATGTCATAACTTCCTCTTTTGGATCTTCACCAAATGATGAAAATTTTTGTGTACTTATTAATGATTTTGCTGTTTTTATAATATCTTTACATTTTTTAGGTGTTTCTTCAACTTTACCAGCCAAAAACAAACAACAACAAGCGGTAACATAACGTGGAAATGTTTTAAATGAATGGAACATATAAAATCTATGAAAATAAACAATTCCAGTTGCTAATGTATTATGTCCTAAACCCATTGTTGTACCAGTTTGCATTATAAAATGTGCACCTTCTTTACGATAACGTCTTTCTGTTTCAAAATCAATACCATCTTTTATCGATGGGGTAGCTTTAAGATCTTTTTTGTCATAATACCAACAAGGCATTTTCGTCTATTTTCTTCTGTATTAGAAATAATAATCTATAAAAAACACATAACCTATTTTTATGCACTTTCACTGTAATTGATTAATACACTAATAACTTAATTGTTCTTGGAACACTTTCTATTGTTTTCATTAGTTTTATAGTGTTTTTTATTATATTTATTCTAAAATTATTGAGAAAAACACTTCTATCATTCTATAATTTAGAAATGTCAAAATTGTTGAAATAATGAGCCGTGTCTTCTTCTTCTTCTCGTTCTAGTTGTTGTTGTTCTATCAATCGTTTCTTACTTCGTTAAAAGCTGCAATACCAAAACGCTACAAAAAAATAAGGCAGAAATGAAAAATTCGTCGGACACAAATTTTTCCTTGCTGTCTTTTTTATCATCGAACTGAAATAAAAAAATAGTATGCATATATCTTATATTATTTTCTGGCAATACTATTAAAACTAGAAAGAATTTAATCTGGCAATATTGAATTTTTTTTTGACATTTAAAAATAATAAAAAAATTCCGGAAAATTTTGGTCGCGAAAGGTGTGGTAAGATTGGTAAAGAATGTCGCGAGCGACAGTTTCTTCTTTAACCCCGGCCTTTTCTACGGTTCCGGCTTTAGGTAATAATAAAAGTGAAAAACAACTAAATGGTGAACGTCTATCACCACAATTCGCATAAATCCAAACCACTGGATAAAATTTTTGTGTTACTTGTGTATTTAATCATTATTAAAAAAGAAAAAAAAAGGGTTCTGTGTGTGAATAAGTGTTTTGTGAATTATCAGAAATAACTTGTGAAATAATAATAATAAAAAAATAAGGTGTAAAAAAGGTGCTCAACATGTGGAACAGTAATGTTTGTGATGTTTTACCAACAATATCAGAGGACGCTGTTTCACAGCGATCATCCCAATGTAGTAATGATAATGGAGAATCAAATGTTGAAAATATTATGGTATCATTATTGGAGGAAAGGGATAAACTTATGGATAGTCTACGTGAAGTACATGATAGATTATCTGATACTGAAATGAAATTAGATGATGCTGCACATGAACGTGATGTTTTACAAAAACAATTAAGTGCAAGTCTTCCTCAGGTTAGTTGCATTTTTTATTTTTTCTTACTATTACAATTCATCATAAAAAACATAAACGTAACAATAATTTTTACTACGGTCTACGGCTAAGTAAGTATGTGCTATTGAATTAAATCAAGAAAAAAAAAAAAAAGAAACGGATTACTCATGTTCAACATACCAACATGCCTTATCCAATACGTAAGATATATGGTAAAAAAAAAATCTTATCTCCATTCACACAAAAAATATTTATACTAAATACATAATTTTTTTTTCTCTCTCTCTCTCTCTGATAAGATCATAAAAAGTTATTTTATTGACAGTAAATTAAAAAAAAAACTCTCACACACACATACACATGTCGATATATCATTTTACCTATCAGTTGTACCTCCCCCCCTGTACACAATTTATATAGTATGTTTAATTTTTAGGATTTGGTTTTTTTTTTTATTTTTTTTTTTTAACAGCCAACAAAAAAAAAAGAAAAAAAAAGTGATTATAAAAAATCAACAAAAAATACACAATTGACAGATTAAATTCCATTTATTACTTTTACTTTGTCCATCCGATATTTCACTTCAAGTCAAGTCAACTAAATTTTCTCTATCTATTCTACTCACACATCTAAACAAAAAAAAAAAAGCAACCCCTCCACCCCACCACTCATACACACCCACACTACTCTATTTTTTTCACATCATAAGTATATAAAATAAAATATAAATAAATCAATAAATTTCAGTAAATATAAATAATAATATACTTAAATAATAATACTTAATGTACTTTAATTAAATGATTTTCTTCTTCTTCTTCCTTTGTTTTTTCTTTTTTTTTTTTTGAGTTATAAAAAAAAAAATCTAAATTAATTAAAAAAAAAAAAAAGTAATTCATTCATTTACGTTTTCTCTCTTCTTCTTATTTTACTTATTTCCTTTTTTGTTGTTGTTGTTTTTATTCATCATCTGTCAAAAAAAAAAAATGAAAAAAAAAATCAGTTTTGATTTTCATTTTTTTTTCTCCTTTATTCAGACTCACGAGATTAGGGTAGAAAAAAAAATTATATGTAGGTATTTTCTTGTTGTTGTTGTTGCTGTTGTAATGTGTGTGTGTGGTTTTTTATTTTTATTAAGTGATAAGTACTTAATAGAGGACTAAAAATAATAACGCCCAATATTTTTATTTAGTTTTTTTTGGTGTTTATTTATTTTCTAAAATACAAAAAAAAAAAAGAAAAGAGGGAGAAAAAAAAATAATAAAATAAAGGATGGCGATTAGATTATGTTTATGAATGGTAATCGGTAATGGCAGTGTGACCAATGTGGTAGAACGAGTGAAATGGCGCTAGTATACAATTTCTGTATGAGTGTGCGTGAGTGTACATTTGTGATGTGTGCGAAAGAGTGAGATATCATTGGTTCATTCTCAATTTAATTTTTATTTTTATTAAATTTTTTGTTTCTTCTTACGTCAAATTGTTGTTGTTATTGTTTCTTATTATAATCCATAGAAGCGATTGTCATACACGGTCATCATTTTGGTATTTGATTTTTTTGGGAAGCGATTTATTAAAATGATTTAAGAAAAAAAAATAATTAGTATTTTATTTTATAATTCGAAAACTTTCATTTTTTTTTTTTTTTTTGCAATTTCGCTTTTTTTTTTGTTGTGTTTTCTCATTTTTATTTTTGTTTATTTTTTTTTTGGTGAATAATTTGGCATTAATTTATTTTGAGATTAAATTTTTGTAAGCATAATTATGTAGATTGGATTACTTTTAGTTAATTTTGTTTCTTTAAAAATTTGTTAGTAGATTATGTCTGATTGTCTGGATGTCTGTATATTTTTTACAAAAAAAAAAAAAGTTTGGTACATTTTTCTTCAGGACAGGAAAAGTCAAAGAAAGGGATTTGAATTTTTGGTTTTTTTTTCAAAAAAAAAAATCTAAATCAAATGTTGACTCGTTTCCGTTTTTTTTTTTTTTTTGAAAACAGAAATTTAAAATTTAAAGTTTCAACACAACAACAAAATTTTGTCTTTACGTCTTCAGTCTTTAGTTGAAAGCGACTTAAAGTAAATCAAAATTAATTAATAAAACGACATTCTTATAAATGTATTATTTTATTTGTGTGCAAAGTAAAAGAAATGTTTTAAGAGAGGATTAAACCGTTTAATTGTAATTGAGAGAAAAAGAGAGCGTGAGAAAATGTAAACACAGAGAGAAAGAGAGTAACATTTTTATTCATTCAATAAAATAAAGTGTGATAAATTGAAAGATCAAAATGAATTAATAATTTAGAATTTAGAAATTTAGAAAACCAGAACCGAATGCAAAAAAAAAAATTTGTTTGCAACAAAATTTAAAAGTCCAATAAAATCAAATTGAATTGAAATTGAAATTGAAACTGAAATTTTGAGCATAAGATTTTCACAAATTCAATAAACAAAAAAATAAAAAATAAAAAATAAAATAAAATAAAAAGTGAGAGTAAAAAAAAATTTGTTTATCTCAGTTTATCTACGAGTTTGTATTCCATGTTCATTGGTAAAGTTATAAAGTGTGTGGATGTGTGGCCGCCATTCATTTATGTAACATTCATCAATGGATCCGGTCAATAACCTCAAAATAACTAATTGAAAGTAATATACTTAACTTAACTTAAAAGAATAAATTTGTCTTTGTATCTTAACACAATTTTTATTCTTTACTTAATAATTCTTATTTTCTGTTTATTCGTAATTTCTAATCGTTCTTAATCGTTTCTAAACATCCTTTCATATTTACAAAACAAAAAAAAAATCCTTTTCATTCCTTTTCATCCTCTCGATAATTAAACCAATTCTTTCATTGAACAGAATTAAAACATTATTCTTTAAATTCTAGAAATCTTGAAAATATTAGAATGGTTGAAACTTTGTCTTGGTGATTGTCGAATCGCTTAAATATTAGAAATTATTGAAGGCCACAATGACTTAGATTTTTTTCTTTAATTAAATAATTAAATAATTAATTAATTATATAGGAGGCGTTATTATATTTGTATTTATTAATTTTTTCTCTTTCTCTGTTTTTTATTATTTTGTTTTGCAAAAAAAAAAATTGATCTGACTCTGCTCCTATTGTTCTGGCTATGACTTTGGCTGTTGTGTTCTTTTTTTTTTTTACCCCCATTGTGTTTGGGGGTAAAGTTAGATCACGGGATTAAAAAAAAAAGTTCGTTATATCCGTGTGAACCTTAACTCGTTATAACGAGGTTTGATTGCCTCCATTTTTATTTTAATGAAACGATTATTTTTTTAAAAAGGGCATACTCCCTTTCTCTCACTCTCTCACTCTCCCTCTCCCTTTCATTTTATTTAATTGAATTTATTAACTAAGATGTAACTGAATTTACTTGTTGATTTGATTTTTCCATTTTTTTTTATATGTTTTGTTGTTTTTGTTGTTGTTGTTTCTATTCTATTATTTATTAAAAATTAAACGATGCTCCTTTTTTCCATTCACCTCTTCAAAAATATCAAATGATAAAACTAAGTATAAAGTCAATTGACATTTTTAACCTGAATTCCAGACAAGAGAAAAAATAACAATTGAAATAAAAGGATAATTATTAAAAGTGTGTAATAATTTTTTTTTTTTATTAATTTCTGTATATGAAATGCGACAAATTTAATTGGATATTAATATCACATATGCATGCAAGTGTAGGTTCAACCTTAAAAGATCCTGAAAGAGTGCTAACCACTTTGAGACTTTGTGTTACATTAGACAATGTAAAATTTGACACAAATAACTTTGGTCAATGGAAATCAACAGAAATTAGAAAAAAAAATAATTAAAACATAAAAATTCTCCTCAAATCATAATCATTATTATTTCTTTTTGTTTCATTTTATTCAATTCAATTTTCGTATATTTCTTTATTTATTATATTTTACTTAATATTTAAGAAGATGAGGTCAGGACCTACCTCAAAAAAAAAAATAAATTTCATATTACGTTTAGTAAAGAATAAAAAATAACAAAAACAAAAGCAGTAAAACTGAAAAATAAAATGACAGTGTCTGAGGGAGACAAATAGATTTACATCAGCCAGAGATGACCAAAACTGTAAATTTTTTGTTTAAATAAATAAAAAAAAAAAAAATTAAATTTCTATTAACCAAAAATTCTTTATTTTTGATTTTCGATTTTTTTCTCTCTCTCACTCTCTCTTTCTCTCTCTTTTTTAAATAATTGAGAGCTGCAAGAAAACTAAAACCGACTAAAACACAGAAGAAAAAAAACGAAAATGAAAAAAAAGAAAAAAAAAGTGAAGTTGGCAACGCATTTTTCTTGTCTAATATTTTATTGATTTTGTTTTTGTTGCCGTTGTTGTTGTTGTTGCCGTTGCTGTTTTTTTGTTGTTTTTAATACTTAAGTTTTGTCATTTTATAGGAATTTTTTTATTTTATTTTAGTTTTCCTCCTTGCTTCTTCTTCTTCTTTTTTTTTTTTTCTTGCAAACAAAAATCAAAGAGTGATTGAGAAAAAGTGTGAGAGAGAGGGTTTAAAGGAGGTCAAATAGGAAAAAAAATTCAATTGGAATTTTTATAATTTGTTGCTGTTGCTGTTGTTGTTGTTGTTAGTTTATTATGATATTTATGATAATAAGTAATAAGCAATAACTGTTAAGAATAAATAAAAATAAAATTGTGTGATTGATCGATTAATCAGGGGGGGTGGAGGGGTAGAATAATAGAGATGATGATTTCTTATTTTTGTTTTAGTTCTTTGAGGTTAGTCTCTAGTTTATCGTAATACAAAAAGGGTTAAAGATTTTTAAAGGGTTTGTCTCTGTGTGAGAGTACACAAGATTGTGACAGTACACTGATTGTAGATTTTGAAAAGATATTTCAGAAATTCTGCAATGAAAATAGTTTGTAACCCCTTTCCTCCTGATGATGCAAATGTAAATTATTAAATAGATTTTTTTATTTAATCATTAAATTAATGGATTAATCGAATTGTATTTTTAAAATTATAATTGTTGATTTAAAATTCTTTTCATCTTACAAAAATAAAATAAAATTCTAATTTTATCTTTAATAAATTCCTAATTAAAAATAAATTGTCTTTTATCCTTATCACTTTCTCTGCTGATCATCAATCGATTTAAATCGATAAGAGTTCTGAAACTTTAAGATAAGAAGAAAGAGAGAGAAAGAGAGAAAAAAAAAACGGAAAAATTTATATTTATTTTTTTCAAACACCGTTTAAAATTTGTTCATTTTCTCACCCCTTCCTGTTAGGATGTTGCCTTCCGTCTCATTTCAACATATTGTATAACTTTTTTTAACTCTTCCTTTTTTTTCAATATTTATCTCATTATCTCTCTCTCTCTCTCTCTTTCTCTCTCTCACACACACTGTAAGTAAACTGTTGGTTCAGCAGCAGCAGCTTTTAACAATTTGTTGTTTTTTTTCTTTTTGTTTTTTAAATAAAAAAAAAGTTCTATGATCAAAGTGAAGCAATTAAAATTGTCTTTTTTTTTTTCATTTTATGAGGCACAAAAAAAAACACAAAAATAAAATAAAATTACTACAAGAAAAAAAAAAACATAAGTTTTCTAAAAAGGAACTAAATTGAAGAGGGGAGAACAGAACCCCTTTTTTTTATTTTTATCCCTCTTTTGCCTCTATTATTTTTTTTTTCGAGATCTAAAAATATATAAAATATAAGAAATTATAAGACCAAAAAGCAGGAAGCTTCTTTTCAAGGGTTATTACATACCTACATTTTATTGTGTGAAAATTTTCAAGAATAAAGAAAAAGAAAAAGAAGAAGAAGAAGAAGAAGAAGAAGAATAAGAATAAGAATAAGAACCGAAGAAAGAATGAAAGAAGAATGAAAAATGAAAAACCATAGAATGAAGAAAGAAGAGAAACCGAGAGAGAGAGAGAAAAAAAAAATATAATACAGTTATTTAGGGGAAATGGGATAGAATACGAATTGGATAGAATAGAAATAGAGGGTATACAAAATACGGACACACACACACACATTCATGCAAAACATACACAAACACAAATAAAAACACACACACACACACACACATTGAAAAGTAGTCAAATATTATATTTTTTTTGTAAAAAAAAAGAAAGAAACGAAAGAAGGAAAAGAAAATTTCATCGTGTAAGAAAAAAAAAATATGAATGCCCTTTTGTTGTGCTTGCTCGTCTCGTCTGAAGACATTTTTTTTTCTTATTTTCTTTTCCCCCTTTTTTTTTCTTTTCTTTATTTCGTGTTTCTTTTTCTTTTTCTTTTTCTTTTTCTTTTTCTATCTATTTTTTTTTTCAAAATTAACCGCACAGAAGAAGAAAAAGTGTCTAATTTTTTTCTATTGTTTCTTCTTCTTCTTCTTCATTTGCGTTTCTCTCTTTTTTTTTTCTTCAATTTCTTCACCTCTCACTACAGACTATACACTAAACTCCACTACCACCCGCCACCCGCCACTACAATAATTTTCCAACACACTGATGTATTTTTAAATGATTGATTGTATGAAATCACAATTAATGATTATTTTTGTATTCTTTTTTTTTTTTTTGTTTTGTTTTGTTTCGTTTTTCTTTTTTTTTTCCTGGGTTTTAATTTTGTTTTTATTTTTCTTTTTGTTTTTGTTTTTCTCCTGCTTTTTATTATTTTTTTTTTTATTTATTTGGTTGCCTTTTGTAGCATCGATTTTTTTTTGTTTTTTAATTCTTATAAGAAAAAAGCACAAAAAAAAAACAGAAAGAAAGAGAAAACTGTAAACGTTGGAGACAAAGAAAGAAATACAAAGGGATCATAAAACGGAGAGAGAGAGAGAAAAGGTTTAAGAGTATTAGAAAGAGTGAAATATAAAAAAGGAAATGAATTAATGAGGGAAATTGTAAGTTTTGTTTACGGAAGTTGAATAAAAAAAAAAAAAAAATGTTGCTTTGTTGTTGTTATTATTATTGTTGTTATTCGCTTCTTTTTTTTTTCCTTTTTCTTGTCAATTTTGATGATTTGGTCAAATTGTTAGTAGCAAGTAGAGAGGCATCACTCTTCTCTTACTCTCACTTTCTCTCTCTCTCTCTCTGTCTCAACCTTACATATATGTTAAATAATGAAGTTGATTAAAGTAACACATTTTCTTTTAGTCAATTTCATTCTTTTCATTTACTATGTAATGCAATGTAAACATTAGTAAAACTTGTATAAATGGACCATTAATTTTTAAAAATATAATTTACTTTTAGTCGAATTTTCGTGTCAATTTCAGTAATGTGCGGTCTTATTCGTGAGGTGGTCCGATTAGACTATGCTTAATTAGATATGCTTTATACTTTTTACTGTAACATAAAATAATGTTATTTTTGAGGTAAAAAAGTCAATTTGAATATAAAAATAATGAAAGGATGAATAAAGAAAAAAAATATAAGTATAAGAATTGTTACTTTGAAGGTAAAATAGGAAAAATGACATTTTTCCCCATCCCCATACAATCATTTCAAATAATTTGACTATTGTAAATGACGTGAACTAATAGGTGTTTCTATTGTTTTTTGTTTCTATCCCAATTTGTCATAATTCCGCCTTCACTTAGCCCCCCTCTACAATACATTTTTCTTTCTGTTTTAATAAATAAATATATTTAAAAAACACACACACACACACACACATACACATACACAGAAATAAATACAAACAAATTTTTCCTAATTAAATTTCCTTCCTTTATAAAAACAAAAGAAAATAAAAAAGAGAAAAAGAAGAAAATGAAAAAAGGGAAATAAAAAAGAAAATGAAATAAAGAAAAGAAAAAATTTGCATTTTTCTTTTACTTAACTTAACTGATCTAAATAATGTACAAATATTTATCGTTTAATTCATCACCCTGTTAATGACCACCTGATTAGCATTCTTCGGGTTAACCCTTTAGGTACCCTACCTACTTATTTTGGATTATAAAATTTTCGTGTTTAAAATTTAAATTCATAAGGATTGTTAGCTGAGGAATTAACTCCAAGAGCAAGAGGGGTATTGCTGTTAAAGTTACAATAAAATTCGACTCTAAAATTAAATCGTACCCAAAGACTAAATAAATATTTTTTATACTTAAAAGAAAATTATTTTTAAAATGACATTAAAGTGGAACGAAATCGTCGTATAGTTAATTGTCTTTATTTGTATTTTACATTTATACCAAATGAACATCGTAACTCCTCGTATTAACTAATTCAAACTCAAATTTTGAATAAGACAAAATATTTTAACAGACACCTCAAACAATTTATTAGAAATTTGTATACTTAAATTTTTTTCATTCTTTTGTGTGTTTCACAGTTAAAAATTCTGCAATCAAAAAAAAAAAAGATATCGAACATCATGAAAATTGTTCTTGTGTTCCGTTCACTCTTTCTTAGTGAACGAAATTATATAAACAAATCTACTTAAATAATTGTAATCACTCTGTGCAGGATAAGTCAGAAAAATATAAATTTGTCTTAAATTTTTTTTCTAAATTACTCAAAGATTTGTCACATGCTGTGTTGTGGCTGTAATTAAAGTGGGTAACACCCACCTCTCCATTAAACGCTACTTTCAAGTTTGTACTTTATATTTAGTTTTTGTAAATATTTCAATAAATCAACAACCTTTCTTCTTCCCATTAAAATCCGGTACACATTTAAAACGTTGATTTGTTTCATTAAAAAAACCCGCTAAGTAAATTACTTGAATTGCATTTTTTTTTGTTATTTATTAATTAATTAATTAAAAAATGTTTATTTTATAAAAATAAAGGATTTGCACGTGGGACCTTACCCTTCATCTGTTTATCTGTTTAGTGTGTATGTGTGTCTTTCTAAATATTATGATCGGGTCACACAGGTCCAATTTTTAAATGCTTAAAGGATGAAAAGTAAAAAAAAATACTTTAAAATATTTATTAGAAGCGTTTTAATTTTTACTTACTTACTAAATTATGTATTAAGGGCAAATGTTTAATTATTTAAGTATTTAACTTTACTTATATACTTAATTACAATTACCATATCTACTTAATTTAATCCCTTTTAAATGGATGCAGTTATATTGTACCTCATTAAAAATTGTTTTTAACAAATTTATAAAATTTACGTAGAGAAAAAAATGATTCTATAAAATATTTATATTCGGTTTCACAAACGGTTTTAAGTGTGACGCTTTGTTGAAAGAATAAGTTGTGATATGAAGAGTGGAACAAACGTTGACGGCATAGCGAGAATTCCTTCGAATTTGAATTCTTTAGTTAGAAACTGAATGAACTTTCAAATAGGTGCGGTATCCCCTTGGTCATCACATGATTCAGTAAAACGGTGACTACGACTGTTTGGAATATTGAATTGAATCGGAGCTTTTCACCTTTGACAATTCAAGTTTGTCTGCACTGTGAGACTCGGTGAGACTGCATGTGACAAATGTTCGTCTTTCATTTTATCAATTTTTTTTTTCTGTACTCTTCAATTATAGCATTCGCGAGAGAGGAACTTCTTTGCCTCTCTTAATACTTTGTTATAAATTTACATAAAAAAAAAAATATATAAAAACAAAATTATGAATAAAATTATAACAAGACGAGAGACTCTCGACAAGTAGGTCAATTAGTTTGTGTTTTGTCATTTTTATTTTTAGTACATTTTTTTTACCTATAAGAAAATTTAAAAGAAGTAAACTTAAAAAGGTAAGACTAAGAATATATTCTTAAAAGGAATGAAGGAATAAATTAAGAATGAATAATATTCTGTGAATTTTAAATGAAAATTACTTAGATTGTCTATTTAATATCAGTAAACTTATGCTTGATGTCACAAAGTCGATGACACTTTTGACTCTTTATTATTTTGGGGAGGATGGGGGAGTTGCAAGTTCAAACTCTCTTATGAAACGGGTTGTGTCTGTAAACGTATATCACTATGTGCCAGTCGATCTCATAAAGTAGTGACGTTTTGTATAAAAAAAAAACAAAAGACAAAAAAAAAACTAAAATAATCGAAAACTATTTTATTTGGATTTTATATGAAAAAAAACTGAGGAAAAATCGTTTAAGAAAAATAAAGTAAATAAATGAAATCAGGGATACTGAATTTGCAGTAAAATTTTCTCATTTTGAAATTGATTTTGTTTTCCTTTTATTTTTGTTTTCACAATTTTCTTCGCTTTTTTATTTGTATTTTTTCTTCTTCTTCTTCTTTTTTTTCGTTTTCTTTATTTTTTTTTTGACGGAATTCCGTTGTTTAGTCGTAAATTTTTTTTTACTTACTTTATTAGAACAAAACAAAAAAATACAGTGAGCTTTAATATAAATAAAAGTGTAAAGTAGATCAGTTAGTTAAGTCCATTTATTTTGTCATATTACATCAAAAATGATCAATCAATAAAAAAAAAAAAAAATAAATAAAGGAAAAATCCACAATAAAAAAAGGATTTAATAAACAGGACATTAAATTGTTTCTTTCATTTTTGTTTCTTTTCTTTTTTATCGTAAGTTTTATTTTTGCAAACTTCTATGAGTTTTCTATAGAAATCGTGGAGGTAACACGAGTGAACCAAATAATGAATTCCACTGATTACAAATATTTGTCCCTACTTTTATCGGGATTGTACGTTAACACTTCTATAAATACTTTCTCTTATCTCACTTAGAAAGAATTTCAGAAGACTCAATGTCCAGTTTTAACGAATCGTCGCTTTAATCTTTTCCCCATCTTACCCCTTACCGTTACTCTCTCGAATTAAAATTCAGTTCATTATTGTAATTTAACTTTATGAAGGAAATGAGTAGATCGAAATTAAATAGGGCTGGGTCAAAATTTAGATTTCATTTTTTGTTTTAATCTAATTTTTCTTTATTTCGAATGAATAATGAAGTCCTTTTCTAGTCTGAAACAATTTTCTACTATATATTTACACTAAATTTGAATGAACAATGAACAATTACTTAAATATTATATTTTATTTGTGTTAAATTGTGTGAAATTTTTTTTGTTTGTTTCAACTTCGTAAGATTTTTATCTACACACAATTTAATTACTTAGTTTCTATTTGATGTTATTATTATTAAATAACAAATAGTCAACTAAAAACTGAGAATAACAACAATAACAATAACAACAATAACAATAACAACAATAACAACAATAACAATAACAACAATAACAATAACAACAATAACAATAACAACAACAAACAACAACAATGTAAATAGTAAACATATGCACATAAGTATAGTAGATTCTGTTATATAGGTCAAATTCTCACTTTGCTCGAAGTTTGTGTTGAAAGGGTTGAAAAAGAAGAAGAAGAGGAAAAAAAAAGAATGGAAGGAAGGAAGGAAGAATGAAAGAAAGACAAAAAAAAGAAATCAAATCAAACCAACAGGTTCGTTCCCCACCACGATATTATTTTCACTTATTCCTATATACTTCGTTCCTCCCTCTCCGAACACACACACACATACAATTCTCGTGCCTCTCAACCATTTTCCACCATATAGACCCCTTTCTGTTTTTTTCTTTTCTTTTCTTTATTTATTTATTTATTTATTTATTTTTATTTTATTTTTTACTCATCGTTGAGTGCACATAGAGTTTTGATTAAAATCGCACAAAAACCACGTGTTTGAATGTAAATCGATATTATCAAAGGCGAATATGGGATATTTGGTGTATGTATTTTTTTATTTGAAGCTGGAGGCGACAGAGACTGAAAGTAGCAAGCAAAATATATTTACTGAGATTGAGATGATTTCTTAAAACTGTTCCATTTTACTTTTTTCTTTTGAATCTTTCATTTTTTTTTCTTTTGTTTTATTTTATATTCCTTCTAAGTGCACTTGTTGTTGTTTGGTAATTTTTCATTTTATGCTTTATGGATTTTCACTTGGAAAAACTCTCTTTCTGATCTGTCTCTCTGACTCTTTCTCAATTTTTTTTCCTTACTGCTATGTAAGCTGTAAGCTGACTTTCATTTTTAATATACTTATAACTTTTTTAAATTTGTCGACAACAATCTTGAACAAATATTGAATATATATATATAGTGAAGGTTCTACGGTTTATTCTCAAGTACATATACTACCAATCACAATTATAATAATTAAAGTAATAACAATAACATTTAAAGAAATTTTAAAAGTGGGAAAATAAATGAGAATGAAAAATATAAGTATACTTAGATGAAGTGAATGAAAGTTAAATGCATTCGTTTTAATGTCATATGAAAAGATTTTTATTTTGTTAAAGGGGAAAGAATTTGGAAAAAGTTTTAGCGTTAAATCAAAAATTGACATTTAAAGGTGGATTCTAACAAAATTGTTAGGGGTAGCTTTTTTTTGGGTTATAATACTTAAACAATAAGAAATAAAAATGACATTTAGACTAATATCTATATTGGGCTTTTCCAATGACATATACATACTTATTTAGGCTTTTTACCTTCCTCTCTTACCTTCCTCAGTCTTTTTTACTGCAATTATATTAAAAATTACAATAAAAAAAATTAATGAAATTTTCCATATCCAATTGGACAACAGAAGTTGATTTAAAAAGCAATGCAACTTAAAGTGAAAATTCTAAGAAATTCTAAAAAATATTGAAAAATCCGAATTTTTTAATATTTTCTATTCACGTAAAAATTCAAAGTTTTTAACTTTTAATATTTTTCTCTTATTCCATATTTTAAATATAAAAATTCACAAATTTATTGAAGCTGAATAATTGAAATGATTTTTTTTTTAAAGTGGGATGACGAGACATTTGTGAATATTCATGTGTGGGTAACCACACAAACACTTTATTCCCTCATTCACATTGAATTCATGAATGAATTTGAATTCAAATAATTGAATTCAATTGCATTCATTAAAAGAAAAATGAAGAAGAAGAAGAAGAAGAATTAAAAAGAAAACAAAGTTAGAAGAAAATCTTTGTAAAGAGACAAATTGAAAAAAATTTTTTTGATAAACTTTTAAATCAACATTTTTTTTTATAATCAGCACTCATTTCATCCTTTCTCCACCGAAACTAGGAGTCTGTCATAACAGAATATGAGAGATTGCATAATAATTTTTGTTAAGAGTTACATTTTAGGAGTAGAAATTGGAAGGTGGTATGAGGGTGGAAGGAGGAGTGGAGAATATTATATCCTTGATATATCCTTGATTGAACTTGTGCACTTATGCATACGAATTGAGTTCCCAGTTCAGTTCCCACATTAAATATATATTTATATAGGTAAAGTCTACTTTAAAAGTTAGATTGCAAAAAAAAAGAAGGAAAAAAAAACAGAGCAAAAAGGACAAAAGCTTAAATGTGTGACGTGTGTAGATGTGAGAAAGGGATAGAGGATTTTTTAGACTGGATGACGAAGAAAATTGACGACAATATTTTCATAAAATAAAAAAAAAAAAAATAAAGTAATGGGTTGGGAATGTGTAGATGACGGCAGGGGGGAGGACAAACAAAATTGTAAACTTTTATTGATTTTATTTAATGTGTGTATGTGTGTTGTGTGCTAAATAAAACTGGGTTAATTTTGATTAATAAAAAAAAGCAACAAACGAACAAGTTTGTTGTTGTTTTACAAAAAGTGGTCAACAAAAAAATAAAAGAGGTAAAAAAAAAAGTTATTTTAATCTTTAATTAATTTTTTTTTTATAAACTTCAGAAAAAAAAAAAACATTTTGTGTCTTTAATTTTTCTATTGAAATCAGTGTTAAAGTGAAACAGTTAAATATATAGGTCAAGGTTAACGTCACGCGAATTATTTTACTCTATTTAAATATTAAATAATAAATGATTGATTGATTTCTCTCTCATTCTCTCTCTCTCTTTCTCTCTCTCTCTTTCTCTCTCTTTCCCTCTCTTTCTCTTCTTTCGCTCTCTGTTTTCTCATGATAATTGTCTCTCTGTATGTTTGTTAATAAATTTTTATCATAAAATCTGATCGATATTATTTTGTTGTGTTTGTGGTTTTATAGTTTTTCCTCCTTCACCTCTTCTTCTTCTTCTACTTCTTCTTACTACTACTGGTTTTATAATTGAAAATTCATTACGAATTTTTCCTTTTTTTTTTAGTCTTCTTCAAAATGTCACAAAAAGACACTTGAAGTTTGAAAAATAAATTGATAAAAATTTTATAAGATTTTTTTTTTAAAACAGAAAAAACTGAAAAAAAAAACAAATAATTGAAACAAAGAATTATGTCGTCTGTAATCCATTTGTGACTATACGAAAGGGTTAGTATGTGCAAGTGCACATATGTATGAATTTACCTCTGCATCTCTGCCTTAAACGAATACGGGAATTTGTACGAAGAAAAAAATGTCTACATAGAAAATGCATTTTCACAAATAAATTTTCTCATATACATCCTTTTTTGTGTGTGTGTGTTTGTTTGTATTTAGTTTAGTGTCGTTACGTTATTATTATTTTGATAGTATTTGCTGTGTAAAATAAAACAAAATAAAAAAGAAAAAGAAAAAAAAAAACAAGAAGGTAAATACTTTTTTTATTTTCTATAATCATTTTCAGTTCATTGACCTTATATCGTAGATGGCAATATTTGTTGGCGCATGTCGTCTATAGGGTGTTGGGAGATTCGCGATTTGTTATTTTTATTTATTTAAGTATTTTTTGTTGTTGTTGTTGTATTTTCTTCTGTATTTCTTTTTTTTTACGGTCACAAGAAATAAGTTATAATAATTGATTTCGTTTTCATAGAAAAATTAATGCTATTAAAAGATGATTGGATAAAATAAAATAAAATGTTAAATATTGTTAGATGATGAAATTGGAAAGGATTTTCTTATTATTATTATTTTTTTTTTGTTACGATTAATGTAAGAAAATAGGTTTTTCTGGGAGTTTTTGTGTCGGGGTCAGAAACATTAACTTCAATAATAATATCTACTTATGGAGCTCTTTTTTTTTGTCTATTTTATTTAGTTTAAGAAGAAAGAAGATGAAATAGCAAAAAATAAAACATAAGAAGGAAAAAAGAAAAATCTCTCTTTGGCAAAAGATTTGAAATTTTTTTTTCTTGTTAGTTGAGACACAACAAAAATGTGTCTTCGCTTAAAATTCTTCTTTTTGAAAAAAAAAAAAATTAAATTAAAAAAAAATTAACTAGAGAAATTTATTTTTCCAACGCGCAGAAACAAATCAAAGTCAATCAACAAATTTACTGAATTTTTTTAATTTCGTCCAAAAAAATAAAACATTAAGCCAGACAATGTGTTAATGAAAATATATTTGGTTTTGTTGGACTTGGACTTGTTGGAGTGTGGAGATTGAATTCAAATTGAATTAAGTCTTAATAATTTTTTTTTTATGTTCTTAAATTAAATTTTTTTGAGTTAATAATTTGACCATCTGGTTTGGTTTCTTGTTGATGATTATAGAATTTATAAATTATGATTTTATGAAATCATAAAATTTTTGTGAATTGACAAAAAAAAATCTATACAACGAGTCTATATCAGGGTCATTCTCATTAGTGGGGCACGTGGTATTTGTTATAACGGAAGGAATAGAAAATCGATTTTCAATCGTTTACGCGCTCACTATTCGTTCTTTAAGAAATCTATTTTCTATTTATATATTTTATCTGTAGACACATTTAAAATCATTAAATTCTCTTAAATTAATGTTGAGGTAATCAAGATTTTTTTTTTTTAAAAGTGTTGGGAATTTTGGTGTATATTTTTTTTTAGAGGAAATCCAGATTTTTTACTATACTATGTGTGTAAGTTTGGAGAATTAAATGTGGAAACTGTTGCAATTTCTTGCCATTTTATTATTCAGAATCTCTCTGGAAATTTAGGAAAACAGACAATTCTAACATTTTCATAATGTCAAAGTATCGTGAACAACTTAAAATCAATTCAAATGTTTTGTCTGTCATTCCCATTTTAATTATCAATTCTTAAATTTTTTGAGACTGATCTAAGCTAATAAATTTTTTACGTTAATCTTAAATAATCAACCTCAATAATTTTCTGACAAATGTTTATTGTCAAATCATGTCAATATTAGTCGTGATCGTGTACAATAATAATGAATCAATTAACACATTTACAATTTATTTGTACATTTCTTCACCTCACGTCACAAAAAAACAAAACCTACAAAAAAATCTTTAATTTCTTTTTTTTTTCCTACTTTATTTTTTCCCTACTTTACTGTTGGGTTTTAGTTAGTCAGTTTATTTCCTTTACTGATTTTTTGTGTTTTTTTTTCTTAATGTAATTTACGTTTTCTACTTTTGAATTTATTTTGGTTTAACTGAAAATAAATTGAAATGAAAAATGTTCGATAATCAACTAAAAACATATACCTACATGACCACCGGCACTTACTAACTCTACATTAAGTATAATTAAGTACCTCTACTTTTTTTTTTCCTTTTTATTTTTATAATTGATCATCATCGCGTATTGTCAGTTGTTGTTTTTCTTTTTCTTTTCTTTTCTTTTCTTTTTTTTTTTTTGTTTTTTTTTTTACGTTTTTTTTTTTACGTTTTTCACGCGATCCATTTTTTTTCTTTGTTTTATTTTCACATTTTCTTTTCTTTCTATTTTTTTTTTCTTTATTCGTTTTGCTGTTTTTTCTCTTCATCAAACGATTTTCAATCGTGTTCCTAACTTTATTTTTTTTCTTTTGCTTTCTTCTTCTTCTTCTTCTTCTTCTTCATTTGTTTCTTCTTCTTTTTATTCTTCTTTTATTATTTATTTATTTATGATTTTTCTTTGAATTGCTTAAATTTATTTTAAATTATTATTATTTTTGGGCTGTTGCTTGATGGTGATAATGATGATTCTGATGATGATGATATTACTGATGTTGGTCTTTTAAATTGGAAATAAATGGAACTTCAACATGTGTGCACGTATGTGTGTGCGTGTGCGTATATGCGTACATATGTGTTTCTGTGGTGAATCGTTGGATATGTTTTTTTTTCTTTTTATGTTCTTCTTCCTTGTACCTATTTTTAAACTATGAAAAAGAAGAAGAATAAACGAATAAATATAAAAAAAAAACTAAATAATGTTTCGCGGTCTAAACTGGTTCAATGACTCAATCAGTGTTTGCATGTGTGGAAGTTGGTGGTTGTTATTTATACGCACACACACAACACACATGCTCATGTAAGTCAGTATATATATCTAAGGAAAATAGAAACAACTGAAAATGACATGTTTTTTTATCAATCGTTTTCTTTTCTTTTTTTCTTCTTTCTTTTTTTTTTTTTCGAAAAAATTTCTATGCTACAAAAATTTATCACATTTTCTCTTATGTTTGTATTTTCTTCTTGTCCTTGATGTGAAAATATATTTATGATCACCGTCATCATCATCATCAACAACATAATCGTAATCGTCATTATCACAAATAAAACTAAGGAAATTTTCGAGAAAATAACAGAGAGAAGTATAGAGACAGAGAGGGAGAGAAAGAGAGAGAACGAGAGAGATTGGATGGAACGATAGAAAATTTATTATATTGAATGAAGTAAATTATAATAAAATCTAGTACCTACAACAAAATGATGGAACAGAATATTCTGTTTGTATAGGTATGTCCTTCTTTTACTGACTCTCTACATTTATCTACTTCTACACATACATACATAATTCAGATATATACAGATATACAAATACAGATGTAAACAATCAGATACAAAGGTACATTGGAATTTGATGTGACAGATCGTAAAGTTTATGTCTCACCATATTCACCGCATCACATACTTTACATTACAATAATAATAAATACAAGGAAATATTGTGAAAAACAATAACCACACACTCACACACACACACACACTCATACACACACCTATAAAGCAATAACAACACCAAGAACATCGACAACCATACCAACAAATAATAGAAGAGAAAAATGTACTTTAATTGTTTTTTATTAACTAAGGTGATAAGACAGTTATTTTATTGTCTTCATTTTTGTCCTTCTTCTTTGACGTCTTCTTATTTTTCCTTGTGGTTTTCCACTAAACTTATCTGGTCCTTGCATTTTTCACGTCTTCTTCTTTCTCTTCTTCATTTTCCTTATCGTCTTTTTAATTATTATTATTGTTATTGGTGCTGATAGTACTCTGGATACTGATGATGATGAGTGATGATGACAGACAATCGCAACAAGTGACCAGGTCAATATATCTTTCTTCAGCAACATCTTCTTTCATCTTTTCTTTTTTTTTTCTTCCCTTCCGTTTTTTTCTTCTCTCAATTGCTGTTGTTGTTGTTGTTGTTGCTGCTGCTGTTGTTGTGTTGTTAACCTTTTACATTCTTCTCTTCTATCTCTTGTTATAACACACAAGTCTTATGCCCATGACACAGCATAATCTTATAGCATTTTCAATTTATCAAAAATAAGCAAAAAAAAAAAAAGAAAGAAAGAAAAAAGAAAATAAAATGCGTCTTCTTAAGTAATGCAAAATAATGAAGAAAAGGAAATTCCCGTTCAAAGAGAAATTTTTCTTTCTTTCTTCATTTTTTCATTTCATTTCATTCTTTTTTTTTTTTTATTGTTCTTCTTCTTCTTTCATGTTATTTTTCCTCCTATATAAAATATAAAATACTATAAATGTACCCTTGTATATGTGTCTGGTATATGTATGTGTGCATATACGAGAAACCACATCAAAATGACATTGATTTTAATTTTTTCCGGGAAAAAAGAACAGTGGAAAAAAATAGAAATTTTCTTTTGTAAAATTTAGGTCGGGCATTGGATAATTTTTTTTTTCTTCTTTCAAATAGTATGAGAGTGTAAAATGAGAGCAAGAGCGAGTGAAAGAGAGAGAGAGAGACCATAGAGAACGGTTTCGGTGAGAATTTATATTTTATATTGTTGTTGGTATATTTTTTTTAGGAAATTGAGAATTGTGAGTGAGAATATTGTGAGAGGATTTTGTTTTTTTTTGGGGAGAATGGTTTTTTGGTTGATGTTTTTCTCCTGTTTGTTGGTTAAGTTCGACTGACAAACAGAATTAGATTGTTGAATTTGTCAGATTTTTAGGTGTACAAATTGGGGTGGTTTTTTTTATGTATAGCAAAAGAGTATTGAAGGTATGGAGGTGTATATGGGTGAAGGTGATTGGGTGGAGGTGCCAGAATCTATGAATGTGTGAGGTATTAGAGTAAAGAATTGTGGGTGGTTTAATGGAATTATTATATTGAGTGAAAACGTGAATATGTGGATTCTTGTGTGTTTGGCTCTGTGTTCGATTGTACACTATATCTGTATGTTTGTATGTTTGCATGTTTGTATGTATATAATAAAATAAAAGCGACATCATTTTGATTATTATGTTGAGAAAGGATGGAAAAAAACTCTGACTTTGGTATTTTTCAATTGAATTTAATCGAGTGACCCTATTCTTGAATATCTGTCTGTTTTGTCTGTCTGTCTTGTTGTCTGTCTGTCTGTCTGTCTGTCTGTCTATTTCTTCCTTATTTCTATTGTATTACATATTTTATAATGTTCTTTCTTTCTTTCCCTTTTCTTTTTCATTCTTTTTGAATAGAAACTTTATTCTCTTTTACAAAGAAAAAAAATATTCTTCTTATAATTTTTTTTATTTGTTTTTCTTTTTTTCCCAACACAATAAAATGCACTTCACTTTATCGAAACTCATGTATTTTATTGTTTATTATTATGTAAGTACATATTATTATTATTTTTTTTTTCATCTCCTCCTCATACTCTTCTCCTACCCTCTTCCTATATACTTACTACTCTTGTTTTGTTTTATTTCAACATAAAAAAAAAAAACAAAAACTCAGAAGAAAATTTGCTATGATTTTTGTTTGTTTGCCTCTTCTCTCAATATTACAAACATTTTTCTTCTTTCTTTCGTTCTTTTACTTCTTTCTTTCTTTCGACATTTTTTTTTCTCGCACATGAAAATTCAGTCAGATGAAATGATTTTGTCTGTGGTCAGGGTACACAAATGTCGTTTTTGTCGTTTTTGTATATAAAATTTATGCACAACAAATTATTGTTGTTGTATTATCGTATGCTGTTGATGTGTGGGCTCTGTGTGATGTATGTCCTGTATAGTCCTGTATATTGTGTAGGTAAATATTTATATATATATAATTATATATATGTGTGTGTATGTAATATATGTATGTTCAGATGTGTTTATTTGATTCAGTTTATTTTATTGATTTATTTCCTTACAAAAATAATAATATTATTATTTTTATTTATTTCTATCAAAAGAAGAAGAAAAAACGGTATGTCAGGACAAAAATGAAGGAAATGAAAGGAAAGAGACAAAACGAAATTACAAATTATTTTCTATTACTTGACAATAATTGAATATTTCCATTATTAAATAAATTAATGTCGTGCTGGAGTATGGGAAAAGGGGGTGGGGGTTGTTGGGTTGAGATGGCTTAGATTTCACAACACAATTTTAAATGACATTTAGTTAGAAAATAGAAAATGAGAATATATTATAGAGAGTAAATTAGAAACAGTAAAATTAATTTGAAATTGTTTTTAAACCCTGTTTCTTTGCTGTATGATTTAAGTTGAAGTGGGAAAGTGTAAATTATACTAAACTTAGAAATTACTTACTTTCTTTTTTTTTTTTTTGTTTTTGAAAATAAAGGAGTTTGTCTAAAAATAAGGCAGGTGCAGTCAAAAATAGCATCGATAAGATTCGTTTCTATATTTACGAATTTAAAAATGTCTTCAAATAAAAAGAAAAAAAAAGAAAAAGATGAAAAAAAAAAAAGAAAATAAAAAAATGAAGATGAAAGAAGAAAAAAAAAAGTAAAAAAGAGTAAACCGATTGAAAAAAATCATAAAAAAGAAGAAAACGAAGAAAAAAAAAGAAGAAAATGGTTTTGATTTATCGCGGATTTGTTGAACGAAGCGTAACTGTAAGTTTTATTTGTTTTCCCATGACTGATTTTTTCCTTTCATGGTGACAATATTTGATTTCTTTATTCAATATTATTATTATTGTATAGTATCTTAAAATATGTAAGTGAGTATACCTATTACTTAAATTTGATTAAAAAATATATATAAGATTTTCTCTTTTTCTTCTCTTTTGCTATCCTTTTTATGGAAAAGATAAAAGTTACGTTAAATATATGAAGATTTGTCTTTGGTACAAATATATAAGAAAAAGAAAAACGTGTGTAATCGAGTGACGTTATACTAAACATTTTTTTGTCCATACATACATCCGTTCATACATCCCATACATACTTACATAAATAGAGAGAGACTCTATGAACATATTATTTGTTATTTTTTTGCCCGTTTTTTTTCTTCCTATTTTATATTTTACATCAATTTATTTTCTTTTTCATTCCATCTGGAATCATTTTAAAAAAATTTTTTTTTATACATAGTAGTTTAATTATTTATTTACAAAATATTCTCTTACTTAGTTTACTGCTTTGCTTATCAACTAATGTATACAAGAAAAGAAAAAAACACTTTTCAACTATTTTCAATTCGCAACAAAACATTAGTTTTTATTTATAATTTATTGTTACAATTTTTTTATTAGTGGATTTATTGATGATTTTTCCAAAATTAAATTATTACACAATTTCTCTCTTTATCTCTACCTCTTTTATGTATTTCTTGGAATATGTTTATTTTTGAATTGTATTTAATGTTTGTGTCCGTCCTACACTAGATAAATAAATTAGACCTTGAAATAGATTTGAAAATGATGGAACAAATGAATAAATACAGAAAATCAGTTTTATAAGAAAGGAACTCTCTCAAAGAATTTAAAGATTCGATATAAATTGTTCTAAATGTTCTTGTCCTGCAAAAACAAACAAAACTGTTCTAAACTTATCCCAGTAAAGACACATTTTTTATTTTTCTCTTACGTTGCGATGGTTAAACATAGGTGTCTCTCTAATCGCAATAATGTGTACTGACACACATTTAACGTGGATCAGTTTTTCTATATTCAAATTTGTAAGGTTTGTGACTTTGCTTATAACATATAAAATACAAAAAAAAATGTAAAAATTTTAGAATGAAGAAATCCAAATAAATAAACGAAAAAACCTCTGGCAAAAAGTAAAATTCAAACAAAATTATCCCCAATTTGTTTGTTCGTTTGTTTTTTTTTTCACATTTTCTTCGACAGATAACGATCCCATGGTCGTCAAAAATTAATAAAGAAGAAAAAGAAGAAAATATTATGCGTTTAACAGGGAAAAAAAAACTAATTTAAATTTTTTTCATTTTTCATTTTTTCTTTTTTTCTTTTTTTCATTTTTCCAGCAATATAATTTTGATTTTGATTCAGAAGAGAAGAGAAGAAGAATATGATAAACATAAAATAAAATAAAAGAGCAAAACAAAAAAAAAAAAAGAAGAAAAAGAAAAAGTGGAGAGAATGTTTTTCCATTCATTCACCCTATTGAGCTCTTTAAACATAAAATATAACCATCATTGGGTGTGTTTACATTGTAAATCTTTTTCGAAAACGATTTTCACAAACAAAAAAAAAAATGAAGAAAAAGTTTCATCCCCAAAAGAAATAATAAAAGTCCAATTTTTATATTCTATGCAGTTAAAGCTTTTACATTATTATACCCGCGTGTTCCAAACAGACATGAATTTCAGTCAATCCTAAAATGTTAAAATGATTTTAATTATAAAAAAATTCTCACAAAAAGTTTGAAATTGAAGTCAAATTATTTATTTATTTTTTCTTTTTATTTATCTTTTTACAATATGTAAAAATATTTGAGATTCAGTGAAAATTGTAGAACATCAATCGAAACAATTTTCAGCATGTTTTCCATTCTTACTCCTAAACTTTTAATATTTTCTTAATACTCACTTAAAACTCTTTTGTAACACGAAATTCGAATTGGGAAATTTTATTTGTGTATTTTTTAAGAATAATACTGATACTGATAACAAATAATTCGGATTAAGGATTCAAGTTGTATAGATGTTAGAAGCACAACTCAATTAGGAAAGGCAAAGGCATTGATTCCATAATTTAGTACATGAAAAAATATTAAACATGATTTCTAAGGGACAGAAAATTTGTAGTATTTAATGAAAATTAACAACGATTATCGTAAACTCAATCATCTTTGAAAACAAAAAAAAATTCAATTGATTCTTTCTAAACTTTAATCAAAAATAAAAATATGTGTGCGATCAGTCAAATCCTTAGTATTATCATCATCATCATCATCATCATCATCATCATAGGCTTTTCAGTTTACATAATTCTCCTTAACTTTATTTTGGTCTGACTGACTTATCAATTTAAAAAATTTGTATATTTTGTAACAAGAAAAAGAAGAAGATGAGGAAAGCACTAAAGGAAAACCATTAGAAACGACTTTTCTTTTCTTTTTTTTTACACAAGTTTCAAAGTTTCTTTTGTTTTTTATTTTAAAGAAAAGTAGCGAAAGAAGAAATGAAACGAAACATTTTCCAAACAAAAATTCCTTCTTCACCACTTTTGTTTTGTTTTGTTTCTGTTTTTTTTTCTTTTATTCTCTGTTGTTGTTTTTTTTTCTGGTCCAGTTTCTTTAAAAAAAAAAATAAATATAAATAAGAATCGATGGATGGATGATGATGATATTATTTTTATTTTTATATTTTATATACGTTTTTGGTTCTACCAATTTCATATTTATACATTTTTATGGATGTTTGTACTACCGGGGGTACTACTTCGCTTCCTATTTTTTTTTATTGTGGTTAAAGGGGGAAGATTATTATTCTTATAAGAATAGAATAAAAACAGAAAAGGCAAAAAAAAAAAAAAAAAAACGAGAAAAAAAAAGGATGGACGTTACGGAATTTATATATTTTTATTTTTATTTATTTTTTCTGGTTCTTTTACTTCTATCTTGTTGTTGTCTTATAATGTGTTTGTGTATGTGTGTATATGGTTTTTAAGGGTTTATAGAGAAAATAACTATACGAGTCCTTTTGTATTGGATTGTCTATATACGGTGTGGAATCTTGATAAAGAAGAAGAAGAAGAAAGAAAAATGTTGAAGATGAAGAAGTAAAAATGTAAAAGGATCTCAATTGATTTCAGGAATATGATATTAAAAGAAGAAAGAAGTAAGAAGAAAATTTATTTATATATTGGAAAGGATGAGTAAGTGCAGATGACGGATGACGTTATGGAACAGAAAAATCAATTGAATTTTTTTCTTCTTGTTTTTCTCTCTCGGTCTAGAATGTTCCATCTCAATCTTTTGTTGATCTCAATATTTTATCGATTAAATTATTTTGTTCTTTATATTTTCACAAAATAGAGAAAAATTCAAATATGAATTTTTCTTTTTCTTATTTTGTTTTTGTATTTTCTATTGTTGTTGTTGCTGAAGTTTCGTTGTTGTTGTTTTTTTTTTATTTCCTTATTTTATAAAATATTGATTTGTTACCTTTTCCCCTCACCTCATAATACCATAATATATTTATATATTTTTGTATTTGTATTTGCGTTTGATTGTTGTTTTTGTTGTTGTTGTTATTATTATTCCAACCTATAATTTATTTTGTTTATTGTGAGTGTGAGAGCAAAAGAATCGGATAGACGAAGAGTGGGGTAAAATATAAAATGAGGTTAATTAATCTAAAGAGAATAAAACCGTGTTTATTGAGTTGTTCCGGAATTTAACCCCTTTTTTTTGTTTTTTCTTGTTTTTTTTTTTAAAGAATTTTTGGTTTTTTTGTTTTGTTTTTGTTTTTTCAAAATATGTTTATTGTTCAATTACAAATATATAAATGTTATATTTTCCCGCGTGGAATTATAAGAAAATATCATGAGCGGGGTAAGGGTATAATAGAAGAAGATAAAAAGATAAAATAGGGGAGAGATAATTTTGTATATACTTGCACAAATAATTCTATTTTTATTCATGCATTAAAATGTGGTTACTCAATCAAGTAAAAATAAAAAAATTGCATCAACAATTCAACAACAAAATTTCGATACTTAAATTTTTTTTTGTTTCCTGTTCTGTTCTGTTTTTATGAGGGGAATCCATTTAAAAGGGGATAAACATTAAATCCTTTTAATACAATGTAAGTATATATAAAGAAAATACGACGACGCGACTATCATCTTACAAAACAAAACAAAAAAAAAATATATATATCAATAAAAGAAGAAAATAAGGATGCTTTCTTTGTTTTTTTTATCTCTATAACAAAAAATATTGTCTCTATTCTTTTTCATAAAGTAACACTACCACTACTACTGATACTGATACTGATACTGATACTGATACTGATACTGATACTGATACTGATACTGATACTGACACTGATACTGATTCTAATAGTATTATAGTATACTCGGATATAGTGCGGTGTAGCAACAGGAATAATAATCAAATCTACCCATAATATTATCACCCGCAAATATTCAACTCTTATAAAGTCGTATAATTTGTTTCCAATATGTTTGATCAGAAAGAAAGAACCATGGAACAGAATAATCGCATTCATTCATCCCTTTAGTCCTTTTTTTCATAATAAATACAGACGCAATCAGACAAACATACAAGAACATTTGAAGGACTTTTTTTTTTATTCTCTTTCTTTTTTTTCCTCTTTTTATTTCTTGTAAAAAAATAAAAAAGAAGAAGAAAAACGATGAAGAAGAAAATGTTTTCAATCCCAGAAGAAGGATAATGTATTCCGTTTTTTTTTTATATTTTTTTATTTTTTGCTCCTTTTGAATATCAACGCATATAGAAAAAATAACGAAATAAATTTTCCAATAATGTTTTTCATTCGTATTCCCTTATAAGAATACTATGCGCATAATATGTATGTGCCTATTTGTGTATGTGTGTGTGTGTGTTTGTGCGTTTACGAGAGGAATAAGAACCGGGATTGTCGGTGGTGGCGTCAATTTTAAAGGTTTTTTTTTTCTTTAGGGTATTTATTTTATTAAATTCTTTTCACCCATTATGTTGATTAACTTTGAATTTATTTACGTTATGAGTTATATAAAGAAACTTGTATCTATGGAACACTTATAATTCATTGAGTTTCACTCAATTTTTAATTGAATTTTTACTTAAGAACAAAATGAGCAAATGTATAAGGAAAGATATTTCATTAATCGAATTGGTGCATTAAAGTTGTAATAGTTGAGTGAAAATATTTATAAAATTCTTCTATGATCTCATAATTTGTTTACTGATCCTTTTTTTATGATTCTGTTTTTTAGTGGTCACTCTAAAATGATTTGCATTTTTATATTTATTCGATCGGCTACAAAATTTAAATTCACAAAATCTTATCGACTTGTGAATTACAAAAACCATTTTATTAAAGGAAAAAAAATCCAATGTTTCTACAAAAGTTTGGAAAGATTTGCACAGATTTAACAAAAGATTACACAAATTAGAACAAAAGATTGTCCGGAGTAAAACGCTAATCACCGTTGCTCTGGTGCTAATCCCAAAATGCTTTCTTTTTTTTTTCTTTCTTCTTTTCCACAATTTTCTTAATATTTTTATGAACGATCCCAATAAATAAGTGAATTACTCTTACATAAAAGGAACCACCTCCCTCTCCAGAGACCAAAATATTCCAATACAACAGGAAATCTTGTGAAAGAAACAAAAAGAAAACGAGAATGAAAAAGAATTTCCTCAATCAATCGTCAGTTAATTTTTTAACCGTCCGTTGAAATTGTCGAAATCTTTTTCTCGTCCTGTCCCCTCATTTCTGGTAACGAAATCCGCATGTTTTAAGTCATTAATTTCCGTCTAGCTTTTCTCCATTATATAAAAGCTAAATGGACCGAGGTCGATGCCTTAGACACCCCTGTTATATAATATAAAGCGCAAACAAATTTCGAGTGTGTTCATTCATGTGTGTGTGTGCGTATATTTTAGAGTATGGTAAAAAAAGAAGCAAATGAAAAAAAAAAAAAGAAAAGAAAAAAAAATGCGGGTGGGTGGATGTAATGGTTAGCTTTTATTGAATTTGGGCAATGCCAAATACACTAATGTCTGGCATTTATCTATACTCTATCAGTATGTCATCTGAAGTATTTCAATTCAAAATCTGTAATGTACATATTATGTTTTTTTTTTCTTCTTCTTCTTCTTCTTCTTCTTCTTCTTTATGCTTATGTTTACATTTTTGTTTTTGTTTTATAATTGAAAGTGGTTTCTTTTTAATTCTCTTGTTTCTTTTTTTTTATGCGGGTTATGAAATTGAAATTAATTTTCTATTTCTAAATTTAATTCATAAAAAAAAAAACGAAATGAAATGAATTGAGATACTTGAGGTTGTTGGGTAGATTTAATGTTCAATTGTTTTTTTCTTTCTTTGGTTTGTCACAAAAGAAGATTGAAATAAATTCAAGAATAAAGAATTTTGTGGAAATTTAGGATGACAGTCTGTATATTTGTAATAAATTTAAATGATGATGATTGTTGAGAGGACCACAGACAATAAAATATTTGACAATATTTTTTGTCTGGATTTAAGAAAATGTCTGGACTATTTGGGTTTATCAGTAACAAACGAAAGGAGTGATGAAGGTTATGATTATGAGGTGGGGGGTTTTCTCTGTTGCTGTTGTTTTGTTGACCATTTTTTTTCTTTTGAATTTTATTTTTCCTTTTTCTTGAAAATGGTTGGATTATATTCTCTTCTGTTTATTCCTTTTTTTTTGCCTTTTTTCTTTGCAATGTCTTGGGAATTTTTAAAAGAAAAATATTCCCTTGTTGCGAATTTCTTTCTTTTTTCTTTTGTTTTTGTTTTTAAATGAAAATGAAAAATATTTCTTTTTTGCCCTTCGCGCACAATCTTCTCCTTCAATGAAGGAGAAAGGTAAAGGAATTTATTATTATTCTGTTATGCTTATAAATGAAAGTAATTAAAATTGAATTCAGTCGAGAATAAATTTTTTAAAAAATTTTTTTTTACTAATATTTATTTGATGAAAATAAAAGTAGCCTAAGCTCTCATTTGTGCTTTTTTTTGTGTCATGTTATTGTAGAAATAGAAAAATATTTTTCAATTATTTTTATTTGTAGAATTTTCTTTAGAATGTCATTGTACTTCAATAAATTTTTAAACAAGAACGGTGGACCAAAAAAAAAAAAAAAACGAAAACATTATTGACGTATGCGCTATACCATCTATACTCTTGTTGCAAAACTTGTCGAAGGGTCTTCATAGCCACAATAAGGTTGATTGTGACCTGCTTTGGTAAAATTCATCCATGAAAAATCAATCAAAAATTGTAAATTTTGTGCGCGTTTCAAATTCATATGGCAAGAGTTATATGGTCTGATTAAAAAGTGGTTCATTTAAACAGGTTTTTCTATACTGTTTAATGAAGAATAATAGACATGAATTGAATGCAATTACGAACCAATTGAATTGAATAAAATCGTATTGATTGTTATTTTATTAATTTTATTTTTATGTTTTTTCTCATCAAAAAAAAATTGAATAAAAGAAAATTTCAACATCATCATCATCATCATTATAATCATCATTATCATCATCATCATCATCATCATCATCATAGACATAATTTACGTTCATTTTTGTATACACAAGAAAATAAATGGAAAATTTTCTATGAGAAGAGTACACATTTTCTCATTCGTCTTTAATAATAATTTTTTTTTCTTTCTATTTTTGCGCTGTAATGAATTATTGCCGTTCGTATTTTACTTTCTTTTCTTTTCTTTTTTTTTTTTTTTTCGTATTTATGAAAAATGACTTGAACATGAATTGAATATCAAAAATATTCTACTTTTATTCATCAGAAATAAATATAAAAAAAAAAAAAAACTTATACCACCCCTCTCCTCACACTATCACCCCCTCCTGTCAGATTGTCTGTTCATCAAAAAAGACTAAAGGGCTTTATATACTTACCTTTACCTACCCCTAAAAACCAAACCATTTTTACCTATTTTTCAAAAAAAAAAAAAAAACTCCTATCAAATCGTTTTTCTTTTATTTATTACTTCTTCTTCAATATTTTCTTTTATTAATCACTTTTAAAAAAAAAAAAAAAAATCGTAAAACAAAAAAAAAAACAACAACAACATCAATAAAAATATTGACTTGCATCAAAAGTTCTTCGCTTTTTTGTTGTTGCTGTTTTTATTATTATTTGTAAAGAAAAATAAATAATGTGAGAGTATTTTTCTTTTGTGTGGCTGGGACCCTTTAATGTAATAAAGTGAAAAGGACAACACCAACAACAACAAAAAAATTTTATATATTTTTTTTCCATCAAAATTTAAAAGAAAAAAAAAATTAAAAATGTATAAACATGTTGAAAATTTTTTGTATACTGTTTTAGCTGGACCAATCAATATTATTAAGTATGAAATATCAACCTTCCACCTTTCTTTATTTTCTGCACATAAACTGTTTATATTTATGACAGTTTATACATTTGATCTTGAATAATATATTTGTGAAGGGTGACACCTTTGATTGACGTCTATTTAAAATTAAAGAAAGAAAACTTAATATAATTTTATCGAAACATTGAACTTCAATTGTCGTATGATGATTATAATGAGAATATGAAAGAAGAGTCACCTTGAAAATACTTACAAATAACCAAATGAAGCTTTTTGTTTTTATTTCGGATTCTAAAAAATAAAAGAAAATCACCAAAATTACAAAAAAAAGAATGAAAACTTCAATTGTAATTTGGATCTCTTTCTACACACATTATTTCTTTGCCTTTCCCACGCATACATATGCATAAATGTGTAAGTGTGCAATGACATCGATGACGATTAGAAGAAGACGTGTCACAAAACAAAACAAAAATAAAACCAACAGAATTGAAACTGTTCCCATTCTTCTCCCGTTTATTCGTTTTGACAATTTCATAAAATAAAAAAAATCGAAGAAAATAATAGAAAATCAATTTAATATAAGTATTTGGCGTCGGGATCACTTCAATAAATAGAAATTGTATGTGGTCGTCGCTTCTTCTTTTTCTTCATCTGTGTTTTTTTTTTTTTTATATTTCAAAATGGTTTTGACTATTGCCATAAACACGTCTGATGGTATTTATTCAAGGATCGTATGGGGTGTATTTGGGTTGTGTATATGATAAGGAGTATAGGAGATGAAAAGGGGATGAGTTAGGTAATTTTTTTTGTATATAGTAAGTCTAGGTGTGTGGAGTGTGGTTGGATATCAATAAGGTGAATGGATGTAATACACCCATCGTCCTTCTTCTTTTTTTCGTTTTTTTTTTTGGAAACTCTCCACTACAACAACATCATCATTATGTCAGAATAGGGATAGAAAGTAGTGAACTTTATACGATTCACCCTTCTTCTTCTTCTCTCCTTCTTAGCACATCTTCTTCTTCATGTATATGTAAGTAAGTATGTGTATAAATATAGCCGAACATGTGTGTGTGTGTATGTATGTAATTTTTACGATGATGAAAAAGAGAATATAAAAAAAATAAAAAGAAAAAGAAGAAGAAAAAAAATTGTAATAAGATTGAGACACACACCAAAGTGAAGCTTTTTAGATGCGGTGTAAGAAGCTTTTTTTTTTTTATTTGTGAAGGATAAATCTTATTTTTTCTTTTGGATCTTTTTCTTTTTCATTTTATTTTCGTTTTTTTCGTAGCTATACTTTTTCATTTTCTTTTCCTTCTTTTGCTTCAATATATATATTTTTTTTCTTTCTTTTCTTTTGGTTGTCTTTTTCACTCTTTTTGGACGGATCGTTGAATAAATGTTTAAGAATAGCGGATTTATGTGATGGGGTTATATAAGGTCTCTGGGATTTATATTATACTATATAAATACTAAGTAGAATGAGAAATTGACGGTGAGATTAACGTATTTAGTTTTGGGGGGGGGGTGGTTTTTTTTTGTATAGTTTGTGTGTTTTTGGGGGTTGAGTGTTAGGGTTATGTATGAGAAATAATAATTTTTTTTTTGGAGTATAGATAGAGAAAAGATGTTAGATTAGATGCTTGTAAATTTTCATAATATAAATGAAATGATCAAGACGGGACAGAAACATAAAATGAGAAATTGTCTTCCGTCTTTTAATAGAATTCTTTCTCTCTCCCTCTCTCTCGCTCTTATTCTTTCTTTCCTACTTTATTTTATTTATTATTTTTTTTCATCTCTGCTTTCCACATTTTACCCATTCATAAAATGATGGGTATGTTGAGGAAGTGAGAATAAAGTGTAGGGAGGTAATAGAAAGGAAGAATGTAGGATGAAAAAAAAAAATTTTATTAAATAAAATATACAATCCATATAGGAAGAAAACAAGAAAAAAGTAGAAAAAATTCGCGTGGATCCTATTATTTTTTACTTTTGGTCTCATTGGATTTGGTATTTTACGCGACTAAACTTTTCCATTTTTCTTCTGTGTTTTTTTTTGGTCTTCTCTCCCCCGTTTCTTCCGTTTATTTTTTTTTTTTTTTGCCAGAAAACTGACTCTGGGGGTCAATTGCAAGTGAACCGCATCAACACGATTTTTTTTTTTGTATTTTCCTAGCCTTTCACCTACTTTTCCTTATTGTCTGGTTAGTTTTTTTCCTTTTTTTTTTATTTTTTCTTTTTCCCACAAATAAAAAAATAAAACAAAATTAATGATGGGAACAACAACAACAGCAAAAACAAAAATGGGGAAAATAAAAATGAAGACAAAAAAAAAAATCGGAATAACCCAAATACTTCGTCTTCCAATCTCTTCACTCCCCTCTTGGTTTATCGAAGTTATGATTTGTCGATTTATAATTTTCTATTTTCCTTCTAGTTTTCCTCCTCCTGCATTTAAAAAATTTAACAAAAAAAAAAAAACAATTGGATCGCGTGCAAAAAAAATTATGTCGGGACGTTTTTTTTTCTTTCATTCTTTTCTTTTCTTTTTCTTATAAAACCAAGAAAAAGTTTCGTGTTGAAGAAAATTGTGGAAAATATGAAAAAGATAAAATAGAAAATAGAAGGAAAAAAAATTATTACAAGAAAAACTTTTGTTTTGTTTGGATTTTTCTTTTTGATTTTTAGATTTTATTATTGTTGTTTTTTTTGTTATTATTTTTTTACTTATTTTCTACCGACAAAAGAGAACCGAAAGATTATGGAAAAAAACAAAAAAAAAAAAAGAAGCAAAAACAAGGAACAAAACAAAAACATCAACCAATGGAATTTAAAAAAGAAAATCTGACATTTTCTTTAGCAGCTACACAACTTGACTTCCACCTGTAGATTATTAGGAAATTTTTGGGGGAATAAAAAAAAAACAAGAACAATAAATTTTTATTAATCCCGAAGCATTAAAGGGTTAATTTTTCTTTTTTACACTAGAATCTAGAGAAAATTTCATAAAACATTTGAGTGTTTCTTGTTACTTTATTGTTGGTGTTTTATTCCTTTTGCCTGTTGTGTTATTGATTATTAAAACCTTAAAATTATGTTTTCCATTAAAGTAACATGTAAAACCTGTCAAATTTCAGGATGTTTCCTAAATCAACAATATTTATTTAAAACAACAACAACAATATAATAATAATAGAAAATTGAAGAGAAAAAAAAACAAAAAAAAATAAAAATGTAATAAAAAATTGTGGAAAAAAAAAAATACAAAATATGGACTTTGATGAAAATTTGTAAAATCTGTTTGATTTTATAATAAAAATTTTATTTGTTTTTTTTTTTTTTTCTTTTTGTTTCTTGGAAAGAAAATTGAAAATAATGTGTTCGTTATTGTTTTTTTTTTTTTTGCTTAAATTTATGAAGCCAATTCGATTGTCTTATGATATGAGTGAAGCAGTAGAAGTATAGAGGCAAAATTGGGAAAAACAAAAAATAACAAAAAAAAAAAAAAAAGACAAAAGAGCAAAAATTATACAAGTGGAAATTTGTATAAAATAAGTATTTGTTTTTCTTTTCAGAAAAAAAAAAAATAAAAAATAAAAAAAACGATGAGCATAGATTGTAGGGTGAAAAAATCGGATATTTCTTGTGAATTAAATGAATTGGAAAAAAAAAAATGATAATAAAATTTAATCAGAATTCGAAAAAAAAATAAAGAAAAAAAAAACGTAAAGAAGCGATCTAAAGAAAATGTCCAGGGTGTAATTTTTATTCCATAAAAATAATATAATACACAATATTTTCTGTCGCGTGTCCCTTTTATAAAGAAAAAGGAGGGAATGGAATAAAAGAAAAATGTAAAATAATGGAAGAGTTTGTGAATGTTGTGTTGTTGGATAAGAAATTGTGTTAGAGTTGTTTTGATGGTGTTATTGTATAAGAAAGAGAGAAAAATATGGGGTTGGGTACACGTTGATTGAGTTCAATTTAATTCTGTTTGTATTATGTATTTATGTATGTATGTATGTGCATGTTCAATTGAGTTCCTTATTATTATTTTATATAGAAAAATATTGTAAGTGGGGGTGGGCCGTACTGATTAAGTGAGTGAATATTATTCTGTATAAATGTTTGTATGTATATTTATTGTGTGTGTGTGTGTGTGTGTGTGTGTGTGTGTGTGTGTGTGTGTGTGTGTGTGTGTGTGTGTGTGTGTATGTATGTATGTATGTATGTATGTTTATATTAAATTAAGTGGTTGTTTTCTTGAAAGACGGTTAATTAATTTACCACATGCGATTATCACAATTATACCACTATACGCACCCGTGTCACCCATTCTCACAATCTACACAATTCAATTCATATAATATATGTTTTTTTTTTTTGTTTTTTCATTTCTATTGTGTCACTTAATTTTTTTTTTGTTTTTCATCAGAAAACAAGAATAGAAAAGATGTAAGAAAATATGTTTTCGTGTTTTTATGACTTAAGTCAAATGATGTTGACGAAAGAAAAATTTTCATTCACAAGAGGGTCAAAAGGTACCGAAACTATGATGGACAGTACTGACCTATAAAATCACATTTAGATAAATAAAAATGAAGAGAATGATTTTCTGTTTTTTTTTTTTATTTTTTTTTCTATTAAATTGATATAAGAACAATGGAAACATGAAAAGTTAGATCAAAAATTTCCTTGAGGATAGTTAAATGTGGACCACCGACCAATCAGTGAGTATTTTCTTAATGCGTAAATAATAAGGAGTTTATTATTACCTCCTTTTATACTTACATTCTCTCTTCTTTTTTTTATGTATTAATTATGAACCAGTCAGTGCTGTATTAAAGGTTAGATTAGACTTTCAGATTAGACCATTTTGAAAGCTATATTTTATATACTTTATTTTCGTAAGCGAAAAATAAAAATGAAAATTATTTCTAGGAAATTGTAGGTAGTTAACACGTTCTCGCGGCGTCACATAGAAAGAAAAAAGAACGAAATAAAAAGAAAAAGAAAAGCAAAAAAAAACAAAAAACAAGCAAATATGAAAAGTTGTCAGAAATGATACATGGACGTACTTTACTTGAGTATATTTTGTTTATTTTTACAATAACAACAACAACAAAAAAGACTAAATTAAAAAAGGAAAGATAATTAAATTAAGGAAATGATAATATTGATTAAGTTAAAATAATTTCTTTTTTGTTTTGGCAAATTCTCTCGACATTTAATCTTTTTTTTTTTGGTGTTGTAAAATTTTACAAACTTGCGATAAAATTTGTTTTATCTCTTTAGAATTTACACCTACGACCTACCCTTAAATTAAATTAAATTTAAAAATACGTCGTATCGTCTATGACGGTTATTATTTCAATTATTCCAATTTAAATACTTTCGTTAAAATTTTTTTTAATAAACCAGAAAGAGTTTTATAACTTTGTAGTGTGATGAGAGAACAAATAATTTCAAAGTGTCTTGGTATGACATTCATTTCAGTAGATTCGCTGAATAAACTGGCCATGACATAAGTTTACTTTGTTAAATTCTATGTTTAGCGTATGAAATTGCAACCCCTGAGAAATGTTTTAAAAATGATAAAATTGTATTGTTCAATATTTTCAATTTTTATTTATAAAAGAAAATATCTTAAGAAAATGTTTGTGATTTTTTTTTCGATTTAAAATTTTATTAACTTTTAATTTAATTTTCTTTCAAATTAATTTTTTTTTACTATTGGTTTATTTTTCGTTCTGGTTTGTTGCTTTTTTTTTTTACAAAAATTTCTTACAAGGAAATATTGAACATTAAATGTAAAGAATTTGTCTAGTCATCTTTATATGCCACAACTTTAAAAAAATATTGAAAGTAATAAAGATGAATAACGAAAATCTAAATTAAATGGAGCCACACTAACACGCTGAAAGGTTAATTTAACTTTTGAATTAAATTTATAATCCGCAACCGAATACAACACTGAAATTGTACATTCATACAAAAAGTAAAAAAAAAAACTTTATTGTTTGATTGGATCAATGTATTCTTCATTAAGAAAATTTGTTTTATTTTATTTTATTTTATTGAATATTATTTATTATGACGTCACTTGGGTTCATATAATATAAAGACCAAAAATAATTATAAAACTTATACACATACATCTATATACAAATGGATAAATATAGGTTATTATTGGAATGTGAAGTGAGTTAATCAAAAAATGGGAATGAGTAAGAGTGAGAAAAATGATGAAGGAAGAAACTGTCATTTGTCTGGGACGTAAATGGTTAATCACGATTCAATTTGACAAGGCGTTAAGTATACTTATATGTTATATAACGAGGTTTATGGTGGTTATATAAATATACATATTCCCTTGTTGTTGTTGTTTATTTATATATATATATATATTTATTATTAGGACTTGGCACAATTAAAGTAGGAGAATATGATGGGGGGCAGGGGGATATATAGGCTTTATTATAATAATATAGATTTTTGTTATTGTTTCCTCTATATTAAGATTATAGAACCATAATACATTCTCTGTCTCTCATATATTTTAATACATTAAAATTTAAATATAAAATTCACGTCTTTTGGTTGTTATTATCAGGGGTTCAGAAACTTTTTAAATTATGTATATACGTATTCTGCCACAAGAAAAAAAGAAGAAAAATAAAAGAAAACATCCCCGGTAACGTACGACATTTGGGGGTTCGGTAATACTTACAGCTGAACACAATTTAAAAATGTTGCGATAAAACTAAAACATAAGTAAACAGATAATCACCTTTAAGTAACTTATGCGAAAGGAAGGAAGGTGTATGGTATACATTACGCGTACTGTAGTTTCTAAATTTCTGACTAACATTTTTGTTTTGTGATTGTTGTTGTTGTTGTATATTTAGGATGAGTTATCAAAATATAAATGTTAATATTATCGGATATAAAATTAATTTTTGTTAATTATGATTGATTTCATTTATATATAAATACACAATTTTCTAAAATATTACAAATTATAAAACAAAACATTAAATCTAAAAGTTTAAAGAAGAAAAACAAAAGAAAATAACAAACCGATTTATTTTCCATTCCTTATTTTTGGTTATATATTTTTTTTTATTACTTAAAACTTTAAAATTATGGTAAAACCTTTTGGTAACCTTAAAATTTATATAAAACTTTAACTAAGAAGAAGAAGATAAAGGGAAAAGAGAAACGACAACTGTAAAAGCTCACACAGTTAAATCAACGTTTTTTTTTTATTTTCCTTCTCTTCCTTTCTCTTTCACACCGCTTATATTAAACCACAATCCGGAAGAAAAAAAAAGAAGAAGAAAAAAATGCTTTTGACTTTAAAATTAATCCAAATCGATTTTTCATTTTATATTTTATAGAATTTTTCTTGAAAACCAAACCAACCATCACCGCCAGCAGCACACAACAAAAACATATATAAATGTATAAGTTGGTTATCGTTTCTAAAATGGAACTTTATTCTATATACTTATATCCCTTTCTCAGTCTAAATACATTCTTTCTAATACAGAAAATCATTCTCAGCTGGTCTCTAAAAATTAAGATTTAAGGAATCTGTATAATTTTTTTTTTTTCTTTTTTTCCCTTCCGTTCGTTTTTATTTTTCCTTCTTTAGTCCGCTCTTTATATATATATACACAAATTACTATCGTCTCATCTTCCATTTCAAATAATTTTCCCTTCTACTCCTCCATCTTCATCTTAAACGTATTCTTTCGAGTTTCTTCCACCCATCTCAAACAGACGTAAAAAAAAAGAAAGGAAAAAAAATGTAAAGAAAAACCTGAATCTTAAAGATTTTCTCTCATGACTTTATCATCAGACAATATATTTTCGATCACACCCTTAATTCATTCTTTTTTAGACAAAAGAAACGAAAAATACATATACAGAATATTGTTTCGATATTAAATGAATAATAGATGATTTGTCACTTTAAGGAATTTGTAATTTTCTTTTCTTTTTTTTTTTTGTTATTGTTGTTTTTATTTTGTTGTTGTTGTTTTTATTTTATATTACTTTAGTTTTTTTTTACCAAGCTTCTTTTTTTCTTCTTTGTAGTTGTTATTTGTTATTTTGTGCTTATCCCTTAAAATATATTAATTTTTTGCTGTTCCTTTTTTCCCACTCTGTGTTGGTTTTGCTGTTGTATCTTAAGCAAAAAGCTAAAAATAATAATAAAGAGAAAGGCCAAAATTACATTTTTTTATTTTTCAATTTCTTATTTATTTATTTTGCTTATATTTCACTTTATTGAACTTTAATTGATCCCACTCTGTAGTATAGTACTTGATCCTTTTATTTTTGTCTCTATGTGTATTTATTTTGTCATATTCTCTATATGCCTTTTTCTTATATAGAATATTAAGAGATAAAAGAGGATAATATTTTTTTTTCTAAGCGAGTCTCTTTTACCGTGTGTTCTCCTTTTCATAACAGCAACAACAATGAACAGATAAAAGAAAAAAAAACGAAAGAATAAATAAGAAAACGTTTCTTTTTTTTTTTCTTTTCACTTTTCACAACGTTCTGTATATTTTTTTGTTTTTTTTTTTCCTTACTTTTCTGTGTACGCGCGCAGACGACTTTTCGGCAGAAAAATTTTCCCAAAAACAAAAAACATAACCAACGATACACAAACACAAGAAAATAAAAAAAGATAAAACTAATTCAGTCTCGCGTTGTTTCTTGTCGGTAACTGACGAGGAATACACGTTTTCTTTGTGGATGATTATTATTTCTCACTGGAATACTTTTTGATTTTTTTTTTCTTAAAGAAGCAAATAAATAAGAATAAGAAAGAAAAGTGTTGTTTGTGTATTTATTTTTCTTCTTGTTGTTATCGGTTGTCGGTAGCGGTAGTAGTGGTGATGGTGAAAGGTGTATAACGCTTCTTGTTATAATAATAGTGAACTTGTCTTTTCATTTCTTCGTTTTTTCTTTTTATTTTTTATACAAGATTTTGGAATAAAGATGTGATCATTTTTCTTTATATATTCTATAAAAGTAAAATCTACTGTGTGTGCTTTGGTGTTGTCGTGTATTTTTCAGTTTCTTTTTCTTCACCTCTTCCTCTTCTTCACGTATCTTATGTTATTTTTTTTTCATGTGTTTCTGTGTGCGGTACATTTTAAGGATTAAATTGTGATTTAAGATTGTATTTTTTTTATTGCTTTTTCTTCATTTACTTAGTTTTAGTTTTTCTCTTTTTTTTATTGATATGTATGTGTATGTGTGTGTGTGTATTTGATGCTCTCTCTTTGGTTTTTTTTTTGCTTGATTATCCGTGATTATTCAATCTATCTTTTTCATTTATTTTATGTTATTTTATTATGTTAATTGGCTCTCCCTAATTTTATTGTTTTTATTTGTTGTTATTGTTTTTACCACATTATTTGGTTGGACCTAAAATCCGTTGTAATTAACTTAGTTCAATCTTAATCAAATTATATGAGAAAATTCGATTGAAAAGAATAAAAGAAGAGGAGAAAGAGGAAGAAAAATATATAATAAATATTGTGTTAAAGGTTTGAAGGTGGAGAAATGAAAATTGAAAAATTGGAAAATTAAATCGAAACAAAATTGAAGTGTAGTAAAGTGAAGTGAAGTGAAGAGAGACAAAGTGAAGAAAAATTATAAAAGAGAGAGAGAGAGAAAGACAAAAAGGATACAAATTAAAAATACGTGTTTTTTTTCTATTCTCGGGTAGGATAAAGCAAAATGAGTTTAATCCATTTTTATGGAAATAAAGAAAAAATATGTTTAATTCAAAAACAAAATCATCATTTCGTGGAAAATTTATTAGTGGAAATGAGAATAATAATGAAAATGATAAAAAAAATCAAACAACAACAACAAATACGGGTACAACCACAACAACAACAACGACAACATCATCATCATCATCAGGAACAACAACTGGAACAAATCAGAATGGTGTTGTTAAAACATCATCATCTGGTTTATCATATTTTAATACGAGTAATTTTACAAAATTATTTAAATCACCATCAAATTTTGTATTATCTATTGGTAATGTTGTATCGTCATCAACATCATCATCATCTTCATCAACAAAAAATCCAATATCATCTGTACCATCATCATCAGTTACAACAACATCAACAACAATTCAATCAACAATATCATCAACAAATTCAAGTTCTAGTCATCGTTTAATAATAACACCGCCGACACCACCAACAACACCACAAAATCTTGATACCAGTGGTGGTAGTGGTAATCATCGAAAAATTGATGATTTTTATAAAAAACGTAATAAAAATAATATTGATAATGAAATTGAATTTGATGATGATAAAACACCAATAATAACAAAAAATATTTTATCAAAAGTTGGGGATAAAATTGTGGCAACAACAAAAAAAAATAAGAACATTTATTCGTCATCATCAACTATAAATAATGATTGTACAGTTAAAAATGATGGTAGTGGTTACAGTGGTGGTAGTGGAGGTAGTAGTTATAGTGGTTATTGTGGTGGCAGTAGTGGTATTGGTAGTGGTAGTAGTAAAAATGATAAAAATAATTTAGTTAAAAAGAATTGTGATAATCAAACAAATCCTGTTTTTGAAACAGTTAAAATAAGTAAAATACGTCCAAATTTACCAACAACAACAACAAATAATTCATTGAGTAAAAAAATAATAACGTCAACAAATGGAATAACAACAACAAATGGAATAATTTCTGGTACAACACCAATAGCAGGAATATCTGGTATAAAAAAAACAACTGGATCAGGATTAATAACAACAACAACATCAACACGGACAATTAATTATAATAATTTTAATAATAGAATTACTGATGATATCCCATCAATATCTGATTATGATGATGAAGAAAAATATTTTCAATCAATACAATCAATAATAACAGATGCAGCAACAACATCAAATACACCACTTAGTACAACAATACAAATAACAACACCAACAACAATGATACCACAATCATCATTAATAAATAATATTTGTCATAAAAATTTAGATAATCTTAATACAGAAAAATTAATTGATGAAATTTATGAAACAAATAAAAATTTATTATTTAATGATGAGAATGAGAGTAATTTTGATATAAATAATTATCCAAAAAAATATATATTTTCATCATGTAAAATGTTAAATTCATCTGTAAGTGGTACAACAACAATATCGTCCTTATCAACGTCCTACAATAATAATAATTGTAATAATAATTATAATAATAATACAAATCTAAATTTAAATACAAGTTTAAATAATAATAATAATAATACAAATAATAATAATAATACTTGTAATTTAACAACAATTTTAAGTACAGAACTTCAGGATATAACAGAAGAAATAACATTAAATAATAATGATTTTTATCAATATCAAATAAATACAAAAAATCCATTTCTTTTAATTGATGATGATGATGATGATGATGAACAACAACAACAACAATCTCAACAACATTCTCATCATCATCATATTAATATTCTTGATGATGATGATAATGATTTAATTGTATTAAATGAAACAATTACAATAAATAATAATGAACAACAACAACAGCAGCAACAACAACAAGTAACATTAGGACAACATGCTGATATTAATAAATGTTGTATTATTGAAACGGATGATGTTAATTTACGTCAACAAAAATTGATTTCATTTGAGGTTATGACAGCACTGCAGGAGTTTCTTAGTGAACATGGCAATGATTATATAAAACAATTTTTTCAGGTAAAAAAAATAAAGCACACATTTTCTTACGTTTTTAGTTTTTATTTTTTATTTTTTGTTTTTTTCTTTTTTCACGAATGAATAATAATTTCTATACTTACATATGCGTTGTGTGTGTGTGGTGTGCTTTATAGCGCGTATACTATGTGTACCTATGTGTGTTGGCAAAAATTTTTTTTTTGTTTAAATTTAAAAGGAATTTTGCTTTTTTTTTCCTATAAAAAAAAAATATTATAGAAATTTAAATGGATTAAGGAGGGTGAGTTGCGTATACGGTTCATCTCAAGGGATCTGATTTTTATTATAATTTATGAATATATTTGTTGTTCCTTTCTTCTTTCGTCTTTTAACTTTCTTTTTTCCTTTTGTTATTTTTGTTGTTGTTGTTTTTTTTTTAAAATCATGTAAAACAATTCATGCCCCCGGTATATTCATTATTATTATTTTACTTGATATCTTGTTAATTTTCTTTTGACATTCAATAATTAAAACAATAATGGATTATTAACAAAAAATATGACAGATTTGTTAATAATTAAAAATAGAATTTATCTTCTGTTTATAATGACAAATTTTTTATGGTAAACGTGTTTTGTTTTTTTTTTTTTTTAATAAACTTCCATATGGAATAATTATCTAATTCTTCTAAATAAATAAAAGAATAAAAAAGGAAAGTGTTTTTTTTTTTTTATTATAAAAATGGACACAAAAATTGTACTTGATGTTTATAAAGTAAAAGAAGGGCAATGTACGACCGTGACTTTGTTTTACTATTAAACACATCAAAATAAATAAATATGAATTTTATTTTTTGTTTAGTTTATTGTGTAAAAGAGAGAAAGAGAGAAATAGACAGAGGGAGGAAACATAAAGTGGTAACATTTTTCTCTCTATTCAATTCTATTTTATTCCGTTCAACTTTCAAAGTACGGAGTGAATTTTTTTTTACTATTATTATTTTAATTGTTATGCATTATTTCTATATTTTCCTTTTTTTCCCTCCCCTTTTTTCGACTCTTTCTTTCCTCTATTTTATTTGAAAAATATATAATATATTAATGGGGGTTATCAGAGATGTATTGGAGACACAGGACGAACATAATAAAGTCTAAAAATTGTATTATTATGAATTGAACTTTTTTTTTATTGTAAAGTTTCTACCTCTGACCCAAATTGAACTTTACATAAAATTTTAGTATCAGATTAATGAGAACCTATCATTATTATTGTTAAAAGGAGGGAATACACCACTGAGAATTATGTATGTTTTTTTTTCTACTTTAGTATTGGTGTTGTTGTTGTTATTATTATTATTATTATATAAAATGTTTTGTAACTTGTAAGCTCTTTTGGTTTGCCCTCCCATTGACCCAATGTTAACGTTCAAAAGGATCAAAAAAGAGAAATATTTTCTATATTTATTTATATTTTTATTTAATAAATCTTCATTTTGAATAATTCTGAATAAAGTATTTGATTTGTGTAAAAACAAGAAGCAGAAGAAGAAAAATAAAAAAGAAGAAAACAAAAATTTTGCTCATCTTTTTTACTCAACAAAAAAGAAACAAAAACAAAAATAAAGGAAAACGAAAAAAAAAATGAAAATAAAAAATATCGAAAGAAAGAAAGAAGGAAAAAATCGACCTTTTTTTATAGATTATTGACATTTACAACAAGCAATTTTGTTTTTCTCTCACACAATATTTTTTTTTCTTTTTTCTTTTTTCTTTTTTCTTTTACGTTAATCAAAAGAGAGAAAAAAAACAGAAAAAAAAAAAATTTGTCTTAAGAATCTGCAAAAAAAAAAAAAAAAGAAATAAAGGAAAGAAAGAAAAATGTAATACTCCCCACCCACCCTTAAAATGTCACCAATTTCAGTCAATTAAGACATCTTAGCACCTTTTGTTACATGTACCAAAACAAAATCTCTAAATTGAATTATATAAGACCAAACCAGAGTGAGAGAAAAAAAAATAATAAAGGACGAGAGAGAAAAAATAAAAAAAGGGATAAGTAGAACAAAATTGCCACTTTTTTTTTTTAAAGGTGTTTTCACATTTTACGATGAAAGTATGATTATTCTGTTCGACCACAAAGTATTAGGTTTAGTACTTTTTTTTTTTTTTTGGCAAGAGAATATCGGATTTGCAACGAATTGGATTTCAGTATTCAGTGTGGTATAGTTGAAGTGAGAGAATTTTAGAATTTTAAGTAATGAGTATACACACACAAACACATACACACATTTTCTATAACATTTGATAGTGTAAATGATAAGTGTGCACATATGGTACTTACATTTAAATTTTAATCTGTCAAAAATAACAAGAATAGACAAAACACAGACAAACAACAAATTGTTGTAATGAAAAAAAAAAGAAGATTTTTCTAAAAGTCGTAAAATATTTTTCAATATAGAAATATTGAAATGTGTATAAAGAAAAATAAATAATAAACAGTTGGTAATTTGTAAACTTTACAAATTTACATTTTAATAAATCAATTTGGAAGTTTTCATTTTATAAAATTAAGATTTTCATGAAAATCAAAAATAACAAAGAAAAATTTACTTTTATCTTTCCTGTCAAAAAATGTTAACTTTATTTACATTAATTGGTGTTGATCTTACTCAACAGAAATAAGCCATTATTATATTAGAACAAAATTAACCATAAAACCATAAAATATCAACAAAAAAAATAAAAATAATATTATGAAAATTTTGTTCGATCAACAAAACAAATTTTCTACCCCCCTTCATAAACCCTACGAACAAAAAATAAAAACCTCTTTTCAATTTAATTCACGTATATAAATTCATATTTTTACGCACGATTACGTATTTTACTTATACAATCAAAAAAAAATAGAAAATAATATTAAAAGCTTATTGAATACAATTTTCTCCATTTTCTGAAAATGTTTACAAAAAAAAAAATTGTTTTTCTTTTTTTATTTTGTTGACATTTTTATATGATGTAATTTTCTGTTCTGATCTTGTTGAATTTTTAGGATGCAATAAGTTTAAGTTAAAACCCCTTAAGAAACATTTAAATTTTTATTTTATTTAACTTTAGTTAAGATTAAGTTTAGTAAACTCTATCATATTTTATTTATTTTTATATAAGAAATTATCTCGTTTATAGTTAAGTAGAGAACTTTAAAATATGTTCTTTTAAGTTATATCCTTTTTGTAACATTCTATTCCTACCACCCCACCCCACACAAGGTGTTGAATAACATGAAAAGTAAAAAAAAAAAAACAAAAAAAAAAGCAACAACGACGACGACGAAAAGTTTATCATTCAAACCACAACGACATAACCAAATACAACAACGATATAATACAACAACAAATAACAAACAAGAAGCAAAGAAGAAAATGTTCTTCCAGTTTCAAATTTCCTAAAATATTATATTGTTGTTGTTGTTTTTATTTTTCAGCGTGCGATAATGGTTAGATGGTTAACTTTGATGTGGGTTATTTTACCTTTAAAGTAAAAAAAAAACGAAAAGAAGGATATTCACCTTTATCCACTTTTCTTCTTAAAAAAAACCGAAAGAAAAACAAAAACAAAATTGAATGAATCAAAGGAAAAATGAGAAGAAAATTTCTCTTTTTTCAAGAATTCTTGCAGGATGGGAAGAGATGGTTGTAAAAGACAGAAAAAGAGAAAAAGAAATATTTTTCACTGAAAATTAACCCTTTTCTCATTTCATCTAAACTTAACATTTCATTTATTTATTTATAAATGACAATGACTTTTGAACTATATCTAATATATAGGTATAAGTACATGAATCCCTTTAGTTAATGATTTATAAATATATATACTTTACATTTCTTTATATTATTTATAGTAATTTAATGTTATGGAAACGATGGTTTTATAAAAGTGTTTTTTTTTTATCTTTTCTTCTTCTTCTTCATCATCTTCTTCTTCATCTTATGTAAGTATGTGTATTTTTATAAATTATTCGTGAAAGTTTTCCTTTCCTATAAATACATCATCATACATATAAGAGGAATAAAAATAGGAATAAAGATCAAAATTATAGAAATTTTAACATTTATATAGGAAAATGTCAAACAATTGATGTGTGTGGTATTCTAGTTTTAGTTTCAGTTCAGTTAAGAGGAAGAAGCTTTTTTTTTTATAATAAAATGTGACAAGACTAAAAGTAAAACAAACAAAAATCAAATAAGTTAAAGGGTAAGGTAGAGAGAGAGAGAGAGAGAGAGAGAGAGACAGAAAGAAAGAAAGAAAGAAAGAAAGAGAGAGATAAAAAAGGGAAAAATCAAATAATATTGTGAAGGCGATTTTGTTGATTTTATACTTTCGTATATTACGATCGGAAATCATTCATTTGTGGTTTTTACCTTTTTTTCTTCTTCTTCTTCTTATTTCCATATTTTCTTTTATGAAAAAAAAAAATAAGACATAGTATACAGATACCCAAATACACAAATACACTTACCCTTTAACCATCTGGCTCCAAAAGACGACACAAAAATATTTCGTATTTATGAAAAAAAAAGGAAAAATGGAAAAATGGTAAAGAAAAGAAGAAAACTTTTTCTATTTATCTTTTTTTCTGGTTCCACTTCATCGAATTTTGTTTAGGATATGATCTCAAAACATACCTTTCCCTTCTTTCTTAACCCTTCGTTAAAATCACCTAACAAAATTTTACCCACAAAATTCCTCCAACCATTAAACATAAACTTTTGGTGTTTTCAGTTACGGTCTGGTTAATGTTAGTGTTTCTCATTAGAACTTAAAGCCTGCGACTGATTTTTATATAAAAATATACACACGCATACACACATACACACACACAAACAGAATATATTTATATTTTATTATAAAATAGAGGCAATTGAGATTCTGGAAGCAGGTGGAGATAAGTTGTAAAGAGTTTTTTTTGTTGTTGTTTGCTTTTTCAGCCATCGCCATCACAGCCGACGTCGCCTACTCAACCTTAACCTCACTCACACCCCAAAAAAATACCGAAAAAGAATTGTATAAGTTAAAAAAAAAAAAAATCAAAAGTGTGTGATGAAATAATTTATATTTAGTGGATGCGATAAGAGAAGATTAGATTAGGTTAGAATTTAGACGTTAGACGAATATTATTTTTAATAAAAAAAATAAAAGAAGGTGTTTAGAAATTTTGTTTTTATTCTTTTTAGTATTAAAAGTAAATCAATAGAATCTTCTTTGCCATTCTTCTTTCTCCTTCTCCTTCTCCTTCTGTTTTGTTTTTCTTTTTTTTTTGGTTAAGAAAGGTACTTACTTATATAAGGATAATCCTCTCTTGTCTTTACCTTTTGTATTTTTTTTTTATTCTTTTGTCCTTTTTATTTTTGTGTTTTTGTTTTTTTTTTTGATTAACGATAATGTTCCAAAAGTCATTCAGCTGTGGAATTTTTTGAATCGTTTTTCTTTTCTTTCTTTTCTCTGTCTTTTCTTTTTTTTCTTTCCTTATTTTTTTTTTCTTTCGTCTTTCCTATAAAGTGATAAATTTAAAGGATAAAGTGTTTTATTAATTTTATAAGGATTGGTGCTTTTTTTCCTTTTCTTTTCTTTTCTTTTTTTCTCCTGTTTATCAAAATCAAATTCTTAACATCATCCGTCTTCTTGATTCAAGTAGGTATTTTTTTCCCCCATTTTTTCTATTTTTCTCTTTTGGTTTTTCTTTCTTCTTTAATTTTTTTTTCCTGTTTTCCTTCTCATGACAAAAGCATCTACAGAGTTTAAAGCAAGAGTATAGAACTTTTTCTTTCTATGAATTAGAATGAGAGTTTCGAAAAAAAGAAGAAGATGAAGAAGAAGAGAAAAAAAGGATCAGTCAAAGTGTTTGTTGTTGTTGTTATTATTATTATTCAAGTTACTTAAGAGTTAAGATACTTTTATATTTTCTCTTGTATATCTTTACCTGCAGTATAAGTAGGATATTGTTGACCTCTTTTTTTGTTTTCTTCTTCTTCTTTTTTTTTCTTTTTCTTTCTACTACTAGAGAGATGCTGTATTTAATTAGGTTTGAAGAAAAATAATAATAAACTAAAAAGAACAACAACAACAAGGCAAATAAGAAAACGGAAAAATATTATTTTTGTTGATAGAAAAATATGAGGGCAAGAGAAAAGGCCGTGTTGGTGCGGGGTAGAGAGAAAGAAAAATTAAATATTAAAAGGATGGAAAAGATTTTCTGTATACGAAACTTTTCTGAATAAAATTGTCTTCCTACAATTTTTCTTTCTCTAAATTTATTTATTTTATTTTATAAAAAAAAAATCACTTTATGCATTAAAAGAAAATTTCTTTCTACTAAAAATTTGTTTTTCCTCTTTTATTTTCGTTTTTTCTTTTCTTTTTTCCTTTTGTTGTTATTGTAAAGAAGTGACACGATGAACAATTCATTCTTTCTAACATGAAATTGCATTTTATGTGATGATATCAAGGACAAATAATACTTGACGTTATATTCTCAAAGATTAGAATAATTCTTTTGTTAGGGAAAGATGGGGTGACGAAATAAATCTTTTGAAAGTGGGTGAAAAGAAAAACACACAAAATAATTGAAAATGCATATTTTTTTTTTCTTATACAAATTTTGCGTTTAATAATTTTCTTTTACTTTTTTTTTTTTTCTTTTCCTTTCTTTAAATAAAAAAAAATCCTTTCATAACTTTCTTTTCTTACTTTTTAACTTCTTCTTCTTCTTCATCATTTTTTTTTTCACTACTCATTCCTTCCTATCAATTTGAATTATTGATTTATTATTCAAATAAAAAAAATGAGAAACAAAATGAAAAACAGTTTGAAAATGTAAAAGAAAATTTTGTAAGAAAAAAAAAATGAATTTCGTTTTTTATGTTATTATTTTGTATTATTTGGTTTAATTTAATACTAAAAAAAAAAAAGAGAAAAAGAAAAAATAATAAACCAACTGAAATAAAGAAAATGAAGAAAAATAAAGAGAATGAGAAAGAGAACAAAAAAAGAAATGCTTGTAAAATTGTTGTTTGATCAATTGTATTATTATGTATTTTATATTATAACTAAATTGTTTATCGTGTGCCCCTTATACCTAACTAACTAACTTACAATATTTATATGTATATCTACTTACTCGTAGTGTAGTTATTTATAAGTAGGTAGTGGGTACGTAATACGTATAAGGTAACGTAACATAAGTAACTCTTGTAAGTAAGTTAATAGAAATAAAAGAATAGAATGAATAGAATTGAATAAAAATGTGTATACTTTTAGAGAGAATAACGTTAAAAAAAAATTTATGGTTGAAAATATGTCTTATGTGATAAAGTGAATTAACTCGCATATGTTTCTTTAACAAAAGGATGATGAATTCAAATGAATTAATTTGATTCTTGTCTGTTAGCACATTTATTATTTGTTCTTGACCCTGTTATTATTGTTGCTGATTTTCGTTACGATACAAATCAATTTTTATTTCTAAATCAATTTTTTTTTTGCATGTTTCTCGATAAAAAACAAAATTCACTTGGAATATTGTCGATTTCAGGATGTTCATGTTTAATTTTGATCATGATGAAAGGTGAACAACGTGACATTTGCCTTTAGAAAAAAAAAAAAAGCTTTCAGTCAGTAGTTGATTAGGCACGTTAAATACATAGAGACCACCATGAACCACCTTCACTCACATATATAAAGAAATTCTGTTATTGTTGTTATTCAGCAAAACAAATAATTTTATTTCAGAAAATGTGAATTATATGAAAATAAAACAAAGAAAGAAAAAACAACAATAACAAATGAAAAGGAAAAATCGTTGTTTTCTTTCTTTCTTCATTTTCTATAATATATTTTATTTGTTGTAAGGATTTTCTTATATAAAATGGATTTTATTATAAAATGTTAAAGAAAAAAAGAAAAAAACAAATTGACCATTTCTTTTCATTCTTTTATCTGTCTTCAATAAAAAATAGAAAAGTTTTCTTCTTTTATTCTAAAATGCACGCATTTTTCAAACAAAAAAATATTGTCCCTTGGGTCTGTAATGCTGCTCATCCCTAATCACACACACACACACACACATCTATCCCATCCATATTCTTCTCTATATAGATAGAAATAGATGATCTTTCATTTGTGAGGAAGAAAAACACACACATTTCAATTGTCTTCATTTTTATTTCTTTCTATTTTTTCTTTTCTTCTTCTTTCACTTTGTTTTTTGTTTTTGGTCTTTCATGTTTGTACTAATAAATTTGTCACTCCGCGCTTATCTTTTCCTATCATATATTGTCTTCATGATAAACCTTACCACTTCGTAACAAGGCTCAACAAAATACACTTTTTTTTACTTCTTCTTCTTTCTGTTGTGGTTGTTGTTGTTATTATGGAAAGAGAGGGCTTTTGTTACCAAAAAAAAATGGAAACTCTTGTGAAAACCCAGGAACAAACCATATTACTTAAATTATGTATATATGTATATAAATTCTAAGGGTTGATTTAAATTTATTACCAACAGGGCATAGGGTTTTTTTTCCTATATTTATTTTTTCACTGTCGCGCGAAGCTTTTTACTCCCAAAAAAAAAAAAAAAAAACAGAAGAAGAAAAATATTTATATAAACGGATGTGTCGGTTACATATGTTCTGTTGTGTCATTACATAAAAAAAAAAAAACAAAGAAAAAATATGAAATGTTTTTTCTATAAAAATCCTTTTCTCTCCTTCGTTTTTTTTTGTTTTTTTTTTTATCTTTGTCGAAAATCATCAGAGGAAAAAAATCTTATCAGTTTCTAATCTGTAATGGTTAAAATTTTTTTTCCTTTCTTTCATTTTCATTTTGCTATACACTATGTGTTGTGTGTGTGTGTGTGTTTATATCGGGGTAAAATGAATTTCATTTTCATTTTTCAATCGAAACAAACACAAAACACAATGTTTTTTTTTTTTTTTTGATGTCGGTACATAAAATTTATTTTGACAGAATGTAAATTATTTTTTTGGTCTGTTGAACAAAAGTAAAAAAAAAAAATTTGAAAACAGGAAAAACTTGAAATAAAAGGTGTTTTACACACACACACAAATAAATTTTAACTCTTTAGAGAGGACGTCACCTTTATTTTTATTTTTTTTTTGTGGAAAAGATGAAAAGTCTTTTTTTTTTTAACTTTCTTTCTTTCAATTTCTGGAACTACTTTAACTACGTAACAAGGTGAAATTTTTGTGAACGCATTTATTCCAATTATCAAATCATCTTTGTCGCCCTCTAAAACTTTTATCCAAAAATCAAAAGAAAAAGTTTCGTTTATTTTTATTTATTTGTGAATTTATCGTCATTTTTTTATGGAAGAAAAATAAAATATTTGTGTTGGTTGGGGTTGAATGGAGACTTTGTAGGTGGATTTTTCACACGTTTCATTTATAATGTCTCCAGTAAAATATAGCGGCGATGACTAAAATAAAATAAAAAAAAAAAAACAAGAAGAAATACAAAAGTTTTTCACCCTAGTTTTTCCGCACTCTGATATTGTGGAAAAGAAAAGAAAAAAAAAACAAACTGGATGGAGAAAGTAAAAAGGAAAAAACCTTCAGAAAATGTACAATAAATTTGTGTGTAAATAATTTTTCAATAACTTTTGTTGTTATTGTTGTTGTTGTTGTGCTGTTCTTCTTATTCTTTTTTCAAAATGGAAAATGGTTTTTCCTTATATTTTTTTTTTCTTTTATACTTTCTTCTTGTTGCCTTGTTCTGTAACAAAATAATACAGAAAGAAACCAGCAAAAGAGAAACAAAGTTTTTTAATTGAAAAAGAAAATTTTCTACAAAATAAAGGAGAAGAACAAGAAGTAGAATGATGTAAATAGAAACGTGTAAAAAGAAGAAGAAGAAATGGAAAAAAGTAAAAGGGAAACAGTGAAAATTTAAAGGTAAAATTTTATTAGTTTCTTTTTGTTTTCTTTTTTTTTTGCACTCTCCCCCCACCTACTATTTGGTTTTGAAAATTAAAGGTTAAAGGTCTTCTTTCTTAATGGTAATTGTATTTGTATAAAAAAAAAAGAAAGAAAAAAAAGAAGGAAAACGAAAAGATTTAAGACCAAAGAGAAATTATTGCTATTGGAGTAATTAGTAGTAACATTTATTTAAATAAATTACCCTTCCTCTTTTCTCTTCTTCCTGTCTTTCCTACTTATTTTTTACTTAACGATTTCCTTTTACTTTAAATTTACAAAAAAAAAGATAAATACTAAATCACTTAAGTAAGTTAAAGTCTCATCTTTCACTTGTATCTCTATCTCTCTCTCTTTCTCTCTCAACTCAATCTTTCTACCACCTTTCTATCTTTAACTAATTTCCATTTTATTCATGAAAATAAAAACTGTTTTTCCTTCTATATTTATATTGTAGAAATATATACACGAGACAAAAGGTGATCTTTTTACATATACACACACACTCACACACACACAAAACAAACACACCTTTCTAATATTCTTCCCCTTTTATTTTCTTATTTTCCCTTCTTGACTATATGTACATTAGACTTTCTCATCGTCTTTTAAATATCTTTTATATTTTATGTTTTTTGATTATTCCAAACTGTTTTCTAACGAAGAGTAAAAAAAATCATCCTTTCTTCACCATTCGTTTCTCTGTTTTTTTTTTTTTTTTTTTTTTCAAATTAATAAATAAACTTCTACACTTCTTTACTTATTTATTTTTTTCAACTAGGTAAATGTTGTACGTTGTACCAGAAAGATTTCTTCAACTTTATATACGATTTAATGTTGTACCCGAGGTTTTACCAAAAAGTTATCCCTAAACTTTGTATTTTCATATAAACGTACAGTTTCCCAAAACACTCAAAATACTTGTTCAACCAATGATTAGAATTATACTAGAAATTTTAGTATAGAACTAATTTTATTGGCATCCGCATATGTAGTATTCCTTAAACTCAATTCTTTAAGTGTATTAAAAATTTGGTGTATACTAAAATGTCAGGAATGTTTCAAGTGTTCTCTGAATATCTTTGAATACTTTAGGAGGAGCATAGAATAAAATGACTACTTTAATGAAGCCGCCAATAAGTACATTGTAATAATAAAACAAAAAAAAAAACAATGAACAATAAATACGATTAAAATTTATATAGAAAATATCCTACTTCAATTTCACCTGAAAAAGATAAAAATCAACAATGATAATTGTATAGGTTAGGTAAAAAAAAAACAGGATAAAGAGGGACAGAGAAGTATATTTAAGTACCACAATTCTTTTGTATAGGTTAAAAAAAAACCAAAGAAACAAAAAAAAATTCTAATTATAAGGGATTGTGTATTTTATAGAACAAAATAATAAAAAGAGAATAAGAGTTGAACGGTAACAAATATAAAAAGTAAATGAAAATAAAAGAGTAAAGTTTATATATATATATTTTTTTTGTAATGTTTCATCGCACTTAATATTTTCCTGTTATCCTTCGTTTTTTTTTCTCTCTTTGTGGAAGATTTATGGTTTAAGCAGAAAAAAAAGGATAAGTACAACAAAAAAAAAGTGTACAGTTAATTCTTATGGAACAATAAACATTTCAAGTACCAACGAAACCACTAAAATATCCTAACCATTTACATAGTTTAATTTGATAAGAAAAAAAAAGAAGAAGAAGGAATAAAACTGACCACTGATTTTTCATTGGCATTTTGCCCATAATATAAAGAAAAATCGTATAAAAGTTATATCCTTCATCATAGCATACAGCACTCAAACTGAACAACAACAATAACAACAACAACAACAAAAATCCATCCTATATAAAAGAAAACTCCAACCATCGACAAATTCAAACAAGTGTTTTACTGATTTTTTCTTTTTTCGTTTTTTCTTTTCTTTTCTTTTTGTTCCGTTAGTTCTTTTATTTTTCCGCCTTTTTTTTTCGTCGTTTTGTTTTTCTTTCATTTTCTACTTTTTTCTTTTTTTTTTCCTCCTTCTTCTTCTTCTTCTTCGTCTTCTTCTTGTTCTTCGTCTTTAGAGTGATCGATTGGAATTTCGGAAATAAAAGAAATAAATAAAAAAAAGACGACAAACGAAAAGAAAAAACAACACAAAATTTACGAATTAAACTGATGATGTCTGAGTTGAGTTGGGAATCTTTTGCGTGTTCCTTGTGTGGGAGTGTGTGTATTTTGTGTTATGTGTGTGTGTGTGTGCATAATGTTATTCGTGTTCATTTTTTCTTTTTTTTTTTTGCGTAGCGATGAAAGAAAAACATTTTTTATTATCGCGCGCAATGCGTAAAAATAAAATTATTATAATTCACAATATTCTCTCTGTCTGTATAAAATAAATACTTTTCATATTAAGTAAATTATTAATGATTATAAGAAAATATTTAAGACAGAAAATGTACAGAATACGAGTAGGGTCTTAGAAAATCTGTTTTTTAATTTTAGTTTTTTTTTGTTGGAATAAATTTAGAATTTTTGTTACATAATTTATTTGTAAAAACACCAGAGCTGACCACATTGAAAATTACTAGACTTTGTTTACTAAGAACTACTAAAATTTCTATACCTGAACATTCTCCTTTTTTACCATTTTATATTTTATTGTGGTCTGATCAATTTACGTGAATTCATCAACCACTAGAGAATAAGGATTTTAGTATATTTTTTTATGTTCCTACTTTGACCCGTTTCAGTTATGAATTTTTTTTTTTTTTTGTTTAAACTTTTTCTTTATACGCATTCTAATTGCCTTCATAAATAATAAAACATTTTTTTATATTATTGCTTTTTAATAGAAATGTCAACCGAGTAAAAAGAAGAAGAAGAAGAAGAACAAAAAATACACACAAATAAATCGAATTCATTATTTTATTTTTAATGTTTGTTTTAATCTTTTTTCCCATTATTAATTGTCGAACGTCAACTTAACATTAAAATAAAATAAAAAAGAAAAACAAATCACACTATTCCTTAAGGGTCAAACGTTAATTGCGTGTATAAATTTCTATATATACGAAAAATAAGTTTTTTTTTATATATATTTTTCGGGATTTATTTACGTAATTGATGGATCACCATTTTGAATGGGGGTGGGAAAAATAAAAATAAAATTACATTTACGTTAATTTGCAAAAATAAATTGTGAATGAAAATTTATATTTTGTGGTTAAACTTTTTTTTTTTACTCGTATTTTGGTCGTATTATTATCCTAAAAGAATAAATGTTTGTTGTCTTCTTACAAAAAAAAAAAACACAAACATTTTAAAGAAAATTCTTGAAGCGATAAAATAAAAGAATAAAAAATTATGTTGTTGTTGTTGTTGTTCTTCTTCTTCTTCTTCTATTTCGCATAAATAAAGTGGAATTACACAAAAATTTTCTTTTTTCGTTTTATAAAACAGAAAATAAAGAAACAGAAATGTATGTTCGTTCATACCAAACACATATTCAACTGTTTTTTCTGTTTTCTTTTGCCTTGTTGTTGTTGTTGTTTATTTTGTACAATGAAAATGGAGAAAAAAAAGAGGAAGTAACGTACCTAAAGGATTTCATTTTAATAGGACTTTGATGGGTAAGGTTCTGTTTTATTTATTCTTTTTTTTTATTTATTTTGACATTTCTCAGCGTTTTATTTTTTTTTTTCTTCTTGTATTCGTTTATATTTGTGCGTGTAAGTAGTGTTCTCCGTTGTTTTTTTTTCCTTCAAATTTACTTCAATCCCTCTAGTCATTGATTTACAAAAAATAATTCATCTTCATCCTTGTCAATGTTGATATGCGTTTTATATTATTTTCCTTTTCTTCTTCTTCTTATTTTTTCGCTTTCGTTTTCGGTTTTTCAAGTGAGGTGGTAGTGAGGAGGGTGGGTGGGTGGTAGGTTAGTCAGTTTGGTTATGGGCATATGTCTTTTTTTGCCTGTTGCTCCCTTCAAGAATATGTTTTTTTTTCTCTCTTGTTTTTTTTTTCGTTTTTGTTTTTTTTTTTCTCTAGGGCTGTCATTTGTTCCATTTTAGAGAGAGGAGGTCATCCCTTATAGTGATTAATCATTTATAGCGTAGCCTAGCTATTATAACTATATTTTTCTGTCGGTCCCTTTCTCTCTTTCTCTTACTCTGTCGTCCTGTGTGTGTGTGTTTATTATTATATATTTTAAGGCTTTCCTGTCCTTTTTTATTATTTTGAGTTGATTATTAGAACATTAACGGTCAAAAAATTATTATTATCTTTCTTAAAGAATCAAAATTGGCCTAACAAATGGAAACATTTAGATCGATGACTTCCCACTTTACTACGTTTACTATTTATGGATGGAATATAGGGTTGAATTATGTTGTCTTTTTTTTTCAGTTGTTGTTGTTGTTATTGTTGTTGCTGTTATTGTGGTTGTTGCTGTTGTCATTATTATGTCTTTCTCTCTCTGATGGGTGGTGAAGTATAGTAGATTGTGTATATATGTATATGTGTGTGTTTGGTGTGTAAGTATTTATGTTAAGTCAAACAAATAAAATGAGGAGACTAACAAGGATAAAGAAAAATATCTATACCTGATAGAAATAAAAACAATGAAAAGAAAAGTGGGGTAATTTATTTAGTATAGAGAAAATTTCTATAAAATGCCGTCTTTTGAAGAAGGTTCACAACATATATAACAAGAACACAACAGCTTTCAGTTTTTTTTTTTTTTGGTTTTCTAACTGACAAGAAGGTAAAGGGAAATTGGGTAACAAAAATTGTTTTTTTTTGTACTTTTTTTTATTTTATTTATAAAGCTCCCCTCGTTCGTCTATATTACACACAACACGCTCAAAGAAAAAAAAACTAACTTGAACGTCAAGAGTTTTGTATCCCTTTTTACTCTGGTCTGGTCAATCTTAGGGATTAAAACTTTTTTTTTTCATCCTCCTTTTTTTTGTTGTTGTTGCTTCTTCTTTCCGGAACAAATTTGGATTCGATCAAGGGTGAAAAAAATGTATAAAATTCAAGAGTTTATTTTATACAAAGATTTTCCTTCTTTTGTATGCCAAAAAAAAAATCCTTCTAAAGTTTTCTATATTGGCTTTGATAATAAAAATGGTTGCATTATGTATGTGTTTTTTTCTTTGTATGTATGTAATTGTGTGTGTATATGTGTATGTGTTTGTATATTCAGTATAATTTTATTGTGATAAAATAAAATAATAATATATAGAGAAAATTTGGGGAAAATTTTCTAGAAAATAATAATATAAAAAAGGAGTCACCAACTTATATTTTGTATAACTTGTCGCTTTTTCATGTCCGTTTATTTTTCTTTTTTTCTTTCTTTCTTTTTCCTTTTCTTTTTCATTTTCTTTTTCTTTTTTTTTTATGTTTATCATTTAAGTCAAGTCACGTTATCGATGGGATAAGAAACGAATCCGATATCGATTGGGATAAAAAATTTTAATTTGGATTTTTTCTTTTTGCTTTTGCTGTTTGTCTTTTTTTCTTTTTCTTTCTGTCTTGTTGTTTGTTTTTTTTTTGATTTTTTATGTATAAAACCGAAGATGTATCTAACGATTTATCTATCTTATTTCTATGTTATGTATACGACTACAAATATATGTACCTACCTAAATACACATTATTTGTTTTTGTTGTTGATTGTTGTTCTATTATTGTTTTCTTTTCCCTTATTGCCTTTTAGTATTATTCTATGATTGAATCATGAACTAATAAAGACATACACACATAGGCATAAGTAAAAGACGAAGAAAAGATAAATAAACAAACAAACAAAAAAATAACGTATAGAAAAATACAATAAAAATATAAGACAATAAAAAAAAAGCCTATTATTACTTACCTATTATTACTTTACCTAGTTACCTACTTACTAACAGTACAGAGATAGAAAATATTCCTTTGTATTTATATATAGTTTTAGTAGAGAACAGTTTAGCGTGCAAGAGAAAATAAATATACTCATCCATCTATCGTTTACACGCACAACAAAAAGAAGAAGAAAAAGTAAAACTAGACAATTACTTTCGTTTGTTTATGGAAATTGTTTTTAACACAAAATTATTTATGTCTGCACTTTTATATCTTATTGCTTATTATTATTCTTATTATTATGATTATCATTATTTGTGTTGTTGTTGTTATTACTATTATTGTTGTTGTTGTTGTTGGTCGTTTTCATTCTATTTTTGTGTATAATTTTTTCCGCGTTATTCCATTTTTTTTAAAAGGGCTTTTCGTGTCTTTTGACAAAAAAAAAAACATAAAACAAAAACGAAGAAAAGAAAGAAAAGAAAGAAAGAAAGAAAAAAGGAAAACACACAACCGTAATACTCTTTCGTGATTATTGACTGTATAAAAACGTGATTTTTTTTTGTTTTTGTTTTGATATAAATAACTACTACTTATTACTTAAGCAAAAAAAAAAAAAAAAGAATAAAGGAAAAAAAACGGGAAAAGTAGAGAAGAAAAATAAAGGAAAGTTCAGGTTTTTTTTTGTCCTCAATTTTTTTTTTATTTTATTTGGGGGGGGGGGGGGGGGATATAAAATAAAATAAAAAAACTGTGGACATTTATAGATGAACAACTTTATTCATTGTTTCTGTTTTGTGCTTTTTAGGTGCAGTCAGAATTTAGTTGTTTCTTTATTTTATACTTTTTTTTTTTACAGAAAATGGAAAAACAATCAGACGGTTTTTTTTTCTTTTGGAGCAAAAAAAAAGGATACTTTTTTTTTTTGGTTGGGATAATTGAATTAAGGGCGAAAGATTACATAGAAAAGCAACAGAATGATTTACCTCAATTAAGTTGTTAAAGAAGATTTTTTTTTATTGATAAATTTTAATGTGCGTTTAAATTGAAACAAAACACAAAACACAAAAACCCAAAAAGTTATTGGCTTTTTTTTTTAGTTTTTAATTTAATTTTGTTTTATTTTTAATGATTTTTTATGCGTTTATGGACATTACAATGTGATTATTAACAAATAAACATTAAATGAATTGACCTAAAAAATTTAATAAACAATCACAATAATAATAACAATAAAATAGAAAAAAAAAATACAAAACTTTCATAGCGAATGAATGAAATTTCTTGTTCAGCCCACGCTATTTTTTTTTTATTAATAAAAACAACAACAAACAAACAACAACAACAACAAAAACGGTATTAAACGGTTTCCCATAACACAAATTTACCAATCCAAAGTTAAGATTTAAAAACAGTGGTTAAAATTTAAATGATTTTCTTCTTTGTTGTTGTTGTTTTTATTGTTAATTTTTTATTGTTGTATTTTTGTCTTTATTCTGATTGTTAAAATAAATTACATTATATTGTAAGTCGGAAATAATGTTATCGTCGTTGTTGTGTCGTCGTCATCATTTATGTGGGAACCAAGTACAGACTTTTATTTTTGATCAAAAATTAGAATTTGGATTATAATTAGAAAATCATTTTTGGCTTTATAAAATCTTGATTTTACTGTTGGGTTCACGTTTTAACTAAATATTTTAATAGATAATTTAGAGATAAATAAAATGAGTTATAAGAGCGGTTGGTGGGGGAAGGTAAATGAATAAATTCTATAAAAGCTTAAAAAGGTTGGAGTTTAAAGTTAAACGGAAAATATAAAATAAAATTACCTTTTTCTCACTTTAAATCGTTCTTATGAAAATTATGATTTTCTTTAACTTTATATTCTGATTCTAAACAACAACAACAATTAATTTCCAGAATAAATTTGGTCAAACCTAAATTTGTTATTTTATACTTACCTCTATTAAGTAGTTTGAAAATTATTGCCCTAAAAAAAAGAAAGACATTTCCTTCTATTGTTATGTTGTTGTTGTTGTTATTATTTTTTTTTTCTGTAATTTTCATCCTGTGATTTTTTTTCTTCTTATTCTTTCCTTTGTTTCTATCTCTTTCTTTTTTACCTTGTATTTTTTTTTTCTAATTTCTATCGGTAAGAAAATTGTATGCATAGAATAAAACACGTGCCTAATTAAATTTATCTTTATTATCCCATTGTTTATAGATTTACTATTTGAATTTCCCTAAATAAGTAATTTCCAAAGAAAAGAAAAAAAAAACGGAAAAAAAAGTTAAGTTATAAAAAAAAAATAGAAAGCACACACACACACACATAGGTAACAACAACATAAAATAAATTACAAAAGTTAATTTTGACCAAATTTATTCTGTAGTTATAAATATTTTTGTTGTTGTTCTTGTTGTTTGTTTGAAAGTGTGTCCTCCATCCATATGGAATTTATATATAAGCGACACAAAAGTAACAACAACACCACCACTACCAACAACATCAAGAAAAAATAAACAAAAATGGAGTTCTGTTTATTTTCTCTTTCTCTCTTTCTCTCTCTGTCTATTTCTGTCTATATAATATGCGATCAAACGGATTTCATTATACAATTAAAATAATAAAATTATAGAAAACAACAACAATACATAAGAAAATAGACATAAAACAAAAACCAGACTTGAAATGTTTGAAGGCATTGCGCGCGCACATTCATTATTTTAAGATCAATTCTCTATCACACAAAGATTTTTTTTTTATTATTTTTGAATTAAATTAAAAAACAAAAAAAAAACACATAATAATAATAATTATTGATCCATTGATTATTATGTGTAGAATGTGCGATAATTGATTTTTATAATTAAATTAACGAAATGAAGAAAAAAAAAAAAATAATTGTATAAATTATAGATTTTATATTTTTAACCAATTATGACGTAATTCTTGTTTAAAACGCGATCAGTTGTTTTTTTCTTTCTGTTCATTTATTTCTTGAAAATAATTTTAAATAATTCGACATGATTATTGAATTGATTTTTTTTTTTTTAACAAAAAGAAAATATTCTCAATTAATTTAATTGTTTCGAGAAAAAAGAAAATTGGAAACATATGGTTTTGTGTTTTTAGATTATTTTTTTAAGACATTAGAGTTTAGATCAAATGTCGGCATATTGTTGATGTTGTTGTAACAACGTTGCATTTATTGAATTGTTATCGATTAATGAAAAAATTGCAATAATAAAGTAACTTTTTTCCCATAAATTAAATTCATTTCTGTCATTGTGTTGTTGTTGTTGTTTTTTTTCTGTTCTGTCATTCTTTTTTAGTTTTCTATTCTGTCATTTATTGGAAAAGAAACAATCAGTATTTTTTTTTCGTCTTCTTTTAATTTACAGTTCATTGGACTAAAAGTCAATGACGCCATCAACATCATTCAAAAAGACACATCACATCACATAATATTTATATTTAGTAGAAAAAATGTTATTTCTTTTATTATTATGATTTTTTTTTATATATCTGAGATGCGTGCAAGTCTCTCACAAAATAAAAAAAGCCAACAACCAACTAGCGAACAAAAAAAAAAAAAGAACAAAAAGAAGAAAACAAAAATTATTATCAAAAAAAAAACCAATAACCTAACCAATCTAACTAAAAATAAAATCTTTGTTTCGACCATCAAAAAAAAGAAGAAGAAGAATATAGAGAAAATGAAGAACGAAAATGGTTTTAATTGATAGGATTTTACAAAGTAAGCAAACCTTCGAATGTGTGTGTGTATATATAATGATGAGAGATTTAGTTGTGTTGTAAAGAAAGAATTGGTTGGGGTTTTGGTTGTAGAATTGAAGGTGTATGAGGCCCATCCTTAAAAATCTATATATCTATCGTATTCACATCCTTCTTATATATATATATTTTTGATTCATATCAAATTCTAGATAGAATGAGTTTGATTGCTCTACTCTGAATGTAAACAAACGATTCAGATTTTTGTTTGTACAATTGAGTTAGTTATGGATGTCAAGGGAAGGGTATGAATGGTGGTAGTAATGGTGGTATTGTTGGTTGGTAAGCGGTTGTAGGTGGGTAGAAAACGAAGGAATATGGATGACTTTTAGGAAAATAAAATGATAGTATGAGTATTAAATTAAGGGTATGAATGTGTGCGTGTGTGTATGTATATGTAACATGGGGTGGTTGTTTGATGTTCTGCAAATACAAATGTTGTTCTACGTATGTAGTTTATTTATTGAAGTTTATATTTGTGTTGTTTAAGAAATTTTCTTTTGCTAAAAATTTGTTTTTGTTTTGTTATGTTTTTTTTTTATTTGAGGCGATTGAATTCAAACAAACTGAAAAGAAAAATAGAAAATAGAAAATTTCAGTTGATAGTTGAATGATTTAAGATAAAAAGATAAAAAAAGCAGAAGACAGAAATGAAGATGGTATCTTTTTACAGCTTCCTTAACTAATGATGACAATCAAAATTCACATACAGTATGTAGGAGCAGGTGTGCTAAGAATAAGTTTAATTTTGTAAATAAGGTTTTTCCACGTTTTTCTTTTCTTTTCCCTTGTTCTTTCTCTGTTTTTTTTTCATTGTTGTTTTTATTTGGTTTTTACATTTTTAATTGTTTAAAATAAAAGGAATAAAATGTAAAGACAAACAATAAAGAATGTGATAACAATAAAAGAAAGAAAATTTAATTGATTATCACACAACATTATTTTTGGCATATGTTGTGTGTGTGTGTGTATGTATGAATTTGGGGTGTGCGTATGTATGTACTGATGTGTGCATGTATGTATTCATGTAATTGTATTATGAGAATTTCAGTAAAATTTTTTTATAAAATCTAATGAAGAATTGATGAAAGAATTTTTTGTGTTTTTGTATTTATTTTGTTCTATTGTTGTTGTTTTATTTCCATTGTTGTGTTGTTGCTATTTTTTTTTTGATGATGATGATGACGAAAATGAAAGATGAGGAAAAGCATACAAGGCAATTACATAAATACAAATGTAGTTAATTTCATGGAAAATTGCTTGTTTGTTATTACGATTGATGTTAAAACAAAATATTATATGACTATACATATATATGTATGTATGTATATGTATATATGTATGTATATGTATATGTATTACCACCCTTACACCTTTCGTTAACATTACCAAATAACACCATACCACCGAAAATTTTATTTCTTTTATTTATTTAGGTTTTATGTGTTCTTTTTATATGTTAAGGAAGGTGTAAAATTACTAATTTTGGAAAAAGGATGACAAGAAATCATAATATGTAATGTTTGGAGTATATAACTTTACACGCAGACTGTAACTATATTTAAGTAATTCCGGTTTTGTTTTTTTTTTTGTTTTCTACATTTTCTTTTTCTGTTTTCATTTTGTTTTTGTTTTTCTTTTTACAAACATTTAAAGAATAACAAATAAAATAAAAAAATGTAAAAGAGTCGTTCTCTTATATTCCATATTATGATATGGAATGGAATGAATCACACACACACGCACACATACACACACATATTATTTCTAAATTATTAAACAAGAAATTCTAAAGCCACACACATTTTCACATAAACGGAATAAATGAATGTGTATGTATTGTTTATTTTTATTTGCGATATAAAAACCTCGCTATATTTTTAATTCAAAAACTGTATTTTATTAATAAGTATAAATGTGTGAGTGTGTGTAGTAATTTACTGTACTAAACATCAACACTAAGTTAACTCTTAGGTATCGTTCACAATATTATTTTTGTATCACTAATTCTAGAAATTATACTTAGTGAATTTTTGCGATGAATATTATAAGTAAAGATTTTAGATTGAGAGAAACTAGATGTGATTAAGATTCATTTTTCTACAAAACATAATTGTTCATGGTGGCCGAAGAAAAATAGATTTATTTGGGATTATTAATATTTTTAACTATTAAGCGTATCGTAATCATCTTGAAATAATTATTGCTAGAGAAAAAAAATTGGCGTGTACCGTGTAGGCTTTTACATCAACAATTTTATATGATGTTATTTGACGTTTAGGCCAAATTATTAATTTTTTTTGCTTAATTTACCAACACCTGGTATATTGTTGAAAGTAAATGAAGCACTTAATGTAAAAAATGGCACATCTGAATGAATGAATTTATTTTACACTTTTACCCTCTGTAGGAAACTTTATAAAAGATGGGATATAAATAACGAATCATGTGTCCAAAGAATTTTCAACTCACTTAAGATAGTTAAGTGAGGGGGTAATCACTATGTGCAATCCTGGGAAATGAGATGTGTAATCTGTGTGCAATCATTGTATAATTTGTATTCAGTGGGGCGCGAAATGTGTTAGTGCTTACCTTCCCTCCTCTATAGTTCTAATCTAACTAATGTTTTTTTAAGAAGAAAAACATTGTGAATGATCAATTAATGTACTTTTTTTTTTCTAATACCAAATACTTTTAAATACAATAAATGTGAAGGTGTGGTTGCATTATTATGAATGCATATTTTATAATAAAAAGCTACATGGTATGTTTTATGTATAGTTGTGTTGATACGTTATTTATTTTTTACTCTGAATAATTTGATTTGATCATATTCTAAGCCTCTTTTTTTTCCTTGAATGAAAAATACCAGTTTATTGTTTGTTATTATTTTTTTTTTTTACAAATTCAACTTTTAATAATGAAATTGAAGTAAAAGAAAAAAAAAAGAATTAAGTTTTGTTGTTTTGGATCGGTTTTTTTTTTGTTCATTTGTCTTCTCTCTGTCTCAGTCTTAATGTCTCGTTTGTAGTGATCTGATCGTCGAATGTTTTTGTAGACAGTTTTTTTTTTTTGTTTTGGTTTTTTTATTTTTGTTTTTTAGTCATTTTTCTCCCGCACCTCGTGTATTATGTTCGCGGTCTCTTGATTTGACGTTTTTCTTGATGCGGTTTGTTGATCATGTTAATCGTGTAATCGTTGTGACGATTACGTAACTTTTGTTGTTTCAAATGTGAAACACCAAAAAAAAAAAAAATAAGAACAAAATTTATAACTACCGAATAAAACAAAAAAAAAAATTTAGTGAATTACTGCGTCAGAATTTACGTGTGTTCTCCGACTCTGTGTGTGTGTGTGTGTGTGTTTGTTCTACTTTTACTGTATATTTTCTTTTTATACCGGATAGTTTTTCCATGTTATGTTTTTTTTTTTGGTTGTATTCTTTAAAAGAAAAGTAAAGAAAGAAAGAAAAAAAAAGTGCGTGATAAAGATACGTTAAATATATGACGACGGAAAAATATTATATAGAATTGTGTGTTTAGTATTTTTGTTGTTGTTGTTGTTGTTGTTTGTTTTTTTATTTGTTATTATTGTTGCTGTTGTAATATATTAATATTAAGTTTTACTACCTACTTTATAAAAGTATTACATTTTCGTTTGCCCAACAGTTAAAAATATATAACAAGAAAAAACAAAAAACAAAAAGAAAATAGAAAAACAGAAATTGAATTTTAACAAATAAAGGAAATGAAAAACATTTTTCATCAATTTATTTTTTATTATTTAGTAAATTTGTCTTAAATGGATTATAAACTTTTACTATGGGAAATTTATTTATTTTTTTTTTGGTTTCTGACCCGATTTGGGTGATTCATTTAAATTCATTTAAATTTATTGTGCTTGGCAGGGAGTTAAATTAAATAAATTAAAGTTTGACAGAATTTTTAATTCTTTTTGAAGTTTTACAATTTTCCTTCTAAACTTGCCATCCTTTAATTTGTAAAGAGATCAATGTAATAATTATACGTTATATGTATGATGACAACATCGTATCCAACTGAATTATAAAAAAATGAAAATAAAGTTCATTTTTCATATTTGTTTTTATTGCTTTAATATTACTTCATTATTAGTTGGTACTTACTACTTATTTTTATTCATCTTATGTTAATTAATTTTATTTGTTTTTCTTTCTTATTATTATTATTATTATTATTATTATTATTATTATTATTATTATTATCAACATCATCATCATAAGTATCATCATTGTAATACGATGAAGCTAATTTTCTTTTATTTTTCATTGTTATGTTTAAAACAACAACAACAACAACATCAATAGCAAACAGCAACAAAATATTGTGTTTTGTTTATTTCTTTTTTTTGCTTATTAGTATGAATTTTTTTTTTTTATTTTTGCTTATTAGTAAAATTGCTTATTAAGAAAAGAAAAGCAAAAAAAAAAAAAAATAGAAAAAAAATGTAAATACATTAAATTACAGCAACAACTACAAAAATCTCTGCTCATTTTTCTTCTTCATTTTAGTTTTGTTTTTGTTTTTAATTTTTGTGTAAAAATTTCACTAAAATTTAGTTTAAATAAGTGAAGAGTGAAGAGAGAAGAAAAAAAAATTAAAAAACGAAAATATTCTGAAAAACTTTTTTGAGTTGAAAAAGAAATAAAATAAATTCTTTAAATTTTTTTCTTTATAAATTAGAAGAAAAATGTATTTGTGTTTCGCTCTTTCATTCGTTTTGAATTGGAATTCTGCTTTTTTTTTTGTTTTTTATTATTTGAAGATTCAGAAAGATTTATTAAGAGAAAAAATGATGATGATAATTTTTTTATGGTTTTTTCACTTGAATATCGGCATTTTTGGTGTTTTTCTTTCATTCTTTCTTTACTTGATCGAACAAATTACAATAAATTGTTGTCTGATTTTGCCCTCAAGGAAATGTTTTGATTAAAAAGAAGACGAAGAAGAAGATAGAGAAAAAAAGTTACAAGTTAAAGAAAAGAAGAGGAAGACATAAAAATGGATGACATTAAGACAAAATTAAATGTGTCAAATTGTGTGTGTGTAAAAATTATTATAAAAAATTATTGGATAAAATGATGATAGGAGAGAGAGAGAGAGAGAAAAAAAAGTGTTCATTTTTTTTCATATCTTAATTCTTCTCTTTTCTCTCGTTTTTTTTTTCTTTTCATTTTGTGTATAAATGAAGAAAAAAAAAGAAAGAAAATTCTGTGAAACTATAAGAATGTTTAGAGAAAATAATCGAAAATTTTATTCAATAAAAGACAAAAGACAATCTTAAAAGAAAAGGAATAGGTGAATAATTTTTTTTTTGTAATGTCATCTGATGATGGTATAGATAATACCTGTCCCGTACATAAAGACGGATTTTTACAGGCATTATTATATCTTCAAGATACATGTAATTCATCATTACGTTGGAAACGTACACATTATGATGTCAATACAAATAATTGTTCATGTGTACTACATAGAATTTTAATTAAGGTATATAAATTTTTCAATTAAATTCCAATTCAATTCCAATTTAATTCAATTAAGTATTTAGTATTTAGTATTAGTTTATCTGTAACCTACTTATATGTTAAAGTATTCTCATTTAATAACAGCTGTTTTTATTCTACATTGTTGTTTGTTGTTGCTGCACATATATTTCTAAATGTACAAATATTTAGATTTTTCTTTTTTAATCGGTTTATTAACCTTTTTTTAAGCCCACCCAATTCATTTCTCACCTCTTTATTATTTCTTATCTATCTTTAATATACTCTAATTTTCATAATATCATCTTCATCTTGTAATTTTCTTCTTTGAATTTTGAATAGTGGGTATAATGTATAAGTGATTGCGAAAAACGTTAGAGAGGAAGAAGAAGATAAAAAAATAGGAGCCTCTATAACGATATTCTGCCACCAATCGAGAAATAATTTAATGACGGTTCAATCGATTTAATTCGTTTTGGGAATAAGTTTTTTTTTTTTTTTTTATTCAAAGAAAAATATGAGACCTTTTTTCCCATCGATTTTGTTTTTTTTTTTCTTTCTTTCTGTCCTACTCTTCTATCCTCATCTTTCTTTCTTTCTTGACTCGAAAAGAAATATATTTGAATATTTAATGTCTTCAAAAGATACTAACGATAGTAAGTGTGTAAGAATGTTGGAGTGAGATAGAAGAAGAAGAAGTACAAGAAGAAGAAGAAAAAAAAAACCAGAATCCGGAACTATATTCAACACGAACATACCAGAGTATTTTGTTACAGTTATTTATTCACGACAAACGATATAATTCTTTGAGTGATGTTGATTATCGTTTTAAGACGAAAGAAAGAATGAAAGAACAGAAAAAAAAACAAAAGAAAAGAAAAATGCTAAGATGCGAATAAGGAAAAAATTGAAAATAAAAAGAGACGGAGTAAGATGAACGAAAAGAAAAAAGAAATAATGTTTTATTAGTCTGATTCTTTGATAGTAGATTGAAGTATTTTCTCGCCTACATTTTCTCTTTTATTTTAAGGGGTGAATCGAATAAAAAAAAAAAGAAAAGGGAGAGAGAAGAAGAAGAAGAAAAAAAATATGGGGAAAAACAAAAAAAAAAAAAAGAAAAACTCTGAATGCTGGTGGTACGGCTTTGCTCTCTGTGTTGGATTTTTGGTTTTCGTTTAGCTTTTTTTATACAATTTTTTTTTCTTTTTCTTCTTCTTCTTCCTCTATTTGGATTATAACAAGTGAATGATTAATGACCTGTAGAATACTAAATTGGACATGTTTTTTGTCGCTGTTTTGTTAAGAGTTACATAAAAATCAATTAATTGTACATCAATTAGGTCAGTCCAGTGGAACTGGAAAACATAATTGGTTCTTTTATTACAAAAAAAAATTGTCAAAAGGTTTTCTATTTTTGTTTTTTTTTTCTTGTTCGTCTTCATTTCTATAAAGGCTGTCAGAGTGTGTGTGTGTGTGTATTCATGTATGTAGGCACGTCTACTCTCTTTTGTATAATTATTGAGAGCAACCTTTAATTATATTTAGTTGAGACTCAAATTTTAATGGATGTATTTCTCTTACCTGCTTTTGTAAGTTGAGGCAATTTGATTCTCTTTATTTTTCTATTTTTTTTTGTTCTTTCACAAAAAAAAAGAAAAAAATGGGGAGAAACACGAATCTCGTTACTAAAAATCAATTTTCGAAAAAGACGAAAAAAAAATTGTATTTTATTTTTGGATAAATTTCATCAACCTACACTCTTCCTTATTTTTTATAATATCCAGTATACGATACATCTTATCCCCATAACGAGAAGATTTCACTGTAATATCTCTACTCATAAATCCGTTGATAAAATTAATCATCGATCTTTTATTTGATAAGAACAACAACAACCACTAACGAACAAAAGAAAAAAAAAACATAAAAAAATGAAGAAAAAAAAGAAGGGCGCTAAAAGAATATGTTCTACCAAAAAGGAAGAAGAAAAAAAAACCGTCGATTGAAGAAGAAAAAAATAAAGCTTAATTTATCACAAATCATCCAATGTGAAAATGACTTATTTAATAAAAGCCTTATCTCATGTTGCAAAGGAAAAAAAAAAATAACGAAGTCAAAATGATATAGCGAGGAAAGCTAACGAAAATAAGAAGATGAAGAAGAAGAAGAACAAAATGCTATAAAAAAAAATCCCCACCAGCGAAAATCTTATTTTTTTTTCACTCTTGTTATTTTTTCTCTTCCCTTTTTCTCGTCGCTTTTCTTCAAATTTTTTTTTGTTCCTTTCCCATAAGAAAATAATAATAACCCCAAAAAAAAAAAAAATAAACGAAACAAAACGAATAAGATGAAGAATTGTGAAGATTGAAGATGAACGAAAAAAAAAAAATGAATAGAATAAAAAAGAAAACTAAATAAACTGAATTGAAATTTGTTTTGAAATAACTTAAGTATTTTTATTCTCTTATAAATATATTGTTTTTTTTTTCTTTATAGGAATTCACGGCATTAAGTAAAGAACTAGCACAAGCACGTGAAGCACTACTTGAACGTGATGAAGAAATAGCTGAATTAAAGGCGGAACGTAGTAATACAAGGGTAACGTTTATATTTCTAATTTTTCATTTCATTTTGTTTCTCTTCATTTTTAACAATATTTAATTTTTAATTATCTAAATTAAATTAATAAATTTAATTATGTTGTGTAAAGGAGAAAAAAAAAACAATAAAGAACAACAACATCTTTTTTTTTCTGTTGTTGTTGGTTGTTGTTGTGTTTAGTCTTTATTCTGAAATAAAATTTTTCTTTTTTTTTTTGTTATTATTTTTTATATATATTTTTTTTTATTTAAATTTATTAGCTTCTATTAGAACATCTAGAATGTCTTGTTTCACGTCATGAACGTACAATGCGTATGACTGTTGTTAAACGTCAAACAGCAACACAGGGCGGTGTATCAAGTGAAGTTGAAGTACTGAAAGCTTTAAAAAGTTTATTTGAACATCACAAAGCGTTAGATGAAAAGGTAATTTTTATATTATTTTATGTATGGTGTGTGTGTGTGTTTTTTTTTTTATTTCATTTTATAAAAATCAACCACCTATCGCAAAATTGTGATGGAAGAGGATCTCTTTCATTTCAGATCTTGACGAACTTTTATTTTTATATTTTTGTTGTTGTTGTTGTTGCTGTATTCATTGCGTTATTCATAATTTTTTTTTTATTCTATAGTTTTTAGACATATAGAGAATGTATGTACTTGAGTGAATGTTCGAAAAGGAATGTTAACTTTATGACGTATTATGAATCTTTGTGTGTCAGTCACTCTGTGTGTGTGTGTATGTTCATTTTGAAGGCATTTTTTTTTGTTTCTTTTTGATATTCATAGGATTTACAGGTTTACACACAGGACTAAAGTTTATATATGAAATTAATATTAACCAAAAAGAAAAACAAAAAATCATAGAAAAAAATAAGGATAAACAAAAGAAGAACGTCTTTGTGGATTTTGTTTCTATGAAAATATAATATAAGCGAATTATTGTGGATTGTATTTGATATGATTAGAACAGATTATGGCTAAGAAAAATGATTCTATTTTTTGTTCTCTCTTTCTGTACAAAAAAAAAAAAGATAATCCAAAGACTATTCTCCTGTTACATTCTTGTTCTTCAAGTGTGTTCCTTTTTTTCCCCATTTTCACAAAAGAAAAATATTTTACACGATTAAAGGAAATTATCCTACATTTTCTTCTTTTATTTCATTTGTTTTGATTGTTGTAAAAACTAAAACAAAAAGAAAAACACATTTACATGAACAATAAAAATCCCAATTAAAAATTGTTTATTAAAATTCACATTTTTTTTTACCCTACAAATGTCGTTCTACATTTTTCTTTTAATTGACGTTAATGGATGAAATCATTAAAAAATTGGTAGGTACTCTATTCTTAGAGCAATTTAATGATTCCTGTTAATTATAAAATTTCATTATTTTCTTTTGATTATTACTTTTTTTTTCTTCAGCTAAACCACCCCTCAAACTACATAATAAATTTCTTTTCTTTAAGGCTGCGTTCTAAATGTTTCCTCTTCTTTACGATTTTTATTAGTTTTTTTTTTGGTACTTTTATGTTGTTTTTTTCTCAATTTTAAAAGAAGCAACAAAGTCAAAAGTTTCCTTTTATTGAAAATTTATTCGAATTGAATTTTCTTTCAACATGAAATAAATTTTTTTTTTTCTTTAGAAAGATTCTGGAAAGTTAAGTCCGAAGACGTTCCAAAAATACAAAAAAAAAAAAATAGAAATTTCTTTTTTGAGTTGCTTAACTTCACTACTGAGAGTAGAAACTTTAATCTTACATGTAAGATTTAAATTTTTGACTTTGATTCAGATGGGAAAGAAGAGTAAGATTCATAATGTACAAGGGAATATTTGAAGTTTATTTGTAAGAATGATTTAGAAAGGTTTTTAGAAGTGAATGCAGCGCCCCTTTTTACCAAATAAACAAGAAAAGTGTGTGTGCAATGTATGGAACGTATTTTAAGTATAATAAATATCTGATGTTTATACAAAATGAGACGATGTAAATCTTTTTTATAGATCTTAATTTGCTTTACTTCTATATTGCTGTATAGCTTTACAACATTCAAATTAATTAGATTTTTTGATTTATTTATTATTTTTAGAGAATGAAAGTAGAAAAATATAAACATAAAAAATATATCTATTCATATAACATAAATTTTCTACTAAATAATAACAATAAAAGAAATTTATATATATTCTAATAATATAATTTTCGTCATTCTTAAAAGGTGAGAGAAAGATTGCGTGTAACATTGGAAAAGAATACATCACTTGAAGAGGAATTAAACGCAACCAAAGAAGAAGTAATTATAATTGAATTTTTGTGTTAATTTATCTGATACTAATTTGTTTAACTTTCTTCTTTTACTTTTTATTTGTTACCTTATTTTCTTCATTTTTCTAAATACAATTTTGTATTTTTATTTTAGTTACAACAATACCGATCAGGAATAATACAATCTAATGATGGAAATAAAGAGAATGGTGATGGTGATAAGGTAAAACACAATGTGAATTTAATTAATTGATTAAGAAAGAACGAAAGTTGAAATGAAAAAATATATATATATAAAAAAAGAATTCATTATTGATTAGAAATTAAATTTTCTTTATATTTTATCTTAACATTTTCTATATATGATTATTTTTCCGTTTTCTTCTTATTATTTACAGGGTGGAGGTCAAGGTATTAATGGTGACGGTAGTTTACAACAAGATTCAATTGATTTTTCAGCAAAAACACATGAATTACAAACAATAATTGAAAAACAAACAGCTGAATTATCACAATGGCAAAGACGTGTTTCAGATTTAAATAATAAAATAAATGAATTAGAAGAGAATTTAACAAAAACACAAAAAGAATTTGTTAAAGCACAAGATCAATGTGCTAAATTACAACGTGACTTGAGAGAGAATGTTGCACAGAAAGAAGATCAGGTGATGAACAGAAGAAAAGAAAAAAAAATTATAATAATAATATTAAAATTAATTGAACACTTTTTCCTCTTCTTCGTCTTCTTCGTTTTTTTTTCCTTCTGAGACTCAAACACACACACACACAAAATATAAAAAAAAAGAAGTAAAATAAAAACGATAAAGTGGAAGAATGAAGCAAAAAAAGACGAGGAAGATGGAGAGAAAAAAAAAAGTTCTACAAAAAAGAAGGAAAAAAAAAATAATATGATTTATATTTGTAGGAGGAACGAATAGCAACTTTAGAAAAACGTTATCTTAATGCCCAAAGAGAGTCAACATCATTGCATGACCTGAATGAGAAATTAGAACAGGAGTTACGTCATAAGGAAGCTCAATTGAAGGTTTTTTTTTTTTATTATTTATAATTTTTTGTGTATAAATATATTTAGTAGGGGAAAGGGAAAAATGGGGGGAAAAAAAAGGAACAGAGTGTGTCATATATTTGTACCGAATAATCATGGAAATTTACGATTTATCCCTTTTAATGTTGAATATTTTTACACCAATTATGAACATGGAATTCAAATTTAATCGTCGTGTTCTTGTTTTTTTTTTTTGTTTGTTAATTAAAGGATTTTCTGTTGTTTTATTATTCGAAGAAAAAGTTTTACGGAAAAACAGAAAGTTTAATAAAATCGATTAATCGGTGCATTTATTTTTTGTTCAATTTAATCCCTTAATAAAAATTTTGCGTGGCGTGTTGAGTTCATTTTAATAAAAAATAATTTGATATATTTTTGTTTCTACATTTGTTGTGTTATTTAACAAAAAATGCGATTTGTGAATTAAAAAGAAAGAAGAATAAGAAGAAAACAAAACAGAAACAAAAAGAGAAAAACTAAGTACAAAGGAAAAGAAAAAAAATCGTAGATTAATTGGTTTGATTTAAATCAAATATTATACGATCATTAATATTCATTAATTTGAATAATTGTTTCTGTTTTTGTTTTTGTTTTCTGTTCTATTCTTTTATTGTGTAAATAACACAACTACAATAAAACAATAATAATTACAATAACAACAATCAGAATACAACAGGAACAAAAATCTAATAATAATAATAATAATCAAAAAAAAAAAACATGAATAAAAATAAAAGGGGTGGGGAACAAAAAAAAAAAATCTGTAATATATAATTTCAGTTACACGAAGAAAAAATATCAGCAATACAAGAAAAACTTGAATTGTCTGAACAAAAATTAGCACAGTATTCAAAATTACCAGAAATGGAAGAACAATTAAAGGCACGTATGGAGGCGCTGACGCAGGTAGGATCGCAGGTAGGCAGGGGTCGATGAAAATTTACATAAGATGTTTCTCATTTGTAACATCGGAACAATTTATATTTATCTTTTTTTTTTTTTAATATATTTATTTATAACTTTTCTTTTTATTTCTTTCTTTGATTTAAAAATTAGTAAAAAAATTTTTTTTATCAAATTTTCATTTTTTTTTGTTTTCACTTTTTCGTTTTGGTAAATAAAAAAAACCTCACAATTTTAGATTTTTTTTTTTACATTTTTTGGTTAAATTCAGTGCATTACTTTTAATTTTTTTTTCTTTTTCTTTATTGTTGGTTTTTTTTTTCTTTTTTTTAATCAAATAAAATATAGATCCTAGAATAAAGCAACAAATAAAAATAAAGAGAAGAGAAAAAATTGGAAGCAAATAAATAATTAGTTTGGGCAAAAAATCAAAAAAAAAAAAAAAAAAAACGAAAGACAAACAAAAAGAGAGAAAGAAAACTACGCAACGTTAAACGAATAAAAAATGTTATTAAAATAAATCATCAAAAGACATAAATCATAAGACTTAATTTGATATTAGACATTTTTCTGTTGTTGTTGTTTCTTGTTATTATTTTCCTGGGATTTCATTTTTTTTTTGTTATGATTTTTTTTTACCGCATTTTTCATTTTTTTTTTTAATTTGGGACGATGTCAATTTTTTTCTTCTTCAATTAATTAATTACTGATATGATAATTATAGTACAGTTGAATTTAGCAATAGAGATTCTGTGATCTTTATCTAAACCTAAAAGCATTAACGTTTAACCAAAATTTCTTAATTAATTTCCATTCAAAATTATTCATTTTATTTTTTTGCTTCATAAATTTAAATGGAAAAAAAAAGAAGAGATTCACTCAAAATTAAATTCTAACAACTAATTGGAATATTTAACAACAACAAAAAAAAAATCATAAATCATAAATTTTTGGCAAAATCATTTAACTTTTACGCGAAAAGGAAAAAAAAAACACGTCACATTTATCCTGTCAACTGATTTTCGATAATGCATTACGAACAGTTTTTTTTTTTGTGTCGTTTTAGATTTTTCCCCCAAACAATAAAATTCCTTCTATAGGAATTTACTTTGGATAAAATACAAAAAAAAAAAAAAACAAAATAGTCAAGCGTATAAAATTCACGATCGATTAGCGTGTGGTTTTTTTTTCTCGTTTTTTTTTATTTTGTTGAATGAAGTAAATTCCATCATTTTTGGTATTTTTTCACTTCGTTTTTTTTGTGGTGGTTCACTTTTATTATTATGATTATGATTGCATTTAATGTTCGTGTCAGTATATTTTTTTTTTTTCAGTCGAGACTAATAATCATAACAATTAAAAAAATTTCGGATAGAAATAAATATAAAACCAAAACAGGACAAAATTTAATTAACTTTATAAAGAGAAATTTTTCGAGTGAAAACTAAAATTGTTTTCATCTTTCTAAATTGAAATTGATTGGATAATTTTTGCTGTGCAAAAAATTAATTTTTATTTTTTCAATTTAATTTTCACACACACACACACACAGCAAAAAATTATTTCTCATAAAATTCGTATGAATTTCAAAAAGTTCTTAAAAGTTTTCAAACAAAAATAATCCCCAGAAACAATTTCTCTGGCGTAGTTATGTGCGCGCTCTACTCTATTGGATAAAAAAAGAATAAATCAATTAATGTTACGAAGGACAAAAATATTACAATCGACAGATAAAGTTTAGTATCGGCATATAAAATTTATCACCCGTATTGAATACTTTTTTTTTTTTTTTGGTCGGGTTAAATCTTTCTAAAGAAGAAGAAGAAGAAGAAAAAAAAGACAGAAAGACAGCAAAGGAAAAAAAAAATCTGTTATATTCGACTGTTTTTTTTTTCTGTTGGTATTGTTGTTGTCCTTTTTTTTTTTTTTTTGTTTGTCCTCCTCTTTATTAGAGAAAAGAAATTTTCACATAAGAAAGACACAACATTTTTTTCGGTTTTTCTTTCTGTTTCTTCTTCTTTTTCTTTTTTTTTTTATTCAAAAGGGAAAAACAATGAAAAATTGTCGTAAATAATAAAAAAAAAAAAAAAGGAAAAAGAAGAAAATCCTTTTTCCAGATAAAGACAGCAAAAAGAAGAAAAAACAAATGGAGACGTTTAACAACAACAACAAAATGAGTGAATGTCATAATTTGTTGTTTATTCGTTTTGTTATCCGAACTGATAATGGATGGTTCTTATGTTTGGTAACAAAAAAAAACGAAGTCCTTTATGACGTGGGAAAAATACAAAAGTGTATGGGAAATAATGTTTGATGATTGAAAAATTAAAGAAAAATTCTATCAACATTTTATTTCGTTTTTTCGTCAAAATTAAAAAAAAGAAGAAATTTATTGATTTCTTTTCTATCTCGCCGCTCTCCTCTATCTCTCTCTCTCTCTCTTTTGTTTATTTTTTAATTTAATTATTTATTTATTGTCTCTTCTCTTCTCTTCATTTTTCTTAGTAAATTTTTATTTATTTCTTTATTTATTTATTATTTGGTTGGAAAGTGAAAAGAGTGGAAAAAGAAAAAAAAAATGAGAAAAATTTATTAAATGTTTTTTAATTTGGCTTTAGATATAAAAAATTAATACTAAAAAAAAAAGAAAAGAAAAGAAAAAGATAAGAAAGGAAAAAACCTTTCAAAAAAAAAAAAAGCACTAAATATGTACTTTTGTTAATTTTTTTTTTGTATTCTCGATGTTGGTTGATTTGGTTATGGGTTATTTTAATTCGTATAAATTATTATAGATGTGAGGTGGGATATTTATTTTGTACCTTTGTATTTGTTTATTATTATTTTATTTTTACTTTTACTTTTACTTTTGTTGTTGTCTGTCCGTAGTCTTTTTTTTTTTTTTGTTTTGTTTTTAAATAAATATTTTGTTTGTCCGTCTTTTTTTCATTATTATTGTTGTTGTTGTTGTCGTTGTTTCTTATACATAATTTATTTTTACATTACATATTTTTTTTTTGTTTTTGTTGTTTTTATTTTTTAATTAGAAGAGAGAAGGACAACACACACACACACACACATACATTTTTATGTTCACAAAGTAAAAGGAAGAAAAAAATTAACATCTTTAAAATATAAAATTTAAAAGAAAGAAAGAAAAAAAAACTAAATTCCCTGATATTGTTAAAGGAGGAGGCTTAAAGAAAGTTTGTCTTTTCCCCTTTTCTTCTCTTAATTTTTTTCTTTTTCGCTTCTTTTTTTTTTTTTTTGTTTCTTTAAATGAAAATTTTACGAGATTCAGAGAGAAAAGGTACAAAAAAAATATCTGAGAAGTGGAAAAAAACGACAAAAAAAGAAAAAAATCTTTGGAAAAATTATAACTGATGACGAATCCTTACGTAATTTATACAATTTAATATTATATTTTTTTGTTGTTGTAAAGAAACAAAGAACAACAACAACAACAACAGCAATACAAACACCAACAACACAGAATAAAAAAAAAGTTTCCCTCTTTAGGAAAATCCTCATACCACAACCACCCGACCGACCTGGTCTCATATTTTTAGGTGTCCTAATAATTTTATTTTTCTTTGTCTCTCTTACTCTCTATTTCTATCTCGCTCACATACACTATGTATTATTACACCCTCTATACCCACTTAACCATCATCGAGTTACGTATTGTCAAAATTTAATCCTTAAAACAGAAAACAGCAAGAACAACACAAAAACAACAACAACAACAACAACAATTTTTTTTTCTTTATGTAATAATGCTTTAAACGATCTATATTTTAATTCAAAAAATTTAATTCAACTTTTTTTTCATCTTCACGAGAGAGAAATTCATTTAAGAAAAGAAAAAAAATAATAATAATTTAGAAATCTTGAAAATTCTTTTTGAAACAAAACAAAAATAAAAATTAAAAGTTATTTTGGTAAAATTCATGCACACACACACACATACACATTCTCTCACACACACACATACATGTTCACCAGTAAACACATCAAACTCATAATAATTTTGGAAAATATTTTTGAAATTCAAAAAACGAGAATGGAAAAAAAAAGAAAAGAAAATAAATTTTTGTACCAAGAAAAGAAAAAAAAGGGATAAAGATTAGGGATGAAGAAAAATTTGAATGAATTTCCTTCTTCTTCTTTTTTTCTGTCTCCTTTTTTTGTTTTTCTTTTTTTTTTTGTAAATCAATAAAAACGAATAAATGTTACGCTGTGTACATCTTACGACACCCCTGCACTACTACTATCTTCTAATTTATTATAATTAAGTACAAAAGAAACATTTCACGTTTGATTATTATTTTATTTCTTTATTTACCTTCTTCTTCTTCTTCTTTCTTTCTTTTTTTTTTTTCTTTTTTTTTTTGTTTGTTTCTTTTATTTGTGTTTCTTCTTATTTTCTTTCCTATCAAAGAAACAAAAATCAAAGAAGAAAAGAAAGAAAAATCTCTCTACAAAAAAGGCAAAAAGAAAACTTTTATTAAAAGAAGGACACTTTTTTTTTGCATGCAAGCTTTTTACTTTAATTTTTTCCTTTCACTTTTTTTTTTGCACATTTTTCTTCTTCTTCTTCTTCTTCTTCTTTTTTAGATTTTCAATTACTGAACAGAAAAAGAAAAAAAAAATAAGAATAAGAATAAATCTAGCTAATAAATTAGAATAATAATAATTGTGCTAACTTTGTGTTTGAGATAATTATTTTCTTTTTTTTTATATTTTCCTTTTGGTTTCTTCTTTTTTTCCTTCTATCAATTAAGTTTTTCATTCTGTTAATAATCTTAAATTTAAATCTGTAAATTTATTAAAAAAAAAAAGGACTAATCTTAAATCTACCAAATTATTTTCTTTCTCTCTTTGATAGAGAAAAGTTTTCTCATTTTTTTTTTGTTGATCTTTTCTTGCATGCTTTTAACGTTTTTTTTTTGTTTTTTTGTTTTCATTTTGCTTAATAATTTTTATTTTTTATTTGAAATTTTTGATTTTACAAATTTTTGTATGAATAGAAAATTAATTTGTTTTTCTCTTTTCTTTATAATTTCTTTACAAAAAAAAAAACTAATAGGCACAAGAACGTCATGGTTCAGCTGAAGATCGTATACAACGTTTAGAAGCAACACTTGAAGAGAAAAATACAGAAATAATGCGTCTAAATCAAAGACTGAAAATGAATGAGGAACATAATCAAAGACTATCATCGACTGTAGATAAATTATTATCAGAATCAAATGATCGACTGCAAGTACATTTGAAAGAGCGAATGCATGCGTTAGATGAAAAAAATACATTAACACAAGAATTAGAGAAGGCACGTAAATTAGCTGAAGAATTACATCAAGAGAAAACGGATATTGTTAAGGAATTATCTAAAACACGTTTAGAAATTGAAAATTATAAACGTCAACTGCTTCAGCAGGAAATTGCCTTTAATATACAACAAACAGAAGCTTTAACACGTAGTCTATCACCAAATAATATGGTTGATGCAAATAGTTTTTCAAGAAGTGCATCACATACAAGTTTTGATACACATTCATTACGTCGTAATAAACAACGTATTGAAGAGGATCAATATGCAAGATCATTAGCTGAACAAGAATGGGGTAAATTACAACAGGCACATGCATTAGCAAATGCACAACAAGCATTTGATTTATCTAGTGGACCAGAAGGTGATGATGCTGATAGTTTATTTAGTTCTGCTGATATTATGTCTCCTAGTGGGCATACAGATGCTCAAACACTTGCCATGATGCTTCAAGAACAACTTGATGCTATTAATAATGAAATCAGGTTGGTTCTCTTTCAATAATTAAATGAAAACAATAAATATTGATAATTAAATTTATTTGTTAGTAAATTCAGTTATTTAAATTCAATTATTTTTTTAAGGATTAAAAGCACAAATTATAAAATTCAATTTAAATAATTTAAATTATTTCAGACCTAACCCAATAAACTGTATCCATTAAAATGTTTTCCTTTGATCTTGTGTTTTTATTTACCGGCAAAGTTAATTTTTTTTTTTGAAACATTTAATTTATTTTAAAGACATTTAAGACGTAACACTTCGGTATCGTTTACACTTTCTCTTGCCAAATATATTCCCCTATTTTTGAAATTGTTGTTAAACAAAATTCATTTAATGTGCTGGTCATTAGAATTGTCTGTAGTTGTAGAAAGAGAAAAATAGAATAAACGGAATGTGTTGATGAATTTATTTATTTTTTGTTTTTCAGTGGTAAAGTAAAAGACAGAAAATTTCATTATTCTTTAATTTCTTTCGTTTCATTCTAATCCTAATTATGATGAATAAACCGAAAAAAAAAACTTCTTCTCTCTTTTTTTTTTTTGCTTAATAAAATTTAATTTAGATTTTTTGACAAGAAACTTTTTTATTTTTTTTTTTGCTTAAATTAACAAATCCAGCCCGTCAAAATAAATGCGCGTTTTAATTACCTAATATTAGCTTTAATTTTATTTCCAGACTAATACAAGAAGAAAAACAATCAACAGAAGCACGTGCTGAGGAATTAGAATCTAGAGTTGGAAGTTTGGAACATATGAATTTACTTGCAAGAGGACGTTCATTAGAACGTCAAAGTCCACCATTAAGTGGTCGAAGTACACCAAACAGTCCTAATCGAGATTATCTACATAAATATCATACAGTTAGTACTTATCCTAATATTTCTGTTTATTTATTTTTTATAATAAATTCAGAAAAATTGTTTAATTAATGATAATTTCGATGGTACAATTTGGTTTACTCATCGATTACGTTAGGCTAATTTAATAAACAGGAGATTAATAAATAGTTACGTTTTCTTTTCTTTCTATCGTTTAAAAAACTTGAATAAAAAAATATGCCGAGTCCCGTTGCTTTAAGATACGAATGCAAAGTCCACCTAATCAATAGTAGGTCTCGTCAACAATTCATTGTTGATTTTTCTTCCAAAAAAAAGTGTTTCCAAAAATACAAATTATCGATTTTTAAAAATGAAATTTTGAACTTTTAGAAGTTTTGATTCTTTATTTTGTTTTTACTAAATCCTTCTGAGTTTAAAGTAAAACAATAAATTAAAGTATTAAAATCGATCATAATTCATAAAGTTTTCTTTTACAAAAAAAAAAAATCCAATATCAACAAATTAACCCCAATATAATACTTGGTAACACATAAATATAAATCTTACAGTTACAATTTTATACTTTAAGATAACAAAGACATGTTTAATACCGACCGATATACTTGTTTTTGGTATTATCTTCTCATTAACAAAAGACTCTGTTAAATACTTCTCTATTCTGTTTTACAAAAAAAAAAAAAAGAAAAGAAAATTGAACGAAAATAAGAAGAAAATGAAAATAAAATGAATGAAAGAATAGAAACCGCATCTAAATTGTATTAATAAAGATCTCCTGTTTATTATGTATTATCCTCTGTTTTTACCGTTTTTACCGTTTTGTTGTTATATATTTTTTTATTTTTGGACAATAATGGGCTAGTCAGGTTTTCATTATCCATTTTTTTTTTTCCTTTGTTTTCTTTTTTTTTTTTTTTAAATTTATTTCTTCGTATTTTTCTTTCTTCTTCTTTTTTTCATCAATTGGTTGGTTTTTTTTCATTTCCATTTTTGATGTTTCACACCATTTTTTTTTTCTTTTTTCTTTTTGTTTTTGTCTCTTCTGTTTTTCGTTTTCTTCTCAACTTTTTTTATAAGTTGTTTTGTTTCTTTTTTCTTATGTAAAATTTGTTCTTTATTTTTTGTTTTTTATTACAAAATATAAAAAGAAATGAAAAAGAAAATAAAATCAAATAAAGAAGGAAAAATAAAAAAAAAACTCTTTTCTGCTTTTTAAACAAAATAAAAAATTAATTAAAAGAAAACAAGCAAAATAAAAAAAAAGAAAAAAGAAAAATATTTCCTATGTAATGATGAAAATTGCAGGCGCCCGCTTCGATGTCGCCAGCACATCTTCATCAATATGCGTCATCTATAAGTCCTGGTCAACTATCAGAGTCTCTGCCCTCTAGTCAGGTGACTTTTTTAGTAATGAAAGAAAGAAATAATAATTTAAAACAAAATAAAAGCTTTTTATTTTTTTTTAATCAACCAAAAGTACTAATAAAAAAATAAAACAAACAAATCATCTAAAAAAAAAAAAAGAATAAAACAAAAAAAAAATCTCTTAACAAAAAATCTTTTTTTTTTTAATTCGTATTTTTAATACATTTTTTTTTTCTGTTTTTTTTTTTTTTTTTTTTGATTTCTGTCGCTTTTTTTTTATTTCACTTTTTTTCCTTTGTTTTTTTTTTTTTTTTTTTTTTTTTTTGATTTTCCTTTAACTTTGGATTTTATCTTTATTTTATTTATTAACGATTCATGATGATGATGATGAGATTAGCATGCAGTTTTGCTTCTTTTAATTTTTGATTAAAAAGAAAGAAAGCAAAAAAGAGAGAATAAAAAAAAACATTTTGCAGAAGAAGAATAACTGATGGCATGTTTTGTAAAGCTTTATTTTTTTTATATAAACGTTAATTAATTAATTAATTAATAATTACCTCCTACCACCCGCCCTGCGCCAAATGCCAAAAAATAAAATGAAAATCGTTTTTTTTTTTGTGGTTGTTGTTTTTGTAATAATATTCACAACCTATAACCGAGAGAGGAACACAATTAATAATATTTCATCGCATGATAAACGAAAATATAATTTTTATAAGAGAGGAAGAGGAAAAAAAACGTTTAATATTATGATCAATCACAACATCAAAAACCAATAAAAAAATAAATCATCTCCCTAACAGAAAAAAAAAAATCATCTTAATAAAAAAATAAAAAAAAAAAACAGAAAACATCGAATGTAGATTATTTTATAATTTTAGGTTATGATTTTTTCTTTTGTTCTTTTCCTTTTTTTTCTATATATTGTTTTTCTTTTGTTTGTTGTTGTTTTATTTTTATTTCTTTGTAAAAATTTACAACTAATTGTAAATACACTTTTATAATTAAAACCAATTTATGATTCTGAAATAAGATTAAAAATTATTGCACAACTTTTTCGTTGATTTTTTGTTCTGATGTCAAAATTGTGCAATTTTGTAAAAAAATATTGTGCAATATTATAAGCACAATAAAATATAATTAAGTTCAAATTTAGATTTCACTCTCGCCAATGGCATTGTGCAATAATATTATTTTATCAATGACATCCACGGCTTAATAATTCACTCAAAAAGGAAATATAAAAAAAAAAAACAGAAAATAGAATCAAATCCATAAATAAATTCCCCGTCAGCTTTTTTGTTATTTTTTTTTTTATCAGCATGCTTTTAATTTTCTCTTTCTCTTTATTCTCTGGCTCTGTAAACAATACATTTTAAATTATCATTTTGTTGTTTTTCTTCTCCTTTTTTTCCCATCATTATATATTGCTCTATTTTATAAATTGATGTGAATTTTTTAATTTTCTTTCTCTTTATTTTTGATTTTTAATTTTTATCAGAATTAATTATTTGTACTTATTTTTTGTTTTAACAAGAATAAAAATATTTTCGTATTTGCATGCTTTTTTTTTTAATAAAGAGAAAAAAAAAAGAGTCTTCCTAAATTAATACAAAATTCAAATAATATTGAGTCAATTTTTTTTTTTTATATAGAGAAACACAAATTTTTATACAAACTATTTTTGTTTTTGTTTTTTATATTCATCCATTTTCTCTTTTTTCTTTTTGTCTTTTTTTTTTGTTCGTCTGTGTTTTTTTCAAAAAAAAAAAAACAAACAAAAAATAGTTAAATTTACCAGCATTATCAGCTGATGTGTCACGTGATGAATTACATATGATGACTGGAAGTGCAGGTGATTCTAGTTCTGGTGGTGGTGCATCACCATTAACAGCGAGATCATTACGTTTAGAAAGAGTTGCACAAGCATTAGCTCATAGTCAAGAGGAATTAAGAAGGTTTGTTACGTTTTCTCTTATTTTTTAATATTTTCTTTTTCTTTGGAATCTTTTTTTGTTTTTGGTTTTTGGTTTTTTAACTTTTAAAACTTTTTTAAAATTTTATTGTTAAGTTTTTTGGTTTTTTGGATTTTTTATTTTCGTCCGTTTTTTCTTTTTCTTTTTGTTTGTTTTCTCTTTTTGTTTTTTGATTTTTGTTCTATCCTTTAATTGAAAATATTTTTAAATATTTTTTTTTCTTACAAAATTTATGAAAAAAAAAAAAACGAATTATGAATTTTTGTTTTTGTTTTGTGTGTTTCTTTTTTCTCCCTTTTTTTTTTACTTATTTTTGTGATCTACAAAAATAACACGCTGCTCACTTCTAATCAAACAGACGTTCAATGGGACTACAAACAATGCAAGGACAAAATAATTTAAGGTTAATCAACACAAAACAATTTCAAACAAATTTAAATTATAATTTAAATACAAATTATTCTAATAAATTATTAATTAAAAAACAACACACAAATATTATTAAACCAATTAAAAAGAATTTAATTTTATTAAAAAATAATGATAGAAATTTTAATTATAATTATCAGCAACGTCCAAAATATAATAATCATCGTTTACAAAAACAATTTCACAATAATTACAATTATCAAAATAGACAAAATAAACAAAATTTTAATAATTTTAACAATAATAAAACAATAATAAAACCATTATTAAAAATTAAATCATTAACATCAGCAACAACAATAAAATTACCAAAATTATTTAATAATAATAGAAATTTAATGAATAGTACACCAATAATATCACATATGCCATTAATTGATATTGATAAATCAATGTTTTTAATTAATAAATCACCATTTGCATTAACTGATAAACGTTTTGGTTTATTCCATCATAGTGCACCGTCATTTTCTTATCTGTGAAAAATGAAAATGCTTAACAAAAAATAAAGAAAGAAAGAAAGAAATGAGAAGAATAAAGAAAAGAAGGAAATAGAAAAAAAGTTGAAGAACAGAAAAAAGAAGAAGAAATGAAATCATTGAATGATTTACATTTATTGTATTATTATTATAAAATATAAAAGTTTTTCTCTTTCTTTCTGTTTCTGTTTCTATCTTCTTCTTCTTCTTCTTTGTTTTTTTTGTTTTTTGTTTGTATTTGTTTTGTTTTTTTTTTTTCTGATCAAATTACACTTTTCATATAATAAAAAAAAGGATAAAATTTATGTTGATTTTTCTGATAAGATTATTGTGTTTACTGTTTTTCTTCTTTCTTTCTTTCCTCCTTTTTTTTCTTTTACTTTCTTTATTTTTTTCATTGTGTTTCCATACACACACACACACACACACAGAAATAACGGAAAAATATTATTTGATTTTAAAATTTATTTCATTGACGATTTCAAAAGAATTTTCTGTTTGTTTTTCTTTTTTTTTTTTGTTCTGTTGTGTTTTTGATTAAAGAAAGATTTGTCGTTGATTTTAAAAATTTGATCAATTTTTTCTTGTTAACTTTTAAATTAAAGGAATTCCATTTTATTCCTAACTTGTCTTAATGGAAAATCCTTTTGTTTTGTCTTGTTTTTTCTTTTTTCATTTTAAAACCTCAACGACAAGTGTCATAAGTCATAACTCATAACAGAAAAGTTAAAATGATAATAATTAATAGAAAGAAAAGAGAACAAAAAAAGAAAGAGAAAGAAAATGTTTACAAAAAAAAAAAAGTTAGAATTTCTAGTAAAAATTTATTCGTGTATAAAATTTAACTCATTTTTTGTGCAAACAGAATTAAATGTGATGCGTGTGAAAGGGAAGCGTTTAGTTTGTGTGAAGATCAAATTTTTGTTATTTTTTGTTTTAAAAAAAAAAAAATTAATAAAACTTTTTTACACCAAAAGCAAGATTTATGTTAAAATTTTCAAAAGTTGAAATATTTTGCTTTGGCATCATAAAGTTTTTATCGTTATTTTTAATAAATATTTGATTGTCAACACTGAATAAATATTCTTACACCAATGGAAAAATAGAATTATTGCGTTTTAGTTAAACTTTTGAAATTTATTTGATTGAATAAATATTTTTTTTTTTTTTAATTTTCCATAAATTAATTTAATTGAATTTTTCTCACAAATTTTCTAAATAAATCAAAAAAAAAAAATGTTTTTTAATTAAATTTAACGGAATTTTTCTTGGTTAATAATAAAAAGCTGTTGACATAATTTCAATAAAGGAAAATTACGATAAAAATATGTGTGTGCATGCATGTGTGTGTGTGTGTGTGTATATGTGTTAAGGCAATAAAAATAATATTTTTCCAATTTCTCGTTTAAAATTTAAAATTACTGAAAAGTGTAATTCAATCGATCATACGACATTTTTTTTATGTGATTTTCAAATGTTTTTTTTTCTTTACACAATTTTATTTTTGTTGTTGTTTCTTTTGGTTGTTTTCTGTTAACACTTTTTTTCTCTTTGTTTATTTATTTTTTTTTTTGTTCTTTATTTATTTATTTATTCATTTATTTATTGATTGTAATTATTTTATACTTTTATAAGATTTGAAAAAAAAAAATTAGATTAAATAAAACTGAAAAAAAAAAAAAATAATAAATTTAATATTGCATGAATTTTTGTTTTTCTTTTTCTATTCTTTAAGTTTTGTTTTTAATGAATTTTATATTTTTTTTTGATTTTTAATCAAGAAACAAAAATATTCTCTGTCACTTTTTTCGTTTTTTCTTCTGTTTTCTTCTTTTTGTTTTTATTTTTGCATTTAAAAAAAAATTCGCCAAATAACGATATCACCGCAAATCATTCATTTTTTTTTTCTTTCTTTCTTTCTTCTGTTTTTAGGGAATTAGAAAATATTTTTTGCATGCTAAAATTAATAAAATATATAATTTTTATGTTGTTTGTGTTTTTTGTTGTTTTTTTTTATGTTTTTTTTTTTTATATAAATTAAAGTAAAACCCCCGCATATTCTAACCATTCCCAAACCTTTTTCTTTCTTTCTTTTTTTTTTCTCTTTGAAAAAAAATGTTTTTTTCAATAAAAAAAAAAACAAAAACAGAGTTGGAGCATCAAATTTTGGACCATCACCATTAAGTTCACGTCATGGTAGTCAAGAATCATTAAGACATTTAAATGCAATGGGTTCAATGAGTATGTTACCAACACCAACATCAACTAGTCGTGAAGCTGTTGCCGCTGCACAAAAGAAGAAGGGTATTAAATCTAGTCTTGGAAGATTCTTTAGTAAAAAGGATAAGGTAATTTATTTTATTGTTAATTCCTTTTTATTACTTATCACCCCCTTAAAAAAATTCTATTTTGTATTATAATTTAATAGGTAAAAGGAGGAAAAGATTCATCAATGCCAGATGGTTCTGCAAGTATGATGTCTATGAGTGGTTTATCAATAAGTGACATGGATAATAGTTTTGATACAATGAGCATATCAGGTGGAAAAAATCAAGGAAAAATATCATCAGTTGATTATGGAAGACAAAAGAAAAAGTAATAAATTATATATTCATTTTTTTTTTCCTAAAAAAAACAATAAAAATTCAATTTTACATGAAATCTAATTTTTCACGTTATAAAATATTCGTTTATCCTTTTCATAAACAGAGAGCACGATTATCGTCATGATTTATTGGGTGAGGCAATGAAAGCAGGAACACCATTTGCACTTTGGAATGGGCCAACAATAGTTGCTTGGTTAGAGTTATGGGTTGGTATGCCTGCTTGGTATGTAGCTGCGTGTAGAGCTAACGTAAAATCTGGCGCTATTATGAGTGCTTTAAGTGACACAGAAATACAAAGAGAAATAGGTTTGTCATATTTTCTTTCATTTACTGTTTTTTTTTAAGTTTTTTTTAATTATGTTTTTTTTTCAATTTTTGTTATGACTTCTTTTCAGGTATAAGTAATCCATTACATAGATTAAAATTACGTCTTGCTATACAAGAAATGGTATCATTAACATCACCATCAGCACCACAAACAACACGTACAACACTTGCATTTGGTGATATGAATCACGAATGGATTGGAAATTATTGGCTTCCTAGTTTAGGATTACAACAATATAGAACAACATTTATGGAATGTTTAGTTGATGCAAGAATGTTAGATCATTTAACGAAAAAAGACTTAAGAGGACAATTAAAAATGGTTGATAGTTTTCATCGTACTAGTTTACAATATGGTATCTCATGTTTAAAACGTTTAAATTATGATCGTACATCATTAGAAGAAAGACGTAAATCATCTGAAAATATGTTAGTTGATGTTTTAGTTTGGACAAATGATAGAATTATACGATGGGTTATTGCGATTGGATTAAAAGTTTGTTTACATATTTTTTTATTATTATTATTATTATTATTGAATTACAATAATTTAATTGAATTTTCCTTTTCGTTTTAGGAATATGCAAATAATTTAGTGGAATCTGGAGTTCATGGTGCTCTAATCGCTTTAGATGAAAGTTTTGATGCAAATGCAATGGCATTAGCATTACAAATTCCCACACAAAATACACAAGTAAAAGAAAAACTGAATTTTATAGTTGAAAATGTAACCTAATCTTATATATTTGTTTCTTTATAAAAAATAGGCACGACAAGGTCTTGAAATTGATTTTAATAATTTACTCCAAGTCGCCACCGATCGACGACCGGAAAATGAATTAAATAAATCTTGATCCAACGTTAGTCTATCCAGTCTTAGTGATGAATAGTAAAAAGAAAAAAACAAAATTAAATGAATAAAATACACAAAACAAAACAAAAAACAAAAACAGAAAATTGAACAATACATTATTAAAAATAAATGAATGAACAAAAAACTAATTTAAATAAATAAATTAACTAAAAATAATAATTAAACAAAGAAAAAAGAAAATGTCATAAAAGCACAATGATGTAAAAAATTTGTAAAATGCGCAAAAGAAGTGGAGGAAGAAAATTCTTCTTCTGAAGGTTATCAAAGATAAATGGAATTTATTTAGAAGAGAAGAAAATTATGAATGGCTGAAAAGGAGAAAATGTTGGATGACAAATAAACAAAAACAAATCACAAAACACAAAAAGAGAGAAAATAAAAGAAAAAACAAATAATAGAAACAGAAGAAGAAGAAGGAGAAGATGAAGAAGAATAAGAAGAAAAGTATAAAAGTTAAAATAAAAAAAACAAAAAATAAAATTTATGATAATGAAAATACATTTTAAAATACAGGTTTTTGAATTTGTAAATTATATAGTTATTATTATTATTAAATTAATTTAAAGAAAAAAAAAAATGAAAGAAGTTTAGTATTTAATAGTCGATTAGATAAATTATAATTAATTGTTGAATAAAAATTAAATTCAAAATAAAACAAAAAAATAAAAAATGGAAAACCTATAAAGATAAGATGTGAAAGTTACTAGGGAAAAACAAAATATTCACATGCAAACAAACACACACACACACACACACATACAGACAAAATACAGATAAAAATTAAAAATACATTAAAATAATAATGTTGATGAAACTGAAACCAAATCAAATAAATGAAATAAGTAAATAAAATAAATGAATATAAATGAGAAAAATTAAAGGATAGAAAAAATGAAAGGGGGGTGGGGTGTTTTTTTTTTTTTTTTCATGTACCAAATACTTTAAAACTTTTGACAAACAAACAAATGAAAAATAAAGAGAAACAAAAGAAAAATAATAAATAAATAATAAATTAATTAAAAATGCCATAAATATTATAAATAAAGTAAAATAAAATAAAATAATAATTTAAAGAAAGAAAAACAAAAATGGAGGAAAATATAGAAAGAAAAAATAAAATCAGCTTTTTTTTGTTGTTGTTGTTGTTTGTTTATTTAAAAAATGAAGAAAAAAAAAGAAATAAACAAAATATTACAACTCAATTGTACAGAGGGGGGAGAATAGAGTGGAGTAGATGAAAATTAGTTGTGTAGACAAAATAAATAAATTTTTATTTTTGTTTTCATTTTATTTCTTTCTTTCTTTTGTTCCTTTCTTTTTTTACTTTCTTTTTTTGTTCTTTTCCTTTTTATTTAAAATTTAAAAAACAATTGAAATATTTTTTTTGTTCTTCTTAATTTTTATTAAACAAAAATATTGAAAAATTTTGTTTCTTTATCAAAGAAAAAAACCAAAAGAACAAAAAAAATTAGAGAAATAAAGAAAGAAAGAAAGAGAGAGAGAGAGAGAGAGAAAAAGGTAAAGTAAAAAAATGTAATAAATAATTGTATTCTTGCTTTCAAATTTTGTTATTTTTTAAAAAATAAAAAAAAAAAAAAAATTAAAAAAAAAATTAGAAGAAGAAGAAACAGCAACAAAAGATTTATTCATCATTTTATATTTATATAATGAGAGAAATTATTATAAAAACAAAAAAAAAAAAAGTAAATATAATTGAAGAATAATGATGATAATTTGGCATTAATAAAAATAGGTACTTTTAGGCAAAAGCTCAATTTTGGACCATTTAAAGTTAAAAAAAAAAAAAAAATTTAAATAAAAAGTAAAAAAAAAAAATTAAAAAATAAAATTGTTGAAATGAGAATACAAAAAAAAAAACAAATTTAATAAGAAAAAAAAAAAAATAAAACAAAAGATGAAGAAACAAAAATAAACGGCACACAAATGGAATAAAATGAAACAAAATAAAAAATAAAAAAAAAACATAAAAGTTGGAATAAATTTAAAACTTAAAATAATAATTTGATACAGTATTGACTTGTATGTTTTCTAAATATTAATTAATTAATGATTAAAATGGAAGCAAAAAAAAAAAAAAAGAAAAAAAAAAAAAAATGTGGAAACTAAATTTAAACTAAAAATGATAAATGATGATGAAAGAAGAATAGAGAAAAATTAAATAATTAACGTTTATTATAAAAGAGAAAAAACCAATAAAAAAAAAATTAAAATAAACAAAAGAAAAAAAAAAAATAGGCTTCTGTTGTAAGAGGGGGAGACGGACGGCTCTTTATCGGATCTCGTCATTTTTCTTTCTTTTTTTTTTTTATTAAATTTTCGGTTTAAAAAAAATAATAATAATAATAAATAATTAAATAATTAAATAAATAATAATTAAATAATAAATAAACAATAAATTATAATGAATGAAAAAGGGGGGTGAAAAAAAAGAGAAGAAACAGCAAAACAGAATAAAAAAATAGAACAATAAATATTTAATATCAGAATATTGGACTACCTCTCGCTGCTAAATTTTTTTTTTTTTTTCGTCTTTATAAAATGAGAATTTGAATGTGCTTTTGTAAGAAGAATAAAAACAAAATTATTTCCCGATTTTCTTTACGGAAAAAAAAAAAAACAACAAATGAATTACATAAAATTTAATCTGAACGCTTAATAAATCGGAGTAATAACATTTATAATTTTTAATAATCACTTTTTTTTATGTTTTCCATTTAAATTTATTGTAAAAAAAAAAAAAACAGAAAACTTCTCTATGATGAAATAAATTTTGTTTTATTAAATTCAATGGGATAATAATAAATATGGAACAGTAAAAATTTAAATTGAATATTTTATAAAAGAAAAAAAAAACACAAAAACAATATCCACCGATTTTATGATGAAGATTTAAAGATTGTGACTATTTTAGTCCCATCATCCCTCCCCGATATTTTTAGGAAAACAATTCTTCATCTTATTATTATTTCATTGCAAAACAATCTGACAATTATAGAAATTTCATCGTAGATAAGTTTTACATTAACTAATAAATTTAATCATAATCACAATCAACAAATATGCCTCTGACGGATGAAATCGTAAATATTTCAACCTAACCGGATAGCAAAAATAATAAAAAAAAAGTATTTAATTATTTTGTTTTTTGTTGTTTTTAATTAAAATAGAAAGTGAAGAAGATGCAAAAAAAAATGTAATACGATTATTAATATTGAAAAAGCTTTAATATTTATTAAAACTGGGGAATTTTCTGGTAGAATAATTTTAGATTTAAGAAAAACAAAGAGAAAAACAAAAGAAAAAAAAAATCAACAAAACCTTTTTTTTTTCTTTTTTTGTGTTTTTTTTCCTGGATTTTGGGATCTTTGATTATTTAAAGAACTAAAATAAGATGTAAAAGATTTATATAAAGAAAAAACAAACAAAAAGTGGGTGCCACCGTATCATAGTTCATTTAGCAGAATTTAATCAATTTTTTTTTGTTGTTTTTTTTAATTTTCTAGAAAATGTAATTAAATATTTTTGTTGTTTTTGTTTTTGGTGACGATGATCAGTATTATAAATTGTGTAAAATACAGAAAAAAAGAAGAAGAAATTCTAAATTTTCAATCCAAGTACAGTATAACAGTAAAAATTGATTTATCCGTGTACAATTTGTTTGTTAATAAAAATTATTAATTTAAATACAATTGAATGCATTGAATAATTTAAATTTTATATTTCTTACCAATCGAAATTATCGAAAAAGCAAAATCTTCGACGTATCACGGATAACTAAAATAAAATTATTTTCAATTTTAATAAAAAAAAAAGAATTCATTTTAAACTATCCGTGAATTTAATAAAAAAAACGGATAGTCGAAAGGTTTGCGCTTTTTTTGTACGGATAATTATTAATTCTATAAAAATGGAAAAAATACAATTAGTTTGTTCTTTTATCCATGCAATTATGGATTTTTTTTTTGTCTTTATTTCCGAAGTGTAAAACAATTTTGATTAAATAATTAAAACAAAACTAAAGGAAACAATTATAGCTACTGAAGACGTTCATTTGTTCTTGTTTTTATTAGTATTTTTTTTTATTCTTTTTGTAAATAATAATTAATTTCCATTTTCATTAGTTATTTAGTGTTGGATTTTTGTTCGTATAAAAATACAATAAAAAAAAAAAGTTTTAAACGCGGAACCAAAAAAAAGTCAAAAAATAATTTTTTTTTTATTTAATTTTTTACAAAATAAAAAAATTAAGGGGAAGAAGAGAAACTTTGTTAACCAAAATTTGTAATAATGTTAAATAAGAGAAATAAGAAATAAACAATTAAAAAGAGAAAATAAAAAAAATGGTAAAAAAAAGTAAAAATGAGAAAATTAAAAATAAGGAAAAAATTTAAAAAAAAAAAAGTAAATAATTAATGAATAGTAAGTTATAAGTATGTAAGGAATAATGGTTATCTATAAAATTTATTAATTATTGATTAATTATTATTATTATTATTATTATTGTGAACAAAAAAAACAAAAACAAAAATGAAAAATTAAAAAAATTAAGAAGTTAAAAAATGATTTAAGAAAAGAAAAAAGTAAAAATTATAAATAAATAAATAATAATAATAAAATAATGATTAAAAATAAATTATGAAATAAAAACAAATAAAAAGAAAATGTTTTTAGATGAAGAAGAAGAAGAAGAAGCGTATATATTAATGAAACAAGAAAATGATGAAAGAAAAGAAAGAAAGAAAATATATAAAAAAAAAAAATTATATATTCTATACAGTTTTAGCATAATTAATTAAGAAAAAAAAAAAAAAAAATGTATGTTGTAAGAGACAAGTACTAAACTACCAAAATACGCTTTTATTTTAGTCACCTTGCGGTAGTTTTAAATTATAATTAAATTAAAAAAATAATATATTTAGTTAGATAGTTTTTTTTTTTTAGTTCTTTTTTCTTTTTTGTTTTTTTCATTTTTCGTTCTTTCTTTGAAGACAACCAAAAAACAAAAAAAAAAAACAAAAGTTTGTGTTCTCAAATGATTAAAAATCGTAACTAAATCGAAATTTTTGGCTGCTCTATTTTTTTGAAGTAAGTTTAGTGCGTGTTTATTTATTGTATTCTTTTTTTTTTTTCCTATAATTTGTAAAATTTTACAAATAATTTTGTATTTTCATATTTAAATCTAAAGTGTTGCTATAATTTATATATAATTCTTCTGGTTTCCCCTTTTACTGCTATAAATATTTAATTTGTTATTGTCCAAATATATTGATCGGACCCGTGTGTTTATTGTACAAGGAATGATTTATTTATATTCATGACCATAAAAACAATAATATTGTAAATTTTCTTAAAGTAAAATTTTTTCACACTAATATTATTATTGACATTAAATTTAATAATTTTTTTTATTCTATGGAAATGTTAAAATTCTGTTGAACGTTTACAAAGAATTAGATTGAGAATTTTAATTTTTATCATAATTATAATTTTTCTTTTCTTTTATAAAAACTTTTTACTGAATATTATTTTCAGTAGAATTTATATAATTAATAAAATAAGAAAGTCCAAAAATTCCTCAATTTAATTTTATATTTTTATATACATATATTTTTTTTTATCTAAAATTAAATTGTTAAATTGAAATTACCAAAACAAAATGTAACTTATAAAATTTACAAGAATTTTGTCGGTACTACGTAACTTCATTTGTTCCTTTGATTTTTTTTTTTGAATAAATTGTGTAGACGATTTTGTTGTGTACAAGAATGAAATTTTATAAAGAACAAAACTGCATTTGTTTTTTTTTTTTTTGATTGGGATTAATTCTGTTTAGTTTTTGTAGAATGAATCAACATTTATTTCATAAAATATTTCCGTTTTCTATCTAATTATTAAATTGGTAAAATTTTCTTTTGATGCGCGTACATTTATCAAGCCCTTGTTAAATTTTGTTTTTTTTTTTATATAGATTATTAAGAAATTGTTCCAAAATGGAACATTCATTCCATTTAATCATATAATTTATGTCACATTAATTCAAATAATAATTTCTAGTTATACATAAATTTTTAATCAATTTGAAACACATTTCTTTATGTATGGTATTTATTGCATAGTATTTGTTAGGGAAGGGGGATGGGGGGTGGTTGGGGGTGCTGTTTTTTTATAAACAAATTTTCTTATTATTTATACAATAATTAAAGAGTCCAAAGTGTTTACCAAATCTATTAATTTTTGTGACAACTTTAAAAACGGATTAAAAAAAAAGTATTAAAAAAAGTTGGTTTAGTTTTTTGTTTCTATTTTTTTTTCTTTTGTCTTTTTTAAGATTCGCAACAATTGATTTGTTTCAATTAATGATTAAGAGAAGAGATGATCAATTTGTGATCATTAAAAAAAATAAAATGCTTATAGAATTAGTTATCGATAATGTAAATGAACGATAAATATTTATATTTTTTACTAAAAATATTCGTAATTTGTTTTATTAAAAAAATTTTAAAATGCATTCTGTCATTTCATTCATCATTTGATGCGAATCTTTTAAGAAACCAAAGAAAAAAAAAACACTCTTATTTTTTTGTCTTTCTGTTGAACTGTTTGGAACAACATTTTATTTATTTTTTCTCAAATCTAAACGTCATAATTATTAATTATTATATTTTCTATAAAAACTATTTAAAGGAAAACTATCTAAAATTATTCTAAATTAATTATAATTTAAAACTCGAAAACAAACAAAAGAGAAAAAAAAGAATCCTAGATAATAAATAATAAATTAAAAAAATTATACTAAAAGAATAAAACTAAAAAGAAAAAGATTCATTATTGTACTCATACTTATTAATATTTATCCAGGACAAAAAACAGAAATTTCTATAAATTATCATCAATTTTAATTTGAAAGCGAAAAAAATTTAATAAATAATAATAAAAGTCATTCGTGATCATTTTGGGATGAAACGGGAGGTAATTGAGAATGTGGGGTGTTGACGCCTTATTTCCGGTTGTTTGTTTCAAAAAAAGTTTCTTAGAAAATTAATTTAATAAAATATATGAAAATATTGTTTTGTTCTTTATTTTTTTTTTTTTTTGTTTCTCATTTTCACTATTTTCTTTTTTTCATTTCTGTGAAAATTACAAAAAAAAAAAAAAACAAAACAAAAAAAATGAAACATACAAAATGTTTGTAAAGCACAAAATATAATTTGCTTCATTATTAGATTTAATTGTTTTTTTCCTTTCTAAATAAAAATCGAAATGAAAATAGAAATTATAAAAAAAAAAAAAAAAAATAGTACAAAAAGAATGTCAAAAATTTTCGTTAATTCTTCGTTAAGTTTTTTTTTTTCATTCTTTTTTCCCAAAAACCACAAAACAATTAATTTTCTTTCTTTTGTTTCATTTTCTTTTTATTCGTTTCGGTATTTTCTATTTTTTTTTTTTTTGTATTGAAAAAAAAAGATAAATAAATAAATATTTTGTAAATATTTAATTCTAGTCGCCTGATACATATTTTTTTAGAGAGAAAATAAAAACAAAAAAAAAATTATTATACTTTTAAACGAACATAATCAATTTTTGTAAATTTAAAGAAAAAACAAAATTATAAATTATAAATTATAAGGAAAAAAGAATTGGAATGATCATGTTGTACACACACACACACACAAACACACATGCATAGACAAAAAGTAAGAAGGATAAAAACAAAAATGGAAATTTTCGTTCTTCATTTTTTTATATTCATCGTTTTTTTTTTTTAGATCAAAAAAAAACAAAAAAAAAAAAGTAATCAAACACTTCATCATATCGCATTTAAAATTGTAAAACATTAAAAATAAAAAAATTAAACAAATAAAGAAGAGGAAAAATAATTTAATAAAGAAACAAAACAAACAAAAAAAAATATTTAAATTAAAAACTAACAAGAAAAATTGGTTTGAAATATTTTATAATATTATTATTAATTATTATACTATTATTAATTAATTATTATGGTACTATAAACATTGCCATTTATAAAGAAAAAAAAAAAGAAGAAGAAGAAGGAAAATGAAAGAAAAATAAACAAAAAAAAAAAAAAAAATGGATGAAAATAACAAAAATTTAAATAAAAGGAAGAAAAAAAAAATTGTAAATATTCAAAATACAATAAAAAAGAATACATTAAATGAATATTTTTTTTTTTAGTTTTTTATCATTTTTATTAAGTTAGATTTTTTTTTATTTTACATTTATTTCGTGTTATGAAATCAATTAAAAAAAACGGAAGGTTTTTTTTTTTAATTCAAATCGTGTAAGTGGATTCCAATATACACACCACAAAATTTTTTTTACACAGCAAAAATACATGTTTTTTCTTTACCAAAAAACAAAGACGAGAATCTATCTTTTTTATTCTACTACTTTTTACTTTATACTGTTTTTTTTTTTTTATAAACAAACGAATATTTATTTTCTTGGTGATTGAAAAAAAAAATAATGATAATAAAATTTGAGATAAATACTAATTAAAATAATCCTAAATTCGTGTTCTATCTTTTAAAAGGATCAAAAAATGTAAGTAAATAGTTAATATAATTCTTGATTATCTCGATAAAAATATATTTTATAGATTATTTTGACCGTAAAAGCGGTTAACCCCAAACTTCAATAGTTTTTATTAATTCTAACAATTGAAATAATTATTAAATTAATAATTATTATTAATTATTTAAAATCGTGCTCTAAAATTGGTATTAGAAAATTGTCTTGTTCGTAATTTTGAATTTGGATTTGGATTTTTATCAAATTTATTAACATCAAACGTGTCATTTTTCGGACTAAAATCATTTTTAGGTACTGCAATATTTTCAGAAACTGAAATAATTTTGGGATTTTTCTTGTATTTATACCACCAATATTCAAATACTAAAGTTATACACGCCATTCCAATACCAACAAAGATTACAATAAATACTCCACCAATATTTTGAATTGATATTCCATCTGATTGATTTTCTGGCTTTTCACATTGACTTTGTACTTTTTCATTTTTCCACCATTGTTCTTTTAATTTCTCAAGTTGCCGTTTGTTTAAAAGTTTTAAAATTCTATAAATGAAAATCACTGAATTAATTTATTTTCTATAAAGAACATTATTTCTTCTTACGCATTATTAAATTGATCTTTTAACGGTGATCCTTGTTGGACCGCAATTGCGTAAGGTTTTCTCGAAAATTCCTCTCCAACTACCTGCAGGTCGCAATTTGTTAATACTAGGTATCGAATATCTGAGGGTGTAATGTATTAAGTGGTTATTTTCTGTATACATATTGTATTCGTTCATTTTCTGAAAATTGCTGTTCAGAAAATAGATGTTATATGTACCAACCAGTTGCGTCTCCTAAAAATGCAAAGCCAGTAGCTGATGAAGAATTTCTCACACGTTCAACTGCTTCGTCTAATGATGAAGGAAGTCCAGCTTCTCGCATTGCTTGCCACATTTTTGTATATTTATCACTAACTGGATAATCCCACACGGCTAATTTTGATCTTTCAACAGGAGTAAGTGAATCATTCAAGGACATATCTTTCCAAATTCTTGAATAAATTAAAAAAAAGCACGGCCATTAAAAAAATCATCCCCTATTTTAAAAATCATTTTATATTATTTATACTCGTAAAATCTCGCCTCAATTTCCGACATTCGTTGAAAATATGTCATTGGTGAAGAGCCATTTAAGGGTGCATATAAAATTTTGTACTGTTTAGCTAAGTCATCTAAAGATTCAACGGGCGTGTCTAATCTCGATACAGTTAAAAATGCAGCCAAATTCGCAGTGTATGATGCAATAATAATAAAACTAATTAAGCAAATAAAAATTATTTATTCGATTTTTAATAAATAATAATGCAATACAATACCCAAACAACCACCACGTAGCTGCAACTAGACGTCCAGATAAATTTTTAGGTGCTTCTCCTCCTCCTTGTGGTGTTAATGACGTCATACAAAACCATAAACATTCACGCATATTAAATTCACGTTTCTCATCGTCATCCTTATATTTTTCACGATTATTTTGGTAACTGTATGGACTCCAACGATCGAATACCCACATTAGCAAACTAAAAATTATGAGTTAAATTTATAAATTTTATTTTTGTATAAGGCTAACGTTTTCTTACCTCGTGAAAAAATATGCAGCCAAAATACAAAGCCAAACATTTGTTTCTAAAACTGTTAGAAATTTAAAAAGTGAACTTGGTGTACTCGGTAATTGCATCATAATTGTAATTCCAACCAGATCATAATATGGTACAGTAAAGTCAATAACTGTTTCTCTTTCTGCCATAACAGACATAGAACCCAACCCAATATCAGCTTGTTTATCAATTAATTTTCTAACAACACCATTCCAATCACCTTTGTCATCCATATTACCAAATTTACCATCTTCAACTTCTTTTATTTCATAATCAAAACCAACATCTAATGCAATTTCATCAATTAAATCAATACAATAACCTTTAAAACCTTTTGGTTGTGTTGAATCGCGTATTATAAAAGGTGGTTGCTGTAATTAAAATTCTAATTAAGTATCGTATAACATGTATTTTTATTAAAGTAAAAATTATTAATTTACAACAACAGTGTATATACGATAAACAACAGCAGCTGTTAAATTTCTCATATCTTCTGTACTTAAAACATTTATTTGTGAATCAAGACCAGCCTGCCATGTTCCTAATGTTTTTGTATTAACTGATGCTCCACCCCGTATTGAAATTGCATTAATATCCATATCAAATTTCATGTAAGTGTGTCCATTAAAGGGTTCCGTTTTATTTGGAAATTCAAAAGATCCGTAAGTTGTTGCTTCAGAAATCTATGAGAGATTATAAATAATATTGAATAAACTAAAGGGATTTAATTTTGTTTCTATTATTGTCTATTGTGAAAAAGATTATAAAATACTTGAGTAAAGTATGTTCTTAAATCTATTGAATGATCAGGTGTGTTTGTTCCATCATAATCTTCACATGTTAAATATTTCATATTTGGTGGCCAAGCGCCTGCTTGTAAAATTTCTCTAAAAAAAATTAATTAAATTGCTCAAATTTAAAAAAAATCTCTTCCCATGATATGATTTATTTGAGAAAAAAAGACTTACTTTACAGATAAGAAAGTTCTTAATGCTAAATCAAAATAAAATGCTGATGATATTTCTGGTTCCTGTTTAAGATTATATGTTGCTTTCATTATTCCTAAACGATCTTTATTTTTACTATCTGGTGTAGGACGTAAAAACATAATTGTTGCATTATCACAATTACATGTTAAATCACCTCTAAATAATGTAATTGCATGCCATGCAAAATTTCTTTCAAAATAATCACGTTTAGCAGATTCTAAAAACAAAAATTAATATAAAATTTAATTGAATTTATATTCTAGAAAGAAAAAATGACGGAAAAGAAAAATAACAATAATGTATCAGGATCAGAAATCATTGGATATGTTGATAGTAGTCCAGTTATAAAAATGGAAGTGGATTTTAGTGAAATCTGTGATGAGTTAATTCCAAAATATATTTCTCTAGCAGATAAAGGTAATTTAAATGAAGCAATTGATGGATTACAAAATTTAGAAAAAACTACAAGAATTGGTGGTGATTCATTATCGACTGGACGTATTTTAGTTGCTATTGTTCAGATTTCTGCGTTAGCAAATGCATGGACAGAACTAAATGAATTTGTTGTCATTTTGATTAAAAAACGATCACAAATGAAATATTCAGTTGTTGCAATGATTAAAGAATGCATGAATTTTATTGATTTAACTCCAAATAAAAATGATCGATTAAAATTTATTGAAACTTTACGCTTGGTTACCAATGGTAAAATTTATCTTGAAATTGAAAGAGTTCGTTTAACCAGAATGTTAGCAAAAATGAAGGAGGATGAAGAAGATCTTGTAGGTGCAGCAAATCTCTTTGACGAAATTCAAATTGAATCAGTTGGAATGATGGAACAAAAAGAACGTATTGAGTTTAGTATCGAACAGATGCGTCTACTTATTGCAATTCAAGATTATAGTAAAGCTCAAATAATTTCAAAAAAAATTAATAGAAGCTTTTTAAATGATTCCAAAAATCAAGCATTAAAATTTAAATTTTATGGTTTGATGATAAGCTTAGAACGAAATTCATCATTTTTGAATACTTCACGACATTATCAAGCAATCGTTGATACTGAAACTGTAATGAATTCTCCAGAACGTCGTCAAAGAATGATGATATGTGCAATTTTATACTGTTGCCTTTCACCATATGCATCTGACCAAAATTCTATGATTGTTAATCTTTCCAAAAATAAAATTCTTAAAGAGATTCCAATCTATGAAAATATTTTAAAATTATTTTTAACAACTGAATTGATCAGATGGAATGATTTTTGTCGAAATTATAAAGAGGAACTAATCACATTTTCTGTATTTGATATAACAAAATCTCATGGAGAAAATTGTTGGACCGAATTACGTTCACGTGTTATAGAGCATAATATTAGAATTATTGCAATATATTATAGAAGAATTTATATTAATCGTTTGAGTGAACTTCTTGATTTGGGTAAAACTGAAACCGAAGTATATGTATCACGTTTAATTACAGAAGAATTAATTAAGGCTAAAATTGATCGTCTCTGTGGAATAATTAATTTTAATAAGAAAGAATGTATTGAAGACAAATTGAATCAATGGTCAAATAGAATTTCAAATCTTATGAATTTGGTTAATGAAACAACACATCTGATTACCAAAGAAATTTGTGTTAAACATTCACAGGGTTAATTTTACTTTTATTTTATTTCTATTATAAATTATGTAATTATTTTATCTGTGTGTCTAACCTAAAACTGATTTAATTGATGGTAAACTTCCCAAAATAAAAAAATTATTTATATCAAGATTTCTTAATTTCTCAATTTGTTCTGCACGTTCATTTTCACTTCCAATTGCCGTTATTACATGACGTGTTGGTATATTTTGTAGAAGTGCTTTATATTTATGATCCATTACTGAAAAATAATTTTTTTTTATAAATCATTAATTTATAACGCATCGTTAATACTTGATTTTACCAAAATTATCATCATACAAAATAGCAGCATTTGTTATATTCATATAATATACAATTCCACGAATAACTTCAGGAATAATATCCGCTGGTGGCATTACCTAATTGGGACAGTTAGATATAGATTGTAATTTTAAATTAAAAATTAACTTGATTCAACTTACTTGAAGTAAATATTTTTGTTTGTTTGCATTTAAATCTCTCCACTGTCTAAGATCACCATCTTGTCCAAACGAAGCACTTATTGTTGGTATTCCTAATGCAGAGCTAATTGCTTTAATTGTTTCAGATGCAGCACCAGCATTTGTTGTATCAAATATAATATGAGGTGGTTGATTATTAGAAAGAGCTTCCGAATATTTCAAGCAAACTGTAAAAAACAATTCGTGAAATTTCAATAAATTATAATAAATATAAAAATCATTTGAATTTACTAGCTTCTAAAAGTCCTTTAGAATCAGTGCGATTTCCTTCAATTGACACAATATCAATTGATAAACCCAAATTAGGATTACGTTTTATATAATTTGAGGCGACATCAACAGCTTTAGCGGCAACATCATTTCCGACCTCGTTGATATGAACTGGAAACAGAGATACAAAGATTATTATCCAAAGTGTTTCGTGATCAATAAACGACATTGACGTTCTAATCCAATTATAATATAATAATTGTAGTTTAGAAAGTCAAAAATCTTAATCTTGAAAGAAACATCCTAATCCCTCAAAGTATAGGATGACATCGATCTTTAATATTTTTTGATTTTTTTTAGTAAAATATTTAATTTTGTTCTCTTTTTCAATTCTGAATGAAAAAAAAACACAGTATTTGGAAGGAACAATGAAAACTCTTAAAGAGTCGATTTTCTACAAGACAAGTAAATAACAAATAAAAAAAAAGGACATACCCATACAAACAAAAACAGATATACAATATAATGCAACGATAATTTGTGTCCGTATGGAATTTCTTCTGTTATAGATTCGATAATCGTTTTGTCTATTATTTTTTTTTTATCTTGTTTGAGTGTACACAATAAACCTAATATACAGGAGCGGCATCTTTACCCACCCAAAAAAAAATTTTTTTATTCTTGCATCTTTGCAAACAACAAAAAATACAATTTTTCGCTTACATAATCGAAAAAAAAAAGAATTCATTCACAAAAATAAAAAAGATTCTTATACAAAGATCAAACATTATTTTTCTTTGGTCGTAATACAGAGTTGGTAAACATTGATTGTTGATTCTTGTAGAAATGTGTGGAAGCTTGAGAAAGAAACATGGTAGGAGAAAATACTATGATTTATTTTATCCGTTCTACATTGCTCTAAAAAGTTGCCATGGAAGTCATTTTGATATATTTGGATTAATCTAAATTATCTATAAACTCAGACTGGCCACAAAATAATCCCCAAAATAATTGAGTTCCTTAAATTTTTGGTTTTTCCGTTTAGATTTTACATCCCTGGAATCTATTATTTGTCTAAATAAACAATTTGTCGCTTATTCTCTTTTGATGTATTGCAGACATATTGCATATTTTGTATTCTATTGCTTTAAATGCGGATAAAATGTTAAGCATATCAAAATAATAATGCTTATTTTTCTATATTTGTCAATTGTTATAAGAACTCGAGTGCTGCCTTTTCAATTCTTTATTATTATTTTAATTTGTATAAAGTAAAAAGGAAAATGTGTACCTTTACCAAAAGAAATGTCCTCTTAAGATTGTATAATAGGCTCTCTGATCTCAGCCATTCACACATTTTTTTTTTTCCTTTTTTAAAAGAAATTTTTTAAAAGAACATTTTTGTTGAACTTTTTAGAATTAAGAATATGAGCGAAGTGAGTATACAAATTATAATAAACTGAATGAAAGATAGATTTTCCATTTTTCGTAAGATGAATTGAAGTTTATTGAAAGGAATAAATATTCTTTTTTTTTTTGGAAGAAAAAACTAAACAGTGAAAAATGAAAAGAATGTGTCCTCAAGTTCATGTCGAATGTTTGGTTAATTTATATATTTTTTTTTCTCTATGTAACAATGCTAAACGGTGAACATTAATTTTTTGCTTTATAGAAAATTATTTGATCCTCTTGAGTTATTATTTGAATATATTATACAAGTCAAAGTTAAAGTCAAATGCAATAGGTACGACTTTTTTTTTTGTGTACCTTCATACAAATCTGTTGAATAGATTTCGTATTTTTTATTTTGTTATTTTTGAAGCATTTTTGTATATTTGTATATTAGAAAAATTCATTCAAGAAAATTGAATGTTACATACGGGACACGGTAACACGACGGGACTTCTATTTAAAAAAAAAAATTCAATATATTTTTAGTGATAGATGACTAATTTGTCGTCCTTAAGTGGATTTTTTTTATTTTATTGTTTGTTAAAAACATGTTATACATGATCCAACCTTTTTTTATCTTTCAAGTAGTTTTTAACTTCAACAATTATTAATGATGCTTTTTTATGTTTGGACAATTTTATGGTTTTTAAAAGTATGAATTACGAAAATGATTTTTAAAGAACTTATGCAAAAGTATTATTCTTTTATATCAAAAAAAAATAAATATTATATTCAGGGTGGTATATTTTCTATTGAACCAATGACATTCCCTTTTACATTTAAAATTAAATTTAATAACAAAATTCACTCGATTATTAAGACTAAAAACTGTGAACTTAAAATCTGTTTCCCAGATATTTTTACCAAATATTTTAAAACTGTTGGGAGGGATTGGTAGAAATTTTACTTAGTCGATCAACTGTCCTGAAGCATAAAAATAATAGTACAAAAATATTTAATCACTCTCTTTCTCTCTTGCTCTCTCTCTCTCTCTCTCTCGAATTATCTAGAAAATTTTCCTTACGATAATATTTAATTGTAGACGAATTTTTATTATTATCAAAAAATGGGATCAGTAATATAAAAAAAAAGTAATCCAATTTGAAAATTAATTTCAAAAATATACAATATAAATTCCGTCATTCTTCAGAAACATATTTTCAAATTATGACCTCATTTTTTTTTCCTTTTTAGATTGAAAATATAAAGCATTAAATAGACTTTCCCAATAATGAAAAAAAAAGAAGAAGAAGAAAGAAATAAACTCCAAACAAACAGAAAAAGTAGCAACAGTGAAATAACAAAAAAAAAAAAAAATGTATAAAATATGAATCGTAAAAGAATTGAACGCAAGAAATATTTACAAGAAAAGTATATAATATTATTAATATTTGATTAGTTGAGGGTTAACTAATATATAACGCATTCATACACACACACACACATGTACACATATTTAAAAGAAATTGGTGAATATCTACATTACCTAAAAAAGAAATAAATAAATAAATAATAAAAAATAAAATAAATATAATCAAATCTAATAATAAAAAGTCTAGAATCGATTTATTTTCACTTATTATTTCTTCTTCTTCTTCATCTTTTTCATTTCTTTTTATTTTTTTTTTGGTTTTATTATTTTATTTAATAATATTTTCAATTCGATCCAAATATTATTATCGGAGTATTGAAATTTTATTATGTGATGTGAAAGAAAGAAAAAAAAAACAACACTAAAAGAGTGACGATACGATTAATTATTTATGTATTTATTATATTGAACAACCCCTTAAAAATTATAACATATTTTTCCTTCATAATATTCCAATTCAAATGGAATAACGAGATAATTTTTATACAGGAGGAAGACCCAAAATATATAGAACAGTTAATGTGATCTATTCAAACATTTTATTTATCCCAATGACAACAATAACAATTAATATTAAATATTATTTAGTTTTAATAATAAATTTTATATTCATTTTAGTTTATGTTAAAGGAAAAATCCCTTCCATTTTTCTTTTAAAATCAAATTCAAATGTAACGAAATACAAAAAAAAAATAAAAATAAAATAACCAGATGCTCTCTGTTACTTTTCCTCAGTTCTGTTATAAATTATGTAATTTTTCATTTTGTTTTTTTCATTTTGTTCAACTGAACTTGTGAAATAAATATCACTAAACAATTGACCATCCCCTAAATTATATACAATTAAATATTGTTTTTGTGTTAAAATTTTATGTGCGGTATTTTTATTTTTTTTTCCAGTGGTGTACGCTTAGTATTGATGAGAGATTAGATGGTTAGCTATTTATGGGAAGGAATTTAATTTTTGTGTAGTGCGAAGTTTATCCGTTTAGTGAGAAAAGGAATTGACAATAAACATACGCATTATACACGATTATTGAATTTATTTTAAATGTTTGGAAAAATTTCAAATTGATGTGTCTGTTTTTAATTATTGCAAGTACTCAAACAGATAATTGATGTTTAGTTAACGGTCTGTTTCTTCAAAGTATTCTTGAATGATGATTTAAGTACAAATAAATAAATAAAAATAAAACATAAGAAAGTTGTTGGTGTCGTAATTGCGTATAAAAATTACACTACGTAAAATTGTGCAGTTATCCTATATTCATTCGAACCCTAAAACAACGTCACTGTCATTTATTGGCAATACCAAGTAAAAAAGAAAAAAACAAAAAATTTAAAAATTATGCCAGACAAAACGGCGACATATTTTTTGTGTTCTTCCTTTTTCATTTTTTTTTTCTCTCTTCTCTTCTCTCTAATGTTTGGATCTCTATTCAGAATCACTTAACATTAGACATCCAGTCAATAACCCACCCTTCCAGAAGTGTACCTATACATATGTAATGTGTTAGATGAATCTTGTAAACAACAGCAACAACAACAATACAAAACAGTAACAAATATTGTTATTGTTGGTTCTTTTCCCTTCTATCTGTTATTTTGTTGTTGCTGTTTTTGTTTTTTTTTTTTTAAATGTATTTTATTAGGTATAACTTTTACCAAATTTTTATATATATTGTATTGTATGTTTTATTTGTGTTTTTATTCATAGGACTTTTTCTCTATAATAAAAGGCGGGGCTGATTAGGGATACCTACTTCTCTTTAGGCATAATTTGTTGATAAATGGTTAAAATTACACACAATAATAATACATAATAATAAAACGTTTGCATTTTGTATATTTATTCTTTCAAAGAGATTTTCTTTTTTATATTCATTCACTCGTGTGTAAAATTTGAGTGTTTTGTTATTTAAAGTTAAATGAGAGAAGAACGGAGGGAGAAAAAAAAAACAGAGGAATAATGAATTATATTCTATTATTTATTTATTATGTATTTTACTATTTTATAAATGAATATGTTTTATTATTTAAAGTTTAGTTAAAAATCGTAACAATGTAAAAAAAAAATTTTTTTTGTACCTAACTAAAAAAAATTACCCTTAAAAATAGATCCTTTAAAATGGTTAAATAAGTGGTGGGGGAAATATTTCTTTTATTATTTGTAACTGATATTAGAGTAAACTAATTTAAAAGAAGAATAATAAAAAAAAAATCTATAAAATCACATTTCAATCCCTAATTTTATTTAGTTTCTTTTAAAACTTGTTGACGTGCAGTTTTACGAAACCGAAAGTCAAAACGTTTTTTTTTAAGTGATTTTTCTACATACGTAAAATTATAAATATAAAATATAATGACACGTTCATTTACTGTTGAATCATTAATTAGTGATAAAACATTTAATTATTGTAAAAATGTTGAAGAACAAATAATAACGGAAAGAAAACGAATAACAACAACAGCAGCAGATTTAATGGATTTAAAAAAGGAAACAACAACAGTAGCAACAACACCATACTCAGCTTGTTATGTTGGTAGTTATTTGTTTGCATTAGGATTAAAACAACAACAACAACAACAGCAACATCAGCAACCACATTATCAACATCAACAACATATGTTTAATCAAGATTTACGTATGACTTCTGATTCAATGACAACAACAATACCAACAACATTTATAAATAATAGACTAATTGAAGAACGTAAACGACATACTTTCACCGATTTTCATTGTTTACCAAGATTAATATCACAATCAAATGATGAAAGAGATTTAAAAAGGATTCATAATCGAAGATATACAGAATCTTCTGATGAATTGAATTCATCACAAACATCATCATTGAATGATCAACAACAACAACAACAGCAACAACATCAGCAAGAACAAGAACAAGAACAAATGGATTCAAGTAAAAGAATAAGAACAGCATTTACAAGTAATCAATTATTAGAACTTGAACGACAATTTTCAAATAATAAATATTTAACAAGATTGAGACGTATTGAAATTGCAAATCGTTTAAAATTATCAGAAAAACAAGTGAAAATATGGTTTCAAAATCGTCGTGTTAAATGTAAAAAAATACCAAATACAAAATTAATAAATAATTTAAAATTTTGTTGTTGTAATAGTGGAATGTTGTGTGAAGGCAGTGATGGTAATCAATGTAATAATAATAGTAATGAAATACAAATGAATTGTAATCATTAAATAATTGTTTCTAGAATATTTTTTTTTACCTTCAATTGTTCAATTTTTAAATTAATTTAATTTCATTCGTTACTTTGTATAAATTGAAATTCTTTTCTTTTTGACTTAAATTTTCTAAATGTAAATTTTTTTTTTTCCAAATGAAATTTTAAAATTATTTTAATATTGACACAAAGAGAAAAATTGATTGTTAATTTTTTATTGATTTTGTTTAAATTCTTGTTAAAAATCAAAACCAAAATTTACTTTCATTATAAAATTATAAAACAAGAAAAATTGTAAAAATTTTAATTTTAAGTTTTGAGTAAAAATTTTAATTTTCAGTTAACGTAAAAATTAAATGTATAAATTATTTTGTGTTCTTTAAATGTAAATAGAACAATTGTAATTATTTAAATAATTTAATAATTAAATGAAATAAAAAATAATTTAATAATTAAAAATAAATTATGTCGTGTATTTTTTTTTCGCAACAATCAATTCATTTTAGAAGTTCTTGAATGGGAATCACAATTTTTTTTTTATTTTGAATAGGAAGTAAAGAAATTGTTGAATAGAATCTAAGCAATTTTACAACGTTGATAAATCACAAATTTGGTGTGTTGGTCCTTTTCTAGTTTGTCAAGTGTAGGGGGTTTTTTTTTGTATTCTCCCTTTTCCTTTTTTTTTTTTCATTAAATTTCATTTAAAACCCGACAAAAGAATTGAATTTCATTTTTGCACCTACACTAAAAAATTATGAGTATATTTAGGTTCCCATGGCCATTACAATTATATTTAATTGTTAAGTAAAATGACGAAAGAAAAGGTAAATAAAAAAAATATTACGTTTGTATATTTACAATTTTAAACGGAGAACAAAATCCATTCAGATTTTTATTCTTAAATTTCTTGGTAAAAATTTTTATTTTAATTGTTATCGAATAGATTTTCCTTTTTGATCTTATATATGAATGAGTTTATTGTAAGTCGATCTTTCCTTAAGTTATTGTGTGTTAATCTTTTCTTCTTCTACTTTACACATTAAATTATAAATTTTGTCATTTTTTGTACCTGCTCTAATCGACAATTAATTGTTGTTCTTTCTTTCTTTAAAGTACCAATACCAATACCGACGCTTTTTTTTCCTTATAAAAATACTAGAACTTTCCCAAACGAATATTCTTCTCTAAAACATTAAAAAATAATCAATAAAATCTGATTTAAATCAAATTTATTTGATTTTTATTAACACAGAAAATTGGAAGTTCTAATGGATGATTTTAAAATGTTAATTTTGATTTTATAAGATTTTCTATAGGTACGTAAAATATGCGTAAGTCTTGCTAAACGGAATACGAACAAACTTTTAACTGACGAATGGGACGACTACAAACTAGCTAATTTTTAACTTCCAATTAAATTGTCTTCGTCTTCCTTAATCTGACGTTTCCTTTTTCTTATACTTAATCATTTCTATTTAACTTTCACTAACAATATAAACGCATCACAATAATAATAAATAACTTAATTCAAATTTTATTTATTCCACCTTTTTAATGTCACCTTAATTTGTTCTCTGTTTATTCAAATTCAATTCATATCCATTATTATTTATATGATATCGTTAGAAAAGGGGGGTGGAGGTGGGTGTGTGAAAGGAAAGAGTGAGAAAAAAATCTAGTAATTAAATAGATAAATATCTTAACCTTTCACTTAAATACACAAATAATAAATCAAAAATCAAAACACGTCAATTAATAAAAAGGAACAAAGAAAGAAAAGAAAGAGAACAAAAAATAAATATGTGATAATTTAGTTTTTGTTGGATAATAATAAAATAAAGAGACGACAACACAAAAAAAAAACACATTTTGTTTATGATAAATAATACAAAATAATCAAAAAAAAAAAAAACATACAGCCTACACACACACACACACACACACACACACATCAAAAGAGTATAAAAAAGGACAATTGGTTAATAATTGAGGAATGAAAGAAAAACGGAATTAAAAAAAAAAAGACAATTTTTCTTTTTTCTTTACAAATTTATAAACTTTTCAACAAATAATTTATTACTTTTTTTTTGTTTTTCTGATTTTTTGAAAAATTTTCAACAGATTTTCTTTTTAGAATTTTCTCGATTTAATGTAACTAACATTTATTAGATAATTGTATTCTGTAAAGTTTATGGACGCAAATAAAATTGAATCAATAATGAATAATTCATTAATTATTGTCTCATTTCTTCTTCTTCTTTATTTCTTGGGATTATTTTTGTAGATTAATTTATAAACGTTAATTGAATTTATAAATTTGTCTTTTTATTATTAAAAATTAACTTTATTATCAGATTTTAATGTTTGACGGGTTTCAGTTTGTTTTGCCTTAATCTTTTTAATTTCATCTAATTTTATTGAAACGAAACAAAAAAAAAAGTCTGCTTCCACCAAATTCAATGATTTTATTAATTCAGACTTTTCCTTTTACAGACATAAAATTCTTTAGAAGAACAAATGGAAATTAATGTTTGGAAAAAAATTGAAGAAAAACTTTAGATGGGAAAATTGTACGTTTTAAAATTTTCCTTTTTTCTTTTCAATAATTTAATTTGTGTTTGTCGTTTAATTGGATTTTCAGAGAATAAATTTGCAATATCAAATAAAAAAGAAAAACTTACAAACATTAATATTTTGTGTTGTTTGGCCAATTCCAAATTTTATCCATTTAAAAATAATTAAAATTAACGGACAAATAAATTTATAACGAACTTTTCCACCAATCATTATTAAATTGTCGTTAATTAATTAATTATTTCGTTCGGTTTTTTAATTCATAAAAAGTTAAAATAAAAGAATTGAAAGGAAACTTTATTTTCTTTATTAAAAATTTTCACTTAATAAATTATTAATTTTTTTTAAACAAAAAAAAAATTGGAAAAATAATGAAAGGAAATTTCTTCTTTCTTTTGTTTTTTTTTTTGTTAAATCTTTTTTTTTACAAGTTTTCACGTTTAAATCACGAACTCAAATGAAACAAATTGAAAATAAAGTTTCTTGAAATAAAAAGTTTTCAATATATTTGTTGGAATTCGTTTTTTTTTGTTAAACATGAAATAAAAATAAAAGGAACTGGATTCAGGATTAATTGGAATCTATTTTTGTTCTCTTTCTTTTTCATTAATGAAAACTAAAACTAAAATGGGGAAATTGTATTTGAGTTTGTTTGTAATAATCGTGTGTATAACAGTTCATCACTGTTAAAATACCACAGTCGCTCTCTAATAATAATAAACATAATAATAATAATAATACGTTTTGTTTAGATATGTCCGGTTGCCTAGACAATAACGATGACCAATTGACACATTCAATTTATATTTTATAGATTCTTTTGTATGTTATATTGTTGTTGTATTTATTCTCTACTTAACACAATACAACAACACTACATATATAATATTTAATATTTTCATACAATAAAAATATAAAAATATCTCATATATGAACACCTCATCATCACACTTTCATATATCACCACTTCTATTAATCCCTTTTTACTATTTTCCAACTTTAAAAAAAATTCAATATAATAAATAACGATATATAAAACACGACGACGACGACGACGGACCATCTTTTACATTAATTATTATCAATTTGTTTAGTACAAAGTTATAACAATATAATATATAATGTAGAATTATATATGTGTGTGTGTGTGTATGTATATTTATAGTCATTTGATTTTGTGGATGGGATTTAAAAATAAAAGAGTTAATTACACACACTTTTTATTCGATTATTACTGATTTATAAATATTTCTGGTATTTAATGGATAATCATCAGTTCCACTATTTAAACAATTACATTGATTTTCTTAATTAACTGTAAGATTTAATTATTTTAGTATTAAATTAGAAGAAAAAGCTTTTTAACTTTTTTATTTTAACACTGGATGAAAAATGTGCCAGCGTCGTAACAGATTTTTGACAACATTTTTTAAGCAAAATCATGTTTATTTTATTTTAATTTAATAATTTTCAAAACGCAATGATTTGATTTTCTTCTTTTTTTGATTTTTATTTAATATTATTAATTAATCTACGAAAAGAAAGTAAGTATCGAAGATATAATTATAGACTTTTTTTTTAATTTGTACGAATTATAAAATTCTATAATAATAATTTCATGTTCCAAATTATTATTTTATAAATACAACAAGAATTATCTTTCTATCCGTGTTTCAATATTCACGGAAACAACACAAAAAATAATATCCGTGTTATGAATTATCCAAGTTTAATAATAAAAAATAAAAAGGAAAAGGGATAATTGGATTTTTGCATTATTAATTCAATGAAAAAACAAATTGTTTATTTGTTGTGGATTAAATTTAAACTTGTATCTATAATTTGGTTAAATTACCTATAATTTCATCTTTAAATTCGATTAAATATGAATCGAATGATCTTTCTATTATATGAATAAAAAAATAATTAAAATACATAAAATTATTGAAAATGATTTTCTATTATTTAAACAATGATAGGTACATTACAGTAGATAATAATTGTGTAAATTTAATGAGACTATTATATATTTTTTGGACAAGAATGTAAATATTCATTTTGAAATAAAACATTTTGATCTATTATTTTGGAACAATTATTACAAGAAAATTCTTTCATTGGAATATAATGAATACTAACATGATCAATAATACCTTTTAAATTATCATGATCAAATGTTTCATTACAAAAATTACATTTATAGGAAATACATGATAATAACACATTTTTAATGTCTGACTGTGAATTTCTTTTCATAATATCATCAAAATAAGCAAACAATAATTTTTCATCACAATTTTCAGTTAATGCAGTTGCATCAATTTGAAAATTTACTACTGGATTTATTTCTTCAAGTAAATTAATTTTTGATTTTGAATCTTTATGAGTTAAATTAAATTTACGATGTAATTTATAATAACTAGAATTGTATATGTAAGTTGTTTTAACAAAAGACATTTCTAATTTTTCAAGATCCCAAAGTAAAATATTCATAAATGCTTTTACTTTATTGGAATCAGCTTCTGGTAAATCCAATATTTCTAGAAATCTTATAAAAACGTTAACATAACTTTTTATGAGAATATGACTTGCTGCTTCCTTGATTGGTTCATCAGATTTAATTTTTGTTATTTGTGATATATCATTTTTAACAATGTCAATATATGAATTTTTTTCTGCAAACTCTCCAATAATAAATGATTTGTTTGAGTTTAATTTTACACTTCTTTTGTATATTATATGTGGTAGTGTAAGAATAATTGTTATATCAGGCCATGTTAAGATTGTAACGCTATCCAGTTCGAAAGTTGGAATGCTTTCTACTATATCATTTTCAAAGATTTTAATAAAATCACCATCAAGTTTTATTGATAATGTATGCAATTTGTCAGAACTTCCAGAAACAAAAAATTTCTTATTATTTTGAACAAAATCATTTATATTAAAATGTGATATCATTTTCGATTCTTTCTCGACATCTAATACTTGTCCTGGGACAATATCTGATGAATCGTCTGAGACATTATTAATTAAAATGGTTTCACTAAGGTTAGATGTCTCTATGGTTGATTGTGATCGAGCGTCTGGTTCTCCTATTGTTTTTAAAATTCTAATCATTTTTAAAAGTAAAAAATTTAAAAATTTTTCTTTATTCAATTTTTTACAATTTTTACTCAGTGGACCATAGTTGAAGATGGCTGTAAAGAACAATGTAACATAAAATAAAATGAGAATGAGTTATATTTCTAAATTTATTTACCAGTTCTAAACTGCTTGTATAATGATAATCGTTTAGTACTGCTATACCGTGATAAATTGATGTTTAAATCTTTTTCCAATATAGATTTCACTGTCTGTTTATTAACAATTTCTACTAGATTTTGTTTGTCTGTAGAATTAAAATTTACAATTTTCATAAATTCTGCACTCATCATTAATGAATCTGAAAACTAAAATTAATATAAATTTAAATATTTAAAAAAAGAATTTTACTTACCTTACCTTCTTAAGAAAGTAATATTTTGTGATTAAAAATTAAATCTAAATAAAATGTTTCAAAATAAGATCCTAAATTATTTTGAGGTTATTATCAACAAGCAAATCTCCTAAAATTATTTGACACAATAATGCTATATAAAATTAAATGGTTATTTTAATAAACCTGGAAGTTGGGTTTTATTTAAATAGACATATTTAATCTAATTTTGTTCGCGGTTTTTAAAATTTCAAGTTTCAAGTTTCAACACAATTTTTATAAATGCATATTGCATAATAATAATTCCCAATTATTTAATAATATTTTTGTATTGTTTGTGTACTGTTTGTGTACTGTTTATGAATGACATTCACATTTGAAAAGAGTGTTAACACTGTTGCCAAATTTACGTTCTGACTTCTGACTCAATTTTTCATCCATTGAACTCAATTTAATATAAAAATAATCGTTGAGAAACAAACCCTAATAAAATATTTATTAATATTAATATTAATATTTATTATAAAAGGAAAAACAAGGTTCACGGAAAAATCTTACAAGATATAATAAAGCATAAATACAAAATTTAAAATCCAGAAACGTGAATTAAAAAAAATGCCACCAAAAAGGATTTTAGGAAAACATAAAACCTTATTGAAAATTTTGCTCCAATCGATTGCCGATATTCTATTTTCATTTATAGTAATTTATAAATCGTAGGATATACATTTTGATTAATTTAATAAATTTATATAAAACAATTACAAATACAATTTCACTTTTATTTTTCACAAAGTCACCTTTTGTGAAAATAAAAAATCATTTATTTATACTATACAATATACTTTTGTTGGATCTTAAATATTAAATATTTTAATCTATGATATAAAAATAATTAATAATAATAATAATATAATAAAAGCAAATGATAAATTCTGTTTTATATTTTAGTCATAAATATGCATTTTTAACACAGAAAAAAATGAATAGCACAATGCAAATGCACCAGAAAGAAAAGTGATCGAGATTTGTAATTATTTAATTAAGTTTATAATTAGCGTCATTTATATTAAACAAAATAAGTTTATGAGTTTCGTCTGGAAATCTCTTCTAAATAATGATAATTTATAGCCCATTTAATGCTTAGTTTGATTGTTTGATTTAATTTTATATTTTTATGTTCTTTTTTTTTTGTTATTTTCTTTGATATTCAAAACAATTATAAATGTAATTAAAATTATAAAACAAAAAAATAATCGGCTTTAAAGCCTTGATTTTATTGGTTTGTAAGCAAAAGTTAGTCGACGATTGTTATTAAGTTTTAGTTTTATTTAAAAGTTCAAGAATATAAGAGCGGAGAAATTGTGTGTGTTAACAACTCTTATTTTCATTAATTATAGTGAAAATGATTAAATCTGGTGTAGTGACTCAATATTATGCAAGTATTATTGCAAATTTCGCGACAATTTGTTATGCAATTGGTGTCGGATGGTCATCTCCAGTTTTACCAATTTTATTATCGGAAAATACACCACTTCCTTCAGGACCTTTATCATTAAATGAAGCAACGACAGTTAGTTCTCTTTTATGTATTGGTGGTTTATTTGGCACGATGATTTTTGGGGTTTTGTGTGATAAAATTGGACGAAGAAATAGTTGTCTTTTATCAGCGTTTCCTTACATTGTAAATGAATACAAAAAATTCATACGTATATAAAGGAAGCTATTCATGTATTTAATTTATCTTTCTAGGCAAGTTGGTTGCTAGTTGCATTTGCCCAAAGCGAGATTTATTTGTATATTGGACGATTTCTTGTTGGATTCGGTGGAGGCGCAACATTTGTGATTATTCCGTTATATGTATCAGAAATATCAGAAGACGAGTGAGCTAATGTTTCTAGTGTTATTTCTAGGCATTGTATGTAACTAACATTCTTTGTTTAGAAAGAACAAGACTAATAATGGAAAATATAATTAAATTGCAAACTTTTATTCGTTAACTTTTAGTAAACGAGGAAAGCTTGGATCACTATTAATGCTTACGAATAATTTTGGAATACTATTAGGGTATTTTATAGGAAGTTACATGAGCTATTATATGATGTCTTGGATTGCAGTAATTCCTGTAATACTTTTTATAAGTTTTTACTTTTTACCTGAAACACCAAGATATCTTTTATCAAAAAATAAAATACCAGAAGCGGAAAATTCACTTAAATATTTTCGTAGCACAGATTATATAATATCTGGAAAATTTAAAAAAGAATTTGAAAATTTAAAATTAAATTTAATTTTGGATAAAAATAATGACACCGTAAAGTTCAAGGATTTTAGTAAGTTTGATAATGTAAATAAATGTCTAAACCTAAATATTAACATAAAATAAATTAAACACTTATTTTACAAAATTACACATTTTTTTGTGACGATTTAAGATCTTAAATTATCTTAAATCTTTATCACTTTTGAATCACAATTCACTTTTTTTTAGAGATACTTTTTAATTTGACTTATTATTAATAAAGGTGACCTTCTTAATTGTTTTAATATTTCACAGATACAAGAGCTGCCAGAAAAGCAATTATAATTGCGTTCATTTTAATGACTATGACACAATTGGGTGGAATTTTTGCAATCCTTAATTATACATCGACAATATTAAAAGATGCTGGATCAAGTATTGATCCAAATTTATCATTAATTATTATTGCACTGATACAAGTTGTTGCAGCTTATTTATCAACACTGCTTGTTGATAAAGTTGGACGACGGGTTTGTTTTACATACAAAGCTTCAATATTATTAACACATTTTTAATTAAATTTAGTTTATTATTTTTAATTCAAGTGGCTTATGTTGTTCTCTTTCATTGGGACTGGTATTGGACATACTGTGCTAGGATTTTTTATATATTTTAAATCACTTGGATATAATTTGGATTCATACTCTTGGATTCCGGTTGTAAGCATTTCTGAAATTTTATTCTTAGGGTCACTTGGTATGCAAACTTTACCATACGTAATTGTTTCAGAAATATTTCCACAGAAGGTAAAAGTTAATGAAAATTAAAAAATAAATAAATTATATTTAATATTTTCTCTCGATAAAACAGACACGCAGTCTTATATATTCCTGGTCACTTTCCTGGTCTTGGTTTACTGCATTTTTAATTGTTAAATATTTCATGACAATAGTTGAAATTATTGGATTATATGGAAGTTTTGGATTGTTTGGCACGTTCTGCTTTCTTACAGCAATTTTTGTTTATTATTGTATGCCAGAAACGAAGGGAATCAGTATAGAGGAAGTGATTGAATTACTTGAAAAAAAATAATAAAAACTAGTTTAGTTTGTGTTAATTTAATCGTATGATTTAAATAAATTTTTAAAAGCGAAATAACAATTAATGCTTAATCCTGCTGAAGAAATATTTGTGTTTGTAACAGATGTTTAAATTGTATTACCAAAAATTTATAATATGTAATTGTTTTCTATTTACAGAGTGAAATTATAAATAAAATTTTTAATAAAATTAATAAATAAAATTATGTAATTTGGATTTTATTGATTGGCGACTCTCGAAAGTAATATTGCACTATTGTTATATTATATATACAAAACATTTACTGTGACTCTATTTTGGTGTTATATACTTTTTAATTTAAAAAAATAATTTGATAAGACTTTATTATAAATATTTTATTAAGACAAAAATATTTCAATATTGCACAAAGTTTTTTTTGTTTAATCAAAAATTACAATTATGCACCTATTTACAATCAATATTAAAAGTCATGAAGAATCTAATAAAAGCAAACAAAAATAATTTGTTTGTATATGAAACATTTAAATGCACACAAAACATTTTTAATATTTCGTTTTTATTTGTTTTACGAAAACAACTAAAATTATGATTTATAATTGACTGTAAAAAAACTCTGTCTTTTTAATTTCTGTTCAAATTTTCAGTTTTATAAAATAAAACACATTTTGTTTTATTTAAAGTAATAGTGTAGGTCATAATGAGTTGATTTATACATTATCTATAATCTCATCTAAGATGTCTACAATTGGAATGATCTTATCTAGTTTAAAAAAAAAACTGATAATCTGTGTGAGATTGTTTCCTGGATTAAGTTCATTATAAAATATAATCAAAATATTCAAAGGAGGAAATACAAAAAAAAAATTAATAATTAATTTTATAATAAAATAAACAACAATAAATTTATTAAAAATTGAAAATATAAATATTTTTTTTTTTAGAAATTATCTAATAAATTATCTATAGGTGAAATTTAAAATCATTTCATCTAAGATAAATATTTTAGTGTATTTGTGTAGTGTATTTGTTCACAGAAAAAATCTTACAAAAATTTAAAATTTGTGTTTATGCTTTATTATCATAAACACAAATTTTAAAACCCAGAAACGTGAGAAAAATAAAGCAAAATGCTTGGGGTTAAAAAAAATGCCACCAAAAAGGACTAAGGAAAACATAAAGATTTATTGAAATTTTTGCTTCAATCGATTGCCGATATTTTATAGTAATTTATAAATCGTAGGATATACATTTTGATTAATTTAATAAATTTATGTAAAACAATTCCAAATACAATTTCATTTTCATTTTTCACAAAATGTGACTTTTTTTATTTATTCATACAATACTTGTTGGATCTTAAATATTAAATATTTTAATTTATGATATAAAAATAATTAATAATAATAATAATAATAATATAATAGAAGCAAATGATAAATTCTGTTTTATATTTTAGTCATAAATATGCATTTTTAACACAGAAAAAATAAGTTTATGAGTTTCGTCTGGAAATCTCTTCTAAATAATGATAATTTATAGCCCATTTAATGTGATTTGTACTACTGAACCCACACGCTTAGTTTGATTGTTTGATTTTAATTTTATATTTTTATGTTTTTTTTTTGTTTTTTTCTCTGATTCAATAAATGGAATTAAAATTATAAAACAAAAATATAATCGGCTTTAAAGCTTTGATTTTATTCGTTTGTAAGCAAAAGTTAGTCGACGTAAAATCGGTTTATTGTTATTGAGTTTTAGTTTTATTCAAAAGTTCAAGAATATAAGAGCGGAGAAATTGTGTGTTAACAACTCATATTTTTAGTAAAAATGATTAAATCTGGTGTAGTGACTCAATATTATGCAAGTATTATTGCAAATTTCGCGACAATTTGTTATGCAATTGGTATTGGATGGTCATCTCCAGTTTTACCAATTTTACTATCGGAAAATACACCACTTCCTTCAGGACCTTTATCATTAAATGAAGCAACGACAGTTAGTTCTCTTTTATGTATTGGTGGTTTATTTGGTACGATGATTTTTGGGGTTTTGTGTGATAAAATTGGACGAAGAAATAGTTGTCTTTTATCAGCGTTTCCTTACATTGTAAATGAATACAAAAAATTCATACGTATATAAAGGAAGCTATTCATGTATTTAATTTATCTTTCTAGGCAAGTTGGTTGCTAATTGCATTTGCACAAAATGAGATTTATTTGTATATTGGACGATTTCTTGTTGGTTTAGGTGGAGGAGCATCATTTGTTATTATTCCATTATATGTATCAGAAATATCAGAAGACGAGTGAGCTAATGTTTCTGGTGTTATTTCTAAGCATTGTATGTAACTAACATTCTTTGTTTAGAAAGAACAAGACTAATAATGGAAAATATAATTAAATTGCAAACTTTTATTCGTTAACTTTTAGTAAACGAGGAAAGCTCGGATCACTGTTAATGCTTACGACTAATTTTGGAATACTATTAGGGTATTTTATAGGAAGTTACATGAGCTATTATATGATGTCTTGGATTGCAGTAATTCCTGTAATACTTTTTATAAGTTTTTACTTTTTACCTGAAACACCAAGATATCTTTTATCAAAAAATAAAATACCAGAAGCGGAAAATTCACTTAAATATTTTCGTAGCACAGATTATATAATATCTGGAAAATTTAAAAAAGAATTTGAAAATTTAAAATTAAATTTAATTTTGGATAAAAATAATGACACCGTAAAGTTCAAGGATTTTAGTAAGTTTGATAATGTAAATAAATGTCTAAACGTAAATATTAACATAAAATAAATTAAACATTTATTTTACAAAATTACAAATTTTTTTTGGGACGATTTAAGATCTTAAATTATCTTAAATCTTTATCTTATATCACTTTTGAATCACAATTCACTTTTTTTTAGAGATACTTTTTAATTTGACTTATTATTAATAGAGGTGACCTTCTTAATTGTTTTAATAATTCACAGATACAAGAGCTGCCAGAAAAGCAATTATAATTGCTTTCATTTTAATGACTATGACACAATTGGGTGGAATTTTTACCATCCTTAATTATACATCGACAATATTAAAAGATGCTGGATCAAGTATTGATCCAAATTTATCATTAATTATTATTGCACTGATACAAGTTGTTGCAGCTTATTTATCAACACTGCTTGTTGATAAAGTTGGACGACGGGTTTGTTTTACATACAAAGCTTCAATATTATTAACACATTTTTAATTAAATTTAGTTTATTATTTTTAATTCAAGTGGCTTATGTTGTTCTCTTTCATTGGGACTGGTATTGGACATACTGTGCTAGGATTTTTTATATATTTTAAATCACTTGGATATAATTTGGATTCATACTCTTGGATTCCGGTTGTAAGCATTTCTGAAATTTTATTCTTAGGGTCACTTGGTATGCAAACTTTACCATACGTAATTGTTTCAGAAATATTTCCACAGAAGGTAAAAGTTAATGAAAATTAAAAAATAAATAAATTATATTTAATATTTTCTCTCGATAAAACAGACACGCAGTCTTATTTATTCCTGGTCAGTTTCCTGGTCTTGGTTTACTGCATTTTTAATTGTTAAATATTTCACGACATTAGTTGAAATTATTGGATTATATGGAAGTTTTGGATTGTTTGGCACGTGCTGCTTTCTTACAGCAATTTTTGTTTATTATTGTATGCCAGAAACGAAGGGAATCAGTATAGAGGAAGTGATAGAATTACTTGAAACAAAGAAATAAAAACTAGTTTAGTTTGTGTTAATTTAATGTTCATTATAAAATATAATCAACATATTCAAAGGAGGAAATACAAAAAAATTTAATAATTAACTTTATAATAAAATAAACCGCAAATTTTATATAGCTAATCATGATCTATTGTTAATTAAATTTTAAATCTATTCCATAGTATTTATAAAGAACAAAAAATTTAATGATAAAAACATGAACTGTCAAATGTGAAAAAATTTATAAATTATTTTAGATTTAAAATTTTTGATTCTGATATTAAAAAAAATTAAATGAATAAATTTTGAATTATATTTTTGCTCATTCAATATTCATTTATAGACTTAAACAAAACGAAATAGGAACGGGAAATAATTCAAAGTAGAAAGAAAAGAGATGATTATCTTAATTTTTTTTGCGACTATGAAAAGATTAGTTATTTGATAAAGATTTAGAGTTTCAATAAATTTATTAGAAAAAAAAAGTCTTATTAATATGGAAAATCTAATCGAAATGATGATAATTTATATTCCATTAAAAATGATTTATATTAATTAATCCACACGCGTCGATTTTTTTAATTGTTTAACTTTATAAATTTATGGTTTTCTTTTTTTACTTCAATTTATGTATAGTTACTTTGCTAATCGACATTTAAGAATTTATATTAATAGTAGTTGTCACAGCAAAAAATTAAATTAAATCAGCTTAAAGGATAATAAAATACTTTATAAGAAAAAAAATACGTTATGAAATTTTAGTTTTATTAAAAAGTTCAGGAATATAAGAGCGGAGAAATTGTGTGTGTTAACAACTCTTATTTTCGTTAATTATAGTGAAAATGATTAAATCTGGTGTAGTGACTCAATATTATGCAACTATTTTTGCAAATTTCGCGACAATTTGTTATGCAATTGGTATTGGATGGTCATCTCCAGTTTTACCAACTTTACTATCAGAAAATACACCACTTCCTTCAGGACCTTTATCATTAAATGAAGCAACGACAGTTAATGCTCTTTTATGTATTGGTGGTTTATTTGGCACGATGATTTTTGGGGTTTTGTGTGATAAAATTGGACGAAGAAATAGTAGTCTTTTATCAGCGTTTCCTTACATTGTAAATTAATACAAAAAATTCATACGTATATAAAGGAAGCTATTCATTTATTTAATTTATCTTTCTAGGCAAGTTGGTTGCTAATTGCATTTGCCCAAAACGAGATTTATTTATGTATTGGAAGGTTCTTGTTGGATTCGGTGGAGGCGCAACATTTGTGATTATTCCGTTATATGTATCAGAATATCAGAAGACGAGTAAGCTAATAATTTTAGTGTTTTTTCTAAGGATTGTGTAATGCATAGTTTATTAAAATCGTATACTTGCACTTAGAAAGAACAAGACTAATAATGGAAAATATAATGAAATTTATTTGTTAACTTTTAGTAAGCATGGAAAGCTTGGATTACTTTTAATTCTGACGAATAATATTGGAATGGTCTTTGGATATATTGCAGGAAGTTACATGAGCAATGAAATGATGTCCTTAATTACAGTTATTATTCCTGTAATATTTTTTATCGGTTTTTACTTTTTACCTGAAACACCAAGATATCTTTTATCCAAAAATAAAATACCAGAAGCAGAAAATTCACTTAAATATTTTCGTAGCACGGATTATATAATATCTGGAAAATTTGAAAAAGAATTTGAAAATTTAAAATTAAATTTAATTTTGGATCAAAATAATGACACCGTAAAGTTCAAGGATTTTAGTAAGTTTGATAATATAAATAAATGTCTAAACGTAAATATTAACATAAAATAAATAAAAAATTTATTTTAAATCTTTATCTTATATCACTTTTGAATCACAATTCACTTTTTTTTAGAGATACTATTTAATTTGACTTATTATTAATAGAGGCGACCTTCTTAATTGTTTTAATATTTCACAGACACAAGAGCTGCCAGAAAAGCAATTATAATTACGTTCATTTTAATGAGTATGACACAATTTAGTGGAATTACCCCTATACGTAATTATACATCGACAATATTAACAGATGCTGGATCAAGTATTGATCCAAAATTATCATTAATTATTATTGCACTGATACAACTTGTTGCATCATATTTATCAACACTTCTTGTTGATAAAGCTGGACGTCGGGTTTGTTTTACATACAAAGCTTCAATTTTATTAACACATTTTTAATTAAATTTATTATTTTTAATTCAAGTGGCTATTAATGCTTTCTGTTATTGGTACTGGTATTGGACATAATGTGCTAGGATTTTTTATATATTTTAAATCACTTGGATATAATTTGGATTCATACTCTTGGATTTAAGTTGTAAGCATCTCTGAAATTATATTCTCATCGTCACTTGGTATACAATCTTTACCATTCTTAATTGTTTCAGAAATATTTCCACAGAAGGTAAAAGTTAATGAAAATTAAAAAATAAATAAATTATATTTTATATTTTCTCTCGATAAAACAGACACGCAGTCTTATTTATTCCTGGTCACTTTTCTGGGCTTAGTTTACTGCATTTTTTCTTGTTAAATATTTCATGACATTAGTTGAAATTATTGGATTTCATAGAAGTTTTGGATTGGTTGGCACGTGCTGCTTTCTTACAGCAACTTTTGTTTATTTTTTTATACCAGAAACGAAGGGAATCAGTATGGAGGAAGTGATTGATATGCTTGAAAAAAATAAATAAAAAACTAGTTTAGTTTTTTGTTAATTTATCGAAAGTTAAACTCTGTTGAAATAAATAATTAATCTATGAAGCAACAAGTTTACTCTTCCTGCCTTAAAAATAATTCTTTTTGTATTAATTTAATAATTTATGAGTTCTAAAAAGAAAATTATAATAATTGTTTACTATTTAATACCTAATAAAGTTGTAAATAAATTTTTTTAATAAAATAAAACTAAATTAATTTTGGTGTTTATTAATAAGTCTCGTAAATAATATTGCACTATTCTTGTTTATACAAAACACTAACTATATTACTTACTGTGACTGTATTTATTTTGGTGAAGATGAAACTAAAATTAAATGTTTTTAATTTTCACAAGCACATTATTTGATAAGAATTAATTATAAATATTTTATCAAGACAAAAAACTTACCAAATTGCATACACACTTTTTTTTTCTTTTATTTAATAAAAAATAAAAAATTCAAAACACAAACCAAACAGAAAAAAAAACGAAATCTTAAAAGTCATGAAATCCAATCTTGGTAACATTCTAAATGTAAACAATAACAAATTTTTTTTTTGTTGATGAAACATATTTAAATGTGCGGATATTCTTATCTCTATTCAAAAAACCATCTTTATATTCATTTATATTTGTTCTACGAAAACAATGATTTCACTAAAATTATGATTTATAATTGACTGTAAAAATTCTGTCTTTTCTATTTTTGTTGAAAAAAAAATTCTGATTTTATTAAATAACAGTAACGTTTGGCCTTTTGTTTTATTTTAAGTTAATCATAAGTAGGGTGTTGATCTAAACGAAAAGAAAAAGGAAAGTGTCTATCAATTATATAAAAAATAAAATTAATAAATAACACGTTACATTTTGGATTATTGTGAAAATGGTGTTCAGTGTTAATAATTTAATATCTCGTAGTTCAAAAAATCAATATCTTGCAGCATTTTGTGGTAAATTAGATTTTACAAAAATTTAAAAAAATTTCTATAAAGCAAGAAGAATAATATGAAAATAATTTTCAGTGAATTTAATATCAATGTCCCATGGTGCAATAATGGGTTGGCTATCACCATCACTTCCACTTTTACAATCAGAAAATTCACCCCTTGATACTGGACCAGTGACTGTTGAAGAAGCTTCATGGATTGGAGCATTTGTATGTGTTGGTGGTTTTTTTGGAAATATAATTTATACAATTATAACAACATCAGTTGGACGAAAAACAGCAATAATATCTCTTGCAATTCCTCAAATGGTGATTTCTTTTCACTTAAAACTGTTTAGAAAAATTTCAAGAATAATTTAATTTCAGGCATTTTGGATAATTGTATTTTTTGGGAAATTAACATATCATTTATATATTGGAAGATTTATAGCTGGTATAACTGGTGGAGGGCTTTTTATTATGATTCCACTTTATATAGCAGATATTGCAGAGGCAAAGTTTGTTTTAATATATAATTTTTTAAATAATAATTTAATAAATAATAAAATAATAAAACATAATTCAATTAATATTCCTGTAGAATACGTGGAACTTTAGGATCACTTCTTATAACAACTTGTAGTCTTGGAATTGTAATTGGTTTTATTGGAGGAGGATATATGAGTTATTATAATGTACCATTGATTATGATTTTTATTCCAACATTATTTGCAATTGGATTTTCATTCTTTCCAGAGACTCCACAATTTTTATTGAAAAATAATAAAATTAAAGTAAACTTTAAAGTTTAATTGTAAAATTATCATTTTAATAATTGTTTTCTTCTTTCTTATTTAGGAAGCTGAAAAATCATTAAAGTTTTATCGTGGAATAAAAAAAAATGATATTTTAACAAAAGAATTTAATGAGGAATTTACAAAAATGAAAAATTATGTAACTAATTCTAATGATAGTGAAACTAAAACTAAAGTACAATGGCAAGATTTTAGTGAGTATACTAATTTAATTTTATGTTTAATGTAAAATATAAAAAAAAATTTATTATCATTTTTTAGCAACACCACAAGCAAGAAAGGGTTTATTTATTGGATTTGCTTTAATGGTATTAAATCAATTTAGTGGATGTTATGCAATTTTAAATTATAGTGCAAGCATATTTGAAGAAGCTGGATCTGATTTAAGTCCAAATATGTCTTCAATTGTTGTGGGCTTAATACAATTGCTTGGTAGTTATATTTCAACTATTTTGGTCGATAAATCAGGAAGAAAGGTGTTTAAATAATTTACGTTTTTCATGCTAATCATTCTTCAATTTATATTTACATTTTATAGATATTGTTAATTATTTCATCATTTGGCACTTCAATTGGATTAGCAGTATTTGGAACATATTCATATTTGAGTAAAAATAATTACGATATGTCATCTTTTGGACTTGTACCTGTAATAAGCATGTCTTTTGTTGTATTTATTGCATGTTTGGGAATTGTAACACTTCCGTTTGTTGTTCTTGCTGAAGTTCTACCAAGCAAAATACGCTCAATAGGTTCAAGTCTATGTATGGTTATGATTAGTTTATTTGCATTTTGTGCACTTAAGGTATTTTACATTAAGACAAGTTTTTTTAAATAATAAATTAATGCTTTTTCTAATGTTACAGTTCTTCCCAGTATTGGTAGTTGCTATCGAATTATCTGGATGCATGTTCATGTTTTCGTCAATTTGCATAACTGGAACAATATTTATAATATTCTTTTTACCAGAAACAAAGGGAAAATGTTTAGATGGTTGTAATGAAATGGTCATCAATGATCTGAATCCAAACCAAAAATTCTAAGTGTAGTTTAAATTGTAATTAAATTAATTTAATATTTAAATATTATATAATATGAAATGTGACAATTTTGAAATCATTTTATTACGTACCAAAATAAATTATAAGTAAAACAGAAAAATATGTATAGTTAATTATTTTGAGAAAGATTTTGAAGTGGATTTTATGTTGTAGCTTGTTCCTTCATACCATTCTAAGTTGTTTTTAATTTTAGTATAAATAAATTAAAAGAAGAAATTATCGTCTTGGAGTCTGATTTTAGAATCTATAAAATAATTTAATTTCTGATGTTGATTGATTTATCTCAATTATGAAAAACTTATTAAGAAGCTTTGATAAAATTAAATAACAAGTTCGCAGCTCAGCTACTGCGTACAATAAATAGTTACAAACTTGACAAACATTGAGGAGACTCTATTGATGAGAGTTGCGTGTTGAGTCAGTAAATAATGTGAAGTAATTAATTTATCTTATTTCAGTTAAATAAATGTTTTACCTTCAAAGCTTTCGAAATTGTTTTATTATAGTTTCCAGAATTCACTGGAAATAATTTTAGATTTATCAAATTGCAAATAAACTTAATATTGTTTACAAAAAATTAGTTCCTTAGCTTTTTTTTCCTTTTTTAAATTATATTCAACTTTTTAAAAAATAAATAATTAATTAGTTTAAATCAATATTGTTATCCTAAAAATCAGAATTGTGTTATTTATGTAACGTTAAACCACGACTATCCAATACCCAAATATTTTTTATTATTATTGTATGACTTTCAAATACCAAAAAAAGGTATGATTCATTATCAAAGGTGTGGGGGAACCAAACAAATTTAAAATTATGAAAACAGAGAATTATTATATTCACCAATGTCAATTAATTGGCTTTTAATATTTGTTTCTTCATTTTTTTTTAATCGTTAGTTGTCAATATTTCTTTTGGGAAATAAAAGAAATAAATAGTAATCCAATTTCACATAGCGGCCTTCGTACATATACCTGTAAATATTTAATAAAATATCATATAAGAATTTTGGTTATTTCATCCCACTTTATTAGAGTAATTTAATGACAACTTTACAGGGAAAAGATTAACTAGTTCGCCTCTGACCAGACACTAGATGAATCTTAATATTACTCGTATACACACGAGTATTCTATCGGAATGAATTAGAAATATTTACATTATGTAGAATGTTAGAAAAAGTAGCGATTAAACTAAACTATAATAAATAAACTAAACAATTATATAATCATGCCAAATTATTTTACATTGTTTAAAAGTAAATGGTAATGACACTATCTTTTTAATTAAGTGTGTAACTTCTATATACGATAAACGAATAATTTCTAATAATATTTTTTACATTTAAATATTTAATATTTAGTGAAAATGATTTTCAATTTAAATAATTTAATATCTCGTAGTACAAGGAATCAATTTATTTCTGCATTTTGTGGTAATTCTTGAAGCTGTTTATTTGTTTTCATTGTGGTGTAATAATTTTGTTTTTATTTATAGTGAATTTAATATCAATTTCTCATGGTATTGTATTGGGTTGGCTTTCACCAGCACTTCCACAATTAAAATCAGAAAATTCCCCACTAGATAGTGGGCCAGTAAATGTTGAGGAAGTGTCGTGGATTGGAGCTTTTGTGTGCATTGGTGGTGTTACAGGAAATTTATTGTTTGGTCTTTTAAATTCTAAAGCAGGAAGAAAAACTTCAATTATTCTTCTTGCATTTCCACAAATTGTATAAAATTTAACAATTAATTTTTAAATGATTTCTTCAGTTTACAAAATTATAATTTTCAGGGTTTCTGGATTTGTGTATTTTTTGGAACGCTTCAATATCATTTATACCTTGCAAGACTTTTAGGTGGAATAACTGGAGGAGGAATTTATATTACTATTCCTCTTTACATTGCAGATATTGCTGAAGACAGGTAACACTTTTTACTTGTGCTTTACAACTAAATGTTTTAATTGTTTTTTTTTATATAAAAGAATTCGTGGAACATTAGGATCTCTTCTCATAACATCATGCAGTTTAGGGAATTTAATTGGATATATTGTTGGAGCACAAATTAGTTATTATACATTACCAATGTTTGCAATTTTATTTCCAATTTTATTTGCAATTGGATTTTTATTCTTTCCAGAAACACCACAGTTTCTGTTAAAGAATAATAAAAATCAGGTTATACTTTGTAATGAAATAAATCGACATGGTTTTATTTGTTTTTCTAATTTAGGAAGCTGAACAATCGTTAAAATTTTATCGTGGAGTAAGAAAAAGTGAAACATTGACAAAAGAATTTAATGAAGAATTTTTAAAACTGAAAAATCAAGTATTTAATTCTGCCAATAAGACAAATGAAACAAAAGTCCAATGGGCAGATTTTAGTGAGTGTTTATACTTGATTTGAATATTGTTATCTTGAATTAAACGTTTAATTTTCAGCAACAAAAGCAGCAAGAAAAGGTTTACTTATTGGATTTGCTTTAATGGTATTAAATCAATTCAGTGGATGCTTTGTGATTTTAAATTATACTGCAAGCATATTTCAAGAATCGGGATCTGATTTAAGTTCAAATATGGCAGCCATCGTCGTGGGAGTAATTCAGTTATTTGGAAGTTATATTTCAACTATTTTGGTCGATAGAGCAGGAAGAAAGGTGTTTTAATGGTTTAACTTCTTCAAGCTAATCATTCTTCAATTTATATTTACACTTTATAGATATTGTTAATTATTTCATCATTTGGCACTTCAATTGGATTAGCAGTATTTGGAACATATTCATATTTGAGTAAAAATAATTACGATGTGTCATCTTTTGGACTTGTACCAGTAATAAGCATGTCGTTTGTTGTATTTATTGCTTATTTGGGAATTATAACACTTCCGTTTGTTGTTCTTGCTGAAGTTCTACCAAATAAAATACGTTCGATAGGTTCAACTGTATGTATTACTATGAATAGTTCTTTGGCATTTTGCGCACTTAAGGTAAATTTAAATTAACAGAATTCTCTAAAAATACTTGACTACAGACAAAATTAATAATTTTTCGTTATAGTTCTTCCCAGTACTGATACCTATTATCGAATTATCTGGATGTATGTTAATGTTTTCTTCAATTTGTATAGCTGGAACAATATTTATAATATTCGTTTTACCAGAAACAAAAGGGAAATCTTTAGATTGTGAAATGGTCATTAATGATCCGAATCCAAACCTAAAATTATAATCATATATAATTCTAATTATAATTGATTGTATTGATTATATATAATAAAATGTGATAATTTAAAATCATTTTATAAAACATAATTAAATAAATAAGGAAAATCAAAAAACAAATAGTTTAGTATTTATAAGAATCAGATAAAAGAAATATTGTTGCCATCAATCAATTGTTATTTGTGGATTATTCTTCAAAAAAAGAAAAATATTCAAAATTTATATTCTGATGAAATAAAATAAAATATTTGTTAAAATTTATATTCTGAATACAATGACAAACTTAGTGAAATTCAAAATATTTAATTTACAAAATTCAGACTTTATTTTAGATTATTTTCCAGAATTAACTGGTAATTATTTTTATTAAGACATTCACTAGGCAACAATACAATTTCTTTCATAAGATTTATCTAACTACAAACAAAATATTCTGAATATTTTTCTTAAAGGTAAAAAACTATTTTCAAATAAAGAATCAAATAATCTGAATCAATATTGTTATCCTAAAACATCCATCAAAATTGTGTTTACTTTACATTTGCGCAGCTTTCACCCACCACGTCGTTTTTGTAGTTATTATTTGACATTGAATTTAAAAGCATGCACAATCACCAGTGGCGTAGGGGACTTTTTTAAATTAAAGAAAAATGAAAACTTTCTTTTATAAATTAAAATTTGTAATCATTGCTATATGAATATCTGTAACTGTAACTGTAAGAGATTGAAGATACTTAATGAAAGATCTTTGATTTCAAATAATTAATTTTTTTTGTAAACGTTACTTGTAGAATAAAAAGGTTATTTTTCAAACTTAATTTTTTGTTGTACATTGAATGAAACTCTATTTTTCAAATTTCATCACGACACAGATCCTAAATTCATCAGGTGAAGAGATTAAGTTCCAGTAAAAGCTCGAACCAGTCGTGGGTAATTAAATTAAATCAAATCACTAAAAATTTAATTTCAAAGAATAAAAAACGAACAAATGATCAAAAAACTAATTAATAAAAATATGATTACCATATAATTGTAAAGTTGATAAATTCTATTTCATTTAACAAAAAAAAAAACATTGAAATTGATGGTAGATATATCCCAATATTTCTTGTATAAACGAGTAAGTATAATTAATTATATTCAAATGAAATTGTAATGTTTACATTATGAAGAATGAAAGAAACATCAGTTACTGATTGTACGAAAATATAAACTATGAACAAACTAAAAAATAATAATTATATAATCACCGTTTCTATGTACATTGAATAAAAGTAAATTACAAATGCATTATCTATTTAATTGAAATTAATTAAGACTGGTGAACGGTGTTGTCTCCATAATACGATAAACAAATAATTTCTAAACTATAATTGAAGCTGTTTAAATAATTAATTCTAGTGAAAATGATTTTCAATTTAAATAATTTTATATCTCGTAGTACAAGGAATCAATTTATTTCTGCATGTTGTGGTAAATCTTTAAGGACATCTTATGCTTGTTAAGATTTAATAGTTTTGTTTTTATTTATAGTGAATTTAATAACGATTTCCCATGGTATTGTATTGGGTTGGCTTTCACCAGCACTTCCAAAATTAAAATCAGAAAATTCACCACTAGATAGTGGGCCAGTAAATGTTGAGGAAGTGTCATGGATTGGAGCTTTTGTGTGCGTTGGTGGTTTTACAGGAAATTTAATTTTCGGCTTTTTAAATTCTAAAGCAGGACGGAAAACTTCAATTATTCTTCTTGCATTTCCACAAATTGTATAAAATCTGACAATAAAATTAAAATCATATCTTCTGATTATAAAATTATAATTTTCAGGGTTTCTGGATTTGTGTATTTTTTGGAACGCTTCAATATCATTTATATATTGCAAGATTTTTAGGTGGAATAACAGGAGGAGGAATTTTTATTACTATTCCGCTTTACATTGCAGATATTGCTGAGGATAGGTCCGTTAAATTTATCTGTTCCTCTTTTCATTCTTTTTTATTTTATTTTTTAAATTTGATCAATAATAGAATCCGTGGGTCTTTAGGATCACTTCTTATAACAACATGTAGTTTAGGAAATTTAATTGGATATATTGTTGGAGCACAAATTAGTTATTTCATATTACCAAAATTTGCGGTTTTATTTCCAATATTATTTGCAATTGGATTTTTATTGTTTCCAGAAACACCACAGTTTCTGTTAAAGAATAATAAAATTCAGGTTAGATTTTGTTTTTAAAAATAAACCGACACGATTATAGAATCTTTTTCATTTAGGAAGCTGAACAATCATTAAAATTTTATCGTGGAATAAGAAAAAGTGAAACATTGACAAAAGAATTTAATGAAGAATTTTTGAAACTGAAAAATCAAGTATTTAATTCTGCCAATAAGACAAATGAAACAAAAGTCCAATGGGCAGATTTTAGTGAGTGTTTATACTTGATTTGAATATTGTTATCTTGAATTCAACGTTTAATTTTCAGCAACAAAAGCAGCAAGAAAAGGTTTACTTATTGGATTTGCTTTAATGGTATTAAATCAATTCAGTGGATGCTTTGTGATTTTAAATTATACTGCAAGCATATTTCAAGAATCGGGATCTGATTTAAGTCCAAATATGGCAGCCATCGTCGTGGGAGTAATTCAGTTATTTGGAAGTTATATTTCAACTATTTTGGTCGATAGAGCAGGAAGAAAGGTGTTTTAAGGGTTTAACTTCTTCAAGCTAATCATTCTTCAATTTATATTTACATTTTATAGATATTGTTAATTATTTCATCATTTGGCACTTCAATTGGATTAGCAGTATTTGGAACATATTCATATTTGAGTAAAAATAATTACGATGTATCATCTTTTGGACTTGTACCTGTAATAAGCATGTCTTTTGTTGTATTTATTGCTTATTTGGGAATAATAACACTTCCGTTTGTTGTTCTTGCTGAAGTTCTACCAAGTAAAATACGTTCATTTGGATCTGGTCTTTGTATGATTCTTATTAATATTTTAGCATTTTGTACACTTAAGGTAAATTAATGGTTTTCTATTCTTTATAATTTATACGCAGTTATTCTAATTTAAATTTATAGTTCTTCCCAATCTTGGTTGTCATCATTGAATTATCTGGTTGTATGTTTCTCTTTTCACTAGTGTGCTTTATTGGAACTATTTTCATTATATTTGTATTACCAGAAACAAATGGTAAAAGTTTAAATCCTAATATTGAAATCTCAATCATTGATTCTCCTAATTTAAAATTATAATTGTGTAAATAATGTGACAAAATTATTATAGTAAATATTTCTATATAAATAAAGAACTTTATAACAAAAGAATGATTTTATTTTTGGCTCAAAATCTACTCAAAGAACTTTTATTTCACAATGGTGGAATATGGATTGATAAATTTTATCGCATGATAATTTCATTTATCTCTAAAAAGAATCAATAACTAAATGACGATTTTTAAATCATGCAGAAAAATTGTGCCTCCATATATTTCTTGTCTTTATTGGTATCAGAATTATTTTTAATATGCAAACTCATTTGTAGAGAAAATAATAAAGTATAAAAATAGATGAAAGACAAATAACTTGCATTTTTTTGTTGTTGTTTTTAACATTGACCTAAATTATCAATTTAATTTTATTGTAATTTTATTCTTAACAAGTCTGAACTTATTTCCTGAGATTGTAAAATATGTAGTACCTTATTTATTCCACATAAGACAAAATTCAGTTACAAAAATTATCATTCTGAAATTTTATAACTTAATTAATTAAAATTTGTTTATTTAAAGTTACACTTAATATAAGAATTTATAGAAAAATATGTTATTGTGATAATTTCTTATTTATTTTGCAATCTTCCTTTTTTTTCTTTCAATGAAATTTTTTTTAAAAATATTGTTTACAAATATTATAAGATGAATTTATATATGAAAAGAGATGAATAGTGAATAATATATAGAAGATGTGATGCGTTAATTCAATGTTAATTAAATAATAAAATGTCATTATCAGTAAATAATATTTGATTTAAGATTAATATTTAATAAACATAACAATTGATGTCACATTATATTATCTTAATGTTCTTATTCAAGAAAATTGTTAATTATGAAAGTTTTATAATTTGTTTGGTTTTGTTTTTTAATTTAATTAAATAATAAATTATTATCCAACATCTGTCTGTTTCTATAAAATATATTATTTAAAACGACAAATCTTTTAATTTGCTTTCCTTAGATGCAACCAAATAAAATATATTATGTCGAAAAGCTCACCAAACTTGAAGTTTGTCTTGTTTAATTTTTTGTTGTTTTACGATAATTTTAAACAATTGCTTATGCTACAAATTCCTTAATTGGCTTATAACTTTAATTTAAGTTTTAATGAAATCATAACCAATAATGTGATAATAATAAACAGATTATAAATTTTATTCCAACTAATACTTGCACTCAACCAATCTTACGGTTTAGATCTATTTATCTCGTTAAAACAAAAAAAAAATTAAGATAAAAAATGAATTTCATTGACAAGGTTTTTTTTTGGGTCGTTTGTTGAAATAATTTTACTTATATGTTTTTTTTTTATATTTCTTAATTTATTCTGAATTATCATGCTATACGTAAGTTTTATCCGTGTTAGTTTTCTTTATGATTTCATAATAAAATTTATCACATTTCTGTTAGTTCTATAGACAGACTCTAGAGTCTTGAATTTATTAACTATCATTGTGTGACGTCAGTATTATGACGTCATTTTATTTTTTGACAAAAAACTAAAGGTTATCAACGCATTTATGATTATCTTTTCCACACTTATTTTTCATTTACGTTTAATATCAGCTCCTACATATACTTACAAAAATTTATAAAGAAACAAAACCTACGACCATATAGACATAAAAGACAAAAAAAAAAGGCAAAAGATTATTATTTAAATTTTGATTTAAACACAACTTTAATAGATTATCAAATAATAAATATGCGATTACGTGAACATGAAATAAAGATTAAATTACATTCAATTAAGATTGAACGTATAAAAAATGATTTTTGTTTCTAAAAAAAAAAAAAAATCGAATAAATTGTGATAACCCAAATTAATAATTTGTTTTCTTTCACAGAGTCACACACAGTTGTTTTTCGAAACACTTTTAAAATCTTTTGTAAATTAATAAATATCAAAAAAAAAAAAAAGTTTTAGCTAAAACTTTCGTTTAGTGTTTTATTTGTGAATTAAATGAAAATAAAACATAAATGTTGCTTCTATAAAGTAAACAATTATAAAGATATTTGATAAAAATATACAAGAAGCCATCATTCATATCTTACATAATATACAATAAAAAACTTTTTTAATTAAATTAATTATAATAAATGTATAACGAAAAAAAAGAAACAAAATTATAAAGTAAATAAATTATATTATTCGCACACATCACAAAATTTAGAGCAAAAAGTGTTGATTTTTTTCTTTTTCTTTTTCTATTTAGTTTTCTATTATAAAATCATAAATAATAATTATAAATTTTATTTTAATTAACAAACTAAATAAATAAAAATGTTCAAATTAGTTCATGCAATTTAGTGTTTTAATAGTCATTTAACATTGAATGATTTCAGTTGAATTTAGACACGTTACACAGAACACATAATAATCCTTTTTTATTTCTAAATTATAAATGTAATTGAAAATTGTGAAAGTTTAATTATAATTATGACGGGAAATAGTGTAAAATATCAGTATTATGCATCAGTTTGTGGTAAATAAATAATTTAAACTAAGAGCATTTAATTTAATATGAGTTTCACAATAAATACATCTTAAGTGTAAACAAAAATATTGCATAATGGTAGAATATAATTTATGGAAGGAAGTAGAAAGAAATTATTCAGATTGCAGTTCTATAAGTCTGGATTTATTACGATATAGATATAAATTTATCAATATTGTTTAAAGTTTCGACTTTTATTTGTCACAGCTTCATGAAACAAACATTTTGGATAATAACACTAATTAATTAATTAGTTTAAAGGAAATTTTATTGAAATTATTAAAATGTATTTGGAACATAAAATATATACTTTTCTTGTTCTCAAAAATCTCATACAATATAAATACGTCATACAATCTTACAAATTACAAATTCTCTATTTATCAACTATATATCAACTATTTCATTGATTAATATACAACAATTAAATATGATTTAATAACTAATATTATTTTGTAAAAAAAATACACATTTAATCGTATCATTTAAAAAATTAAATTTATAATTTAATCAATCCATTAAAAAACTTACGACCTTTGAATTGTAGTTATCTCTAATAACGTCACATCATTAATACAAAATTATTACTATTATTTTCATTTCCAGCTAACATAATTTCATTTGCTCATGGTTGTGCTGTGGGCTGGACATCACCATTTCTTCCACTTCTGGAATCTGAACAAACACCACTCGAATCGGGACCAATATCAAAAGTGGATGCATCATGGATAGGTTCTCTATTGTGTTTAGGCGCCATTTGTGGATCCGTCATTTTTGGGTTCTTGGCTGATTCGATTGGAAGAAAAATTTCAGCAATGATGATTGCTGTACCACAAATTGTAATTCTTAGTTTAGAATTTCCATTATAAAATAAAAATAATTATGAGTTAATATTTTAGGGATGTTGGCTGGGGATTATATTTGCAAAATCTGTTATTCATTTATTTATAGCAAGATTTTTAGCTGGTGTTGCAGCTGGAGGAGTATTTGTTGTTATTCCACTTTATGTGACTGAGATTTCTGAACCCAAGTAGGCGTAAATAGAGTCAAAAAATTTCAAAATTACTTTAATAATGTTTATTTATCTTTTACAAACCAGAATACGTGGAGCTTTGGGCTCAATTATGATATTTTCACTTAATATGGGAATATTGGTTTGTTTCATTTTGGGAACATATTTAAAATATTATATAGTGCAATATATAATGCTTCTATTACCATGTATGTTTCTGATTAGCTTTATATTTTTACCTGAAACTCCAGAGTACCTTATGAGAAATAATAAACAAAAGGAAGCGGAAGCAGCTCTTTGTTATTTTCGTGGAGTACCAGTTGCTCCTAATCATCGTTCTGGAAACTTTAAAATTGAACTGGAAAATCTTACAAAATCCACATTACCAATGGATAATGCTAAAGTTGTAACGAAAACACGAGTTGGATTAAGTGATTTTAAATCTTTATCTGCTAAAAAAGCTGTCTTGTTTGGAATTGTTTTAGTTGCAATGAATCAATTCAGTGGATGTTTTGCTTTAATTAATTATACAGCTTCTATTTTTAAGGAAGCCAGAACTGGTTTGGACCCAAATTTAGCTGCTATTATTGTTGGTATAATACAAATACTTGGGTCTTGCACCTCAACTGTTCTCGTGGATCGTTTAGGTCGGAAGATTCTATATTTAACCTCAGCACTAGGCACAGCATTGGGACTACTAGTTATGGGAATATATTCATTCCTTAAACACAAAGAATTTGATGTATCAAATTTTGGATTTGTTCCAGTAATTGCATTATCGTTCGTTATTTTTATTGCTTCTGTTGGAATTTTACCATTGGCATTTATTGTGTTATCAGAAATTGTTCCACAAAAGGTTTTAAAAAGTTAAATTTCTTAAAAGTTTTCAATTAAAATATTTTAATTTCAGATAAGAAGTACTGTGACGTCACTATGCATGTTAATTATGTGGGGTTTCGCATTTATTGTTGTCAAAGTACATAGTAACAATTATCTAACTCAATACCAAACACATCATATAATTATTTAACATTAATTTAAATTTTTTATTATTTTTTTTTAGTATTTTTCCTATCTTATGGTTTCGATAGGGATGCATGGTTCAATGTGGTTCTTCTCTGGATGCTGTTTTGCGGGTTTAATTTTTTTTACATTTCTCTTACCAGAAACAAAAGGCAAAAATTTTGAAGAGATACGAAAGGCTTTGGAAGGAAAATAATAGGTTTAATTCACAACTAAATTTTATACATTATTATATACTGTGTATATATACAAATTAAAATAAATTAGACGTGTTTGATATTATTTACAAACAAAACCATAAAGTTCTTGTTACTAAGATTTACAATTTCTAAAAATCATTTAGTAGCTTTATATAACTCCTTCGCTGTATTTGAAAATTCATATTATTAATTATTCTATTAAATATCGTCATCACATGAAATAAAATATATAATTGTGCTTTGACAACGAAGTTGCAAAAGAATATAATGATTAAATGAATAAATCTTCAAGTAATATTAACGGTATGCTTCTAACTTGAAATTTGTTAATTACGGAAAATGAAGGAAAGTTTAAATTATTCAAATAATTTCAACGGAGTTGGCTATCTAGATTATTCATATAATTTTAATACTTCTTTTTGGTTTACAGTAATCAATCGTGATAAAATGAATGACTAACTTTATTGAAGCAATTTTCACCGCTTTTATACAATAAAAATTGCTGATACTATAAAAAATAGTTGAATGACATCAATTAGAAATATTTGCAATGTTATTTTCTTTAAATATTTTAATTCCATATTTAGCAGAATACCACAATAAAAACAGTGCACATTTCGCTAATAACTAGTGATAGGAATTTAGAAATTTACACATTTATAGAATGTTTTTTATTTATTTTATGATTATTCTTAATTCAAAATTTAGTGCAAATGAATAACGAACAAATTATGAATTTGTATTTATAAATTTAATATAATGATTTCATGTTGGCACGCGTAGATGTCGTTACAAAATAATAAAACTAGCTAACTTCATTAGTAAAAATATATTTTTGGCATACATACATATTTCAGTTTCAGTTCAATGTATCCAACGAAAACAACAGAAATAGTAAACAAATATAAAGTCAAAAAAAAAAAAAGTTAATAACAACTTCTTTAAAACTGTAAGAATATATAATATCATTATTAGAATTCATTATTTGTTTATTTTATATTTTAGAATTTTATTTTTTATTTTAATTATTATTGTTTTTCATTTCATATGTATTATTTTGGCGCTGGAAAAACAACCTAAAAAATTATAGAACAGAAATAAAAACTAAATTAAAGAATGTCGGAAAATTCTAAAGTTTATGGATTGCGAGAGTTATACATGAATTATGCTCGAAATAAAAAAAGTTCTGACATACACACAAAACTAGATAGTTTACGACAATTAGGTTTAGCAGTTTTGAATAAATCTCTTGAAAGGTAATTTTTATTTTAATATTATAGAGCCATGATTTTTATTTTTCAATAATAATAAAACATTTTCAGTCATCCAAACGACGCTACGTGCACATTACTGGAACAAAATTTGCAAGAATACAGTGATTTGGTTTCTGAAGATCCGTTAGCTTATACATTAAACTTCAGTGAAATGTGGGCTGATGTAGGTTTAGAAGAAAGACCATTACCAAATTGGGAAACGTCTCATGACAAGTTTTCTATTTCTAAGATAAAAGCGAATAGCCATGATTGCGTTGGAAAATTTGAAGATTGTAAATATTCAGAAATTACTGATGAAGAACTAGACAATATATTTTCCACTTCTACATCTACAAACTCTGAACGAAATAATAGTCGCTTAAAGCCAGAAGAAAAAAATGACTTTAATTTCTCACCGAATGCTTCAAATAAACGTTCGGCAGAACAAGACATTCCTGAAACCATAATGAAAACAGAATTTAGAACTGGATTAAATAAACCTTGTATTGTAAATATTCAAGTAAGATTTCCATTTTTCACTTTAAATTTTCAGATAAAATATACATATACATTTCAGAAGCCTGGAAATTCCAGTAGCAATCCACCGTCATGTGTAGTAACAAAAAAACCTCTTCGTTCTAAGAAATTTGTATCACCAATGTTAAATACAAAAGAAACAACCAGTAAACAACCAGAAAATGAATGGCTAAAGAATATTGATCCTAGAATGATTGCAGAAATTGAAAGCAATATTATGGATAATTCAAGGACAGTAAGTTGGGATGATATTTCCGGTCTTGAATATGAGAAAACCACAATAACAGAAGCTGTGATATGGCCATTTTTACGACCAGATTATTTTACTGGGTTGAGACGTCCACCTAAGGGAATATTATTATTTGGACCTCCAGGAACTGGAAAAACATTGCTCGGTTGGTGTTATATAAATTATTAATTTATACAAATTTTCGTTAATGTTTTTTTTATTTAAAGGAAAATGTATTGCATCACAATCAAATTCTACATTTTTTTGTATTAGTGCTTCATCATTAACATCAAAATTTGTGGGAGACGGAGAAAAATTGGTTAAAACTTTATTTTCTGTCGCTTTGGCTAAGCAACCAGCAGTAATATTTATAGATGAAATTGATTCATTACTTTCCCAACGATCTACTACTGAACATGAAAGCTCCAGAAGATTAAAAGTAAAAACTAAAACTAGATTTATTTCAGTTTTCTTTATATTAAATTTTATTTATTTTAAATATAGACCGAATTTCTAATAAGCTTGGATGGTGTGACCACAAGCGAGGATGACAGAGTGTTAATTGTTGGTGCAACAAACAGACCCCAAGAATTAGATGAAGCTGCCAGAAGACGTTTTGTTAAAAGATTATACATTCCATTACCTGAACATTCAGTAATTAAATTAATTTTATTTACATTTTTTTTTATTTTCAATTTTGCTTAACTTTTTACAGGCTCGAGTACAGATTATTCAAAATTTATTAAATAAAGAGCGTAATACTGTAACTCTTGAACAAATAAATGAAATAGCACAACTTACAGATGGTTACTCTTGTGCTGACATAAAGTCAGTTTGTCAAGAAGCATCAATGTGGCCACTTCGTTCTATTGGTGGTGCTTTTCTAACTATGGATGCAACTAAAATACGGCCAGTTAATATAAATGATTTCCATTTGGCATTAAAAACAGTTAGATCAAGCGTATCACCAAATGATTTGACCGAATATATTAATTGGAATAAAATTTATGGTAGCGGATATACTAAAGATTTACAATAATTATTAATTACACATGTTATATTTTTCTAATTTTATAATAAAAAAAAATGAAACTTTAAAGAAAAATTTGTTATTAATTTCTGTTTCTACAATTTTCAGCTTGTATAACTTTAAATAGACAAGTACATTCTTTATAGTGATTTTAACATTAAATATTTAAATTTGTGAAAAATTATTTGAAATATTTGAAGAGAAAGAAAAAAAGTTTTCATTTGAAATATTCATGAAAATCGTCTCCTTAACACAAGTTATATTTGGACGGGTAGGTGATACATTTTGTCGTTGAGAAAAATCAAATTGTATCAATATTATAAGGTAAGTTGAAACTGCACCAATAATCTATGAAACAAGAAAATTAATTATTTATTTGAATAAAATACAAAATGGTACTTATAATATTTTCCAGATTTTAAAATTAATTATTTAATTATGAAGTTTTACAAAGAATAAATCAATTTTTTATTGCATACATCAATGCATTTGTATTTCATTTAGTATAAATTAACTATAAACTAATACACTTCAACGTTTGATTCATTGAAACACATTTTTTTTTCAAGTTGATTAATAAATATACAAAATTAGCTTACTTTATGCATACTAAAAACAGTTTAAAGCATATCGAAAAATGTAACACATTAAAGAGTAAAAGTTCACGATACAACGATTTATTATGAAACATAAAGGAAACGTATTCACTATTAAATATATAGATATACAGAAACAAAAATTATATACTTTAAAAGTTTAAACTCTAAAATCTGGATAACATTGTAACACCACAAATGCACTGTATGCAATAATAAACAAACCGAGTATAGTAAAGTTAGATCAATTTCAAATAAACCACAAGGTGAAAAAGAAACTCTTTGATGTAAAAGTTGAATTGAAAACCATTTTATCTGAAATAAAATTAAAATTGTTTTTTTCTTTTTAAAATTATTGTTTCTTTTTTTAATTATTTTAAATAAATTTACTAATTTTTTTGTTTTTGTATTATTGCAAGCCAATCCAAAATGATGTAGAAAATAACCAATTTTTTGTGCATGCTCTTTTGTTTGATGACAAACATAACAATTGGAAAACATTTTTTCAATATGTATTAATACCCATCCAACAGAACTTAGTATTTGTTCTATTTCATCCTGTGTTAGAATTCCTTGTTCCACTATTCTTTTATTAATAAAGAAAAATAATTAAAGAAAAGTTCATATAAATTAATTTATTTTTTTATTATGATTAAAAAGTATTGCTCGATAACAAAAAAAGAATATCGAATAGAATGCTAGAAATTCAATGTGATTATCTTTCTTAAAGTGACAACTTTTGATCCATAAGTATAAAATAAAAATCTGTTTAACGTGGTCACCTCTAAACACTGACCATTAGTCTTGCGTGTAATCAAAATTATTTCTGAATTTATAAGTAAGAAAGTATTTAATTAATTTGATTTTAGATTTTTCTTACTTTGGTATATTTAATAAATAATGAATTTAGAAAACTTTGCTTGTGTTAATCTATTTATCTATTTTTAAGTGATAATTTCTAAACAAAAGTTTTATTCTTGTCTGTATGTAGAATGGAGTTTCTCCATTCCTTAAAACTAATAAATTATCTAAAAATGGTTAAATTATGTTTGTTTTTTTTTATAAATAAAGATAATACTAACCTTACTAATTTTGTAAAACAATAATACAAAAGTGTTGTTAAAGTTGTAAATTCAATCATTAAAAGAAAAACAAGTTGTACACCGTATGCTTCATTTAATAAATTACAAACTGTATGTAATTTTTCATATATTCCTTGTAATACAATAATTTTTCCAACTAATTCATTTTCAAATAATTTTGAATTTTCAATATTTATTTGTGTTTGTCCTGATGTTGTTTTATTTATATGTAATTTTTCTGTTAATGGTTGTACTTTACGTATTTGTTTTATACCATTTTTTGTTATTTTACTTATTTCATTTATAAAAAATATTTGATCTTTTAATAATTCTTTTTTCTTTTCATTTAAATCAAATATTTTTAATTGATTTTTATAATTTAATAATAATTTATTAATAATAATAAAACGATTTCTTAATAATTGTATATATGCCATTAATTGTATTTCTGTCATTGCATTTATAAACATTGGTACAAAACACATTGTTAAACAAAAATCAGAGAATGGTATTATATCACGTATATACATTAAACAATTATTCCACTCTAAATAACTCAATGTACTTAGTAAAAGGAACATTCTAAGACCGACAAGTCTACAATAAAAAAGAATAAGAAAAGAAAATAAGAAAAAAAAAATAATAATATAGAAATGGAAATTTTTTTTGATTAAATTACTTCTTCTTCTTCTTCTTTTTGTTCTTTGTCGTAAAAAAGAAATAGAAAAAAAATTTTTTTTTCTTCTCTTAACTTTAATAAATGAAAATGCATAAATCAAATTTTCAATATTACGGGAACATTTTTTTGTGTTTTTTTTTTTATTATTTTGAAGAAGTTTTTTTGACGGATAAATTTCTACAAAATTAAGCAAAATGTAATAATTAAAATCTAAAACTTTGTTCTTTTTTTTTTTCGTCGTATTTTGCGAAATGGAAAAAATTTAAATTTTCTTCTTTTTTATCAAAAAAAAAAAAAAAAGTAAAAAATTAAAGTCGACAAATTATTTTTTATATTTTTTCTCAAATGGGCAAAAAAATTTCTCTTCAATGAATTTTTAATCAATTATATATTTTTTTTCTTCTGTACTTTTCTTCAAAAGTTAAAAAGAGAGAGAAAGAGAGAGAGAGAGAGAGAAAGTAAAAAAAAAGAAAGTAGATTAGAATTTTATGATTTGAATTAAGTGAAATAAGAAAATATTTATGAGAATTTCATTTTGTTGAAAGTCAAAAAAAAAAGAAGAAAAAGGAAGAAAAAACAAAGAAAATGGTTCAATGAGAAAGAGCATTAAAAAAAAAACATATATTTACCTTATCCATTTTATATTATCAATATTTGTATTTAATTTTTCTTTAAAATCATCATCAATTGCCTCAATAAACATAATTGTATTAATTAATTTATTTTGTTGTATTATTGACATTGTTATCATTGTTGTAAATAAAAAAACACCAACATAACGATTATATGAATCAATAACAACTGATACAAAATTATCACTTGCTGTATTCATATCTTTACTAGCTGAATTTATATGAAAATATGAGTAAACAATAATAATTGTTACAGAATGGATTGTACCAAAAAATGAACACATTGGTTTAACATTTTTATTTGAACTTAACGTAAATGAATTTAATGTGAATAATTTTGATATATAATATAATGGTCTTAAACACTGTCTGAATTGTGTCGACATTTTTATTAATCTGATTTTATATTTTTCTTTTAGTTTTCTATGACTGACCCAAAAGCACAAAAACCCCAAAAAAAAAAAAAAAAAGGGAATAGACTAAAATGGACGGAATTAATTTGACTTTGACTAATAAGATTATTGTCGTAAATGATGTGTGACAAAAAAACAAAAACAAAAAAAAAAAAAATAAAAGCAAAGAAAATACGAAAAATAAATAACTTAATATGGGCGTTCTGACGTCACTGGGCGTTAAAATACATAATATTATAAATTGTATACTTTATTACGAAATGACTTTACTTTGACTATAATAATAGAGAGAAACAAAGAGAGAGAGAGAGAGAGAGAGAGGGAGAAAATAGAAAATATTGTGAATATTTTAAGAAACATAATTGACCTTTGACGACAATAGGGTTTTGTTATTAAAGAAAGTTATATTGTGTGTATAGAAAACTTTAGATCTTATAGTTTTGAATTTGGAATTTCAATTATAAAATTTATTTATCTTTAGAGAATAATTTGTGGAATTTTAGATAAGATATTTTAATATATATATATATATATATATATATGTACATACTACATTACATTATATTACATACATACATACGTTAGGTACATAAATATTTATACGTCACAAAATATAAAATCAACATTTTCTAAGAATATTATATTATAAGATTTAGTTTTATTTATATTATTTATTATTTTTTTTCTAACTGAAACTTTTATATAATTTATTTTTCATTATAAAATCATAAAAAAATATTAAATTATTTAATTTTTATTCGTCCTCCAGTTGTTCCTGTGAAATATCAAATTGTACAAGAATAATTAGATATGTTGAAACAGCACCAATTATCTGAAAGATATTAAATAAAAATTGAAATAGAAAAAAAAAAAAATGCTTGTAGAAAAAAACAAAACAACAACGATCAATTTGTTTTCAATTTAATAATATTATTGTGATTTTTATTTGATGTCCTATATATAAAATTGATGTTGTTAGAAGATAAATTAAAATTAGATTTAGTTATAATATTACCGCAAATATTAATCTCATATCAATTTCCATAAGTCCACAGGGTATAAATTTAACTTCTGTATGACATAATTCAAGTGAAAACATTTTAACTGTACGTTCTAATTTTGGATTATCTTTTGGTAATGAATGTTTTAATAATGACTTCATTTTATTACCCTACAAAAAAATTTATTTAATAAAAATATGAAAAAAAAAATATATTAATTATAATTTTTTATACTTCATTAGATGTTATATGACACATTAAACAATTAAGAAATATTTCTGTTAGAAATATAAAACCCCATAATGCAGAATCACGAATTTCTCTAAATTCCGTAACGGTTGTACCAAATCTAGATATAAAACAAAAACAAATGTGTTAAGAATTATTTTTCAATGATATAAAATGATAAACATACTTAACAATATTCATACATGTTGCATACATTAATGTTGTCAATGATATAAATTGATATGTTATCATTAAAATATTTCTAATACCATAAGCAGTATCAAGTAATTTTTGTGCTTGTAAAAGTTCAGCATATAATATTTGTATACATTTTAATTTAGATATATCATTAAGTAAATATAATTTTGTTGTTGATTGAAAATTTATAATATTTTTTGTTTTTATTATTTCAATTGAATTCCATTTGGTGATTTTTTTTTTATCATTTATATTTTTAGTTGTTGTCAAATAAATACAATCATTTAAAATTTTAAATCTTTCTCTAATCATATCCAAATAATATATAAATTGTATTTCAGTCATAACAATAACATACATTGGTATAAAACACATAATTAAACAATAATCAGAAAATGTTTTAACGTCTGTGATAAACATAAGACAATTATTAATCTCCATTGTATTTAAGGACATTATTGTTATTAGTATGAGGAACAGTATGTTCCTGTAAATGTTAATTAACATCATTAATATTAAGTGATGATTAATATCTTTATATAATATAAGAAAATATTTACACACACATACACATATTTACATACATTGTACATACGTGCTGTATATAAATAGAATATGTATAGGGTGCTTTTATGATTAGTGCACTTGCGTAATTTGAAAATGATAACAAATTAGATAGTCAAATAATAAAACAACAAATGTAAATTATAAAAAAATTAGAAGAGATGATAAATTAGTTGTACTATTTGTGAGCATATTGCAACATGCCCATTAGAGACAAGTAAAATTAATTTAATTACAGAAATTATATGAAATAAATGTGTCATAATTTTCTGTTATCATTTGAATAAGTTTGCCATAAAATTATAAGAAAATTTACGATAAAATTTTTTGTTTTTACATCAAACTCATCATAATAAAATAATTCAAAATTTCTTGTTTATTTTGAAATTAAATTGATGGAAACAAAAAACGTAGAAAATGTATACGATAATTACTAATTGTTTGAACACAATCAACATTAACACAGTTGACTATACAATTTCACTTAATTTGATTAAAAGAATTCTTTCACTTTTTCCCCCACCTTTTCTTTCTTTCCATTGAAATTTTTTTCTCTTGATTTTCATTTTCCTTTAAGAAAGTCAAATAATTAAAAAAATTTAATCTGGACACGTCATCGTTGTATAAAAATCAAGTATCAAGTTAATATTATTATTTTCATCTTTCTTAATAATTACAAGAGAAATGAATGGATTGTAACATTTAATCGATCATCTTTTTTTTTTTTTTTTTATAAAAAAAAAAATAACTTCGTTTTGTTGGAACAAAAAAAAAAAAAAATCAGAAAGAAAAGAAAAGAAGGAAAGATTTATAATTAATGATGGGTGAATTTATAAATGTATTGAAAAAAATGAGAACACAAAAAGTAAGTATCTCTCTCTCTCTCTCTCTCACACACACACACACATATAACATATTTTTTCTTTTTATGTTTTTCAATCAGAAGAATAAAATAATAAATGTGATTCCTTAGAAATACTTTCTTATAATTCTTGATTTTTTTTTTAGCAAAGAAAATAAAATTCCAAAAAAGAAATCGCAAAAAAAAAACAAACAAAATTTGGAGTCATTAAAAGATTTAATAATTTCTTGATGAAAAAAAATGAGAAGATGAAGAAGAAGAATCTTAATTAATGAATTTTAATTTTAAATTAAATTAAATGAAATTTACGTTTAATGAAAAATTCTAGAAAAAAATTAATAATTAAAAAAAAAATAATTATTTAATTTTCAAAGGAAAGAGAAAAACAAAGAAATTAAAGAAGAACAAAAATTTTTCATTTTGGTGGAAAATAAGAATAATTAGTAAGTAAGGAAATATGAAAAGCTTTGAACACAAAATGTAAAGCTTATTTTTTTTTTTTTTGATTCTTGTCTTCCTTAAATTCAAAAAAATATATACAGAAGAAAAAATCTATAGAAAGTACAAACCTTAATCCTCTGCTATAAACAATATCCTGTTTAAAATGCAATTTAATTTCATCATCAAATTTTGTTAAAATTTTAATAAATGTAATAATTTTTTTTTGTTGTAAAACATTTAAATAAATTAATGTTATAACAAGAAATGAACCAACAAATTGACTATATGAATCAATAACAAAATGTACTAAATTTCTCATATCTGTTTCACCTTAAAATTCAAATAATTATATTTTAATAAAAAATTTAAAATAAATTATAACAAAATTTACCTCTAACTGCTAATGTTGCATATAAATGATATGAACCGTAAGCTGTTGATATTGTTAAACAATGTAATGAACCAATTATTGATAATTTTGGTATACCATTTTTATCTAATTTAAATGGATTTAATGAAATTAATTTAAAAAAATAATACAATGGCAGCATGTAACTTGTTATTCGTTTTTTAAACATTATTAATTAAAATTTTATATTCTTAAAGTTGAAGTTGATTAACTGAAAAAAGAAAAAAAAAGAAAATCTTCTCTATGCAGCACAAACGAGATTTCGAAGATTTTTTTGAAGATCTTTGACTTTTTAGTTTGATGAGAAAAAAGAAAAAACACGACACTTTTATATATTTGATTGACGATGTGAACTGTTTGTCTTCAACGTAAAAACTAACATTTAAGAATTGAAATGATTCGAAATGTTTTCTTGTTTTTGTCTTAAAAAAATTCTTTTTTATTCCTTTCATTATTTTCTTTCATTATAAAATATATATTTTTTTTTTTGTATTGTTAATTTTACTAATTGTTTTGATTTATTAAACAGCAATTAAATGATTAGGTTTTTTTTTCTTCTTTCCTTTCTTAGATTGGAAAAGAAGTCATTTATTAAACGGTTACGACATGAATGAGTAATGATGTTTCTGAAAATATTTTTTTTAATACAATTTTTTTTCTCTTTGTTTCTTCTTGTTCCATTTTCATAAGGAAAAATTGTTTTTATTTTTGTATTATGGGGTTATAAAGTGAACTTATTGAAAATATTATTAATTTATAGCCGTTAAATATTTTCTATTCTGAACATTTTCTATTTTTTTTTCTTTATTTTTACGTTTCAATATAAATTTTTTTTCTATTTTCATCATCATTTTTCTATTGGTGTTGAATTGAACACGTTTTTAGTTAGATAGAAATGAGTGAATTTACTATAAGTACGTGAATGTTTAACCGTATGATAAAAATTACAGTGCACAAAAGAAGAAAAAAATTTAGAGAATATTTTCAACATTCAATATTGATTTCGTTCTTTTAGAATTCTATAAAAAAATATTTTTTTTTTTATTGATGATACAAATTTTATTTCCTGATCAAAGTGATATTTATTAGAAATTCAGACAAATCTGTCTAATAGGAGCACCAATTAATTGTATACTTATAACATTGGTCCAATTATTTAGTTGTTCCAATTAAACAATATAATTTACATGAACCAAAATTTAAAGTTGTCGCCTAATTAGACAAATTTCAATTACCACAGGCTGTACTGTAACTGAAATATTTACCCAAAAAACCTTCCAGTTAGAATATCTTTCAAAAGTTTCAACAGAAGATAAAATCTATACCAAAAAAAAATTTAATACTTTATTCCCCTTTTTATTAAGAAATCAATAAATCAAGGTCCATATCATCATACAATTTTATTTTGCATTTCATTTTCAATTTTCTGTTATTTCTTTTTACGCCACAATAAAAAAAAAAATAATAACAATAATGTAATAAAAAAAGAAATGACCCCTCTCCCCATCCCAACCACCTACATACCTATTTAAATATAATTTTCATATAACTTTTGTATTTTCCAATTTAAGAAATTATAATTAAAATCAAATAAATTAATCAGAATTCGTTCCATTTTATTACTCCCAAATGTATTTAACTTTTTCAAATTATATTAAAACTTTATAAAATAATAATGGATTTCAGGTGTACAATTTTATATATTTACGTAACGTATATACCTATTTACCTAACTATGTATATAATATGTATACTAACTAGAGAAATTATTATATAGAAGTTGATGTTGATGATGATGCTGATGATGATCATAATTAAAAAAAAAAAAAAAGGGATAAACTGATTATAAAAATTTCTTGTGTAAAAAAAATGAATAAAATAGATTTTTTATCATTTTAAATTTTAAGTTTATATTTTCATTTAATATTATCGTAAAAAATTTAAAATTAAAAACTTTTTAGATGAAGACTAAAAGAAAAAAAGTTAAAGATTATTATGCATCAATTGATTAATTATGATATTGTTATTATTTTTCTCTACAGACTTTCTTCTCCCCCACTAGTCACACTTTAACATTAAAATTTAGCTTTTGGCCCCATTTTTATTTATAAGAAGTTTAAAAAAAAAAAAAAAACTTTATACAAAAATATTATAAAACTTTTGTAATAGTTTTGTAATTAAATATAATGGAATAATATTTTCGATGAGGGAATTTTAACAGAAATATATTTATTATTATTTAAGATAACTTACAGTGTTGTAGTAATGTAGTAAACTTTATTGTAGTAAATATTATTATATAAATTTTTGGATCACGCAAATGTTACGATTTTTTTTTTTCCGTTGCGTGTCTATTGACTTTTTTTTATGTAAGAATATTTACTTTTAATTAGAATTACATTTTTTTTTCGTCTTCTTCTTCATATTACACAAGTGCATCATAAAAAGTGTTTTACTAAATAATAATAAGTTTGTCTATTATAATAAAATTAAACTCAACTAAAAAGTTTCTCTTTCAGTTTTTCCATTCATTTTATGACCGCATTTCAATTACAAATTGAAAATTGTTTCAAAATAAAATTCTCATTAAATTTCGTCAGAATTCATAATATACGATTTTATATTTTTATTAGTAAATATCAAATATGTGACACGTATAATATTTTAGAACTCCTCATATATTTTATAATAGACAAATCCTTTTATATTTATTATTTAAATTTCTTCTCTATTTTATATTTTAGTTAGGTTTTAGGTTTTAGCTTTTAGTTATGTAACTAAATTGAAGAATTATTTCAACTAAAATCTTATTTAATTTAAAATATTAATAATAATAAAATTTCTCTTGGGTTTTTACCTTTGTCTATATTATAAAAGCTTTCCTCATAATAATAATAATAATTAAAATATTGGCAGATAGAAACATTCATCCATCCATATATTTTCTATGTAGATGAATTTCTTCAAAATTTTATACGACAAATTATACAGATTTATCTACATTTCATTAAAAATCTCATCTAACAAACAGTCACAATGATTGGTTCTTATCAATAGGGTTCTAGGTTCAAACCTCAACGTGGTAGAAATAATGATTTTGGTTTCCATTATAATAAGTATAGATACCGTCTCTTACAATAATGACCCTGGCGTGTTGATACAAGACAAGTTAATAAGCCCAAATTATCTAACTATTCATCTGACAAGAGATGACATCACAACGTCTAAATATACTCCAGTTTACACTTTTTATAAAAATATGATTAAAGTTTATATTAAAAGATTTTATCCTGATTCAGTCACGATATTCCTTTAAATCTTTTTTTTCCCTTAAGAATTTTTTTTCTTCCTTTCTTCCTCAAATTTTGTTTTTGTTGTTTTTATAAATTTTTGTTTTTCTTATTTTCTTTCTTATTTTATACAAATTTAATTTAAAAATTGTGTTAAAAATAATAAAAGTCAACAATATGTATTGATTTCAATACATTTTTGTATTTCGAAAATCCAAATTTAAGTCATGATTTTATATACAAAAAATCAAAAAATCAAAAAATTAAAAAACAAAACAAGAACAACAACAAAAACAACACAAAAAAAAAAATTCTCTGATTCTGAAATTCAATTTCCCGTGTCAATAACTTTTCTTTAAAAGTAAATAATATATTTTCTATATATTTATAGAAATTGTATATAAAAAAGTATAAAAGAGGAAATTATATATTTTATTTTCGGAACGTAAAAAAAAAAAGCAGAAAATATTGTCAATGTCAACCCCACATATAAAGAGAAAAAAAAAAAGAAAAAATGAAGAAGAAGAAAGAAGAAAGAAGAAGAAAAAAAATCCATGTGTATATTATTCGACCCATAAAGCTTATATATATTTATATTTATTCACACCAAGTGTAACAAGAGGAATTAACATTGTCATTAATCTGAACCCTCAACCATAATTATTCTAAAAGTGATAATGACGGTATAATTGAGTGTTTAAGTCTTTTGTTATCACTTTAATCGTTATATGAATTAAAACGTATTTAAATAAATAAACATTTTTCTTTTTTTCTTTCATCGCGTATTATATTAAAAAAATTTCTAATAAATATAAAAATTTTAAGACAAAATATCTATTACACGTAACGTAACTAATTGTATAGTTTGTCTTATATATATGGGAAAAATATAACCAATATACATATTGCAAATGATGTGAAGTTTAACAAAAATGTTTTTTCTAAAATTTGTATTCAGTCTTAATGTTATATATATGTGCGTGTATGAGTATGTGTATGCGTGTATAAAGTAAAAGGGATAGTATAAATGGGGGTCATTAAAGAGGCGGCCGACTGTGTAAATTATTGTGCAATAACCTTGGATCCTATCTGATGGTAAAACTCATTCACCATTATATTATAGATGATAAAGTGAATTCTTATTGAAAAACAAAAAAAAATATAAGAATAAGAAGAAGAAAGAAAAAAAAAACATTGTGCTAAAAGATATCTTAAAACATGAACTGGACTTCTTCAAAAATGTTTGCGGTATAATAACAAAAAGGGCAAAATATTCAACATTTTTATGTTAAATTGTGTAAACATAAAACCTCACCAGATGCTGGACGATTTGATTTATGATGCGTCACATTAGGGCATCTGTAGCTTCAAATATTATTATTATGATCAAAATCTAAATGGAATCAAGATATAAAAATGTTTGCCCCTTTCTTTTCTTTCGTTCTTATGTACGTAAATATAGAACGTTTGTAACACACTTACATGAAAAATGTATTATAGAAAATGAGCGGAAACGGAAATGAGGTCAAAGAAAAAGAAATTTTTCAAGTAACTACTATAGCATCAATGTCATTTGTGAGATGAAAATGAGGGTTAGAAAATGTTATAAGAGTTTTAAGATTGACGTGACGTTCTAATATAGCGTGCAACAAATGTTTTATATTATATTATATTGAATGATTAGTTTGAGTTCAATGATAAAATAATACATTATTCTTCTATTGCTATTCCCTTGTCCGGGTTTCACAACAAGTTTAAGTGAGACAACTTTAGTTGACAACAAAAGTGAAAACAATAATAAATAAATAATGATTGAGAGTAAAAGTTGTTAGAGTGCCATTTAATAAGAGAATTGTAAAACCTGACTGACATGTGAATAGATAATTAATTTTCATTACATTCAATATAATCTTTTTGCCTTTTACAAGTATGGTATACTGTATATTCGTATTAACCTTTTATTAAACTGCAATATAAGAATAATCTTGTTCATTAAGAATAATTGAATCCTTTTTGATTTCAATTGAGTTTACTTATCATTTGTACAGTATTATCCATGTACCCTCATAGTATACGTAACATTAAGTATTTTATTATATACCTAATAGAAATGTTAAAAAAAAGAAATACGGAACGAAGTAATCTTTCCTACAAAATAACAAATTCAACTTACATAATAATGTAATAATGTTTATCTTTATTAACCTAAATATTAAGCTAAACTCATGTTTTTATAGCAACATAGATAATTGTTTTTTTTTTGTTTCTTTGGTTTTTATAGAATAACATTTACTACACGAATCATAATGTGAGAATTTTACCATGCGTTTTCTTATTACGAATGTTTGTTATGCACCCCATTTTATTTTGTGAATATTTCAGTGTTAAAAGTATAAAATGTAATTCTTTATTTTGTTTGTTGGTTGTCTTAACAATTTCTCTGTAAACATACCATTTTTGAATTTATTACATAAAATTTAATTACGCCGGAAAATGAGGCGAAGAAGAAAAAAAAAACGGAATTTATCATTTTCGTTAAACTTTGCTTTTATTTCGTTCTAATTAGATAATTCTTTTTTCTCAATAAACAAAAAAAAAAGGGGAAAAAGAAACAAATCTTTTGAAAATTTATCATCAACGTTAATCTTTAAGAATTACTTAACTTCATCGTATTTAAAACTTTTTAATTTTGTTTGTTTTTTAAGTGCCAACTCCTTTGAGGAATGAGATGTGCTGAAGATGCAAACTCAACTCAACAATGCATGCTAATCTATGTCTAGTATGTTTTTCATATTTTCTGCCTGTATGTGTAGAGTGTATGCCGTTAGTCATGTTTACACTACTCTATAAAAAACATCAACACTATTATGAATGTAGAAAAAAAAAACGGAAAATCTAAAAGCTCAAAATTCGTGAAAGAAAAATATTAGAAAGTTAATTTCTCAACATAATTTGTGAAATTGTTTTAAGAATAATCGTTGAGAAAGTTGGTCAGCAAAATGGAAAACAATAACAAACAATAAACTTCGTGACATTAAAGAAACAATAAATAAAAGGAAATGTTACAAAAATAGAAAATTTTGTGTTGTTCTCAGTCGATTGAGAATCGGACATACTATAATAACGCACGAATTTTTAATGAATAAAACTAATGCTCCAGTTTGTGATGAATGCAAAACTGGAAAAACAGTGAAACATATAATACTTGAATGCAAGAAATATCAAAATCAAAGAATATTTTACGGTCTTCCAACAACCTTAGCTGAATGCCTCCAAGATTCAACAGTAGCAATGGACAAATTAGAAGCATATTTGAAGAATACAGGACTTTTTGAATTAATTTGATGTATTAATGTAGAAGTGCTAATAACCAAGCAGTTGAAGCACTTGGAAAAAAAAAAAAAAAAAAAAAAAAAAAAAAAATAATCGTTGAAATGTTGTACCAATTTTGAAAGGCAGAGAAGGGGTTTGGCTCTAAATTCTACATGCGACGACTGTGTAGGAAAACAAAGAAATTATTTTCAAGATTTTCAATGGGAAAGTATTGTAGTTGTGTAGAAGTTAAAATAAAATAATAAAATAAATATATGGGAGGAAAGGGGTTGAATTCCGTTTGCTAATAATAAAACGTTTTTTGGTTTCTTGTTGTAACATCAGACGAGAACAGGGCATTTGTATATAAATCACTTTACGATCGTTATTAGAATTTATGGGATTGGCTTGTCGCGGTAGAAATCACATGATTTATTGTTTTATGTTTGGGAATGTGAAATTTTCCGTTTATTAATTTTTGAAGAAAAGTTGTAATTTTTTCCTTTTTTTTTTTTATTCTTGGGGGTAAAAAAATTTAAGAAATTTATGTTTGGACATGATTTTAATTTGTTTAGAATATTTTCATTTAATATTATGAACTTTTGAAAATATTTAATGTTTTTCTTTTATGATGGATTTTAAAGACTTTTTTAAAATATGCAAATTTATCTGAAATTTGTACGTTGTTTTTTTTATGTTTAAGGAAAAACAAGAGGAATATAATTAATTATCTTTTGTTCTAAATATACTTTGAAGTGCAACAAAATAACAAAAAAAAAATCCCAGGGTACAAAAGCTTCCCCATAGGCTATTCAACTCAACAATTATTTTCAATTTTTCACTCTGCTTGAATTTCTATATGAAACTTTTATCCTTTATTTTTTCTTTTTGTATTTTTCGCTGCTATTCCCAAAGGAATTTTTGTTTTTGAATTCAAAGTACATTTGCATATAAATCGTCTGAAAAATACGAGGTTATGAAATCAAAAGTACTCAATTCAATCCTTAGTGACAAAATGTAGTCATGAAGACTATATACCTACGCCCTGCGTATATGAATATTATTGACACACGCTTGTTGTGTTCAGATTGTATTATTTGATTTCATATGAATTGATAAAATGAGAATTTGAACATTGAATTTATTTCTCATGTCATTTTGAAAATAAATAGAAATTTGAATAGATACATTTTGTATCATTTTCTAGTTTCACTTTGAGTGAATGTATGAAACTCAAAGGAATTGATTTTCATTGGGGTTTCATATCATCTGAATTAAGGATTCATTTTAATTTTCAATAGTTTTGGTTTTGTTTGTGGCATGACTGTTCCACTTCATCGATCTCGTCTTTTAAGTTAGTGAAATTATTATTTATTGCAATTTCAGTTGGTTTTGTGTGTGGCTGATTAGTATCATGGTCAATTAATTTATTCGTATTTGGTTTGAATTTTTATTCAATTTCGCATTTTGGTTTGCCAGTTTTTCTTTAAAATTTTTTCACAATAATAATAATATTATGTTAATTATTTACTCATTGCAAAGGATAATAATTTAAATGTTTATTAATTGTATTGAGTGAAATTCACAAATATTAATAAACAAAGCATTAAAATAATGATTTAATTTTTTCATTAAAAATTCTTTGAAATTGGATAATTTTAAAATATTGGTACAAAATTGTGAATAATTTTAGGTAAATAAAAACACGAATTAATGCATACAAATTAGAAATATTTTCTTAAATGAAAACATTTCTGACTAATTATATTTACAAGAACACAATATAAATTATTGAAACTGATAGCTTCGTTCGATTTTGAAATTATTAAATATAAATTGAAGATAATTGAATTCTAGGAATCCAACAAAAACTACAGATATAATATCAAAGAATTCAGTTGAGTTTCAATACAGACAAACGAAAATTCCAAGGTATTTACACTCAATTTCGCGTGACATTGATTAAGATTAATTGGGTCTATTAATTAATACTGTGTGTATATTAAATATTGGAGGAAACAACTGAATCGAACGTCTGATGAGACGAATAAATAAATAAAATAACGAAATACCAGTTAAGGTCTGATGAGACAATCTGTCTAATTTATTACAAGAGGAAGAAGGGGATCTTGGACTCCTATCATCGTTACTCCATCCATTGAACAAACTGAAAATGTCTGTCCTGTTAAAGCTTTTTTTCTATTTAGAGAGAGAGACTAAGGGGATGAGATTCAGAGCAAGCGAATGTTAGAATAGGTGGTAGGGTGGCAATCGTGTACTATTTTTTTTTGCAGGAAATGAATTTCTTTTGATTCAAAATCCATCAAAGGAATTTTATAAATTATAAAAACAACAAAACAAATAGGAAATATTCAAAAGGGGCTTTGAGTTTTTAAAATTACATGAAGGGAAAAGTAAAGATAAAAAAAAGTTGAAAATAAATTATTATTTAGAAAAATGTTTACAGAGGTAAAATATAAAGAGTACTGTACGGACATGATTTCATGTATAAGTCAATATTGACTAAGGAAAATGTATATAATAATAAAATAATATAAAGAAATGGTCGACACGTAAAGGAAGGTAAATATAAATATATAAAAAGAAAAGGGAAAACACATGTAAAAATAGACACCTCATAAAAAAATATTTTGCTACCTCACTGGTAACAAACAAGACCAGACAATCTTTATTCGTATAAACATTAAGGGTGGCTGCACGCACTCATGATTTACAACATGTCTTAGGTTCTTCCATAAATTAGGTGTGCGACCTATCTACCTCTAAAACCTACAATATAGAAAAGCAGAGGTTTTAATATTATTGTGCAAGACCAAAACTTTAGGTCCACTCTCATTCCACTAATTCAATGTTATTTTTTTCCGTGAATTAAATTGCGGACGAAAGAAAAGAAAAATGTTATGGTTCAGAAAATGTTTACTTTAATGTTTGTAGCTGGAAGGAAAAAACACACAATTTTATTGAATAAATAATACATGAAAATATACTTTTCTTCTTTCCATTTAGAACATAAAAAGTTAAAGGGGAAAAAGAAATAATGTTGCATATAATTATATATATTCGTCTTATATTCGAATTTATATTGATCTTCTTCTTATACAAATAAATACACCAATTTCTATAAACAAATAAAAGCACATGCATACATACACACATATATATATACATATACAAATAGACACAAATCACATAAGCTCACATAATATTTTTTCCAAATTGTATTAAATGTTTTACATGTTTTACTGAAAAAACGTGGAAACACCATTTGCTCGCGTGGAAAAAGAAATCCTTGTCGTAATGTATTTATTGTTTTCAAGTATTACACGACAATTTGTAGCTTTCAAAGTTGGTTGGTATAGAATGAGAGAGGATGATTTTGATGCTGTACACAAAAAAAAAAATATAAGGAAGTTTACCAAACATATAAAATTGTTGTATTTGTGATTTTTTTTGTTCATCGTCGTTTTGTTTCTTAAGTATTAACCTCTGTGACATCAGTAGAAAAGTACAAAATATAAGTTTAACTTTAGATAACTGAGAAAGTGGTTTAAGTGTTCAACAGTATCTATATATATAGCTAACATTTGAAGAACATCAGAAAAAGAAATAATGTTAAATTAAACGAGAATGTATCCCTTTTTCTTGTCCTACATCACAAAAAAAAAAAAAGATAGTAAGGAATGGGTTACACAATTTTCGTGTATACCTACAAGATGATTTTATTTATTATATACTTTTATTTCTAAATAATATAATGGAAGGATAAGAATAGATAGAAATTCTTATATATAATATTCCATAGCTATAGAATGTAGCTGTTACTGTTGTTGTTATATGTGCGGCATAAATCTTTGTGCATAATTACATTTCATTAAAGAAATTCGTTAAGTAAAAATGGAAAATTAAATTACAATTAAAAATCGAGATTTTGTATAAATTTTAAATCAAAAGAACATAATTTTGTTGAACCTCGTCCTTTTGTTTTAATCAAAATAATCTTTAAAATGTTTTCAACCCAAAAATGGGGGAGAGAATTTTATAATTTCTAATAATGTTATGATTTCCCACTGATTACGTACACTTTTATAATAAGTTAATCAGATTGAATGTTTTTCAGTAAAATTTAATTGGAATTTTTCACAAGAATAAAGTATAGTATTCCATTGTGTTGAAGAAATCAAAAATGTTAAAGAAAATAAAATCTGCGCGTCGTTATATAAATCAATAATTGAAAACAATTTTACTCATTCGTTTCACAGAAAAAAGAAATTTTTATATATATTTTTGAAGTTTCAGTAACATTCGATCTTCATTTATGTCTTCTTCATGTATTTATTTTTTAGGTCAAGAAATAAAAATTAATTAACGTTCAATCTTCTTAATTTTAATTGTATTTAATTTACTCTTGTTGCTGGCTTTTTTTTCTTTCCTCTTGCTTATTCTTCTTCATTTTATTCCAATTATTTATACAGTGTCATGTATGAGAGAATATGGGAAATCTTAATGTGAATGTAGCTTAATACATTATATTCTATATACAGTTTGCCCTTAAAATATGATAGAACGTACATTATATGTATACAAAATAATTGCCTGAACCATAAAAAGAAATAAAAAAAATGGACTGTTATAAATATCCAACAGAATACACGACCCAAAATTAAACAGAGAAAACAGATTCGTATCCTAGAGAAAATGAATGACTTTATTTTTTACAATATTTTACGAAGAAAATAAACGAGATAAGGGGTTTTTTGTTTTGTCTTTTTTTTCTTTTTTTTTTTTTTTATACGACCATGGGTAGAATTGTGGGATCTAATGGGTTCTATTCTAGGTCATATATATATATATATATACTATTCAATTCGAATCGAACAGAATCGATAATCATTTCCTTCTTTTGTGCGTTGATTATATTGAATTATGACCTTTATATGTAAGATCTGCCAAATTCGCACATTAAATTTGTTATAACAACAAGTCAGTTCAGTTCTTATTATATCTAAGAAAAGAATTTGGATTGGTTGAATAGAGGAAGTGAAAAAAAAAGAAGAAAACACGAGAAAAAAAATTACCTAACGATTCCCTTTTTTTATATAAAATACCGAAAACCTTTTCATTTTTTTTTTGTATAATCTGTATAAAATATATAAAAAGTAAAGTAAAGTAAAAATGTGTATAAGACGACGAAATATATAAAAAACACAAATATTTTCGAAAGCATCTTGTGTTATCATTATAAACACAACTAACTAAAATATAAAACATTTTCTTCTTCTTATATTTTTTTTTTGTATAAAAAAAACTGAGTCTTTTTGCTGCTGCTGCTGCTGTTTCTTTTTTTTTTGTTTTTTTTGTTTTTTATTTAAATAAAAAGTTATCATTGTTTTAAAAGAATTTCAATTTCAGTTTTGTCTGCGAAGAAATAATAATAAGAGGAGAAAAGATGAAGCAGAAAGAAAATAAATTTCATTGAATTTATATATAATTATTACAAGGATAAAAGGAAAAACCCGCAACAAAACCAAAACTTATGTGAGATACATGAAAATAATAAGAGTTTTAAATCAATTTAATTCTGTACTGTCATGGCAGCACTTATCCCTTGTTTAATTATAAATATGGTAAATGAAGTAAAAGCTTCGAAATTTTACATATACAGAAGCACAAATTTATATGTTTGTGTGCGGGTATTACTTCGTTTGCGCGTGTGTGTGTTTGTGTGTGTAGATAATAAATATTTCCTTTATAAAATATAAAGTATAAAGTTTTGTCTTTTGACTGTGATAGTCATCTTTCACTTGTGATCCAACAGAATCAATATTCAAATCATTTTCTTTGATCAAGTTATTTGTAAATACACATATTTAAGATACGTTTCAGAATACAAAATTAGAAGTCATGATGAGATGAGACAATGTGCCGATGGGTTATTTACTTTATGTAAATAAACTATTAAATAAATTCAATTGAACTTTTTGTCGCATAATCTATGAAGTTAATTATATTCTATTACGCGTTTAAATAATTCTTGTATGAATGAAATTTACGATTTAATTAAAGCCAATATTAAATGTTAAATAAATATTTCAATTCATAGAAAATACAATGCGAAAATCTATACAGTAATTCGCGTCTTTTATCCTATGGAATACAAAAGATTACGACCATTACAGCTTTAATATGAACAAAAAAAAATAGGAATAAAGGAAGACAACGGACACATTCTCCCATACATCCTTTTTATTATCAGATTACACAACTATTAAGGAATGACATTGTTCAACAACAACAAATAGAAAATACTTAAACGTAAGAAGTTATATATTGTTAGCTAGGATTAGAAGTGCTTTTGGTCATTGTTTGATATTTAATAGAAGATAATAAATTTTCTAAAGTTTTGAATTAAAGTTATAAGTGTGTGACACAACAGTTCTTCTTCTCTCTTGTTATTTTATAAGTTTATAAGTTTTATAAAATATAAAACAAAATAGAACAACAAGAAAACAAGAAATACAAAAAACATGAAAATGCATTCAAACTAACATAAATAAAAAGTATGATAATTTGAGTTTTTAAAGTCCGATTAAAGTTACCTAAAGTCAAATATTTTATATTTAGTAATTTTTTCTTTTTGGTTAAAATTCTTTTGATTTATTGAATCGCTTAAAAATAAATTAAACAAAAGAAATGGATTTTCTTAATGGTCCTGCTAAGCAGATACAAATTTGTTAAAATTTTATGTCACAACAGTAACACAATATACAGATGAAGGATTTTTTTCGTTCTACCAAATTATTTTAAAGCTGAAAAGTTTCATTTCCTTAAATTTTAAATTAAATATTAACAATATTGAATTATTTAAGAGAATTTCAATATTTCTCTCTGTTCCATTTTTATTTCCATCGTCGGGCAATTTTTTTTTTAAATTTCAATGTGACTTTTTTTTGTATGAATTCATGCTTGGTTTTTTTTTGTAAACCAATAATGGGACGCAATTTACCTTAACATTGAAAACGTGTAAGAATTCATATAAAAAATAAAACAAATTTTACGGCTCATAGTCAATTACAATTTTCAATCAATTTAAAAATTAAATATGGAAAAGCCCAAGAATTTTAAATCTTTTTGATATATTTGTTGGCATTTGTTTTTTTTTCTGTTTTTTCTAAATAAAAGTAAAAGATAAATGTTAATTACTTCCTAAATTTATTATTTTATTACAAGCATAAACAACAAATTCATGACGAAAGAAATGATAAATTGACAACACAAAGAAATAATTTCTCATTATTCAATAAAGTGAATCAGTTCAATCGTGACAATTTTAGACGTAATTATTGAATAAATTTTATATCAATTTTATAACAGAATATTTAACTTTTAATACCACCAAAATAATTGATTTAAATGAAATCTGTTACTGATTTGAATAATAATACTTATCCCCAAATCTTAATAAGATCTGAGTCTATTGCTGATAATTAAAAATAATTTGGACATTTCTACCCACAATTAAATTTAAGAAGTAATTTAGAAATTTAAAAACATTGAATTTAAAATTTTAAAATTAAACAAATAAATCGCATAAATTATAGGAAAATGGTAAAAAGAAAATTTTAGGAAATTTTAGGTTGATAAAGAGTCTGACTTTTATATATTATAAATCAAGGATTTTACACTTGCCCTTTGTAACGTAAATGAATATGAATATTTGGTATGTAATCCACATATTTCTAGTTATCGTTAATTACATGGATTAATTAAGTTTAACTTTTAAACAGTTGACGACATTCAATATGATGACACTTTTTGAATTGAAATGAGGAAAATTATTTTTAATTTGTTTCTTTGGCCAACTAAATTTTTAATGGACCTAAACAAACATGTTTGAATTCTTAAATAAAACTCAATCCATTTTTTTTTTTGCCAACCGGAATTTCTTTAAACTTTTAAACGATTCTATTGTATGTCAGAATTTCTGTTTACAAATAAAGAAAATTCATATATCGACTTTTGGTTATTATAGAATTCTAATAACAAATTCTGTCATTTCGTAATAAAAGTAAATATTGATAAAAACATATTTATGAAAAAAATTTAATTATTTGTAAAAAAAAAAATCGTTTTATTGTATTTCTATGATTTTAATAATACATATTTTTTTTTATTTATGTTTGTGTCTGTTATACGAAAAAAAATATGGTTAAATTTTTATTATCTACTAAAATAATAATTTTTCTATATACAAATGAAATAAAAAATTTTTGTGACTGACTAATAAAATCTAAAGTGGAACTTATAGGTATACTTAACAAAATGAAACCATTTAAAAATTTGACCTTTAGAATGAAAAAGAAAAATACAAGAATAACAACAACAACAACAAAAAAAAAAAAACTTCTGTTCAATAATAAAAATATATTACTTAGTTAATATTACTTAAAATGGGAGAGAAACCTGTCTTACATAAATGAACAAAAAAAAAACAATTATTTTTCTGGCGTCTCCATTAAATTTTTATATCGCTAATAGAAAGGAAAAATAAAAGAAAATACAAAAAGCTTTGGATTTTATTTTGTTTTAGTATATTTTTTTTTTTTTTTGCTTTCATTCTTTTGGTTAAAGGGAAAAATTTATTCATTGTGGACCATGTTTTTATTTAATTATCGTGAATGTTTATAGCAAGGCAAATAAAGAAATTTCAAATTTAATTTTTTTGTTATGTTAGTTACGTACAACAGAAATTAAATAGTTTTAGCTTGATAACTTTTTGGAAATATTCAGAAAGTAAAGATGAACTAAAACAGTGAAATTTTTAAGATTTGTTTATGTTAAATTTAATTTAATTAAATAAAGTTCTTTGCACAAACAATACTAATCATTGTCGTAGTTCGTACATGAAAATTCCTTCATAGATGACTGAAGGTAATTAATTTCTAATTCTATTGTACCATCATAACTTTGTAAAATCTTTTCTAATTGGAATTTAATAAATAGAGACTGTAAATATAATTTAATGTTAATTAATTGATTCAAAAGGAGATAAATAACGTCACATATTTTATATTTTATTTGCTTGAATCTTCATATATTGCAATTTTGCTATAATTAATATTTCGGATTCATTTTTGACAGAAAAAAAAACAATTCAATGTTGATCAAATATAAGAACGTTAGTTATATTCACTGTGATATTATTGAAAAGCATATCAATTTATTTTAGTTAATCAAGATCAATAAAATATGAGAATTTATTTTTAATGGAAAATAAAAATCTCTCCTCTATTTGGAAAGTGAAAGAAAACAAATATAAAGGAAATTATAAAAGAATATGTTTTTTTTTATATATAGAATTGGTACATAAACTTTTTCTAAATAACTTAATTTATTATTTCAATAAATAATGTTTGTAAAATTAAAATATTGTTTAATATTGTTGGTTTTTCTGATTATTACAATTTAGGTCAAAAGTTATAAAAAAAAAAGCAAGTAGAAAAAGTTTTTCATTTATTTTACATATTTCAGATTTGGGAACAAACAAATAAAATCATAAAACATGATGTGTGTGTGTGCGAAATATAGTAAACATTTATGAAAATATTGTTAATTACTTTACTGCCTGACATTTATATATATGGATATACAAATAAACAAATTAATTTGGAAAATATGAAAGCGAACTAATTTTGTCCTGAAAAGGTTTATTGAACGTAATTAAAATAAAATTGTTTTATTTCCTTTCATTTTCTGGGGAGATGAAAAATCAATCGTACATTCAAATGGCTAATATTTCATGTAGTCAATTTAATGTTTTTAGATTTTGATTTATAAATTAATTGGTATTCGAAATATGAAGCAATAATTACCATTTCCTAATTTTCAATTCATTTCAAAAATCCTCTAATAATTTTGAACAAGGATAACTTATATAAACAGTCACCCTATAAAGTTGACCGTGACAAAGGACACCCGTTAAGAATTTGTAGAAAAAAAAAAGGATTCATCGTTGAATGTGAAATATGTGCTCGTATATAGAAGATATCCTCTCACATAATATGCGAGTCCCAAGCGAATAGTATTATGCCGAAATGATCCGTTTAGCATCTCATAAAAGTGAACCTTGAATGTAAAATTGTACTCCAAAATACAATGGGGTCACTTACCCATTCCTTATTCTATTTACTTATTGCTTAACCAAAAAAGCGTTAGGGAAAACCCATTTTCAACTAAAAAAGGTCTAAAACCTAAATTCTAATAATTTCCGGTCTAGTGTTGCATATTCTTTTTGTACAAGCAAAACACTTAGTACAAGATGAGGATCTAACGTACTTATACAAGTGTCCTAAACTATACATCCTTTTCTTATCGAATTTTCTCTTAGATAAAACACAATTTAAAAAATTATCACATAATACCAGTACCATACTGTAACTATATAAACGCCTTCTCATTCCAATTTACAATTACTTTTTATATTTTTATAATAATATTGTAAAAGAATCAACTGGGAATTGACATGTTCTGATTGAAACAGAATTACATTTATCGAGATAAAAATGCATTTTAGTGGTGAAATTAGGGAAATTAGAAAATGACGATTGTCTGGTTTGAAAGAATGTGGTATGGATACAATTTCTGTTCTGATACTTTGTTGCTTTTTTTATTGCTACAAATATTCAGATACATGACTTTGAATTTAATGCGCGTAAATCTTGAACGTGTTTGTTTTCAACAAACGATTGAAAAAATTCTGAAAAACAAAAATTTTGCTATTTGAAGGAATTTTTATAACCATAAAATATAAGACAAGTCAAGACACAAAAAATAGACGAGAATAATGTCAACTGATGTGCGACTACCACAAGCACAGTTCAAAGCGCGTAAAATTTACTTTCTTTATATGAGCTCTGTATATGAATTTAGATTATCCACATCAGCTGTGCAGCTATGGTTATTGGATGTTTGCCTTTTGTTCTGGTTCACTGAATCAGAATATATTGCATCTACGTGCAGGGAGGTCGTTTCGCCTACGTTGATCTTTCATTTTGATTTTACATCATCAGCAGCACCACAACATTTCCTTAATCCAAAACTAAAATGAATTATATGTAGTATGCCAAGCACAGATATCTCATGTATTCTATATACAACAAGTTTTGTTTTTGTTTACCACAAGTACCATACAATTTGATGAAAGACACAATAACATTTTTATTTCCACTGACTTTGTGTATTTTAAAACAATGCAATGATTTCATACAAAACTTTGTATATATTTCAATGAGAAATAAACTGAACTACCTGAACTCGTATATAAAATTTAATTTTCTAAATTAGTTTTCGGAATATAAAAATAAAAAAGAACGTCTGATGAGTTACAACGGTGTTTACAGACAAAACTGGTGTAATAAAAAGGGTGGAACTTTCAGTGACTTTCAACCTTCTTAATGAAAGCAATTTTATTATTAAATTTTAAACAAATTGAGAGCAGAAATCAGAATAGAATGAATTGTTGATGAACCAAATTAAATTTATATAGAAATAATTTGAAATAGGAGGAATTAATTTCAAATGTGCTGAGTGCAAGTGTAAACTCAAAAAGAGAGGTAATGTCGTAATTTGAAGAAATGAAAAATATATTTTATTTATAAGATTATGCCAGTTCATTTAACAGAATATTAATTTGCCAATCAAGAACATAAATGTTAATGAATGAAACACATGATTAATGAACGCAGTTTTGACTTAATGCCAAATAGTAATTGCAATTTTTCTTCTATACGAAATAAAATAATCCAACTTGTACTCATTAACTTTAATTAATTAATGAACCAATATACCATCATATATTTTCACGATTACCTCCATGAAATAGTTGTTGTAAATTGTTGTGTTCAAACGATAGATTCCAATTATTTTCACGGGTAATTGATTATGGCGTTTGCAACGTTCGTTCGTTAAAATAATTTACAAAAGTAGTCCAGTGGGGTAGGCGCTACTCAAATACCATTTGCGGGTGGATTACCTGCTCAATTTAGGTTATTCTGTAAAGTATTATTTAATGTTAACTTTAGCAAAAAAAAAAAAAAACGGAAGAGATAAAAAAAATTAGAGAACACTTTTAGGCACGCGTAGGCACAATTTATTTTATTTTATAAACAGCAGAAGGTGAATTTTATTTTTATATCCACTCAAAATAGTCGAGACAAAAATTCTGTTTGTATATGTAAATATATAAGGAAACAGGATGTTGTCCAATCACAAACTCAATATTAATTTTCTATATTTCTTAATAAAAAATTTTTTTTCTCCCTACAGAAAAAACAATTTCATTTTTGCTTAATTCACAGAAAATATATAGATCCGATGACCAGCTATAGCTTTATGTATATATATATATATATTTATAACAAACTAAACATTTGAACAGTGTTACTGTAGAATGAGATATTTGGGTGTTTCAATATACAATTTTGTTTAGTTATTTATATATAAACCGGCTTAACGTCATATTCAATATCGATTTATATTTGTGCATATTACGTATATGCTAACAAGTACATTATAATATATACCCAATATAATAAATTTTCAAATGAAAACGAAATTCTGCTTAGTATAATAATATTCACATTCATACTTTTATAAATTTTGATTATGAATAATGGGATTTATTCCATAAACTTTAGACAATTTTATAAATTTATTCGGTGAGCTTTTTTTCATAACTTTTCTGTCGTTTTAGCAAATTTAGTACAATGACTCTCTTAAATTCATTGTTTCTCACATGTACACGTACCTTGCAATTTTATGTGTAATTAAAAGACTTAAATGTGCATAATATGTTAACTTCAGAGAACTCTTGTATGCTAAACGATAAAAGTTTGATATGACATACTTTTGATTTTTGATCATTTTTTGTATCAATTTATTGTTGGAATATATGACTGTCGGAATTTTGATTTTAATTACAAGACTGGATGTACATTGCATAAATATTGTGACAATGGAAATAAAAATAACATTGAATTCAATGAATTGAATTGATGTTTAAATTGATTAATTTTTTGAATTGAATTAAAAAATATTTTCAAATTAAAATATGCCAAAATTGTGCAATGAACGAGAAACTGACTACACGTATTATTAATCATAATAAAATTAAATGTTTTTGTTATTTCTTGTCCCCAAATATGAGGTCAAATATGGTTTTCATTTATATGAGATTATATAGCAAGGCAATATATAATTCCTTATTTATACGACCGAGCCCGATATAATTCACATTATAGTTTATTATAATAAAACCATACATATATACATAAAAACACATAAAAACACACACACACACACACAGAAATACAAAACCGCACTACATACCTATCGCTATCTTATATAATATATGTTTAAGTTGCTAGTTTGGTTAGAGATAGGGAGAAGGATGAAGGATGAAGGATTAAGAGATGGCAGTGAAGGTAAGAATAAAGACGAACATTTTCTTCGACAGAATCCCAATCATTTTTCACCGTCGTGTGGGAATTCAATATAATGGCCGGTGAGATTTTATAGGCTATTAGTCGATCATGGTGTAAGACTGAAAGTCCCGAGAGTCATTGTTACTGGACGTCGATATAAAAATGCTATTAATCACGCTTATGCCGTTATTTTTTTTATACTAATGCTAAGGATTAATGAAGCGCGAATATCATTCATGTCGCAAGTTGAAAAACAAAAGGCAAAGTTTTATTATATAGATTATAGAGTTGGGTTTTATATGTACAAGGCCAATGTTGTACACAAGAATTATAAATCGCGTATTATTATGCTTAAAGAGATGCCTAAATTGGTAAATTGGCGACATCATTCTGGTATAAGAAGAATTGTTGACTTGACCCATTATATAGATTTCATAGGCCAACTGTGACAAAATGACTATATTGTTGAATTTTTGGTAAAATTCATCAGTTCAAGGTTTCAAAACTTCATATAAAATAACATACATTTAAAATCAATAAAAGAGTAACTTCCTTGTTTGGCTTTTGATAACTCATTTTGGAAATTGTTTTTTGATATTAAATAGTTGTTGGTCTTAAAATTGTGCCAAATGATTTTTTTTTGTAAAATAAAACGAAGATTTGTAACCCCTGAAGCATTTTCTGCATTATAACTAAGGTCAATCGTGCTTTCATTTCTAAAATGTTTTATACCGATATTTTTACAAAAGCAATTCAGCATTTTTATAACTATCGTTCTGTTGTAAACAATTATAGCTTATAAGCTGGAGGGTTTATTGATATATGAAACAAATAAATGTGAATTCAAATTTTACTGAATGTAATATTTCATAAACATACGTCGTTAATATTCTCAATTTATCTATGAAAATTCTGTTATTGCATGGCAAACGACATTATTGGGTATTGCACACCACAATTTTTTTTTATGTTTGTAAATCTAGATCCGTTGCTACAATATAAATTTGATTTTGATAACTTATTTTTATTTCCATTCAATAAGGATTTATTATTGGCCCGTATAAATTTTATTTGTTGTTTGAATTGGATTTTGAATTATTTTTGAAAGTTATCGTGGGAAAAAAAAATATCGACAAACTGCACTGTAACTATTTAGATCCTTACTCTAAATAATGGTTGTTTCCACTCTTTAAAAAATATTCCCAGAGAAATATTAAATTTTCAAAATGAACCTTATAAAGCCATAAGCCTATTGAGCATCTAACAAATTTTGTATACTTTACAGTAAAGTCTTTTCTTGGTATATAAGAACAAGACAACTTTTGTATAATAACTTTTGAAATAAATAAGTTAACGGAGTTGGTATGAGACAAAAGTGGGCTGAAAAATATATTTTGACTGGAATAGAAGTTATATTATAATAATATCACTCTATATGAGACATATCAGTTGGTAAAGAAAGTTGAGCGTGTATATGTATAATGTGATGTCTCAATTAATTGTAAGTTAGAATATTTTTTATAAATCGTATCAACAGTGAACGAAAAGAAAATGAAGGCGTTATGACTGTTGAATATTTAAAGATTACATTGGGATTTCGTGTCTTATCCGTTTAGTTAAAAAGTGTGCTTGAAATTTTAAAACCATAAGATATCCGGAAATTATACTTAACTTTTGATGTAACAAATTTGGCATGAGTTGAGTAAATGTGTATGATGATTGTTCAAAATAGTAAACCAAAATTTGTGTAAAATCAACATGACCTCTTTGTGTCTATATTTCCTTTTCTCGGTCCCAAATGAACGGACAGACAGACAAATTGTTAGAAAGTTATACTTGTTTCATTTCAATGTAAATATGATTATTCAAGCATATATGCTTAGGTTGTATGTCTCATATTATATTTAAACAAATATTGTTGAAAACGAGACAAAAGCTGTCTTTTTATTTCGGTCTTGTTCGTTGCAATCTCATTTAATTTGTCTTTGTTTTATTGATAGAATTCATATTTCATACATAATATACCACACAATGAGGTGATCAAATTTGTTTTGTACCCTTAAAATATTCTATAAACCAAAATTTGAATTTTATATGTTTTGTATTTACATTTAGCAGAATAAAAATAAATGAAACGAGAATAGACATAACGAATTGACAAAGAATATAAACTTCTTACTTAGTACTGCTATATTTTGTTATTTTATATTTTCAACAGCTTGTTCGTATATCCAATTAAAATGTTCCAATCGACGATAGACTGAAATTAAATCTTTATCTGTAGTGTTCGTTTCACTGATCAGAAAATACTTGCAATTTATATTTAATTTAAATCCGATTGTATATTCAACACGACAGTGTATTGTATAGTCAGGATTACGAATCTTTTTTCTATTCGTACTTTATCCGTGTATATGTATAGAGAAGACGACAACCCGGTAAAGTATACAAAGTGAGGATAAATAATCACACAATAAATCAAATGAGCTTATGCAGTCTCTTATTTTTCTTTTCTAATCTACAAGTGGTTTTCTTCTGTTTAATTTTTTTTTCACTCCTGTTTGGCTTCGACGCTATTTGACCCACAAAACATTAATCGTTCAAAACACAAAGGTACAAAGAAATTCTTTTGACACATTCAAAAAATTATATTGATTCCCCTTCCATAGTTCCAGTGTTGTCCAATTTAAAAAAAAACAGGTACCATATAGAGGTGTAAAACAATATTAAATTAAAATGTAAACCGGATTTCTAAAATATCTCTCATTCTTCCTGTTTCCTATCTTTCTTCGTTCTCACAAGTTTTAATCTACTTTATCGTTTCCTTTAACAAAATTATTTATGATTATTATAATTTTCCTTGGAACATTTAATATTTTCTACTTCAACCCAACACCAAAAATGAACATTAGAATATTTTAGATCATAATAATTTGATCGTATTTCTTGAAGCATATAAATTGCTATAAGAAGAGCCCAAAGTAATTACATCAGACTTCACCCTTATTTAACACAATAAATTTTGGTACAATACCCACAGTGTCTGAGCTAAGCCATGGGGCTTATATACTAAGATGTGGTGACATTGGACATTCAAAATTTAACCCTTTTCATTTTTGTTGTTTTTTTTTCCTTTTTTTGTGTAGCGGACATAAATTTGTGCGCCGAATAATTTAAATGTAAAAAAAATAACAAAAGAAAAATTCGTTTAATTTTCAACAGAGAAAAAGTACAATGTGCTTTATTTGTGCTTTTTTGGACGTCCAAATAGAAACGCTTTTTTTCGTTTGTGTTTTGTCTTCTACATAATAGATTTTAAACATTTGTTATTATCCTGAATTTCTCATATACAAAATGTGGTTACACCAAGAGACATTTATCACTTTGGCTATTTGATTAGAATATATTGATTTAGTTTTCCATTTTTTTTTTTTTGATTCTACTTTCTTTGGATTCAGCAAATATTAAATCGTAATTGTAACATTTAAAACATTTTAAACTATTGCATACTGTACAGTTATTTCTATGATCTAAACCACATAAAATATAATAAATAAAGGACAATAATAATAATAACAACCAAATATGATAGATGAGACAATATAACTTGAACAATTCAATTGAATTCATGTATAAACATTCGTCTATAAATCAAATAAAACAAATACTTTAGGAAAGCGGATAATTGGTTATTATAATAGAATGACAACATGTACAATTAATTGTTAGCGTAGAGACAATAAAATAATTCAGTCTGATTAGCAATCTAAATCATATTCAGGAATTTATTCATACTAAATGGCTATCGAGGGATTAACCGCATTATAATTACCAAAATATTTTCTTGATGATTTCTGTTGCTATTTTTTATTATTTTTTCTTTTTTGTATAAATATTTATTTTTCTCATTGGAAGTTCTCAAGTCCTTAAGAGTTTAATGTAATGCGACTAGAAAAAACTGAATTTTGTTTATAAAATAATTGGATAAAGAATGTTGAGCAAAGAATAATTTTACTTTATAGTTCATGTTCCCTTTTAATGCATTTTTATAAATTTAGTTTTAATTTTAATTTATCTTCATTCTTAAGTGCAGTTTCTAGAAATTTAAAAGCAACGTAATGTTTCATATTTTTATTTAACTTCCTAAATGTTGACCAAGTTTTTTATTTTGCCTAAGTTTTGATTATGATAAAATTAAACTTAACCAAGCATTTTGATTAAATTAAAGAAAATATATTTCATCGTAAAAGATATGAAAAGTGTTCATATTTTACTAATAAACTTTGAACGATCCTAATTTAAATATTTATTTTTTTTTGTCCTATTACAGAAAACGATTATTGCAATCTTCTATAAAAGAAAATTCTTGCATCATATAACCCTCTACCAAATAGGTATATAGATTCATAAAATTGACTCAACTTTTTAAAAGTCTGAAACTAACAAGAACTAGATTAAAAAAAATGCCGCTTATGCAAACTTAATCTCTTGAGAAAAAAAAAAGGTGAAGGCCCAAACTGTTGAAACTATATAATGGCAATAATAATAATAATAACCTGCATTATATTTTATATAAAGTATATAAGGAATATAATATATAAGGTAAAGGCCATGTTATCAAAAATTGCTTGAGGCTAGCTGGAGCTGAGTACAAAAATAGAAGAAAATTATTATAGCGATGCTAAGAAACAGATCACCTGAAGCAAATTTATTGTCTCCTCTTTACGATATTCTTTTTTTTTTTCAAAACGTTTTATTAATTGAAAACGACATTTTCTTTTATTTCTTTCAATCTTTATTATTGTATGAATTTGTCGGAAGGTGATGGGTTTAATTTATAAGTGAAAAGACAAGGATTGTTATTGTTCTATTTTTTATTTTCTTGAAAAAAAGTATAGGTAGAATTTCAATATCTTGTTGTGTTGACCCAGGGAGAAAAAAAAAGATTGTGAGGGTATGCACTAAATTTGAAAAGAATAAAATGATTTATGGGAGGCCATGCAAATGCGGGTCATGTCCTTTTAAGTGTTTCGTAGGAGGATGATAATACTGAAATATATTAAATTCAAATTTGTTTATTTTTGGAATATTTATAATATCCATTGTTTAAAATATATGCGCAATATTATTCAGTAAACTATCGTAACAAAGTATAAGTTAACTGTTTTTCTTCTGTTTTAATATTCAAAAGGTTACACTCTACAAATCCTCAAGTTTAATACATAAATTTTATATAAACGAGAGTCGGTATTAAAATCCAAGAGCTATATATAATATTATTAAGGATCTTTTATCCTATATTTTATATTATAATACGAACAGATTTAACAATAAACAATTTACTAAGGTGAGGTGGCATCATTCTACTCTCTGTTTATTGCTTTTTATATGCACATGAAACAATGTGGCAAAACCGAAATATTTCTATAATTTATAATAATAATAATAATATATAGTACTCATTTTTAGAATATAGATGGATTTGTATTTAGAAGATGGAACATATAGACACTGGTATAGATATTTGTATAAAAATAACAACAATAATAATAACAACAAATATACAGAAGTGTATGTACAGATATTAGTTTGTAATAATGTATTCATAACAACATCTGTAACCTAACTATTAATAGTAAATGAAATTGTTGTTGTGTTTGTGTGATGTTATATTTATAAATATTTATATGAGTGTGAATATTATAGAGGAAAATTGCCGTGTTGGTTTTATTATTGCAACTATCATTGTTTTATTTAGATTTTATGTTATATTTGAATCTGTTTTTTTTTGTTGTTGTTGGTTTATATGTAGCAATATTGTATGTTTAATTATTTTATTAATGGGTTATAAAATTTATGTTTGTTACTCATCATTAAATACATTAATAGCTAATGACAAACAAAATTGTAAAATGGTCACGTACACCAGTTATAAATAATATAAAATTTCTTTTATGTTTGTCGCAGTTAAAAAAAGAAAAAGAAGAAGAAGAATGAAAGAAAATTATGATCGATTATTGAAAAGATATTATTAAAAAATAATTTAAGTATACATTTTATTTTCATTGAAAATGTTCTAAACAGAGGTAGAGAGAAATTGTGAAATATTTCAACAGAAATTTATATATTCTATTTTAGAATTTATTGTATATATTCAAGTTTGCATATCTTATTCTATTTTTTTACGCATTATGTATATCTAAAAAAGATATTACCAGTAGCTTAAGGTAGAGGCTCTTTTTTTTTTTTTTATTGTGTTTATATTATACTACACCCCATCCCATCCCATCCAACATCAACATCCATATACAGAGTATATATAGTAAAAGTATAAGGGGTGTGAGTAAGGGTAAAATGAAGATTTACGTTAAAATGAACATTACAATATCAATAGATAGTTCTTTTGTTAAATATATCAATATTGTGTATCTTATACTGTCTCTATATAAATATATACTTTATTCTGTTGTTGTTGTTGCTGTTGTTGCTGTTGTTGTATTCTTTGATACTTTAGGAATATATAACAAAAAAAAAAAAAAAACGTTCTTGTCTATTCAACAACAATCTCCAATATCATTCAAATGAGATTATGATGTAAATTTTTGGACCTAAATATATTTTAAACGCATAAAAAAAGTGAACGGAAATATTCGATTTAAAAGAAATTTTAAATTCAAATACTTAAGGAAAATGACTTTGGTCAAGTGAAGGTTGAATGACGAAGAAGAAAAAAAAAATGTGGTCGCTTTCGATTTTACATTTTTGCATTTTCATATCGTTAAAAAAAACCAAACAAAAATAAAAGAAGAAGAAGAGGAGAAAAAAAATTAAAAAAGTTTTGTATTAAAAAAGTATTATCGTTATCGGGAAATTTCCCTAGAGAAACAAAAGACAATTTAGGACTATACCGAGGATGAGACAAGGAAAAAAAAATATGTATATAAACGTTTTTTATGTGGTTGCTTTTGTTGTTGTTGTTGTTGTTGTTGTTATTGTTATTGTTAAATTATAAAAGCAACAAAGGACAATTTTTTGTATTTTAATCACAGATCCTTTTGTGTTAAATTCTCATTATATACATCGACCCCATAAAAATGTACAAATTTATTATGAAACTAAAATTAATAACATCAAGTTTAATTATAACAAAAAGAAATTAAAATATAGTTTTACGTTTATTATATTTATAAAATAAAATCACCTTTAGTTAAATAAACGCCTCTAAAGGCTAAAAGACTAGACTTTCTATTTATAACTAAATATATAGACGATCATCTTTTCTATATGGTCGTCCTCTTAAATATATTAAGTATACCTAATGTGTATGTAAAAGGGAAAGGAGAAATAAGATAGGTGATAATTTTATCCAATCTACATTTAAAAATACTTATTTTAAATACATTCTTTACTAGCTTTTGTTGTTGTTGTTGTTGTTGTTTGTGTTTTTGTTGTTATTGGTTAAAAAATGTGTTTCCTTATTACATTCTACTCTTTTATATATAAAATTCTGAGATTATTTATAAACAACTCCAAAATATAAATAGGATGAGTTTATGGAATGGATTTTTAGTTGGTTGTTTGTTGTATTTTCTTCTTATTTTTTATTTTTTGTTTTTGTTCTTGTTCTTTTTAAATTAGTTTCCCTCTTGTTTTTCATTTTTTATTTTTCATTTTTGTTTCTTCATACAATGACGTCATCCTCTGTTATTAAAGTATATTATGTAGTTATAAAAAAGCTTTACAAAAACAACAACGAAAAAGAAAAAGAAAAAGAAAAAACAAAAAGTACAAAATTCATTTTTTGACAATTTACGTAAAAAGAGCAAAATAAAAAATGTGTTTACAAAACAGCCAAACAGAAAAAAAAATTACATTCTTTGGATTATTTTTTATCTCGAATAAACATTTTCTACAAATAAAATAAAATACGAGATAACAGGATTAGTATTGATGACAGGACATCACTCTAAACATTCTTTTGGTCAGAAAGTGAATTGACAAATCAATTGACATTTATTATATAGAAAATCCTGTCCATTTATTGTACGTATTAAAACTCATTTATGGATGGTTCACGTTCATTCCGATATCGATATATATTTTTTTTTTATAGGAAAAATTATTGTGTTTTAAGAATTTATTGACGTATAATCAATTTAACGCAGGATAATCGGTTTGTTGTGTATAGACTTTTTTTTTTTAAAACATCATATTAATATTGTTAAAAAATAGATTTTGATTTGTCCATCCTGTTGAATAATTTTAGTTTATCTTTGATTTATTTTTCGAAATAATAAATTACAGAGAATATTTAAAACTTAAAAATAAATTAATTTAAACGAAAAATCTTCAACGCTTCAAAATAATAAAACTGTTTTAAAAAGTTTACTTTCTTGTAAAGAAAAAGTTACATTGTATAAAATATCTTTAAGTTTTCATCAGGAATATAAATATTAAAACTATAAGTTATGGTTGTTCTTAAAATCTTATGTGAAACCATTTATATTATATCTTTATGAAACAGGGAACAATTAAAGCGTATTAAACTAAATATACACAAAATGTAAATTCATATAAAACTTACTTCATTTTAATTACAAAATTAAACATAATTTTTAATGGTTGAGTTTTTATGTTTGATCACTCACCATTTTTTTGTAGGCCAGTGACAGCCTGTTTGTGTGGAGGGTACGATCGCAAGTGTATCAAATTACTTGCCACATATTTTTGATTTAAAATATATAGAAAAGTTAACTTTCATAAAACAACAAATGTCCAAAGTGAAAAGATGAAGAAGATGCAAGACCTTCCAAGCTTAATTATTTCAGACTGAAATTTAACCGACAAAGTTTTATATAAAAAATAAAACATGAGTACAAAGAAAATTTGAATTAATTTCCATATTTAGGCAGTTGGTGCTGGTAATTACAACAACTTTACAGATTTTAACAATGTTAAAAGTTGTATGTTTCTTCCTTAAATATATTTAGAAGAGTACGCTTATACAGAATTTAAGTTAAGTTTAAAAGGAAAAGTGCGAAGTCATAGAATTCATCATTGTAGAAATAAAATAATCAGAACCTCCTCGCAACCTCCCATTCAATGCATGGGTAGAATTTTTCCTCTTCAAAAAAATATATTTAATTTTTGTAATGGAGTCGTGCACTAAAATCTGATGAAGAAAACAAAAAACTGCATTAAATTGTGTTTTCGGCACTCAATGAAAATTTAATCAAATTCTAAGTTTTCATATTTGTACCAAAACCTTTCATAAAATCAATCAATAAAAACCAATTCAAGTAAATTATTGGTTTTGTTTTACTATTTAATAAAGATCAATGATAAGAGCGCATATATCGTTACTCGTAACTTTCACTTTTTCCTAAATTATTGTTGACATTAAATTATTAAATGTTTGTACCTACGTAAAATTTACGCGGCTAAAGATAATGATTACAACAATTTAAGAAAGTTATTTGAAATCACATAAATTCTGAACCCACTTTCAATTGTGTGTCTCTTCCTTTTTGTGCGTTACAAGAATTTTTACGTTTATCATCTATACAATATTATAAGGTAGAGGCATCTGAAAATTTGTAATCATTATAATTCTATCCTAGTATCGGTGAACTTTTGACACAAGCTTAAGAGAAATAATTTTTTTATTTGTAGCAAAAAAATTTTCAAAAATCGCACGTTTTAAGTTACCAAAAACTCAAATTTTTATCTGGATTGAAAATTCTTCTTTAAAAATATTCTTGCCTTGGAATGGGTGAGGTAAATTTTGAGTGGTAAAAAAAGAAACGTGACATTTGAAATGAATACAACTTCTTCACCACCGCAGATAAAAAAAGACAAAAAGTTTTTTTTTTATTTAAACAAAAGTATGTCGATTGAAGAAATTGGAAAGGATTTAAAGTTTTAACAAATTTAAAATGTTTGAATGAATAATTTAAAAAAGAAAAGGGTGAAATAGGTAAAGCTTTTCTATATAATAAAATTGTCAAAGTTGAATGAAATTTAAAAAAAAATGAAAGAAAATTTGTATGATATTGTTGTTGTTGTTGTTTTTATCAAAATTATTTGATTTTTTAGTGTTTTCTTTCTCTTTAAATTAAAACCCTAATATTTATTTTGTAAAATTTTGTTAAAATTGTAGACATATGAAATTTATAGTTTAACGATTTCAATAGATTTTTATTTTGTGATAAAGTTTTACGTTGATCAAAGATCATATACAGATACAATTCAAAGGGTAATATATTTTGATAGAGAAAAGATAATTTTTTTTTACAAATTTACATAAGACAAATTAAATATGAGAAGATTTTTTATAATTTTATCTAATTTATATTTTCTTTAATACGTTCAAAATTTCAACATAACTTTATTATTTTTATTTATTTTTTTATTTATTTATTTTTATTATATTTATTTTCAGTCAATCAATTTTTCCTTAATAAACCTTAATATTATTAAGGAAATATTGCTTGACTGAAAAACTCTCTCTATGCCACAACCGAGGACTCGAACTCGGGACCTTTCCTCAGAGCTACCATACCATTCGAAAGTTCTCATTTCAATCCAGTTTATCTTAATTTTTTATCTCACTCTATTTTATTACACTTTTTATTTCTTAACCGAAAATGTAAACAGTCGGAAATAGATTTCTTAAAGTTTGATATTAATCCTTTTGATATGTCATTAAAGGAATGAGTTTTAGTGGTGACAAATCATGTCATCAATGATTTAAATGCAAACTTAAATATAAATATATTATTTATTTATATGAGATTAATTAAGGAAGTTTTGAAAATGAATAATCAACTCAGAACTTATTCTTAAAATTAAGAATATTGATAGGTTATGTAAATTTTACAAAAGTTACAAAAAAAGAGGTTAAACATTTCCATATAAATTTTATAATCTGGACAAATTTACTAAAATGTTTTCATTGAAGTTTTAAATTGAAATTCAGTGATAGAAAATTTCTGTGTAACATTTGTTATTTAATTCAATTACAAACTACTATAAATCAAATCAGTTTAATGTTCAAATTGTAAAAAAAAGTTGTTACACTCAGAATCTGATGGTCTGATTTCAATGATTCTAATTTAAAGTAAAACTAAAATTTTCAATTGATAAAATCGAATAAAATCACAAAGAGAGAAAGAAAAATAAAATATACACTAATTGTAACAAATTTTTACCTTTAATTGAATTAAAGTTATAACGCGTAGACACAAAATGGACAAGGGAACGTATCATATAAAAATGTAATTAAATTGGTATAATTCCAAACACTGTAGGATTACAAAAGTAATAATAGAATATTATTTCTTTTTCTTCCTTTTTTTATTCTTCACATTTCTGTATTACATTACATACTTATAACAATCCATTGAAAACGTAGTCACGACATCACGACATTAAATGTTATGTTCCAGTGTCGTATTTTCCCTGAAGACTCATGTCAGTACAGAGTGCGTATATGTATGTTTTGTATGTGTACGCGTGTGTGTGAAGTACAAGTGTGTGTGTGTGTGCAAATAAGAATCCAGACAGAAAAGTTGAATGATGATTGAATACTAAACTTGGAAACGAAATACATTTCTAACGGGATTAACGGTATATGGTATGAGAAATGAATCACACAAAAGAGGAAGCTGCGTAATCATACTTACCAATAGGTATAAAAAGAACCACCTGATGTTCGTGAAAACTTCTTCCTTTACTACCATCTTTATACATATTCCACACAACATAACACAAGGGAAAGTTGTGTAAAGGAATGTTAGGGAATTCATCTAATATTAAACATGGAACGTAACTCTAAAGTTTGCAAGGGTATCCTTAGAGAGTATGAGTAGAAACAAAGATTGTATTTGTTGAGTGATGAAAAACATGGGGCTTTCATAAACTATGATTGACGTCAGACATGATTTAAAAATGTTCTTTTATTTGTACATATCCTACCTCACTGTTGTAATAATAAAGAATTTTGGAAAAAAAGTTTTTTTAACGAAATCCTATTTTCAATCGTCTAAAAAATCATAATAAGATTATCACGTACATAAAAGTAAGTGCACTCTGGATGATAAAAAAAATTGTTTTTTATTTGTAATTTTATATCATCATTTGCCCTTCAAATTGTTCTTGTATATTATATATGACCACACACAATTTTAATGCCAATAGGAATAATAATGAATGTGGAAATAAGTTATAATACTTCATCGGCTATAAGTCTTAATGTACAGAATACTAAAAACCGAATTTTTATAGTTAAATAGTAACAATAATTAAAATAATTAACAATATTAAATTTTAAGTACATCAAATAGTTAAAGCTAATTGCAACATCAATTATAATCATTTAACCATTTAATTAGTTCTATATTATTATAATCTATATATAAATTTTCTAGTAATAAAGGATAAATATGTCAATCATTTAAATTTCTCTTAAAAAAAAAAAACAAAACAATAACACTGATGAGTTAAATAAACTTTAAAGTTTTGTTTATATAATTTAGACAAAAATATTTCTATACGTGTAACTAAAAAATATTTATTTATATATACGAGTTACGAGCAGGTATATTTAGTTAAAGTGAGATGATTTACATAATACATAAAATAATAGATTTTAATTAAATTTCTATACTGCATTTACATATTCATGATTTGTTTAAGTTTTAAGAAAACAAATATATAATTTTTGAACTTTAATAAAATTTAAGAAAATTAGAAATTTTAACACCAATAGAAATTGTCTTAAATAACAAATATTTACAATATTTTTGAGTACTGTTAAAGGGCTTGAGTGTTACGTAATTTGAGTGTTAAGTTATTTTATTTTCTTTAAAAATTAAGAAATTTTATTCGATTATCTAAATTTTGTTCTTTAAAGATTTTTCATTTATAGAAATTCTCTCATTTTCATTCATTGAACTTTCAACAAATACAATTTTTTTTTTGTTGTTGTGTAGAAAATTTCATCTGAAATTATTTTATTATCTTTGAGTTTGTATATGTTGAAAATATTGATTTTAATTTTAACAACAATTTGGTTATTATTTCATCATCAATATCGAAAGCTCTTTGTTGTTTTAAGTTGAAAAGTAATAATAACAAACGTGTGTAAATGCTAACATTCCCCTTTTACCTTTACATCACCTAATACCATTTACTTCCCATTTATTCCACTTCCTCATTTGTTTTTCACGAAAATTACATATTACAAAAAAAAAAGAGTTCATAATAATAATTTTTATGTGAAAAATTGTTATAAGAAAATCGTACGCTTGTTAAGATTTTTCAGTTCAGTACTATACGATTGGTATACATTTTCTGACAAATTATAGAAAAGGGATTTTATACAAAATTTAACAAATTTAATGTATGTAATACGATTGTTATGATTATTCTGTTGGAGTGAAAATTTTTTAAGTACTTTAGGGATAGGTCGTATATTTTCTTGTACTTGTATATGTAAAAAAAAACTGTATAAAATAATGAGAATTGTCAGTTTAGACAACTGATTAATTTTAGTCAATTTCTTATTTTATTTTGGTTTTTTCTTTTTTTACAAAAAGTTGAATTGCAATCAAAATATTCTGCTTGTTTTTTTTTTTTTTTTGATTTAAGATTTTAGATTTTTATTCGTGTTCCAATTTTCTTTTTAATTTTTTTAATCAAATAGAAATATTGGACCGGATGATCGTCAGGAAAATTACTTAAATTATACCAAATTTATTATGCCTTTCTTCATCGATCCAAGTCATTGATGGTCAAAGACCGGACGGATGTTTAATTTGGGTTGAAATTCATTTGACCTTTGATCTTTTGATCAAAAACATGAGTCTAACCAGACAAGATATTAAATTGAATATTTCATTTGATTTTGATGGAAGGATAAAAGCTTCCATTAAATAAATAACATTTTTTTTTTTTATTTAAATAAAGTTTTTAAAGAAAATTCTTTCCAACAAACTTTTTTCTCTTTTTCAGTTTTTTTTCTTCTTTCTAACATTTTCAGAAAAGTTATCTGTTATACAAAACCGAAATATATTCGGTTGAATGAGGAGAAATTCTTTTAACAAATATATAAGGGGAGAATATTCTCTGTATAGTAAATGGTACAGACTCTAACAGAGATTATTTTCTACAAATAAAATTCCCCTGAATTTGATTTTAGTTGGGGAAATGTTAAAAAAAATTACAGTCTCACGCTCTGAGATGAAAATATTTTCACTGTACTGTTCTATTCTGTAAACAGGGAACATACAGTTTCGAGTATATTGTTATAATATTCTGTAATCAGTCGTGTATGTGCTAAGGGTGCATAATGTCACCCCACGCAATTTCATAATCGTGTTATTTTATTATTATTTTTATATTTCTTCTTCTTTGGTTTTTTTTTTAATTTTTTGCCTGGCTGTCGTCAAAAATAATTGATACTGGAATAAATTCTAATTAAATCAAGCATAATTAACTTCAAAAATTTGTAATTGATTAATGGATATTTTGTTGTTGTATTTATCTATATAGATAATAATGGATTATGCCTCGTTTATACGAACAATGGATTATAATGAAAAATAAATAAAATAAAATAAATAAATTATGTGATGGACTAAAAGTGAATTATCAGTGATTTTATGTGTTTAAAAAAAAATCAAATAAAATAAAATAAAAATAGATATTGTTTATATGTGTGTGTGTGTGTGTGTGTGTGTGTGAATATATGTTAATTTAGTGTCATCTTGTTAATGTTCATAGTTAACATATACATATATATATATATATTTACAGTAACATGAGTATAAATATTCTTATACAAATATTATGTTACAGTGGAACATCAAAGTGGAATAAAAAGTTGCTTCTGCAGCACTTAAAGTGTAATGTTACATTTAGTCTATAGGCATTACGTACACACAATTATCCTTGTGTTCTTTTATTATATTTTTTTCTTTTGCTTTTTGCTTTTTGATTTTTTTTTTCTTTTTGCTGTTTTGTTCTTGGACTAAATTCCTATTTTTGAAGATTAAGGGTAGGGTGAGAAATTGGGAAATATAATAACACAAATATTCCAACCCAACCAACTATACAATGATTACATTGTGACTTTGTGCCACAATTTAAATCCCCTTTTTATCATCAATTGTCATCCATATAATCCCTAAATGATCTTTGATCAACCAAAAACATCAAACCATTCTATTTTTTTTTTCTTTTTCTGATTTCTAAATATTTTTTGCCTCAAGCCTTTTGTGCTCTTTTTTTTCTTCTTCTTCTTCTTCTTTTTATACTCTATGAAAAAAACTCAAAATACTAAAGAAAGACGGACAAGATACGTCAGGATAAAAGTCTTTAGTAAATAAGAAAACTTTGATGTTTTATATTATAAAAGCCATACAGTCAAAATGAATTTCAGTTCTTTCTATCTCTGAGCATTTTTTTTGTTCTTCTTTTATTTATATTTTTGACTTTTTTATAGAATAACGTTGAAAGGCACACACACACCTACATGTAGACATTCAGAAATTCGTTGAGACAAATTTTTTTATGTCTGTTTTAATAAATTTCAAACCAAAATAAAAACTTAGTTTAAGTTTTTGTTATTTTTTGTTCTGTTCTGTGTCCCAGTTACCCGGATAGAGACGCATGTCAAAACTTTTTCAAAAAAAAAAGGAAAATAGAAAAAAGAAAAACTTCAAGACAGAACAGAAACAAAAATAACAGCGGTAGAGAATTTTTGTTTACATTAAACGTTTTAATTGAAAAAATGTTGTCAACTAAAATGAAATGTTTTCCTGCTAATATATTTACAAGAGTTAAATTTTTTGTTTTTTGGTCAAAATAATTAATTAAATAATACATCTACATGAAGGTGTAATTAGCTAATGAACTGTCAAGTACAGAAATTTTTCATGATGAAGGAAATAATATAAATGGCTCAGTTACCCAACAGAAAAAAAAAACAACAACCAACAAATACATAAATACAGAAAAAAATCTCAATTTCATTGGTTGAATATTTTATGTTTCTTTTATTTTTTTTTTTTTTTGTAGGTAATTTACGGAGATAATTTAACCTTTAGAAAAGAGAAAAAAAATCGAATTCCATTTTACTTGACAGCATATCAATTTTGTGTATGCATCAAAGGGTATATAGCGATTTCTGTTCATTTTTTATGAACGAAATATCGTGAGGTGTTTAGAAAAAAGAGAAAAACGAAAACAATTTTGATGTTTTTGTCTGCGTCAAATGTACTAGAAAGGTGTTTGCTTTTTTTTTTTTATTTTTTTATTGAAATATTTTCAAAGGAACGAACGGACAAATTATATTTTACACACACAAAAAATAAATTCTTCAAAAGCTTTAATTTTATTATGTGACATTCAATTTAATAGAAAATATGCTCGATAAAATATTTCAATTTATTTGTCCTTTAAAAAAAAAAATAAAAATAGGAATTTATTGTGAATGTACACAATGTTTGGGAAAATCTCTAATTATTCTAAGAACTTTTCTTCTATAAACCAACTACATTTGTGTTAAGGTAAACCATAATTCTCTGTTACATTTTTGTTTTTGTATCAGTTTGTATCCTTTACATATTAGTTTATGATGAAATGATGCAGTGTAAAACATACCACAAATTTAACGTGTGTGTGTGTGTGTTTTAGTTTAACTAAAGATTTTTTTTGCGTCTTTAGATTTAGTAGGTGAATATTAGTGAAATCGTTTAATGGTGAAAAATAATAAAATTAATAATAAAGACATAAAAATGATTCTTAAAAAAATGTGTAAAATAAAAATGTGTGGTAATTATTTATGTTTTGTAAACAGTAATTGTGAAATTATTAGAATTAATGAAAATGGTTTAGCGAGATTTTTTTTGTGAACAAAAAAAAAATCATTAATTTGTGGTTTAATTGTTTTTATTTTTGTTTTACATTTAAAATGTAAACAATTCTCTGAATTTCATTGGTATCATCAGTTGGTATAAATACAGTAAAATAAATATAAAGTAAAATTTGTTTTCACAAAAACTTAGAAATAAACAATAAATTATTTTGGTATGATATGATTTGTGTTGTGTACCAAATCTGTGTACCAAAATCTGAGTGACTAAAATTTCATTAAATTGAATTTAAATTTCTCTTTAATAATGGTAAAATTAATTAAACAAACTTGTAATTTAGGTTTGTGGAAAATATTTTTATAAATTGAGTACAGAAAATCAAAAGTCTGAACGCACATTATTTCCATTGGATAATCAGGATTTATTGTTCAAATTATATAAATGCACTAAAAGTGGTTCATAATTCCTTTATCAATAAACATTATTTGAATATTATTTTATTGATAATATTCATGACGTTTTCTTACTTTTTTCTTTATTAATGTTATTAAAGGAAAAATAAAATAATAATAATTGAATACAAAAAATGATGTAGATAATCTATTGATCCCGGTCCAGTTAATTCTCAATGCTAAATTTATACAAACATTTTATACCAATATAAGTAATACAATCAAGGCAGTTTAGCTTATCATCAATACACAAATACTGAATTTTGCGTTGATAACAGAAAATTTAAATTCGATTTCTTACTTAATATCTTTCTTAATTCAGCCAACCATATTAAATAGCATAAGTCATTACAGTTAATCGGTTTCAAATAATATTGTTCTTTGCTTTATACAGAACATAAATGTAAGTGGCTTTATTTATAAGATTTAAGTTTTGTTATTTTATTTTAACAAAGCATTAATTTTAAGTAGGTACAGTTGGTACAGTTTACTGATGATCACAATCAATTCCAAGAAATATTTACATTTTAATGAGTTAAAACAAGAAATGAAAACAAACCCATTTTATTAGAGTCGGTCTCAGTCTTATTGGAAAATGTTGTAACTAATGAGAATTGCATCTTCTTGCACACTTGTTTATATCTAACACACACAGTCATTTTTAGAGAAATTATGAGACCCACTCTTAATGAAAATATCAACAACAACAAAAAAAACAAAACTCGCTAAATCATTAATTTAATCAATTCTTGTAATATAATTTTTATTTCATATTTAAAAATAGTTTGGTGTAAATTACTCATTCCAATCATCCAATAAAATCATAAGTACTTGTATATACAAAAGACGATGCATTTTATTTATGGATTATGTCTGTTGGTTGTTCTGGTATCTGCTCTTCAAAACACTCTCGGTAAGTTGTTGTTTTTTTTTATTTTTCATTGAATTTATTGAATTGATTATAATGTATTTTTTTCACGCTGTATAAGCTTTTTTTCCTCAATGATTTCTTCTTCACACATTTTTTTGATGTTTATGTTTAAAGAATATCACTTCAGTTAAAATATGGTTTAAGTATATAATTGTGTTGTTTACTAATGTTGGTAGAATTTACTTTTATGTTGGCTTGAAAATATAGTAACCCTCGTCTACATTATTCTCTGTTCGGATTGTTACCCACTTTATTAAATCCATAAAAACACATAATGATTTTTATCACCAATTTGTTCTTTGAAATGTACGATTTTTATTTGAATCACAACAAGTCTTATTAATATTATAGCAAAAATATTGAAAACAATTGTATCAATTCAATTACAACGTCATTTTGGAAAAAATCTAATAAAAATCTTTACGAATCATAAATTTGTCAAATAAAACTCACAAATAAAATCAAGTTTTAAACATTTTTAAAAATGCATCAACATCACAACTTTCGTATATAATTAAGTTTAAAATTTGCGTTACTTATCTTTGAAGTTAATAAAACAAAAATTTATAAAAAAAAAACTCATGAATTATTCAACCAGATTTTAAACTACATTTTTTATATTATCATTTTATTTTAAAAAAAAGTAGTTGGTATTCACATCTCATAAAATAGAAATAACAAAGTAACAAGTCAGACACTAACAGAATTAGTCTAATTAAAATTTTCATGTAATTCTCTTGTAAAAAAAAAAGTTTATTTCATTTAATTAAATCAGTTTATTGTTTTATCAAAATATAAAACATACACACACACACATATAAAACAAACCGAATTTTATTAAGGCTAAAAAAATGTTAAATGTACAGAATCAAAATATATTTGAAATAAATTATTTAATTTTGAAACAATTCCCTAGATATGTTCAGGATGGTTGGTAAGAAAACATTAAATTGAAAATGAAGAACTAAATAGAAAAAAACGATGAAGAAGAAAGAACGAATGAAAAAAAAAATCGCCCATGTCAGCGTGAACATAAATCTTAAATGTGCTACAAACAAATATACACCCTCTCACTTTGAACAATCAGACTGATGAAAGACGGGTACATGATGCCCTGGGGTGGAATTCTTTCTTTTATATTTTTTTAAATTTTTACGCTTATACATTTTTGATTATTTTAAAATTCCAAACTCATTCGGCTGGAGGCGCCAAAAAGCTTTACAATATATTCGTCCAGAGCACTTCTTTTTTTTCTCTCGTCTTGTGTGTGTGTTTGATGATTGAATATCGTTCTGTAACATAAAAAAAAGGGCCGGAAGAAATAATGAATATCCTTGGAATAAATATGTAATATTGTATAATCAAGAAATTTGCATATGCGATTTAAACTTTTGTTTTGCGTAAATCAATAATCTGATTCAATATCAGATAAAACAATTTAAACAACACAAACTCAAATAATCACACACACAACCATATAAATTTTCAAGAAATTGTTTATTGAAGTATAAATGAAAATTCAAACAAAAACATATCCTCCATTCTCTTGTTTCAAAATAAGTTACCATGTTGGGCAGAAGTAAGGATTAAATTGAGGTTATATTCCTATACGCAAATCAATATAGTTTGAAGTCCACTTTTGCCAATCAACTTCGGTCAACACTGCTTTGTATTTATTTGTCGGATAAAGTCTTTGGCATACGGAGAAATTATAAACTGAATATCCTTTGTTCTATTCAATACATCTGTCGACACATGTCGTCAGACAATGCAATATAATTCAGTTTCCAAGTCCTATGTTTTGCAATTTAAAAGGAACATTAAAAAACATTTTATAATTAAGTTTAACACAAAACAAATTATGGTTGGCTGAATATCAAGGGTTGGATTCAGGCATACCTCAGAAAATGTTCAAGTGGGGTTTTGATTTATAGAAAACATTTTGTTGAATTTGAATAATTATGATTTTTCTCAACGTTTTATATTTTATGTTTTTCTTCTTTCAAACACAAAAAAAAATAAACCCTTTTATGAAAAAAAAACGAATTGCTTTTCTGTTCCTAAACATTTAAGAGAAATTCTTTTAAGAACACTTTGGAAAAGAAAAAAAAAACAAAAGTGTATACTTTAAATAGAACAGTAGCGATTTAACATAGAATAAAAGAGAAACAAACGGCAATTATGAGTTTCTCCTTTGAAGAACGAAATTTTGTTGTGAAAGGACTTAGCTGAAGAATGAGAATGTTTCCAATTACAATATAAATATAAAATGTATAGAAGACGAGAGCTTAAAAAAAAATACAAGATATTTTCTTTAAGATTCTTAAATAAGAATGTTTGTAATGAAATAAGATAAATGTATTTTATGATGAGGAATGAAATCTAAATAAATAAAAGAAAGAAGAAAAAAAAAAAACGAAGGATAAAAAAAAACACTGAAAAGGAAAGAAGAAGAAAAACAATTTGCGTTTGAGCTTTTCAAGAAAATCAACGAAGCGAATTATTTTATTAAATTATATTTTCTGATTGATGACAAAGTAAAAATGTATCTGCAATATTATGGGTCCTTTAAACATCAAACGATCATTCAAAATTTGAAACGATTGATGCATAATTTATTGTATTGTGGAATAAGTGGAAACTTCGAAAGTTATGACGGATTGAAGAATACAAAAAAAAAAAGAAGAAAAAGAAGAAGAAAAAAAAATTGATTGAATTCAACGATTTTGAAATGACAAAATGGGCTGAGGATGCTTATACCTTGTTATTGTTTGAAGACTTTTTTTTGTTGAATTTAAAATCGATGGATGAATTTTTGAATCCAAACAAAATAAAAATATAAGTTATTTTTAGGCAGATGAGCTGGATTTTCTTTGAAGCTTTCATATAAATATGAAAATGTGTATATAATAAAAAACAATGAAAATCAGAAACAAAACGCCAAAGGGCGGCACCGTCTTTTTTAAAAGCATTTATACAAAACATTTTGCTTTGACTTTGACTTAACTTTAGAGAACAAAATAATGGAATTAGTTTTTGTAACTAAGAAACAGCACAACTGGTATATATATATTGTTTTATTAACCCGTGTGGGCATTGCGTCACATTCCCTTCGCACTCATTAAAAAGATTATACCCGATTGACGAAGACAAGTAAATCCTTAAAAGCTACCGCACTCTAATAAATGAACGTTCTTTTGGTATTATTTCTTTTATTTATTTTTATTTCTCCTGTATATGTATGTGTGTGTGTGTGTTTATGTGTGAAATAAATTGATTCTGTTGATTCATTGAAGGAACCATTTCCAAATATATAAAAGATTAAATTGAAATCATTTTTAACAGAAAAAAAAGAAGTTCAATCGAATTCTGTAATCACTGTGATCGTTTCAATATTTTTTTTTCTGCAACATTTATTAAATTTATTTTTTACTCTGTCCACTGTTTGACGTTTGTAATTCTAGAAAATCAATCTCTTCCCACACTCCAACTGTACCAAACAAGTGACAATGCAGATATTTTGGTAACAAATTGACTATACTGTATTGATTTTTTTCCTTTCTGTTTTTTTGCTTTTAAAATAATGAAAACTAATTAGCGAAATTGAACATGTTTTTTACATTTAAAGCGAGAGAATTGTTTCTGTCAAAGACTTAAAGAACAAGACAAAAAAAGGGACTTGTCTTTGCCTTTTGTATATGAATTCTTTAACAGTCCTTTCATTTCTATACATTTTCTTGCACCGTTTATTCTATTGTTTGAGTTTCTACACAAATAGAGAAAAATCTATTGTCTGTTATGACCCATACAGAAAGAAAAGCTTAGTCTTTGACAGAACAAGAAAAACAAAGAAGTAACAAATGAAACTTTACGCGTCAATTCTAAGAAAAATAAACTTGAAATTTTTTTATAATTTTTTTTTTCTTACAAAAATCGTAGAAATTAATTCGAATATAAAAATATGAAATTGATTGATTGTATAAATCATATTTTTCTCGCACATTATTAACATCGTTTTAAATCCAGTTTAACTTTGATTTCATTCAAAGCATTAGAGCATTGTTTTATGTGAAAGTCAGAGAAAAAAAATAAAAGAAAAGAAGGGAATTTTGTTAGAAACAAAAAAATAAAAATGTTGATACAACAAAAACCGACTGAGGGGTTGTTGTTCTTTACTATGGTTGGGTGCTCCCTAAATATTATTCCAGCCGGAAAAGGTTTTAACAAGAACATTATTGAGTGCCAATCGTTAACAATTTCCCATGAACTTTCTTATACGAATACAAAATTTTCAACTCAAAGTATTCTGAATTATTTATTTAGGGGTAGATCTCCCGAGTCCTGATTGTTTATTTTTGTAGGGCGATTTGGATACAAAATAAAGCGAAAACTCTATTCTATAACATACTTCAATTAAGTCGCATGTTTTTGTTAACTTTCACAGGGTAATCATTGTAATAATTCTATTGAGAAACTGTCATCCCCATAACGACAACATTTTCCAATTCGAACGAGAAACTTTGTAAAATCAGTGATAATTTATTTAAAACATTGGGTCTTGCCATAGGAAAACAAATATTAATTTGTCCTTTTTTTCCGAGCGTCATATTGACACTTTCAAAACTTATTCGGTTCGATTTTCAATAATTATTTTTCATTTTTCAATCACAAATCGTTATAATCAAATTTCAAAATGGCGTCTATATTGAACGTTACACGTCACACTCATCAAGCGAAATTGAACAGATGCTAGTCCCATTTACATTGACTGATTTAATGATAACTCATCAGCTGACTATTTTATATTGATTTCTTGTGTAAAGTACCAACACATATATTATTATTTTGTAGACGAAATCCCACTGCCCTATACGCATTCCATTATTTTGTTGTGAGCTTAAAAAGATGAGAATAAAAATGATGTTGACGAAAAAAAGGGGAATATTGTTTTGTGTCACAACACAATCTGACAACAATTTATCAAAGTCAGAACACAACATATATGTTCGCTCTCTAATTATGAAAGCTTATACACTATACAAAAGCTCCAAAAAAATAAACCTAACACAATATGAAGTTAATCTCATTTTTTTGTTGTTTTTCATTTTTTCTGTTTTTTTTTTAGGTAATGTGTCCAACGTGTATCAAGTGGAGGACCACAATATGAACCACGAAAATGTCACAGTTCATCCGTATTTTGACTTTGATGTTCCAAGAAATGTAACAACAAGAGTTGGACAGACAACTTTTCTGCATTGCAGAGTAGAACAGCTTGGAGATAAATCGGTAATTGAATAAATTTTTGTTTTTGTAATTTTAAAGGTTAAATTTTATATTTGTAATCACTAATCACGTTCACATTTAGTGTAGAAACCGACAGTTAAGTAAAGGCAGATAAAAGATATTTTAATTAAAATAAAATCGAAATCAAAATTAACTTTTTGTCGACAAGACTAAAAATTACAAATCCTAATCAATTGAGATTGTTTTTCGATGAGACAAGTGATGATTATTTTCATTATCAATGATCATGATGTTATTGAACCTTCTATAATGGTTGAGAATACATTGAAAAGTTTTACATACAAACCCTTCGAGCACATACATTTTAAGGACGAATATAGAAAAATAGTAAAAGGGTTGGGTTTGGCTTAATAACCAAATCCTTTTAATTTAATTTTTTTCTTAAAGTCATTCGCAAACATGGAGATTTCAGTTTTAATTTTTTTAATAAAAACTCAATGTTTAGATTTTAATGAAAAATTAATGTTTCTAAAGCTTTCCATCTCGTTTGAGCTTTTAAGAAATTACTTACTTCGTAAATTTATGTAGACAACAGCGATGATTCTTGAACCATGAAACGCGATGACATTATGCAATATGCACTCTTAGCCACGATTTATTCAACGAGACTTTTCTGCAACAATTTCATATTTTTTTTTTAAATTATAATTTTGGTTTTCATTATTCTGTTTTTATTATTTCAGCTTTCTATCCTTCTCTATCTTCTTTTTCTTTATTATTAAAATAATACGCAAGAACTTTTCCAATTTCTCAAAGTATCACCGCACAAGAAAAATCGAAAGGATGGAAAGTTTTGTCTTGTTTGCGATAAACTCTTTGAGTAAAATAATTTGGTAAAGAGTGGTATACAGTTTAATCAGTAAGAGACAATTTAATTAGAACAATCTTATGGAAGAGTGGTTAATATATTGGAACCGGCTGGACTAAATGTTAAAAAATATTCTATCACATTTATGAATGGCGTCGGGTTACATTGTTCTATGTTTGTATTTTTATGTTATTTTTTGTATTTGTATGTGAAAAGAGCGCGTGTCACAATCTAATAAAAGCACGTTCAACAAATCAAAACAGAAGAAACACAGAAGTTTTTTTTTGTGTTGTTGTCTGGTATGTTTCATTTTTCTTTCGTTGACATTATTTATATACAGTAGGTAGGTTTTTCACAAAAGAAATTTAATCAAATACAGCAGGGGGTATAAATAAATAAACGAAACGAAAAGAAAGACACAAAATTAATTCAAAATAAATTTATTTTAACAGCTGAATTAACATCAACAACATTGTTTTCGTTCATTTTTATTTCCATCATCAATGCAATAATATAAACTAACGTCAGATAGATATTCATTGCCCCTGCCCACTATACCGCCTTCCAGTCATTTATTTTTGTGCCATTGCATTAACATAATCCATAGATATTTCCTGGTCTCTCTTTAGTGATGATAAAATAAAGTAAACCACGATAACTTGACACTAAAGTGCCGTCAAAAATATATAATAAAACAAACACTTTGATTGATATTTTTGGGGGGGTTTGTTGTACAAAAAGAATATTTATATTCAAATTCAAGTGGCACAACTAAACTTATTCCTTTATAAAGAACGTCTATATACGTCTCTATATATAAGCTCGCACTTTCATATTAAATCGTTGAATAATTTTACTTGTCTTCTCTCGTTGTACCTTTCATTTTACCGAATATTCATGTTTTTCCTCATATTTCTTGTTTTTCAAGTCAAATTAAACGAATAAATTTCATCCTTTAAAACTGATGTCTTTCATTAATCATAAGAACACTCGTCATAATTACAAAATGAGATGACGAACAATGAAATTCACAAAGGCATTATTAAATCAATGTCATATTGTTTCACTCTAAACAATCTTAAGAAACTTTTCCTTTTTCTACTTTTTGTTTTCTTTTACTTATAATTTTTTTGTCTCCTTGTTTTTAGTCATTATTTTTGATTGTTTTCACTCACTTTTATTTTTTTTTTTTTTGGTTTATTTTTTGTTACAAAAAAAAAAATAAAATGATGATGACGCGACAATGACAAGAAAAGATGAATCTAATAATAACAATAACAACAACAAACAATTTCCCGACCTTTAAAAAGCTAACAACACGCAATAAAAAAAAAACGTTTCTAAATTAGGTGTGATTTTAGAATGACTTTTCTAATAAATTTTCTAAATGAGAAAATTGTTTTTTCTTTTATCTAAAAATAAAAAAAAAATTCTTTTTATTTACTTTCTCTGCGTATAAAATAAAAGAGAATTATAATGTCTGTGTAGATTTATGTAACATTAAGTAACCGAAGTGCATGATTACAGGTGTCTTGGATAAGAAAAAGAGATCTGCATATTCTTACAGCTGGTGTTCTGACATACACTTCTGACGGGAGATTTCAGGTAAGATGATTTCCTTCATATTTCTTTATTATATTTTTCTTGTTCCTTACTGTTGTGCGCATATTTTTTTTTACTTACTCTGACATAAGGATGTCACAGCATTATATATTTTCACATTATGTGAGATCCCTTTTTCTTTTTTTTTTTCATATAGAAAAATGTTTGTCCTTTGCCCATCATTCACGACATAACTTTTATGTGTTACAGAATGACTCTTTTTTTTTTCTTTTAATTCTTTTCTTTTTTTTTCTTTTGATAAATTACTAAAAATATGTCATTTTTATTACTTACCTGACTTAATCCCATAGATTCAATTAAAATGACACCTGGCCCATTTAAGGGCAGATTAAAACTTTTTTTTTTTAGGATTTTGCCCAAAATTTTCTCATTTGTTTGTAAAAAAAAAAAATTAAAACTGGGTGACAAAAAAAAAAACAAGAAGAGGAAACAAACAAATGTGGTGAATGTCTTTTTTCTAATCAATATTTTCATTGCCTCAAAGCCTGAGATCTTTTCAGCTTAACACAATTTCCATACTTTTATTCTTAGAAGCATTTAATATCCTACTGGACCCAGAATATAAATTATACAAAAAAAATAAAAACAAAACAACAAAATCGTATCACTTTTAATTTTCATTTGAATTGTTTCTGTAACAATGTAATTTTAGTTCGACATAAAATAACGTTTACCAACAAATTAGTGACATTATTACATAATACGAATATTTTCAACAAATTCATATTTAATTATAAAATTACAAATTCATATAAGGAAACCATAAAACTTCTATATCTGACTAATGAACAAAAGTTTGTGGTTATTTTAGTTATTTGTTTTATTCATAAGTAAAAGAAGTTTATGTTCATGTTTTATCTATCTCGTGTATAACTCATCCATCGTAAGTTGACACTTCTGAACTATTTTATTTTATTTTCTATTTTTAGTTTTTGTTTTCTATGGAATTCTTCAAATCGCATTCCTGTTCCTCAATAGACAATTTTTTTTTTATTTTAAAGTAAAAAATGATTAATTGTAAATAAATTTGGAAATTTATTATGAATAAAAATGAACGTGCTGACATAACGCGATATTTCACTTGAAATCATTGTGTCAAAAATGTCCAAGTTTTAGGTTTATTTTATTTAATTTCCTTTGGGTTGCTTTCAGGAATAAATGAGACTTTTATCACTGCGATCATTTTCATTTTTTTCCTATTTCTCCTTTTGTTCTTTTTGTTTCTTCAACAATGTGATTTTTTTTTTTCAGGTGATACGTCAAGAAAGAACAGACAATTGGACATTACAAATAAAATTTCCACAACAGAGAGATGCGGGAATTTATGAATGTCAAGTAAATACTGAACCAAAAATGTCGATGGCATTTCGTTTAAATATTGTAGGTGAGTCTTAAAAAATTAAATATCAATTCTTATTCCATACTTATTTTTAAATCTGAATTATATACGCGGAAATATTCATTTTCTTTTAAAGTTGTTAATTTATTGTTTAATTTCGATTAAAATATTCAATTAACATAAAAAAAATTTTAGAATTTTTAGAATTTCCGTTAATTTTTAATTATTTTTATTAATACTTAAGGATTTTTTTGAATTTTATTGAATCTGCATTTTAAAATGTACAAAATGAAAAAATAAAAAACGCACAATACAAAAACAGTGCATAGATTACGGTGCTAGTGTGTGTGTGTGAGAGAGAAAGGTGACTCGCAATCGCAAATTTTTCATAATCTAGGCACTGATTGTGATTTTTGCTTTAAGTTTATTTTTTTATTTCTGTTTTAATTATGTTTAAATTTATTCATTTATGATTTATTTCCGTTGCAAATCCTATTGAGTTATTATTGATTTTAGTTATTTTTTTATTTATGTTTTTAATGAATTCCATTCCTCAAGGAAAAGATATTCATGATGAACTCTTTGTATGTATTTCTCATAGTTGTTTTATAGCGAGACTCTTTTATTGCTTTCATTTTTGTAATAAGATTTTCAAAGATTTCTTAACAACTTTTAGCTTTGATGATTAAAATTGTAATTTTCTTCTCTGATTTCATCTTGTGTGTGTGTGTTTTCAAGTTGGAAAAATGTTCTGAATTGACGATTTAAAGAAATACAAACAGAATATTTCTCGATTCCACTGAAAGTTCATCAATTATTATTGTTATTTTTTCATACAAAACCAAATCGTTTACAATTTTTTTTTTATGTTTTGTGTTTTAGTTTATTAAAAACAGTTTTATTCAACCGAAAGATTAATATTTGTTTATGCAAAAAGAAATTCCATTTTATATATTCACATTCAGTGAAGTACATGAATAGACAAAAAAAAGAAGAAGGAAAAGAAATTTTTCATCGTATAACATCAAACATTAAATAAATAATGACTCCGTAGACGTTAAATAAATCCAAAAAGTTGGAGACACAAATAACTTTCAAAGAGTAATAAAAGAACATTACGATGGCAAACAACAATGATATCAAGATCAGCATGCATCACCTGGGCATCAAGGACTTTTAAAAGTCCAATATGTTTCCTTCTTCTCTTTTATCATTTAAAGTTTTTTTTTTTCTTCTCTTTCTTCTCATTCTTCTCATTCTTCTTCATATTTTTCTTCTTATTCTACCTCTTGTTTAAAATTCTTTCAACGTGAAAGCTTTTCCTATATAACAATAATATTTTATGTTTTCATAAAACGGTGTATACGCTTCGCTTTTATTATTAATGATATCTGAATTTATTCTTTGTGGACTTAGGATGACGGTTTCCAGAATTGCGGTGTTATTTTTATCCGACGAGTAATTTATATCCATAGGAATATTCAATTAAGTATGATAAGGAAGAATGAAAAAAAAATTGAAGTAAAAAGATGAAGAAGAAGAAGAGAAAAAAAAAAGACGAAAAGTTAAAGGTCGAAATATCATTTACCATTTCCATTAAGGTTTTATAGCGCTTAAGTTTATTATAGAGAATTTTATTGGTTAAAAAATGAATGAATGAATAGAAATAAAAAAATCAACAATTTATTATTTGACCACCTTTTATTCTTTTCATTTTAAAAAGGAACAGAAAAAAAAAATAGCCGCATTGACGTAGATTTTTCTAAAGGTATTTTCTTCTTTATTTATTTTTTTTTCCCCCTTTTTCCTTTCAGTTTTCATTTGAGTTTGTAAAAGGGGTTTTTTTTGGTATGTTAGTCGAAAAAAAAAATGTTTCTTCATTGAAATTAAATTTAAAAGAATAAATTTAGCGTAATTTTATATTTTTCAAATATAAATAAAAAAAAAAAAAAATACCTTTGGTATCTTCACGTCTTTATTTTTGTTTGCCGTTTGTTACTTTACTTGGTTTTATTTTTTATTTTTTTTTTGGTTTTCGAGAGAGAGAAAATTTAATAAAATTCAGATTCGAAAATTAAACATTTTTCATGAACCTTAAAATATATTCTAAACTTGATGAATAATGTTACCATACAGAATCATTTATTATTCTGTAAATTATTAATTCATATTGATTATGTTTCTCTCTCTCTCTCTCTATCTCTCTCTCTCTCTTTTTCTATGTTTCTCTTTTTCTGGGAAATATTTATAATTCTTGTTCTTTAAAGTTTCAAAAATTCATAATTAGCTTTAAGCTAACTCCAAAAAAAAATGCAAATATTGGAATAACCAATAAAAGTGTAAGTGGAAGTGGAAGTGTAAGTGGAAGTAGAAGTGTAAGTGTATGTGCAAGTGTAGGTAAATGTACCTATATTTAATGTTCTAATATCTAACCTACACACACAAACAAAATTTGAATAATATTGATAATCGTGCTCCGAAGACTAAATTACATTCAATTAAATTTTTTATCTACATTATTTTTTTTTTATCCAAATGTTTTGGAATAAAGTGAGGGTTGTATTTTTTTTTTTTTTTAATTTAATTTAATTTAATTTTCGTAATCTATTTTTTTTTTTCTCTCACCATTATTCTCTCTCTTTCCACGCATTATTTTCTCTCTTTTGTTTTTACTTTCTGTGGTAATAAATTTTATTGAATTTCTTCTTTTTTTTTTTGTATTTAACCAAAAATAATAAATTATTACAATTATTGGAGAAAATTATAATCATTAATTGTGAAAATCAATAAATAAATTCACTATTTGGAATTTAATGAATTTCACATTTTTAGAATTCTATAATTAACAAATTTCTACATTTATTTGACGTCAATTTTATTAACTAAAAATAATTAAATACAAAATTTCACAAATATTCAAAGAATTCAAATTAAAACTGAAACAAATAAAATGACAGAAAAATTTTATCATTCCATTGTCATTGGTATTGTAACAATTTTTCCTTAATTATTATATATGTAAAATAATCATCAATGATGATCCACTACAACCATTTCTAAATAATTATATTTGAAGAATATATTAAAAAATATAAAGTATAAAAAACAAAAAAAAAAATCTATATGCGATCAACAGCCATATAAAAAATAATTCTGTATACATAAAATAAAATTCACAATAATCAATAATATGAAATATTGGTCTCTGGTTAGACTCAATTTTCAATAATAAAATATACAAATATGAACTGAAGCAAGCATAAAACAAAAATAGAAACAAGAAAGTTTGTCATTTTATATTTTCATTAATTAAAATCATTTTTTTCCCAATAGATCAAAGTTTTCCAATTTTTTTCAATCATTAAAATGACAAACTGAAATGCAACAATAACAATACTTGTGTTGTGATGAGAAAATCTGCGTTTTGTAAATCTCTACTTTCATTACAAATAATAACATTGCACATTTTAAAATTGGTAAAATGCACCAAATATAACAACTTAAACAATTTAAAATTTGTATTCTGTAATAAAGAAAACTGAGCCTAAAATCTAAACGTTCCAAATTGTTTTCAAAATCCAAAACAATGTTTAAAACAACATCAGCAACAACAACAACAACAACCGCAACAAAAACAACAACAACAACAAATCTTTAAACATAATTTCATCTAACAAAATAAAACTTTGCCCTAAAATAGTTTTGTAATACCAAATTATTACGTGTTGTCTTTGTTGTTGTCCATACTTTTCTATTTTCTATATATGGAAATTATTTATTAAATGAAAATAGTAACAACAATAACAATAACAACAACAGTAACAATTATAATTATATTATTTTTATTTTGTTGCCTAATTTGTTTATAATTGCTATTAAAGTTTATTGTGAAAATTTTGTATAGTAACAAATATTTATTTATTTTGCTATTAAAATTAAATTGTTGTTAAAAAAAATCATATCACAAAAATTAAATAGGTACTAAAGTTAGAGTGAGAGAAATGTATAGAGTGAGATAAACGTATTCTCACTCTATACGTTTTGGAAAAATAATTTACTATTATTTTATAAAAAATTTCACATTTTTTTGGAAAAATTTATTCAACAATTCCCTGTTTTTTTTTTTGTTATTATTTATTCCAATCACCAACAGCATTAAGAGAATTTTTTTCTTTTGCATTCATTTTGATTTTAATAATTTTGTTTTTATTATTTTTTTTTGTATTACCCTAATTATTTGTTAATTTATAAATTAAAATATTATTTCTGTTTCACCCTGTTTATTTTGATTTGTATTCCATTTCATATTTTTGTTTTTATATCGTTTTTTGTTTTGTTTTGTTTTTGGTTTTTTTGTATCTTCCTTAAGCACCTAATTATTCATTCATTTTAAGTCTTTAATGAATTATCGTAACAATAATTGCGCTAAATGAATAATGTTGAATTTCACAAAGATTTTATTCTGTTAATAAACAGTGAAAAAAAAAAGAGGGGGAGCATTAAATACGAGAATGTTACAGGAGTAAAACATCTTCAAATGTAATCATGAAAATTTCGACTATTAAACTTTTAATATAAAAAAAAAAATTGTACCTGTATCGTGAGAAGATTGAAAATTCCTTTTCCCAAATTTGATGCTTCTCGTGTTTTTTTTTTGTTTTAAATTAAATTTTTTTGCTCCCGTTTTTTTTTTTTTTTGCTTCATTTAAAAACGATTTTTGTAAATAAACTTTTGTTGTTTTTTTTTTGTGATGTTTTAAATCGAACGTAAAATAAAAAAATAAAAACAACGAAAAAAAAATAATTAACATAATCCGATTAATGAATAACGAGAGTGTGAATACCCACTTTAATCACTCAGTTCATAAATACAACAAAAACAACTAAAATAAAAAACTAAATAAAAAAACAGAATAAATTCAATTTTGGTATTTTGAATCATTTTAAAAGTAAATTGCAATTGGAACAATTTTTTAACTTCGTTTTTTTTTTTTTTGTTTATTAAATTTTTGCATTTCATGATTTGATTTTGGTGTCAGTTTTTTTTTCACCCCACCACCCACCACACACATTTGTTTTGTTCTTCCTATTGTTTCAACTTTAATTGTATTTCAGTTAAAATTTAAATGCAATAAAGAAAAAAAAAAAACAATCTCATGAGACTCGTAAAAATCTTGATCAATTTTATATCGTTGGGTGGGGGGAAAACAAACATTTATCGGAATAAAATTTTGTGCACAGATATTTTAATCGGATTATTCAGATCAAAATAAAACAACAACAATAACAACAGTTACAACTTTAGTGGGAACAAAAAAAAAAAAACAGAAGAGGAAAAACTTTATTAATACAAGTGCAACCCTTTAATCCTTTTTGGCCTTTTTTTTTCTATACAAAATCTAAAATTGTTCTTTGGTTCTTTTATATAAATTTCACTTCTATTTAATATTTATTTCCCTTTTTTCTTTTTTTTTCTTCTTCTTCTTTTTTTTTTTTTTATTCGGCTTACAGGAAAATTTATTTTTTTTTAAATCCCCTAATTTCATTAACAATTTGTATGCGTATAAATTTCACTGGAAAATCTCTCATCATTTTATTTCGCGTCTCAAATCATCTGTACTTCTCTCTCTCTCTCTCTCTCTCTCTCTCTCTCTTTAATACATTTTCCTTTCGTATAATGAATAATAATTTATTTTATATTATTTTTTTTTTCACTGTTGGTACAATAGAGAAAGAGAGTGAGAGAGTGAGAGAGTAAGGGATAAAGTGAAGTGTCAGTGTGAGAAGTGATGGGAAAATAAAATGAGAACTAATATAGAAAAGGAGCAATAAAATAAATTGGGTCAACTTTATATTATTTGTGATGGATAAATGTAGAAAATGTTTATGTGAATATATAAGTGAGTATATAATGATAACGAGTATTGTATATTAAATGAGAGTATATAACTCATTTTATTCCTTCTTCCTTCTTCCTCTTTTTTTTTTTTTTTGCCTAATATTTATATATTGGATTTTATTATAACAAGATCAATAATAAATAATATTAGGTGTATGGATTATTATATGCGAAATAAATCGTATAACCATCAAAAATATTAAAATATTTTTAAAAGATTGGAATTTTACTGCCAAAACAGACACATCTTCTCCTTCTAGTCCCAATAATAATAATAATATTTTTTTGTATCATAAATATAAAATTATTATGATTTTTTTATTAAACGATTTTTTATTTACACTTCGTTAAAAATAAAAAGATAAATAAATAAATAAAATCCTAATGTTAGGTTACACAAATAACAAAAATTTAAGAGATTCTTAATAATTTAACGTTAGAAGGGAAATTCATATGAGAGAAATAAAAAAATGTGTGTGTGTGTAAATAAGAAAAAAAAAACCCAATTTAACTTCAATTTAAAATATTTATTAAAAATTATGGTGGATTTCACAACAAATTTAAATTGACATATATAAATTAATGTTTTCCAACCCACCACCCACCACCCAACCATATGACATTCTTTAACTGTGTCTTACATTTTATTTTTATTTATATATACATTTACGAAGGCACTTGGAAATATTATGAAATTCAACATTAAAATCATAATCAAAAAATATTATTAAAAAATTTTCATTTATTACATAAATTTAATGTACAATATTTTCTTGTTGTTGTTTGTTACTCTTCAACTTTTCAAGTATATATGATTATTCTTATTAAATACATACACACACACACAGAGGGATACTTATTTAAATAATGGTCTCTGATGGATTAATATACTTTACAAATAAAAAAAATAACATCAGCCAATTTTAATTTTTTTCCTCTAAAAACGTTTCAATATTTCTTTAAAAAAAATCTTATGCAACACAAAGGGATTCTTATATTCAATTCTTTTACATAAAAAGTATTGTATAATATTTGTTTTGTTTTGTTGTTGTTTTTGTTTTGTTGTTGTTGTTGTTGTTTTCTCACACATATTTAGTGAGAGAATGGAAAAAAAAAACCACTTGAGTCATAAAATAAAAAACCGTAAAAGTTTATAAAAGTTTTTTTTCCGCTTTTTTCTGTTTTTGTTTTTGTGTTTTTTTTTTTTCCCTGTCCTTCTTCTATATTTGTTAATAGAGAAAGCTGCGGCATATAGTGGGTGCCGCATATGAAAAAAGTTTAAACTTTATTCTCTTCTCCCATTTTTTTTTTTTTTTGTATATATTTTTATTTTTTGTGTTTTTCTCCTTTTTCTTTTTTCTTTTTTCTTTTTTCTTTAAACAAAAAAAAAAAAAAACATTAATTGTTTCTTCTTCTTAAAATTCGTAGAAAAAAAAAAAGTTAGTCCATAAATTGAGCTTTTGATAAAATGAAGAAAATTATGAATAACAAAAACTTAAAAAAAGTAGATCGTTTATTGCCGTAAAAAAAAGAAAAAAAAATTGTAATTCTTTTAATATAATTATGTCTGACGTAAAAACTTCACTAAAGTATCTACATAAAATTACTTTATTCATAAATGGTGCACTCACAGATAATTATACTTTAGAAAAAATAAATATAAATTCTTTAAATTATTCATAAAAAAAAAAAAAAAAGTGTACGTACCAACTAAGAAAAATATTGATAACAGAAAGGAATTAAGTTTCATTGAGGAAAAATAAACAAAAATAAAAAATAAGGAGCTCAAGTTTTTATTATGACTAAGTTTTTTTTAGCGTAACGTAAACATTTTCACGTTGTAAAAATATTCTTGTAATTAAATGTTAAATTTTTACATTTTTTTTTCTCACATTTTATGTAAATATAAACTGGATAAACCGAATAAAGTTTAACCGAATAATATTTAACCGTGTAATTAACCGAATAAAATTTAATCGAATAATATTAAACCGAATAATACTTGACCGAATAATATTTAACCGAATAATATTCAACCGAATAATATTTAACCGAGTAATTAACCGAATAAAATTTAATCGAATAATATTAAACCGAATAATACTTGACCGAATAATATTTAACCGAATAAAATTTAATCGAATAATATTTAACCGAATAATTAACCGAATAAAGTTTAATCGAATAAAATTTAAATGAATAAAATTTAGTCGAATAATATTTAACCGAATAATTAACCGAATAAAGTTTAATCGAATAAAATTTAAACGAATAAAATTGAGTCGAATAATATTAAACCGAATATTTAACCGAATAAAGTTTAATCGAATAATATTTAACCGAATAAAATTTAATCGAATAATATTTAACCGAATAAGAATGAAGAATATCAGTTGTTATTGTTTATGAAATGAAAATAATAATTTGATTATAATTTTTTTATATTCGATTTTATATTTGAATATTTATGTTGATTTCTTAATCTTTTATGATTATTTTATATTATATTTTATCTTATAGATATAATCAGTGGAGTGAGAGAGAGAAAACCAAAAATTTCTTCGTCTCGTTATCGTTATAAATTTTGATACGTTTTTTTTTGTTTTTGTTTTTGTTGTCGGATCAAATCTTATCATACTTTGAGGAAAATTTATTTTATTATAATTTAATTACATTTTCAGTTTTCATAATTTTTGGCATGTTTATCCGTTTTTTTTTTTTGTTTCTCTTTTTTTCTTTTTTTCTTCTTCTTCTTTTTATTAAAACCAAAAATCTTTTGAAGAGAATATAGATACCACCAGTGGCATAGTGGATTAACACGCTCTAACATTTAATCTTATAAGGAGGTTATAGGGGTTAAAATTTGTTGGTTTTTCTTGTTAAATACTATGACATGCTAAAGACTTTCGAAATTTGAAAACAATAAATTTATTTAGTAAAGAAAAATTGCCAATAATGAAATTATAATAAATAAATTGTAATCAAGAGCAAACGAATACTTTTTGGTGATTTTTTTATATTTTTTTTCTCTTTCATTACAGAAGCAAAAGCTGTGATATTAGGTCCAACCGATTTGTATGTTAAAATGGGTAGCATAGTGACGTTAACATGTGTTATTAGTCAAGGACCACATGATCTTGGTACTATGTTTTGGTTAAGAGGTAATAATGATTAATGATTTTTCAATTTGGGTTAAAAACAAAAAAAATTTATTAGTTTTTTTTTTTGGAGAAAATTTTTGTGAAAATCAGAAAAGAAAAAAAAAATGAAAATAAAAGAACGCCTCCAGCATTAGATCAGTTTTAAAACCTAACCGTTTAATTCCTTTTTTTTTCTTTCTCTCTCTTTCTCTTCCTATTTTTTTTTTGCTTTTGAAAGGGGATAGGTTAATTCAACCAACAGAAATTCACCCTAACGACCCGCCATTAACATATCCTCCTAGGATATCAGTGGAAGTGGAATGGACGGACGTTCTAACATCGAGGTTTGTTTAATATGAAATAAATTGCCTTCATTTCGAATTCTAAAAGAAAAAAAAAAATTACTGAAAACCATCCAAGGATTTAATCGAGAGGTTTTTTAAGTAAATTACGAGAAAATAGAATAATTTAAATATTAAATTTAAAAGATGTAAATTTCTCTAGAATTTTATTGGAATAATAATAAATAAAAAAAAACTCCTAAAATCGGATATGATGGCGTTTCACAGTTTTATTAGAATTCTTTTAAAGATTACAATAAATTCTATTTCGGTTTATTGAAAATAACTAAATACAATAGTCGTGTTTTTTTAATTCAAATTCTTTATAGAAATATTTTCGTTTAAAAACTCTGTATAATTTCCCAATTTGCTTATCTGCAACGATAAAGAAAATATACCGGGAAAAAAATACGAACAACGATTTTTAATTTTGACCTCCGTAATTACAAATATGAATTCTGTTCCACTCTGGAGATAGTTCTGTATACAGAATTCATTTTTGTATATGGAAAATTATTGATAAAAAAAAAAATTGAAATTAAAAAAACAAAATTAATAAAATGATTTTTAATAAATAATTTTTTTTTTTGTTTTTATTTTATTCAAACAGATTAAAAATTGTCAATGCACAAGTTTCTGATTCAGGAAATTATTCATGTGTTCCAACAACAGCTGTTGGATCCAGTGTTTTGGTGCATGTAATCAATGGTGAGTACAAAATATGTTAAAAACAAAAATCTTTATCACCAATTTTCACCAGAAATTTTTCATCAGAAAAATTTAAACACAAAAAAAAAAAAAACAGAATGAAAGAAAAAAAAAAACCAAAATGAAATTAACATTTTCAGGTGAACATCCTGCAGCGATGCAGAGAGGATGTGGCACAATTTTAGGAATTTATAAAAACATTCATATTCTAACATTATCATTAATACTGCAGTATTTTATGTTTTTATTATTGATCCAGTCGTCGGCCCGGATAAACGTCGACTTTAATACACAGACATTGAGTTTTAGATGAAATTCTTTTTCTTTCTTGTTTGTTTTTCTTATTTTCTATTTTTTTTTTTTTTTTTTCTATAAATAAATTTCTCTCTGATTTTTCTTTTTTTTTTTCTTTTTTCTTCTTTTTATTAAAACAAAAAAAAAAAAAACAAAACAAAAATAAAAATAAATTAACAAAGTAAGAATAACAGAATATCAAATGATGAACAAAAAAAAAAAAAAAGAAAAAGAAAACTAAAAGAAAGGAAAAGAAAAGAAAAAAAAAAAATAGAAATAAAAAAAAAAATAAATAAATAAAATAAAAATAGAATAAAACAAAATAAAATAAAAAAAAATCTCTGTTAAACTTTGTATAAAAATGCGAATAAACGGAGTTATTGTAATACTAATAAGAAACATTATTAAATTATAAGCAATAGAGAGAAGAAAAAACAAAAAGTACCCTGTCGTATTTACATGTTAAACTTCCAGCCACCCCCCCACCACACCACCCACGTACTATCAAAAAATGGCTCTTCTATAATATTTTTATATAGAAAATATAATTCACTTGGGTCAAGAACGGCCAATCCACTTTAATTTTTTTTCTTTCTTTCTTTCGGTTCATTTTGTTTTTCCTCTTGTCTTCTTTTTGTTTCGTCTTTCTCTGTTCTGTCTTTTTTTTTTCTTTGTTTACTTCATTTTGTTTCGTTTTTTCTGAAACAAAAATGGGAACCAAGAAAAAAAAAAAGAAAAGAAGAGAATGAAAGAACAAAAAATATAATACAGTAACAACAACAACAACAACAGCAAAAACAAAAAACGGAAATAAATGAAATTTTATTTTGTTTTTACTACCTAGGGTTAAGACTAATTAGCTGATTACATAAAATACACATAACTATATAAGAAGGAACATTAAGAAGAAGAAGAAGAAGAAGAGGCGAAAAAAAAAATCAAATATATAAAAAAAAATTGATGAAGAAAGAAGAGAGAGAGAGAGAGGAAAAAAAGAGGAAGAAAAGCAAAAAGCAAAAAAAAAAAAAATAAGAGGAGAAAAAAAAAAATAAAAGAGAGAAAAATTGTTTCTGTTTTAACGCGCCGCATGTACCATTATTTTGACCCATTAACATCATGCGGATTTAATCATCAATTTTCGTATACATTATATCATTAAATCCCTATTCTAAGGGTTGATTTGTTATAAAAGAGTAAGAGAGCTATAGATGTTAATGGTTCCGATAATAAAAACTTCCTAAGCATAAAAACACGAATTCAATAAAATTGTAATAACTCAGATTGTATAAAATAAAATATAATATATATATATTTTCTTCTTCTTCTCTCATCTCTATCCATCTCTCTCTCTCTCTCTCTTTCTCATTTTACTCTTTTTACTTTTTTATACCAAAGATCAAAACTTGATACATAAATCATTTTATACGATTAAATCAAAGACATAGTTGTGTCATTAATTTAGAATGTATATCTACCTTAAATTTACCTTTTGCCTTACATCCCTCTTACCCCAATCCCTTTTCCGATTCCGTTTTCAATTATAACTTTCTGAGAATTATATACATTTTTTATTCATCATTATTTTTTCTCAATCTAATTTCGTTCTTTTTGTTTTTTTCTTTTCTTCCATTCTCATTACATTCAATCCATGTAACTGTCATCGTTATTTAAAATTCATTTGGAAAATTTAATATCGATAACGATTGCACATTTTCCTTCTATTTTTACTTTTTTTCTTATACATTTCTTTCTTAAGAAAGGAAAAAAGTCATTTCGATAAATAAAATAAATTGTAGAGAAAGATTATAGATTTCTTTGCACTTTACATTTATATTCATTTAATTTTTGTATTTTAAAGAAGAAGAAGAAGAAAAAAAACGGATGAATCAACGATCTTCATTATTTTATATATAATGTAAAATCTTATATAAAATGGAATGAAAGAAAACACTTTTACTATATGTATAGGATAATTGATTTTTAATGAATGCAAACTGAAAATATTACAAATTTTTTCTTCTTTTTATTTCATTTTTTCCGTTTAATATTTTTAATTAAAAACAGAAAAAAAATGTTAAATTGAAAACTTTTGACGTTGGTTAAAATTCAATAATACAATAAATCATTAATACATCCTAATACACAATTTTTTACAATTAAAAATCATAATAATTCAATGTTGCCTTCTTAACCCTCTCAACTCTCAAGACAAAAAAAAAAAAATGAAAGAATGAAACGACAGAAAAAAAAAGCTGAAAATCTTTCCTTACCCTCACATTAAATTCCATCTGCATAAATTCTATTTTAACTTTCTTTGTTTTTTTAATTTTTATTTTTTCCTTTCTTTTCATTTCCTTTTTCCCCCACCATTTTTCTCTTTTTTTTTTTTTTTGTTTTAACTTTTCAGTTATTTTTTCTTTTTATTTTATAAAAGAAAAAGAAATTAAGAAACACACAAGACAAGAAATAAGAAGGAAAAAAAAAACACGAGAGAAAAAAAAAATAAGAAGAAAGAAAAGTTTATCATAGAAAACTTAATATCACAAGAATATTTTGTAAATAAATTTAGAAAAATTAATAAATTTAAGAAGTTGAGAATAAAAATAAAAAAAAAAAATAAAATAAATAAATAAAATTCTGTAGAATTGGACTTAAAATTTATAAAAAAAAAGAAAAAGAAAAAAAAAAATTATAAGGAAAATAAAAAAGGAAATGAAAGAAATTTATAAAGTTTGATGCTACTGGAGACATTTTTTTTTCTCTACACAAAAGAATCAGCACATTTTATAATTTGTTTATTTTTTGTTTTTTTTTAAATTTTAAATGGCGTTCTGCGTATAATTAAAAAGAATATAGAAACAATTATAAATAACGGTGTCACTTAAGCACAACAAAAAGTAATATGACTCTTATGAGAAAAAGATCTTTAATTATTTAACAAAATCTTCTCATCCTCCCCACTACAGTTTATTATCTAAAAATATGAAGTAGCATAATTTTTTTTTATGATACAACTGACATCTCCGTATTTTCATTTAAAATTTCAATGTCGCAATTGTGCAAATTTTAACTGTCAAAATGAACATTATCCATGCAGCGCCATCTTCATTTATCGACGTTAAACTATTTTTATTTGTCCAAACTATCTGAAATAATGTTTAAAGTGTTGGTCCTTTTAAATTATTCACATGGAACAAACAAAAACAAAAATGTTCTAAAGCTACTTACTTACTTAATCCGGGTAGTTTGGTCAACGCAATAAAAACCTAATCTTAAAAGGAGCATATTATGGACCTGTTGTGTACATAATGTGTATATATTAAATTTCATAAAGGACGAATCATAAAAGGCGTCATAATACGTAACGTCTTCCTTTTTTTTATTTTTATATTTTCTTTTTTTTTTTTCTTTTGTTATCTTTCTGAGAAAGAATTTTCATTCATTTCCTTTTTTTATTTTTTTATTGAAGGATTTAAATCTTTGCCCGTTGGTCCACTTAATTTAATTGTAGAGAAAAATTAAATAAAAATTAAAAATAAAACAAAAACAAAAAAAAGAAAAAAGAAAATAAAGTAAGAAAATGATGTAAATAATGAGTAATAATTTAAGTTTAAGAAAAATATTAAAAGAAAAAAAAAACCTAAAGAAAATTAAGAAAATTAAGAAAATAAAAAAATATAAAGAAAAATAATGAAAATGTAATTTTTAAATTTTGTTGTTTTTTTTTTTTTTTTGTTGATTTGATTTCGATATTTTATTTTTTCTTTCTTAAAAATAAAAATAAAAAAAACCCCCCCTCCCTACCACAATTTAAGTGAAATTAAATTATTTCTGTGAAATATTTAGAATTGTAACAAAAATGAAATAATAAAAAAACTTAAATAAAGAAAATATACTGAAGAACAAACAAAAACAAAAGAAGTAAATAAAAGAAACACACACACAGACACAAAACAACAACAACAACAAAAAATAAGGAAGAAAACCAAATAAAAAAGAAAATAGAGTTGATATTAAACATAATCATGTCTTGTTTGTTGTATTTTACTTTTTTTTTCTCCCTTTCTTCTTTTTCTTCTTCTTCTTCTTCTTCTTCATCTTCTTTTTCTTCTTCTTCTTCTTTTATTCTCTCCATAGTATCGTTCAACTTCCATAAATAATAATTTGGAAAAAATCATTTTATGCGTCCCAAATTGTTGTGAAAGAAAAAGAAAGAAAGAAAGGAAAAAAAAAACACAGAAAAAAAATAAAATAAAAAAAAAAAAAATGAAGGAAAAAAAAAACGAATGAAAAACCAAGAACAAGAAGTTTGAAGAAACAAGAAAAAGAAAAAGAAAAAAAAAATAGAAAGTTTTGTGCTTTTATATATATTTATGCTGGATCCGAGGGATACATGACATGATGATATACGATTTTTTGTTAAATTGGCGTCAGTAAATCTTCAAGTTGTATTTGGTAATAAAAATAAATTATCCCTTTTTGTAGAAAATGAAACCAATAATCAGAGTGGGATACTGATTGTGATGAGATAAATTGTGATGAGAACAAAAAAAAAAAAAAAAAAGAAAAAAGAAAAAAGAAAATGAAAATGAAAAGGGGTAGAATTTTTATGTCATTCCTTAAATGTTTTTGATTGAATGAAAATGAAATAAGTTTTCTTTATTTATATAAGTGTGTGTGTGTGTGTGTGTATGTTATGTACTGTGTATCTGTGTATGGATGGTAGAACTTTTTTTATTCGTTTATTGTGACCTTGACCTAAAAAATATATGTCGCATTTTGTCAAAAAAAAAAAAAAATAAATAAAATAAAAAAAAAAAAAAGGGAAAATAAAAAATAAAACAAAAAGGGGAAGAAGAAACGTAGAATAAAATGAAGAACACACAGAGCAGTGAACAAGTTTTGTCCGTGACAATTTAAGCCTTTTTAAAACCCATCTGCCTTTAAAAAATGGAAAAAAAGGAAAAAAAAAAAAAGAAGAAAAACTGGGAAAGAAGACAAAAAAAAAAATCAGCGGGACAGAAGCGACGTAACATAACAAAAGATGAAAAAAAAAACCCGTTTATGATGTATCTTTCATTTTTTTTTATATTTATATATGTGTGTGTGTGTGTGTTACCACCTACGTATGTTAGATGGGTTGAGAATATATGTTGTTGTTGTTTTTTTTCCCTTAAACTCCCAGTATGTATAAGGGAGGAATTAATGATTATATTCTATAAATTATCTTTTTATTGATAACGACATTGATAAAGTGTTGGGTTTGTTGATTTATGATTTATTTTCTACAATAAGGATTTAAGGGCCTATGGGCGTGCAGTGACCTGGAATATATAAAACGCACATAACATTCTTTCTTTTTTTTTTCTCCCGTTAAATTCAGCACGATTTTTGTTCAATTCTAATTGACGTTCTATATCTTTTCCTTTCCTCTCTTTCACTGGCTATCTCTCTTACACACATACAGACTATCTCTTTTCTTATACGCACGTCGATATAAAATAATACAGACAGACAGACAGTCTATATAATACATACTATAATAAAATCTATCGAGTTATGGAGGAGAACGAAACAAACCGCACAACCAAAGTGTGACAAATGTGAATTCTGTTTTTTTTTCCTGGTTGTTTTTTTTCTGGTTGTTTTTTGTTGTTGTTGTTTGAATCAAGATTAAGATTCCTACGTGACTCTTCTTTAGTTTTTGTCCCTTGTCTTATACATACACAATGGATCCAATATCTTTTTTTTTCTTCCTTTCTTTCTTTATTTTATACATTTATATATTCTCATAATAACAATATTCTATTTCTACCTTACCTTAGTATATAAACAGTAAAATAAATACATATACACATACATACAAACATTTATAGTAAAAGATATGAGATATCTGTGTGTGTATGTATGTATGTACATTGTATATAATATACCTACTATAGCAACATAAAAACTCCTATATTATTAAAGAATTTTCCCATGTGACCCCTGATACACAATATTCCCATCTTATACCAGTAAATTTAATGAAACCGTCGAGAATCAATCATAACGATATGAATCAGAATAGGTAAACAGATTTGTGACTATCCCTATCTTGTTGTTTAATATTAATTTACATTAACTATATTGGATTGTAAATAATTAATGTACAAAATATATTATATAGAAAATATAGAAGAGAAAGTATATAAGAAAAGTATATAGTAAGTATATATAGGTATGAGGTGAGATGAGGTGGATAATTGTAGGTGAGTTAAAAGAGGTCGAATGTGTAGGATTAAAATTATTACCCTTAAAATGTATTCTCCTGCTTGTTCCTTTTTTTTTTTTGATTTTTTTTCATCTCTTCTTCTTCTTTTTCTTCTTCTTCTTCTGTTTCTTCTTCTTTCATCTTCTACTTATTTTTGTTTTTGCATTGTCCTCGTAATAATCATAATTATAGTTTACTACTAAAGATTTTTTACTACATGAGGATTTTTAGTAAATATTTTCATGACTATATTTCATAAGGGGGGGTATCCTGTGTTTGTTTGTTTTTGTTTTTTTTTTTTGGTTTTGTTTGAGGTGACATTATAAAACTATTTTCCAGAGAGAAAAAGGAGTGAGGCAAAAGGAGAGAGGAAAAAGGTATGAAATAATTTAATTTCTTCTTTTCTTTTTTTTGTTATTGTTTTCTTAGGAAATTTTCTCTTAAATAATTTTGTGTTTTGTTTAAATTTTTGTTTTTTTTTTTTGATAATAAGCTTTATTGCATTTCTTGTACAAATACATTTATAAACCTATTCGTATGAGTATGAGTATGTGTATGTACATACATGTGTACATAATAGAAATTCATACATAAATTTAGGTAGAGTTGAGAAGAGAAAAAACAAAAATGGTGGTGCGGTTATTTTTTTTAATACCTGGATCTGGAAAGCACTTAAATAACCAAATATAAAATTTTATTACTCCATCAAACTTTGGTTTTTCGTCTTTTTCTTTTTTCTTTTTTTTTTTTTTACTCGCTAAACGAATTATAAAAAGTATTTTCATGTCGAATCTAAAAAAAAAAAAAAATATCAAAATGAAAATGAAAAACAGAAAAGTAAAATAAAATAAAAAATGGGCATACAAATATTTCATGGATATTATGGATAAGGATATGGATATACAGGATATATGTTATATGTATCATACACACACACACACACATACACGCACAGTCATGTATATAAACATATCCATATAAATATTAAGAATCTTATTCTGCATTCAAGGGATGAACGCAATAAAAATATACAAAAAGAAAAATACGAAAGAAAGAGAGTGAGTGGGAGAGAGAGACAGAGTAAAAAGGATGAGAATAAAGAGAGAGAGAAAAAAAATATGATTAGAAAATAATGTGTATGTGAGAAGAGAACAAATCAGATGATGTCTCAATTTCAACCAAAATAAAAAGAACAAAAAAAAAAACAAAAAAGGTCGACGGAAGTTCAAGTGGTGCTTCTTTTTTTTTTTTCCTTTTCTTGGTTGTTCTGATTGCTTCTTTGATACTATTATTATACTGACTGTTCGTGTATATGATGCGTTTTACAAAAACAACAATAACAACAAAATAATAATAATAAGAAAAATATAAAGACCAAACTGAGAGTGCTCATAAATATTTCAAAACACAACAAATAAAATAAAGAAGAAAAGAAAAAAAAAAAAAGCTGAAAAATCTTTCACGTGATCTCATGGGATGGCAATTTTTTTTTTTTTTTTAATCTAAATTTTTATTTGCTTCCCTTTTCTTTTTTTTTTCTTTTTTTTACTTCAATTTTTTCGTGTGCTGTTTTTTCTTCTTTTACTTTTTTTTTTCAAGATTCACGTATTATATTTATTTTGTTTTTGTTTTTGGTTCATTTTCCTTTCATTCTTTTTTCCTTTCGTTTTCATTCTTTCGTTGTGTTTTTTTTTTCTTGATTTTTTTTTTTTTTTTTTTGGGAATCATTTTTGACTTGTATAGGTTTAATCTAACTCTTACAATAATAAAACAGCAACAACAAAATAAAGAACCGAAAAACAAAAAAAAAAAAAAGAATCAACAAACGCTTCGCGATTTTCATTATTTTTTTTGCTGTTCACTTTTTTTTTTTTCTAAAAAAAAACAAAATTCTTTTTTCTTCGTTGCTTTTTCTTTCTTTTTTCTTTTTTCTTTCTTTTTTTTTTTTTGTATAACTTTATAAAAGCAATTAATTCGCTTGACATAACTAATTAACCTTTTGTTCGTATTATTTCAGTGTGTGTATGTGTGTTTGTTTGTCGCTTTAATAATACTCAGTTTAAAATATCACGTATAAATTACGCGCCTCTTTTTTCTTCTTCTTCTTCTTCTTGTTTTTTTTTTTGGGTTGGATTTTGTCTTTTCGTATTAAAAGTCTAAATTTTTCAATTTTTTACATTCTTCTTTCTTTTTTTTCTACCGATATAATTTAACTTTCTTCTTTTTCTTCTTCTTCTTCTTCTTTTTATCTTTTCTGTCTTTCTTAAACTAACTTTACTTTATTATATTTTCTCCTTTTAAGTTTAAAAAACAGAAAAACTTTCAAAATTAGTTCCAGACCCTATTTTCTAATTTCCGTTTAATTTCAGTAAAGTTTTCCCATTGTTCCCTTTTGTTTTTTTTTTTTGTTCTTCTTCTTTTTTTGTTTTGATTATTTGAAGTCAATCAAAAAAAAAAAATTGGTTGCTATCGAATTCTATCAGTGTAAAGAAGAAGAAGAAGAAGAAGAAGAAGAAGAAGAAGAAGAAGAAGAAGAAGAAGAAGAAGAAGAAGAAGAAGAAGAAGAAGAAGAAGAAGAAGAAGAAGAAGAAGAAGAAGAAGAAGAAGAAGAAGAAGAAGAAGAAGAAGAAGAAGGAAAAATCTGAAAATGTGAACTTCATTCGTTCGTGTTGTTTTTTTTTTGTTACCTTTTATATTTGGCACAGTTTTCCTTTGATAAATCTCAATAAAAAGAAGGAAAAACATAGGAAAGAAAGAAGTGACGGCTGGCGGGGTAAGGTGAAGAGAGAGAGAGAGAAAAAAAACAGGAAGGTTGTTAATAAATCAAAAATAAAAATATACAGATTTTTATATTGACTCAACTCTTTTTTCTCTTCAAATAATAAAAAAAAAAAATAATATCTAGAACGACGGATTGTAAAAAGAAATTCAACATAAAATATTCAATGAACTTTGACCAAACAAATTGTTTCCGTTTGTATTTTTCTCTTTGTTGTTGTTGTTGTTATTGTTATTGTTATTGTTGTTGTAAATAGGTATTCTATTTTTTGTTATATTGGAAAAATAATATTCTAAAGTTTTTAGGCGACACATCAGAATAGAAAATATTCTCTTGTATATGTTGATAAATTCTAAATAATAAAATTATAGAATGAAAATGATAAAAATTGGAATGTGTGGAATAAGTAGAATAGGACAAAAAAAAAACAAACAACGAACAATAAATCACAAAAATAATACTGATTGTGATTAGTTTATAGAAGAGCAAAAATTTAAATAAAGAAAAACTAAAACTAAAACTAAAGAAAAAAAAAAATAACACAGAGACAGTTTACAATTGTGCAAAGTCAGTGAAATGAGTAGAAGACAAATAATAAACACCAATTCTAAATCATTTTTATTGTTCCTCTTGTTTGTCGTCATTTGTTATACGAGATAGAAAGTTTTATTGTCTATTTCTATTGACTCCTGCCTGTCTCACCAGTTTTGATTTTCTTTTCTCTGTTTTTTTTTTTCCTTTCCTTTCCTTTTCTTTCCTTTTTTTCTTCTTCTCAGAGTTGAGTTTTTTTTTTTGTGTGTTCCATTCTTTTATTTCTTTATTTTTATTTTTATATATTTTATTTTTCGTCTTCACTTTTGTATATTCATGAATAATAAAATGGGAAATGAATTTCTTATTAGCTTTCCCTTTTTCCTTCTCTTCATTCTTTTCTTCTTCTTTTTTCATCTTCTTCATTCTTTACTTCTTCTTCTTCTTTTTACATTCCTTGTGACAATGAATTTTCGAGTGGATATAGAATTTCAAAAGGCGAATATTGAAGAAAATGTTTTTTGAATAAGAAATTCAATGTATGTATGTCTGTATGTATGTATGTCTGTATGTATATATGTATATATATATGTGAAGAATGGGACATTTTATAAATACTTCTTTCTTTCTTTTTTTCTTTTTTTCCCCCTTTTTTTTTATTTTATTTTATTTTTATATTTTTGTTCTTGTTGTTGTTGTTCGTTTGTTCATTTGTTTGTTTGTTTGTTCCGCACTCAAAAGAGACATCAAAACTGCTAAACTGCCATCTTTCGTACCACTTTTAGTATAATAACTTACATTCCAAAGATGAAGAACAAGAAGGAAGAGTGTGGGAATGGGAATGGGAAGAAAAAAACTGTTACATGAATTCCCAAAGAAAAAAAAAAAAATAAATATATAAAACTTTTCCTACAGAAAGACAGAAATTGACATATAATTCTTATAGTGTTTGTTTTCTCTTTGTATCCCCTCCACCCCCTCCACAAACCCCGTATTTGTTTTCTCTTTGTTTATTTGTTTGTTTTCTTTATTTATTTTTCTTCTTTTTCATCTTTGTTCTCTTCTTGTTGTTATTGTTGTTGTTGTTTTTCTTACTGTTGTTGTTGTTGTTGTTGTTGTTAAGTAAGTTATTTCATTATTATTAGAGGAGTTATTAAGTTAGTTATATGATCAGGATCACTATAAAGTTATTTTCTATTGTTTTGTTTGTTCATAGATTTTATTTCATTTTTATTCCAATAATAATTTCAATAAAAATCATTTTTCTTCAACAACAACAACAACAGCAAAAAAAACTTTAAAACTTCAAACAAAAAAAAAAAATGAAACACGAATAAAGAAAAAAAAAAGTTTATTTCAGTAAAAGAAAAAAAAAACATCATCAAAAATCTAGATGGAGACGCCTGGTTTTGTTTCAGTTTTCAAAGCTTAAAATGTTTGTGATAAAATAAAAACACGTTTATTGACTTGTTTTCTTTTTTTCTTTAATACTTTTATTAATTTTAATAAAACAAATTTTTTTTTTTGTGTTTTAAAAAACTTTCAACTTTTCAATTTTTAAATTATTAAATAAATATTTTATAAAATGGAGACGCCTGATTTTGTTTGAATTTTTACAAAAATGTAAAATTTTAGTTTTTTTTTTCTATTTTATTAATAACTTATTTTCAATTAAAAATCATTTAAAAACTTTTTACCTTTTAAACTTTAAACTCTCACCTTATATTGACTGGAATGGTGTAGATGGCAGGTGCTTGATTTTTATTTCTGTTATAAAAGCTTTTAATTTGTGATAAAAACGTTTAAATAAAAATTTTATAAAGGTAAAGTTACCGATTCTTTTTTTTTTTTTTGTTTATTTAATAATTAAAATTCAAAGGATCGCCTTCTTCAGCAATAACGTGTTTACTCAAACCCGAAAATGTTTAATTACTTTTTCTCCCCGGAATTATTGGATTTACAAGAATTACCTGAAATTACTGAGAATTATTTAGAAAAAAAAAGGTCATAATGATTTTATTTACTTTGTCAATAAAATAATCAGAATTACATGGATTTTTTTTTTTTTAGTTATTTGAACATAATCCAATTATGTAAAACCAAATGAAGGTAAGTGTCACTGGCCTCATCAGAATTGTGCTAACGAGAGTTAAATTATGTATTTCTTTTTGTTCACTACAAATATTTTCAATTAAAATTCATTTTTGTCAACAATTCTTCAAACTTTCAAAATCTAGAATTCTGACAATAAATGGAGGCGCCTGGTATTTTGTTCTGATTTTAGTTTTTAATTTTAAAAGACTTAAATATTTTGTTTTGTTTGTTTTTTTGTAATAAAAAAATAAATAAAAACAAAACGTAGATCAAAGTAAACATTTATTTTTCATCCATTTAATATCGAAAATAACTTTGAAAAAAAAAAAATAAAGTAAATAAAACTAAAATCAACATGAATTGGTTGTTTTCTTTTTCTCTCTCTCTCTCTCTCTCTATATTTCTATGAAGATGTATATCTGTCACAAACAAATATACAAACATTATAGTTTCTTATATATAAGTTCTACAATCTTCAAAATATACATTTATATCAAATATATATTCTTAACATCATGTTCCATTTATATTTGTAAATGTAAAATTGTAATTGCTTTAAATTCTCTGAACACTTTAAAGGAAAATTATACCATCTAAAAGTTGTAAGTTCTTTATGGGTTTTGATGAGGTTGAAAAATATAGTAAAGTGGGTTAGGTGTGAATACAAGGGATGTTCTCTACAAAACTAAATTAAACTTAATGTTACGTTCGTGATGGATGATTGTCTTGATAGTTACTTGAAGGATTCTTGTTTTCTATATTTCTCTCTCTATCTATCTCTCTCTCACTCTATCTCCCTTTTTTCTACTTTATGTATTTTATGATTTAAATTCATCCAGAATAAATAGTTATAATAATTTAAAATAAATGATCCATATATAAATGTGAATAATATTGCATTTGAAAAACTTAATTTATATTAAAAAAAAATAAGGAACACCCACACACACACATACACAGATAAGTTATACAAGAAATATATAACATCAAAAATAAGGTATTCAACATTTTAAGTTTCTTCTTTTGACAGTCAGGAAAAAGCATTTATATATTTTATATTATATTTATGCCCCTTAAGAAAAGCACATAAATATAATCCAAAAGAAAAAAAAAATCTATCTATAAATGGTCTTCTTCATATACATATACAGTAAATATAAAGGTAAGTTGTATCTATGGAATGGATTTCTTTTCATTTTTTCATCACCCCTTTTTTCTTTTTTTTTTATTATAGAGGATATAGAATTTCGCTTCAAATCTCCAACAAATAAACTGTAAAATGGTACCCATAATTGTGTAATCAGGCGACGTGCAGGGATACATTTGATGTCTGTAAAATTTATATATTTCTATATTCAATAATATAATATATTCACCCTCGATTAGATTTATTGAAATATATTTTAGACACAATTTCATGCTCAATAAATACAAATCACATTGCCATCATTTTTTTTTTTCTTCTTCTTCTTTACCATTTTATCTTCTTCAAAATGTTCATGGTTTTATACACTTTTATATTTATATATATATATATATATACATACAGACAAATATACAAATGTATGTATAAATACCGTAATCGCATACCATGGGAAAAATAAAAATTACTTTATTGCCTCGTTTACTGTATAGTAAATATATACATCTCACTCAGACTCCCCGACCCATTAAGTTGGACGATAAATACTTCAGTGTCTTTTTCACTTCATTGCGATAAGATAAGAATGAAAAAAGAAAGAAAAAAATGAAAAAAAAAAAAAGAATTATTTCTCGCTAGAGACAATCTTATACTGTTTTTGTCAGTGAAAACTTCTTTAAAATAAAACAAGTGAAAGAAAAACAAAAAAAAAAAAAAAAAACAAAAAATAACATATAAAAATAAAATAAATTCTATAGTAAGATTGAAAGAGATAGATAGATTATAATGAAAATATTTCACGACAGTTAAGTTGTTAAAATGTCAGGATATCAAAATAACGTTAACAAAAAACAAAAAAAAATATATATATACCAGTAATTGACTTATAACAAGATAAAACACTCAATTGTTTGTTCCCTTCACTTTCGTTCTTGATTATTATTATTTTTTTTTGTTTGTTTTTTAATAATTCACTTATGAACAGAAGAAGAAGAAGAAGAAGTAGAAGGAAAAACAAAGTTAAAATTCTTTTCTTTGTATTCCTTTCTCCTTTTAACTTTCTATTTATTTACTTGGTTTTATTTAACAAAACCTTTAAACAATAAATTTTTAATGATTTAACGAATATTCTATAAAAGTTTTAAATGGGTGGTTTGGGGTGCGATTGGTGGATGGTGTTGAGAAATAAAAGAGAATTGGAATGATGGAAGGAAAATAAAAACAATATATCCAATTTTCTGAGAATTTCACTTATTCACTTTCTCTCTATTACTCTCTCTCCCTCTCTCTCTCTTTCACTCTTTGTGCGTCCCTTTATTTATTATTGATAAAGTTTTAACATTTTTTTTTTTTTTTGAAAGAAAAATTACTCAAAAAAAAAAAAAAGGTGAAAGAAAAAGGAAAAAGGAAAAAAAAAAACAGAGAAAAATAAATAATTTTTTTTTTCCTTCTTGTTTTTCTTTTTCTTTCTTTTATTTTGTTTTTAATAAATTTTTTTTTCTCTTTTTCATTTTTTATTAAAAAAAGAATTATATTCTTTTTGTTGTTGTTTGTTGTTATTGTTGCTGTTGTTTGTTGTTATTGTTCTTATTGTTGTTTCTTACAATTTATTTGCTTTCATTTTGTTGCTAGAATTTATTTATTCATTTCATAAAAAAAAAAAAGAAAAAAAGTTGTTTTAATAGAATTATCCAAATAAACAATTGAAAGAAAAAGAAAAAGAAAAACAGAAAAGAAAAAAAAAAAAATAAAGAAACTTAATAAGAAAAGAAGAAGAAATAAATTTAAATTAAATTATGGAAAATTGTTTTGTTTTTTATTTTTCTTTTGTTGTTTCTATTGAATTTATATTTTTCACATCAAAAATGTTTAACTTATGTCTAATTATTTAACGGTCAAAATACATTCCTTCTAGACACAACGAATAGAAAAGAAGAAAGAAAAATCAGTGATTGAACTCATGACGCAAATTTAAGAGACTGAAACGTGCAACAGAATTGTATTTCTCACCATGTGATAAATCTCATCAATTTTAGTCTCGTCCTTCCAATTGTTTTTTTTTTCTATAAAAAAAAAAGAATAAAAATAAGAAGAATAAAATCGAACATCTGTAATTAAATAAAATTCAATTTTAACTTTTTACTTTTTACTTTTTACTTGAAGAACTTTTAATTTTCTTTTGTTTTTCTTTCATTTCTTCTCCCAAGATCACATTGTAATTGACCTCATCAATGCATAATTTGCAAAGTCAGAATAAAAATATTTCTATATGAAATGACAAAGGTCATTTTACGATGGATAAAAACAATTTTTAGTCATTAATTTTCTTCTTCTTTCTCTTCGTTTTCTTCTTCTTCATTTTCTTGACATTCTCTTCTTTTTGTTTCTGCTGATTTTATGAGTTGTTCTTGTACGATAATAAAAATAATCATAAAAAAAAAAATAGAAAATTTATAAATATAAAATGAAAAGTTTTCTCTTTTCTTTTTAGTAAAATTTTTCATCAAAATATAATTTTTAGAGAAAAAATTGAAAATAAAATTTTCTATAAAATTTGCCAAAAATTGCAAAATTACAAACTGGCAAAAAAAACAACAACAAAAGTAAAAAAAAAACAAATTTTTATGTATATTTTATTTTGACTTGACCTTTCGACTTTTGTCTTATCTCTGTCTTATCATAATTAATTGAATATTTTCTCTTTATATAAATTACTTTATATGAAAAAAAAATTTTTTGGAAAAAAAAAATGAAGAAAAACCGTCATCCTAAGTCCACAAAGAATAAATTCAGATATCATTAATAATAAAAGCGAAGCGTATACACCGTTTTATGAAAACATAAAATATTATTGTTATATAGGAAAAGCTTTCACGTTGAAAGAATTTTAAACAAGAGGTAGAATAAGAAGAAAAATATGAAGAAGAATGAGAGGAATGAGAAGAATGAGAAGAAGAAAAAAAAAACTTTAAATGATAAAAGAGAAGAAGGAAACATATTGGACTTTTAAAAGTCCTTGATGCCCAGGTGATGCATGCTGATCTTGATATCATTGTTGTTTGCCATCGTAATGTTCTTTTATTACTCTTTGAAAGTTATTTGTGTCTCCAACTTTTTGGATTTATTGAAGGCGTTTTTTTTTTTACATCAGGGGAGCAGCAGAGTTATTTAACGTCTACGGAGTCATTATTTATTTAATGTTTGATGTTATACGATGAAAAATTTCTTTTTCTTTTTTTTTTTGTCTATTCATGTACTTCACTGAATGTGAATATATAAAATGGAATTTCTCTTTGCATAAACAAATATTAATCTTTCGGTTGAATAAAACTGTTTTTAATAAACTAAAACACAATATTTTTTTCGTTATTTATTTTTATAACCAAGAAAAAGAATTAAATGAGAATTTATATTTTGTTTTCTATAAAAATTGTAAAACTCACCTACAATTTTTAAACGAAATGCCATCGATATTTTTGGTTCAGTATTTACTTGACGTTCATAAATTCCCGCATCTCTCTGTTGTGGAAATTTTATTTGTAATGTCCAATTGTATGTTCTTTCTTGACGTATCACCTGAAAAAAAAAATCACATTGTTGAAGAAACAAAAAGAACAAAAGGAGAAATAGGAAAAAATGAAAAAGATCGCAGTGATAAAAGTCTCATTTATTCCTGAAAGCAACCCAAAGGAAATAAAATAAAATAAACCTAAAACTTGGACATTTTTGACACAATGATTTCAAGTGAAATATCGCGTTATGTCAGCACGTTCATTTTTATTCATAATAAATTTCCAAATTTATTTACAATTAATCATTTTTTACTTTAAAATAAAAAAAATATTGTCTATTGAGGAACAGGAATGCGATTTGAAGAATTCCATAGAAAACAAAAACCAAAAATAGAAAATAAAATAAAATAGTTCAGAAGTGTCAACTTACGATGGATGAGTTATACACGAGATAGATAAAACATGAACATAAACTTCTTATACTTATGAATAAAACAAATAACTAAAATAACCACAAACTTTTGTTCATTAGTCAGATATAGAAGTTTTATGGTTTCCTTATATGAATTTGTAATTTTATAATTAAATATGAATTTGTTGAAAATATTCGGTATTGTATTGTATGAGAATGTCACTAATTAGTTGGTATAAAATGCCTCTAGAAATAAAGGTATATAAATTCTGTAAAGCTTTTAAGACCCAGGTTTCAAGGTAATAAAAATATTGATTAGAAGGAATAAGCCTTCAACACATTTGTTTGTGGTATTTTTTCATTTCGTTTCTTTTTTTGTTATTTTGTTTTTTATTCTTTGGTTTTAATTTTTGGAAACAAATGGGAAAAATTACGAAAAATCCTTAAATTTTTTAATCTGCCCTTAAATGGGGCAGGTGGCATTTTAATTGAATCAGGGATTAAGTCAGGTAAATAATGAAATGACACATTTTTTGTAATTTATCAAAAATAAAGACTTTATCCTCCTACATATATAAGGGTTTACTTTTTTTTATATACATTCACTAAATGTACGAATGGACACGAAGTAAATAGGGTATGGGACATCATATACGTGTATTTTTTTTTTATGTACAAAACAAAACGTGATGTGACAATACAACAAACTGACATGCGTATTAATAAAATATGAACACAAGAGAGAAACAAAAAAAAACAATGGGAAAAAAATAATGTGAAAAACTGAGAATAAACAAAAATAACCTTATAGGTACATTATGAAATCTGTTGTATGAATGAGAAGTGTATCTAAGTAAGGGCACCAAAATTGATAAGAATGTCTAGATATCTAGGACACCTTTAATCATGCAGTTCAGTTAGTTAATGTTACATAAATTTACAATGACAGGTAAGGTTCATCTATTTATATTTTATACGATAAATAAAGTTGGCAGATTAGAATTATCCCAGGAGAAAATGAAAGACAAAATTTATAATTATAAGAGAGTGAGAAAGAAGAACAAGAAGAAGAAGAAAAAGAGGAAAAAATGTATTAAAAGAATTTTCTTGAATTTAAGACAAATCGTTGTAATTTGATAATGTTGGATCAATGAAGTTAGGTACGATCATCAAAAAAAAGAAAAAGAAAAAACCTCTAGATAAATATTGCTTACACTTTACTTGACAAAAGACAAAATATAAAATACAAAACAGAAAAAAAAATATACACAATATTTTGTCCTTCAATAAAACATTTTCAATCATAATAAATTCGATTTGTCTCACACTAAGCGATAATCAATATACATTCTCTGTAGATATTTCAACAAAATAAGACCAAAATACAAGACACAGAAGCAGAAGAAGAAGAAGAAATAAAAGAAAAAAACCCAATCGTTTTAACTCAAACAATAAAAAAAAAATACCCGAGGAAGAAATAAAAAGGAATTAATCAATTATCCTGGGAAATTATATAATACGCATTGCCTTCTTCACCAAAACAATATAAAATATTTTATACGTTTTATATTTCCTTTATTCAACTTTCTTTCTTTTCGTTTACTTTTTTTTTTTTTGTTTTCCTCGCTTTTTTCTTTTTAATATTTTTCTTACATTTTTTTTTTCTAATTTTTTTTTCTTCCTCTTCCTTTACATCGAATAGAAAATAATAATAATTTTTAACACTACTGTTTCTTATTATATTCCAAAACAATATAATAACGTTCATTCGTTTCTGTCGGTATCATCATTTTATTCTTAACAAAAAAATATAAAAAATAAAACGACTAAAAACAATCAAAAATAATGATGAAAGAGAAAAAGAAGAAGAAGAAGGAGACAAAAAAATTATAAGTAAAAGAAAACAAATAGTAGAAAAAGGAAAAGTTTCTTAAGATTGTTTAGAGTGAAACAATATGACATTGATTTAATAATGCCTTTGTGAATTTCATTGTTCGTCATCTCATTTTGTAATTATGACGAGTGTTCTTATGATTAATGAAAGACATCAGTTTTAAAGGATGAAATTTATTCGTTTAATTTGACTTGAAAAACAAGAAATATGAGGAAAAACATGAATATTCGGTAAAATGAAAGGTACAACGAGAGAAGACAAGTAAAATTATTCAACGATTTAATATGAAAGTGCGAGCTTATATATAGAGACGTATATAGACGTTCTTTATAAAGGAATAAGTTTAGTTGTGCCACTTGAATTTGAATATAAATATTCTTTTGTCCCTTTCTGTTTTTGTACAAAAAACCCCCCCAAAAATATCAATCAAAGTGTTTGTTTTGTTATATATTTTTGACGGCACTTTAGTGTCAAGTTATCGTGGTTTACTTTATTTTATCATCACTAAAGAGAGACCAGGAAATATCTATGGATTATGTTAATGCAATGGCACAAAAATAAATGACTGGAAGGCGGTATAATGGGCAGGGGCAATGAATATCTATCTGACGTTAGTTTATATTATTGCATTGATGATGGAAATAAAAATGAACGAAAACAATGTTGTTGATGTTAATTCAGCTGTTAAAATAAATTTATTTTGAATTAATTTTGTGTCTTTCTTTTCGTTTCGTTTATTTATTTATACCCCCTGCTGTATTTGATTAAATTTCTTTTGTGAAAAACCTACCTACTGTATATAAATAATGTCAACGAAAGAAAAATGAAACATACCAGACAACAACACAAAAAAAAACTTCTCTGTTTCTTCTGTTTTGATTTGTTGAACGTGCTTTTATTAGATTGTGACACGCGCTCTTTTCACATACAAATACAAAAAATAACATAAAAATACAAACATAGAACAATGTAACCCGACGCCATTCATAAATGTGATAGAATATTTTTTAACATTTAGTCCAGCCGGTTCCAATATATTAACCAACTCTTCCATAGGATTGTTCTAATTAAATTGTCTCCCACTGATTAAACTGTATACCACTCTTTACCAAATTATTTTACTCAAAGAGTTTATCGCAAACAAGACAAAACTTTCCTTCCTTTCGATTTTTCTTGTGCGGTGATACTTTGAGAAATTGGAAAAGTTCTTGCGTATTATTTTAATAATAAAGAAAAAGAAGAAAGGAAAAACATTAGAGAAGGAAAAAAAGCTGAAATAATAAAAACAGAATAATGAAAACCAAAATTATAATTTAAAAAAAAAATATGAAATTGTTGCAGAAAAGTCTCGTTGAATAAATCGTGGCTAAGAGTGCATATTGCATAATGTCATCTCGTTTCATGGTTCAAGAGTCATCGCTGTTGTCTACATAAATTTACGAAGTAAGTAATTTCTTAAAAGCTCAAACGAGATGGAAAGCTTTAGAAACATTAATTTTTCATTAAAATCTAAACATTGAGTTTTTATTAAAAAAATTAAAACTGAAATCTCCATGTTTGCGAATGACTTTAAGAAAAAAATTAAATTAAAAGGATTTGGTTATTAAGCCAAACCCAACCCTTTTACTATTTTTCTATATTCGTCCTTAAAATGTATGTGCTCGAAGGATTTGTATGTAAAACTTTTCAATGTATTCTCAACCATTATAGAAGGTTCAATAACATCATGATCATTGATAATGAAAATAATCATCACTTGTCTCATCGAAAAACAATCTCAATTGATTAGGATTCGTAATTTTTAGTCTTGTCGACAAAAAGTTAATTTTGATTTTCGATTTTATTTTAATTAAAATATCTTTTATCTGCCTTTACTTAACTGTCGGTTTCTACACTTAATGTGAACGTGATTAGTGATTACAAATATAAAATTTAACCTTTAAAATTACAAAAACAAAAATTTATTCAATTACCGATTTATCTCCAAGCTGTTCTACTCTGCAATGCAGAAAAGTTGTCTGTCCAACTCTTGTTGTTACATTTCTTGGAACATCAAAGTCAAAATACGGATGAACTGTGACATTTTCGTGGTTCATATTGTGGTCCTCCACTTGATACACGTTGGACACATTACCTAAAAAAAAAAACAGAAAAAATGAAAAACAACAAAAAAATGAGATTAACTTCATATTGTGTTAGGTTTATTTTTTTGGAGCTTTTGTATAGTGTATAAGCTTTCATAATTAGAGAGCGAACATATATGTTGTGTGTTCTGACTTTGATAAATTGTTGTCAGATTGTGTTGTGACACAAAACAATATTCCCCTTTTTTTCGTCAACATCATTTTTATTCTCATCTTTTTAAGCTCACAACAAAATAATGGAATGCGTAGAGGGCAGTGGGATTTCGTCTACAAAATAATAATATATGTGTTGGTACTTTACACAAGAAATCAATATAAAATAGTCAGCTGATGAGTTATCATTAAATCAGTCAATGTAAATGGGACCAACATCTGTTCAATTTAGTTTGATGAGTGTGACGTGTAACGTTCAATATAGACGCCATTTTGAAATTTGATTATAACGATTTGTGATTGAAAAATGAAAAATAATTATTGAAAATCGAACCGAATAAGTTTTGAAAATGTCAATATGACGCTAGTAAAAAAAGGACAAATTAATATTTGTTTTCCTATGGCAAGACCCAATGTTTTAAATAAATTATCACTGATTTTACAAAGTTTCTCGTTCGAATTGGAAAATGTTGTCGTTATGGAGATGACAGTTTCTCAATAGAATTATTACAATGATTACCCTGTGAAAGTTAACAAAAACATGCGACTTAATTGAAGTATGTTATAGAATAGAGTTTTCGCTTTATTTTGTATCCAAATCGCCCCACAAAAATAAACAATCAGGACTCGGGAGATCTACCCCTAAATAAATAATTCAGAATACTTTGAGTTGAAAATTTTGTATTCGTATAAGAAAGTTCATGGGAAATTGTTAACGATTGGCACTCAATAATGTTCTTGTTAAAACCTTTTCCGGCTGGAATAATATTTAGGGAGCACCCAACCATAGTAAAGAACAACAACCCCTCAGTCGGTTTTTGTTGTATCAACATTTTTATTTTTTTGTTTCCAACAAAATTCCCTTCTTTTCTTTTATTTTTCTTCTCTGACTTTCACATAAAACAATGCTCTAATGCTTTGAATGAAATCAAAGTTAAACTGGATTTAAAACGATGTTAATAATATGCGAGAAAAATATGATTTATTCAATCAATCAATTTCATATTTTTATATTCGAATTAATTTCTACGATTTTTGTAAGAAAAAAAAATTATAAAAAAATGTTGAGTTTATTTTTCTTAGAATTGACGCGTAAAGTTTCATTTGTTACTTCTTTGTTTTTCTTGTACTGTCAAAGACTAAGCTTTTCTTTCTGTATGGGTCATAACAGACAATAGATTTTTCTCTATTTGTATAGAAACTCAAACAATAGAATAAACGGTGCAAGAAAATGTATAGAAATGAAAGGACTGTTAAAGAATTCATATACAAAAGGCAAAGACAAGTCCCTTTTTTTGTCTTGTTCTTTAAGTCTTTGACAGAAACAATTCTCTCGCTTTAAATGTAAAAAACATGTTCAATTTCGCTAATTAGTTTTCATTATTTTAAAAGCAAAAAAACAGAAAGGAAAAAAAATCAATACAGTATAGTCAATTTGTTACCAAAATATCTGCATTGTCACTTGTTTGTTACAGTTGGAGTGTGGGAAGAGATTGATTTTCTAGAATTACAAACGTCAAACAGTGGACAGAGTAAAAAATAAATTTAATAAATGTTGCAGAAAAAAAAATATTGAAACGATCACAGTGATTACAGAATTCGATTGAACTTCTTTTTTTTCTGTTAAAAATGATTTCAATTTAATCTTTTATATATTTGGAAATGGTTCCTTCAATGAATCAACAGAATCAATTTATTTCACACATAAACACACACACACACACATACATATACAGAAGAAATAAAAATAAATAAAAGAAATAATACCAAAAGAACGTTCATTTATTAGAGTGCGGTAGCTTTTAAGGATTTACTTGTCTTCGTCAATCGGGTATAATCTTTTTAATGAGTGCGAAGGGAATGTGACGCAATGCCCACACGGGTTAATAAAACAATATATATATACCAGTTGTGCTGTTTCTTAGTTACAAAAACTAATTCCATTATTTTGTTGTCTAAAGTTAAGTCAAAGTCAAAGCAAAATGTTTTGTATAAATGCTTTTAAAAAAGACGGTGCCGCCCTTTGGCGTTTTGTTTCTGATTTTCATTGTTTTACACATTTTCATATTTATATAAAAGCTTCAAAGAAAATCCAGCTCATCTGCCTAAAAATAACTTATATTTTTATTTTGTTTGGATTCAAAAATTCATCCATCGATTTTAAATTCAACAAAAAAAAGTCTTCAAACAATAACAAGGTATAAGCATCCTCAGCCCATTTTGTCATTTCAAAATCGTTGAATTCAATCAATTTTTTTTTCTTCTTCTTTTTCTTCTTTTTTTTTTTGTATTCTTCAATCCGTCATAACTTTCGAAGTTTCCACTTATTCCACAATACAATAAATTATGCATCAATCGTTTCAAATTTTGAATGATCGTTTGATGTTTAAAGGACCCATAATATTGCAGATACATTTTTACTTTGTCATCAATCAGAAAATATAATTTAATAAAATAATTCGCTTCGTTGATTTTCTTGAAAAGCTCAAACGCAAATTGTTTTTTTTCTTCTTTCCTTTTCAGTGTTTTTTTTTATCCTTCGTTTTTTTTTCATCTTTCTTTTATTTATTTAGATTTCATTCCTCATCATAAAATACATTTATCTTATTTCATTACAAACATTCTTATTTAAGAATCTTAAAGAAAATATCTTGTATTTTTTTTAAGCTCTCGTCTTCTATACATTTTATATTTATATTGTAATTGGAAACATTCTCATTCTTCAGCTAAGTCCTTTCACAACAAAATTTCGTTCTTCAAAGGAGAAACTCATAATTGCCGTTTGTTTCTCTTTATTCTATGTTAAATCGCTACTGTTCTATTTAAAGTATACACTTTTGTTTTTTTTTTCTTTTCCAAAGTGTTCTCAAAAGAATTTCTCTTAAATGTTTAGGAACAGAAAAGCAATTCGTTTTTTTTCATAAAAGGGTTTATTTTATTTTTTGTTTGAAAGAAGAAAAACATAAAATATAAAACGTTGAGAAAAATCATAATTATTCAAATTCAACAAAATATTTTCTATAAATCAAAACCCCACTTGAACATTTTTTGAGGTATGCCTGACTCCAACCCTTGATATTCAGCCAACCATAATTTGTTTTGTGTTAAACTTAATTATAAAATGTTTTTTAATGTTCCTTTTAAATTGCAAAACATGGGACTTGGAAACTGAATTACATTGCATTGTCTGACGACATGTGTCGACAGATGTATTGAATAGAACAAAGGATATTTAGTTTATAATTTCTCCGTATGCCAAAGACTTTATCCGACAAATAAATACAAAGCAGTGTTGACTGAAGTTGATTGGCAAAAGTGGACTTCAAACTATATTGATTTGCGTATAGGAATATAACCTCAATTTAATCCTTACTTCTGCCCAACATTGTAACTTATTTTGAAACAAGAGAATGGAGGATATGTTTTTGTTTGAATTTTCATTTATACTTCAATAAACAATTTCTTGAAAATTTATATGGTTGTGTGTGTGATTATTTGAGTTTGTGTTGTTTAAATTGTTTTATCTGATATTGAATCAGATTATTGATTTACGCAAAACAAAAGTTTAAATCGCATATGCAAATTTCTTGATTATACAATATTACATATTTATTCCAAGGATATTCATTATTTCTTCCGGCCCTTTTTTTTATGTTACAGAACGATATTCAATCATCAAACACACACACAAGACGAGAGAAAAAAAAGAAGTGCTCTGGACGAATATATTGTAAAGCTTTTTGGCGCCTCCAGCCGAATGAGTTTGGAATTTTAAAATAATCAAAAATGTATAAGCGTAAAAATTTAAAAAAATAAAAAAGAAAGAATTTCACCCCAGGGCATCATGTACCCGTCTTTCATCAGTCTGATTGTTCAAAGTGAGAGGGTGTATATTTGTTTGTAGCACATTTAAGATTTATGTTCACGCTGACATGGGCGATTTTTTTTTCATTCGTTCTTTCTTCTTCATCTTTTTTTCTATTTAGTTCTTCATTTTCAATTTAATGTTTTCTTACCAACCATCCTGAACATATCTAGGGAATTGTTTCAAAATTAAATAATTTATTTCAAATATATTTTGATTCTGTTCTTTTAACATTGTTTTAACCTTAATAAAATTCTGTCTGTTTTATGTGTGTATGTGTTTGTTTGTATATTTAAATAAAATAACACACTGATTTTATTAAATCAAAATTTACATTTTTAAATGTAAATTATAAGAAAATTTTAATTAAACTAATTCAGTTTAGTTGTTAACTTTGTTAGTTAATTATTACATATTTGTACTACTTTATTGTATTTGTTTTTTTCTCAGAGTCAAATTTCTATTTAATTATTAAATTTGTATTAAATGATATAATGACCAATTTTCGTTAAACATTTGCTTAAGAGTTTCTTAAAATTAAATTTAAATCATGACAAGACTTATAAGCTTTAATTTTAATTTTTCCTACTTTACCAATTTTTTTTTTATTATTTTTCTCTCAGTAAATTTATCTTAATTTTATTTAAAACTTCGATCCTTCAGTAATATTTTATTATATAAATTTATTTTAGAAAATAGGCACGTCTACAGACGACAAAATTTGAAAGAAGAAAAAATCGAAAGAACAAAAAAAAAAGAAGCAAACCCATAAATAATATCATTCAACTTTCAAAGTTATAAAAGTTAGATGCCCAATTTGTCCAACTATTGATCAACGAATTAAGATGTCATTTAACTTTTGTAAATCAATTTTTTTTTTACTTTGTTCTTCTTTTATTGTTTTTATTGCCAATAAATTCACAAATTATCTTCTTTTTTTTTTCTTTGTGAAATCAATTATATAGAACTTTCCCATATTTCGTTGTGTTTCTATTAATGTGTACAATAATTTCTCTATCAGTCTATTTTATCATAATTTTTATTCTTAATAATAATAAAATAAAAAAAATGAAGAAAAAGAGAAACATGACCGAAATCGTAATAAGAATATAATTCTTTACAAATGACAGTATAATTGGACACAATTTTCAATAATAATTAAATAAAAGTACACCTTTGAGACCAATTTTAAATGAACAAAAAAAAAATAATCGTGTATTTTTTGTTGTCCTTTTTTTTCATTTGCTTGAATTTGAATTTTTTTTTTTTGTTATTTTGAATTTTATTTAAACGGAAATTAAATAATATCAAAGGAAAGGGAATGCAATTAAAATATTTAACAAAACAAAAGTTATAAATAGAAATAAAATTCAATTAAATTAAACTTACCGAGAGGGAAATTCAAGTACACACAAGCAGAACAATTAACAGAAAAAATAAATAAAATGCATGAATTTGTTCTAGTTGCTTTTTTTTCTATTATTTGTTTGGTGTGATTTTGATTTTATTGAATGATTGTTATTTGTAATTTACACAACATTATGTTTATAGTTTGCATAAAAAGAATATTAAACACAAATATGTTTAATTTATTCATTTAATTCATGCTGTTCAAATTTGAACTTACATTTCTTCTCATAAAAGTAAAGTTAAACCCATATAAATCTGCATTAAAGAACAACAAAATTTTAGAATTAAATTCAACCAGAAAAAAAAATATACGAGAAGATGAAAGAGAAATGTTCATTTATTTAAAATCTGAAACTGAAAACACGCGACCAAATGTAGTGCACTCTGCACTCTACAATAATATATTCAGAAGACTAATGCAAATTTATAGTCAGTAACATACAATTAGAGTATAGCGTCAACTTTTATTGTAGAAGTTAAAAGTAGATTTCTTTAAATGGAAATATATGAAAGATTTTTTATCGTGTAATTCCCATGTCTTTCCATGTCTTTGGCAATAATGTTAACCAATGAATTATATTTTATCCATTCCTATTAAATTAAATGTCGCAAAGCAAAATGATATTAAAGTTTTACAAAAATTTTATTTTTGGTGTAAAATATAATTTGTCCGTTCGTTCCTTTGAAAATATTTCAATAAAAAAATAAAAAAAAAAAAGCAAACACCTTTCTAGTACATTTGACGCAGACAAAAACATCAAAATTGTTTTCGTTTTTCTCTTTTTTCTAAACACCTCACGATATTTCGTTCATAAAAAATGAACAGAAATCGCTATACCCTTTGATGCATACACAAAATTGATATGCTGTCAAGTAAAATGGAATTCGATTTTTTTTCTCTTTTCTAAAGGTTAAATTATCTCCGTAAATTACCTACAAAAAAAAAAAAAAATAAAAGAAACATAAAATATTCAACCAATGAAATTGAGATTTTTTTCTGTATTTATGTATTTGTTGGTTGTTGTTTTTTTTTTCTGTTGGGTAACTGAGCCATTTATATTATTTCCTTCATCATGAAAAATTTCTGTACTTGACAGTTCATTAGCTAATTACACCTTCATGTAGATGTATTATTTAATTAATTATTTTGACCAAAAAACAAAAAATTTAACTCTTGTAAATATATTAGCAGGAAAACATTTCATTTTAGTTGACAACATTTTTTCAATTAAAACGTTTAATGTAAACAAAAATTCTCTACCGCTGTTATTTTTGTTTCTGTTCTGTCTTGAAGTTTTTCTTTTTTCTATTTTCCTTTTTTTTTTTGAAAAAGTTTTGACATGCGTCTCTATCCGGAAAACTGGGACACAGATCAGAACAAAAAAACAAAAACTTAAACTAAGTTTTTATTTTGGTTTGAAATTTATTAAAACAGACATAAAAAAATTTGTCTCAACGAATTTCTGAATGTCTACATGTAGGTGTGTGTGTGCCTCTCAACGTTATTCTAAAAAAAAGTCAAAAATATAAATAAAAGAAGAACAAAAAAAATGCTCAGAGATAGAAAGAACTGAAATTCATTTTGACTGTATGGCTTTTATAATATAAAACATCAAAGTTTTCTTATTTACTAAAGACTTTTATCCTGACGTATCTTGTCCGTCTTTCTTTAGTATTTTGAGTTTTTTTCATAGAGTATAAAAAGAAGAAGAAGAGAAGAAAAAAAAGAGCACAAAAGGCTTGAGGCAAAAAATATTTAGAAATCAGAAGAAGAAAAAAAAAATAGAATGGTTTGATGTTTTTGGTTGATCAAAGATCATTTAGGGATTATATGGATGACAATTGATGATAAAAAGAGGATTTAAATTGTGGCACAAAGTCACAATGTAATCATTGTATAGTTGGTTGAATTGGAATTTGCTGTTGTATTTTTTTTTTGATTCTTTTTTTTTCCAATCTTCAAAAATGAATTTAGTCCCACGATGATATGAGCACAAGGATAATTGTGTGTGTCTAATGCCTATTAACTGATGTAACATTACACTTTAAGTGCTAGTAGAAAACATCTTTTTATTACACTTTGATGTTATACTGTAACACAATATTTGACCAAAAATATTTGTTCTCATGTGATTGTAAATGTGTTAACTGAACATTGATGAGATGACACCAACTTAACACACACCATAACACGAATATATTCACTAAATTATACATGTATACGTTATAATTGTATTGATGATATTTTTTTTTATTTATTTATTAATTACATTTTTTTCTGTATTAAAATCATACAACAACAACAACAACAACAAAAAATCCATCAATCAATTACAAATTTTATGAAGTTAATTATGCTTGATTTAATTACAATTCATCCTTAGTATCAATTTATTTTCAGACGACAATCAAAATGTATAAAATAACACGAATATAATACATTTAATATGGGGTGACATTATGCACCCTTAGCACATACACGACTGATTATAGAATATTATAACAAAAATTTACTAAAGTTTATTTTTTTCTCTGTACCCAATATTAGGACAAGGGTATGGAAAATAAATGGAAAATAAATTTCATCTCAGAGAGCATGAGCTTAATTTCCCTCACTTAACTACAAATTCTAAAAGAGAATTTATTCAATGAAAATTATACACAACAAATTTTTTTTTTTCCTTGCTGGACCATTTTCAGAGAATCTAAATTCTCTCTCTTAAAAAATTTTTAACCCGATGATTTTTTCCCCTCTCTTGAAAATATTTCATTCGGTTTTTATAACAGTAATTTTCGTAAAGCAAAAAGAAAAAAAAGGAAATTTGTGTTTTTCTTTATAAAAAATTTAATCGCAAAAAAAAAAAAAGTCTTCATTCTCTCCGATTTTTCTTCTTTTTTTTTTTTTTTTAAGAAAACTCAAAGAACATGTTCAATTGTCAATTTTATGTCTAAAAAATATGTGTAAAAATATTTATTCTTTGATCAAAGAAAAATCATCAAAAGTCAAATAACAATTTCCAACCCAAAAAAATTGAACATCCGTTCTTATCTTTGACCATCGATAATATTTTCTTTCTGTTTTCCTTTTTTTTTCTTTTTTTTTTCTTTTATTGTTTGATAGAAACTTTAAAGATTTTTTATAAAAAAACAAAAATTAATTTGACTATGCTGTGTTCATTCGGTTTAATATTTTTTTTTTTGTATTTTTGATTTGATTAAGCATGAAATTAAAAGAAGAAAAGTTTACAGTCGCTTTGTAATTCATAAAGAAAAAATAAAATAACAAAAAATATCAACGTCAATATTTTTGTGCTTTTGTTGTAAAGTTTAACAAAAAAAAAAATCAAAATGTCTAAGAATATATTTTTTTTTTGTTTAGTCACTGCAATTGAACTAATAATTGACTAAAATTTAAATCAGTTATAATTTATTTTAAAAATAACCAAAAAAATTCATCATTATTTTAACATTTACGATTAGACACAACTAAACAGATATTTTTTATTTTACTTCACAAAAAATAAAAAAAACAAAATTATATTTAAGAAATTTTCACTTCAACAGAATAAATATAACAATTGGATTACACGTTAAATTTGTACAAAAACAAAAATATACGAACAAAAATTTTATGAGAAGAAAAAGAAAATGAAAATCCTTTTTCATCTTTGTTTTAAATAATTTGTCAGGAAAGTTACTTTGGTATTATTCTACTAATATACGGAAGGAACTGAAATTATTAATAGACCAGTGATTTTCTTTACTAAAAACCAAAAGTAACAACAACATAATAATAAGTAAACATTATGGAACTGTCATAATTTCATTTATTATTTTTATTACACTTGATTCTATAATCTACAAATTTTATAAATGGAAAGGTAAAATACGTAATACAATAAAAGTAAAGTAGATAAAATAAAATGATAGAAACACAAACATTTTTTTACTTTCTACAGGATTTTCTAGTCTAGATTAACACATTTATTTTAATTCATTCATTATAAGTTTTCAAGCTTTTCTAAAACAAGAACAAAAAAAAAATAAAGAAGCATAACATTGTTGTCTTATAGAACCAAAAATAAAAATCAATATTTATATTTTGGTTTAGATTTTATATGTTAGAAATATGAAGAAAGAACCAACGAACGTATATTTTGTATATAGGAATGGAATTTTATATAAAACAACAACAATATTATAATAAAAATGTATATATGCTTTATAAATATATGTACGATTCAATTAATGGGTTTGAGAAATTCAAGAAAAACAAATCTTAAAAAATAATGTCACATGATGTTTAGAATTTTGCCCCTTTTTTTTCTTTTTTTGGCTGTTGTTGTTGTTGTTTGTTCTGGTATCCCCAGGCACTTAGAATGTTTTTTGAATGATGTCTTAAACTCATTCCAAAAAAAGAAGAAGAAGAAGAAGTAGAAAACAAATATATAATGCTAACATGAATATTACATAAATAAAAGAAAAATAATAATAGACAGAGACAGAGACAGAGACAGAGAGAGAGTGAAAGAGAATAATATAGAAAAAAAGAAAAGTTTTTTTTTTCCTTTGTCAATGTCAAATAATATCTTTTATATAGTAAAGGATTTAATATAATATTTTACCCATCTATATAATTATTATCTTGACATTAAAATAAACTTAAACTTAATTTTATATACAGTTACAATATTTTTAGTTTACTTTCGTTAAATAAACTTTTTATAGATTTATACATATAATTTATAATTTATTATATACTATTTCTGTTCATCTAGTCTAGTGCTATATATAAAATTTGAATAGGAAATCTGCATGTGTTCCTAAGAGCAGGCAATGCGCCGAATTGAATTAAAAATTGCATGTGCAGATGCTAGGTGGTTCAGAACCCACCTCAAAAATAGTACGTCTCAAGTGTGGATATAACCGAAAGGTTTCTTGCCCTTGTAAAATAAATAAAAACTAACTAACTAATTAACTAAAATTTGAATAGACCACAAAATAAACTTACAAATTTCTTCGTTTTTATTTTTTTTATATACATAGAAATGGAACTTTTTAAAGTTTTTTTTTATAATAAATAATATTTATATCGGATATTCATTGTTTTCCTTTTTTTTTTTAAAATGATTTATGTTTATCTAACATACGTATAAACTAATTATAATTTGATTAAAGGTTAATAGTTGTAATTGACATAAGTAATTAGTTTTATATTTATATATAAATTTTTGATAAAAATGTTTATAATAAACAACATCAATTTATATATGATGATACAATTAATCATTATATGTATGTATAGACTAGGATACTGTAATGTTTTACGTTAAATATATATATTCACATTAGTATTCCTTACGATAAGATATCGTCGATAGATGATTATAACTTATTTTCACGTTCGTTATTATTATTATTGGCAATAAAATGAGAAGATCATATAATATACAAGAACAAGTTGAAGGGCAAATGATGATATGAAATTAGAAATATAAGAAATACTTTTCTTTTATCATCCAGAGTGCACTTACTTTTATGTACGTGATATTCTTTTTAAGATTTTTCGACGATTGAAAATAGGATTTTGTTAAAATTACGTAAATTGTATAAACACTTTCAGATGTTGGATACGTGTAGAAATATTTTTATAACAAGTCATACGTCAATCATAGTTTGTAAAGGTCCCATGTTTTTCATCACTCAACAAATATAATCTTTGTTTCTACTCATACTCTCTAAGGATACCCTTGCAAACTTTAGAGTTGCGTTCCATGTTTAATATTAGATGAATTCCCTAACATTCCTTTACACAACTTTCCCTTGTGTTATGTTGTGTGGAATATGTATAAAGATGGTAGTAAAGGAAGAAGTTTTCACGAACATCAGGTGGTTCTTTTTATACCTATTGGTAAGTATGATTACGCAGCTTCCTCTTTTGTGTGATTCATTTCTCATACCATATACCGTTAATCCCGTTAGAAATGTATTTCGTTTCCAAGTTTAGTATTCAATCATCATTCAACTTTTCTGTCTGGATTCTTATTTGCACACACACACACACACACATACATACACGCGAAAACATACAAAACATACATATACGCACTCTGTACTGACATGAGTCTTCAGGGAAAATACGACACTGGAACATAACATTTAATGTCGTGATGTCGTGACTACGTTTTCAATGGATTGTTATACTTGTTATAAGTATGTAATGTAATACAGAAATGTGAAGAAAAAAAAAAGGAAGAAATATTCTATTATTACTTTTGTAATCCTATAGCGTTTGGAATTATCCCAATTTAATTACGTTTTTATATGAAACGTGTAATACGTTTCCTGGTCCATTTTGTATCGTACGCGTTAACTTCAATTCAGAAGGACAAATGGGTCAATGATTTGTTTTTCTACATTTTTTTCCCTCTTTATTTCTTTGTCAGTCAAGGATATAACTTTATTGATTTATGTGAAATACATTTTTTTTTTGCTAGTTAGAACAGTTTAAGGGTTGATATTGTTTTCGTTAAGTTTTTCGTTTGGTAAATTCCCAAGCAGGTGTACTTATATAAAGATTAATGGCATACAAAAATTTTTTAGCTAAAAACAAAATACAATTTATAATCACAAATACATAGAAATAAAAAAAAAATTTAACACTAATTTCAACACAATTTAATTTGTAATTTTCAAATTTTATACAATTTTAGAAAATGAAAACATTTTAGATCTGCTAAAATGTTAGCCGATATTATAATTAAAGCGCAATAACACTTTCTGTTGTGATAAATGAATTTGTAGAATATTCTATCTATATTTTTTTTTTGTATAATATGTTCCTTAATTAATCTCATACAACAGGAAACAGACTGTTATGACAGTTTGTATAAATAAATATATGTTTTTACATTTAAACATAACAATTTCTTGTCACCACAAAACCATAATCCATATTTATATATAAATCTATTTCTCCTGACTTTAAATTTTTACTTTTGTATTTTATATGAAATAAACCAAATTTAATGAATTCCACAGACATTCAATATTCGAATAATATTTCGAAAATTATGATTATTAGATAAATAATATAAGACAAATGTATAAAATATGCAATATGAAATTCGAGAATAATTTCTTCGCTTTTCTTTTTTGTTTATGAATATTTGTTAAAAATTTAAATTTAAAAATATATATTTGTGTTGAGATAAATTTCCTTTGTTATATTTTTAAGAAAATAATATATAGTAAAACCAACATTTATTATTATAAATTTTCCTTTGTGTTTATACCATTGTCAAAACCAACCGGAATTCTTTATTCTTTCCACATATACAATTATAAAATTTCTGTATTAGATTTACTATTTTATTTATGCAAATAAATATAAAATTGTTGGTTATTTTATTTTTAAAGTGAAATCATCTTTTAATATTCTTTCATTACAAATAAATATTTCTTACACAAAACCAATATTTTCCATATACATTTTCCTATACATTTTTCAACATTTTTAATAAGAATTTCTAAAATAACAACAGAATCTGTAAGAACTTTAGAACTAAATTTGTAATTTAAACAAAGAAACAAATTTAAGAATGAGATCTGGGACTAAGAGAAATTTAAGGTAAAAAAAAAATACAAAAGTTTAATAATAGTTTTGTGATTGTGTTTTTTTTTTCCTACTTTTAAAACAAAAGAAAAATGCTGACATCAGATATCAGTTATATAGACAAATAATTCCGCATTTTCTTCAATTTTTATTATTTTCTTTAAAAAAAAAAAAAAAACTTTACCTCTTCAAAATTATTCATTCAAACATTTTAAATTTATTAAAACTTTAAATCCTTTCCAATTTCTTCAATCGACATTACTTACGTTTGTAAACTTTTTGTTCTTTCTTACGTTTTGATGGTAAAGTTATACATATTTCAAATGTCACGTTTCCTCTTTTTTCACGAAAAATTTACCACCATCACAGGAAAGAATGTTTTGAGTGGATTTTACAATCCAGATAAAAATTTGAGTTTTTGGTAACTTAAAACGTGCGATTTTTGAAATTTTTTTTGCTACAAACAAAAAAAATTATTTCTCTTAAGCTTGTGTCAAAAGTTCACCGATACTAGGATAGAATTATAATGATTACAAATTTTCAGATGCCTCTCCCTTATAATATTGTACAGATGATAAACGTAAAAATTCTTATAACGCACAAAAAGGAAGAGACACACAATTGAAAGTGGGTTCAGAATTTATGTGATTTCAAATAACTTTCTTAAATTGTTGTAATCATTATCTTTAGCCACGTAAATTTTACGTAGGTACAAACATTTAATAATATAATGTCAACAATAATTTAGGAAAAACTGAAAGTTACGAGTAACGATATATGCGCTCTTATCATTGATCTTTATTAAATAGTAAAACAAAACCAATAATTTACTTGAATTGGTTTTTATTGATTGATTTTATGAAAACTTAGAATTTGATTAAATTTTCATTGAGTACCGAAAACACAATTTAATGCAGTTTTTTGTTTTCTTCATCAGATTTTAGTGCACGACTCCATTACAAAAATTAAATATATTTTTTTGAAGAGGAAAAAGTCTACCCATGCATTGAATGGGAGGTTGTGAGGAGGTTCTCATTATTTTATTTCTACAATGATGAATTCTATGACTTCGCACTTTTCCTTTTAAACTTAACTTAAATTCTGTATAAGAAACATAACCTTTTAACATTGTTAAAATCTGTAAAGTTGTTGTAATTACCAGCACCAACTGCCTAAATATGGAAATTAATTCAAATTTTCTTTGTACTCATGTTTTATTTTTTATATAAAACTTTGTCGGTTAAATTTCAGTCTGAAATAATTAAGCTTGGAAGGTCTTGCATCATCTTCATCTTTTCACTTTGGACATTTGTTGTTTTATGAAAGTTAACTTTTCTATATATTTTAAATCAAAAATATGTGGCAAGTAATTTGATACACTTGCGGTCGTACCCTCCACACAAACAGGCTGTCACTGGCGCACAAAAAAAATGGTGAGTGATCAAACATAAAAACTCAACCATTAAAAATTATGTTTAATTTTGTAATTAAAATGAAGTAAGTTTTATATGAATTTACATTTTGTGTATATTTAGTTTAATACGCTTTAATTGTTCCCTGTTTCATAAAGATATAATATAAATGGTTTCACATAAGATTTTAAGAACAACCATAACTTATAGTTTTAATATTTATATTCCTGATGAAAACTTAAAGATATTTTATACAATGTAACTTTTTCTTTACAAGAAAGTAAACTTTTTAAAACAGTTTTATTATTTTGAAGCGTTGAAGATTTTTCGTTTAAATTAATTTATTTTTAAGTTTTAAATATTCTCTGTAATTTATTATTTCGAAAAATAAATCAAAGATAAACTAAAATTATTCAACAGGATGGACAAATCAAAATCTATTTTTTAACAATATTAATATGATGTTTTAAAAAAAAAAAGTCTATACACAACAAACCGATTATCCTGCGTTAAATTGATTATACGTCAATAAATTCTTAAAACACAATAATTTTTCCTATAAAAAAAAAAATATATATCGATATCGGAATGAACGTGAACCATCCATAAATGAGTTTTAATACGTACAATAAATCGACAGGATTTTCTATATAATAAATGTCAATTGATTTGTCAATTCTCTTTCTGACCAAAAAATGTTCAGAGTGATGTTCTACCATCAATACTAATCCATGTTATTTCCGTATTTGAAAATGTTTATTTGAGATAAACTAAAGATTATTTTTACAAGCTGGTTTTCTTAGAGAATAATTTTCTAAATTATTTCTACAGAAAAATTTCTATAACTTTTGAAACAAATTATTAATTCAAAATACTATATAAGGATATTATATAAATATTTATCTAATATTGTAAGAATATTAAATCGAAACAAATAAGCGAAATAATTATAAAACGCAAAGTTATTAGCCCCTATGATTTACGTGGTAGAAAAAAAATTGTATGGATTCAATTCAAATAGTATATCCGATGTCTTGTACTTACATTTACTCTATGGCATTACACTATAATATGACGCGTTAGTATTACACACGGTAATAAGCAATGTTCAATCAAAAATGAAAATATCATTAAATCACTTAATACAAAATTATACAGAACACTAACTACCTGCTTGATTATAATTAATTTTACTTTAACACCCTTCCTTTGTATTTAACACTTCAATCATATTTATAATACTTCAATCCTACACACATATTATGGCTACACATTATTAAAACAATTTCAACAGAAAATGAAAATCCTCTGTCATTGAATTAATTAAATTGTAGAACAATGAAATAAAAAAAAAACAATTGACTTTTATTTAAAAATTACTTTATAAACTCCTCTAACAGAATTATATGTACGATAATAAACCTTGATAACATTATCCACCTTATAATATTCGATCAATGTTATTGATCATCTGTTGAATAATCATTATCACAGTATATCCCCATAAAGTTCTTATACTAAGTTCACAAATCCGTTATAGAAGATAATAATAATTGATTTGGTTGAAAATCTCTTTTCTTTAGTTAGCTTTTTTTATTTAAGTATTTTGAAGAATTTTTTTTTTATTCACTGATGTTTTCTTTCCTTCATTCATTTTCCTTTTTTATTGTTATACGTTCGATACATATACATAAATATTGTATATGGTGCATACAAAAATATATGACATATGAGTTTGTACGTATATCCATAATCGTATCCCCTATTTTAAATTGAAATATGATATACATTACCATAACAAATATTACCACAGTGAAGAAATCCGTTTATATATACACCGGTTGTTTAATGTCTATAGCATTTTCATTGTAAATTTAAACGATAAAACATTTTCTATATACGATAAAAAAAAACAAAAAAAAATATTTTTAAACACAGATTGATCTCAGAAAATATTTGTTTGTGTTATATATTTTCAAAAATAAAAACACACAAAAAAAAAATAAGGGTTGATTTTATTTTTAAGCGAACTGAATACCATACTCACATCAAGTAAATTTTAACCTATATACCTACTATATACCTACTCATACCCTTTCTTTTTTTTTTTTTCTGTACACCCCAGGAGCCGCACATAAAATAACGATAACATATATACACTATTATATAGTCTAGCCTTATAGTAGGTGGTTTTTTGTATAAATATGAACGTAAAACTATATTTTAATTTTGTGTGTAATTAAAGTCATGTTATTAATTTCAATTTCGTAATAAATTTGTAGCTTTTATATATATATTTATAAAATGGGGTCATACCAAGGTATATAAAATATGAGACATAAAAGTATTAAATTCAAAGAGAGACTTATGATTACAAAATATTGTCCTATGGTATAACCTTTTATTATATAAACATAGACATAGAAATAAAAACAAAAACAAAATAAAAAAAGCAAAAGTTTCTCACTCCCCTAATGGGATTAATCGTGAATTTTGTTTTGTTTTCTCTAGGGAAATTTACCGATAACGATAATACTTTTTTAATACGAAACTTTTTTAATTTTTTTTTACAATAAACAAGAAGAAGAAGAAGAAGAATATAAAAATTATAATAAAGTGCTGATATACGTGAAATCGAAAGCGACCACTTTTTAATCCAACCTTCACTTGACCAAAATCATTTTATAAGCATTTGAATTTACAATTTTAAATCGAATATTTTCCGTTCGCTTTTTTTTTTTCTTCTTCTTCTTTTTTTTTTCTTGCGTTTATATTTAGGTCCAAAATTTACATTATAATCTCATTTGAATGATATTAGAGATTGTTGTTGAATAGACAAGAACGTTTTTTTTTTATATAGAATTTTTATATATTCCTAAAGTATAAAAAGAAAAAAAAAATTGTGTTTAGGATGCGGCACGGTAAGATACAGAATATTGATATGGTTTACAAAAGAACTATATCTATTGATATTGTAATGTTCATTTTAACGTAAATCTTCACTCATCCTCGACCATATGCTATTAAGCAGTGTCCCCTTTATATGGATGTGTATTGTGTAAGTGTGTAAGTGTGTGTGTGTGTGTATTTATGAATGTGTGAACCACATGAAAATTTCAATCCTTAGAATCAACATTATATTTTATAAAGCTATCTTTCTTATAGATTGCGTATATAGGAAAATGGGCTGACGTACCGACAACAAATGTATTAAATTTGATAAAAAAAAAAAGGAAAAAATAAAATAGAAAATAGAAAATAGAAAAAAAGAAGAATCTCCATAGATTTAAAAAAGAAAAAAAAAATGCTATTAGATAGTATAGACTATTTTATATTCAAAATTGTTTTTTTATCACAATATTATCATGACCTAATATTTAACAGAAGCTACTTTGTGCGTGACCATTTCAACAAATTTTATAGTTGTATTATATATAAACATTGGCTGTTAATGTGTTAATGATGAGAGTATACAAAACATAAATTTTATAATCCATTAATGAAATAATTAAACACAATTTTCCAACACCTAAAACAGAATCTAAATAAAACAATGATAGTTGCAATAATAAAACCAACACGGCAATTTTCCTCTATAATATTCACACTCATATAAATATTTATAAATATAACATTACACAAACACTACAACAATTTCATTTACTATTAATAGGTAGGTTACAGATGTTGTTATGAATACATTATTACAAACTAATATCTGTACATACACTTCTGTATATTTGTTGTTATTATTATTGTTGTTATTTTTATACAAATATCTATACCAGTGTCTATATGTTCCATCTTCTAAATACAAATCCATCTATATTCTAAAAATGAGTACTATATATTATTATTATTATTATAAATTATAGAAATATTTTGGTTTTGCCACATTGTTTCATGTGCATATAAAAAGCAATAAACAGAGAGTAGAATGATGCCACCTCACCTTAGTAAATTGTTTATTGTTAAATCTGTTCGTATTATAATATAAAATATAGGATAAAAGATCCTTAATAATATTATATATAGCTCTTGGATTTTAATACCGACTCTCGTTTATATAAAATTTATGTATTAAACTTGAGGATTTGTAGAGTGTAACCTTTTGAATATTAAAACAGAAGAAAAACAGTTAACTTATACTTTGTTACGATAGTTTACTGAATAATATTGCGCATATATTTTAAACAATGGATATTATAAATATTACCAAAATAAACAAATTTGAATTTAATATATTTCAGTATTATCATCCTCCTACGAAACACTTAAAAGGACATGACCCGCATTTGCATGGCCTCCCATAAATCATTTTATTCTTTTCAAATTTAGTGCATTCCCTCACAATCTTTTTTTTTTCTCCCTGGGTCAACACAATAAGATATTGAAATTCTACCTATACTTTTTTTCAAGAAAATAAAAAATAGAACAATAACAATCCTTGTCTTTTCACTTATAAATTAAACCCATCACCTTCCGACAAATTCATACAATAATAAAGATTGAAAGAAATAAAAGAAAATGTCGTTTTCAATTAATAAAACGTTTTGAAAAAAAAAAGAATATCGTAAAGAAAAGACAATAAATTTGCTTCAGGTGATCTGTTTCTTAGCATCGCTATAATAATTTTCTTCTATTTTTGTACTCAGCTCCAGCTAGCCTCAAGCAATTTTTGATAACATGGCCTTTACCTTATATATTATATTCCTTATATACTTTATATAAAATATAATCCAGGTTATTATTATTATTATTGCCATTATATAGTTTCAACAGTTTGGGCCTTCACCTTTTTTATTTCTCAAGAGATTAAGTTTGCATAACCGGCATTTTTTTTAATCTAGTTCTTGTTAGTTTCAGACTTTTAAAAACTTGAGTCAATTTTATGAATCTATATACCTATTTGGTAGAGGATTATATGATGCAAGAATTTTCTTTTATAGATTTAAGATTTAAGGCTATTAAGATTGCAATAGTAATAGGACAAAAAAATAAATATTTAAATTAGGATCGTTCAAAGTTTATTAGTAAAATATGAACACTTTTCATATCTTTTACGATGAAATATATTTTCTTTAATTTAATCAAAATGCTTGGTTAAGTTTAATTTTATTATTATTATTTATTATAGTTGCTGTTTAATCAAAACTTAGACAAAATAAAAAACTTGGTCAACATTTATGAAGTTAAATAAAAATATGAAACATTACGTTGCTTTTAAATTTCTAGAAACTGCACTTAAGAATGAAGATAAATTAAAATTAAAACTAAATTTATAAAAATGCATTAAAAGGTAACATGAACCAAAAGTAAAATTATTCTTTGCTCAACATTCTATATCCAAATACTGTACACCAATTATTTTATAAACAAAATTCAGTTTTTTCTAGTTGCATTGCATTAAACTCTTAAGGGCTTGAGAACTTCCAATGAGAAAAATAAATATTTATACAAAAAAGAAAAAATAATAAAAAATAGCAACAGAAATCATCAAGAAAATATTTTGGTAATTATAATGCGGTTAATCCCTCGATAGCCATTTAGTATGAATAAATTCCTGAATATGATTTAGATTGCTAATCAGACTGAATTATTTTATTGTCTCTACGTTAACAATTAATTGTACATGTTGTCATTCTATTATAATAACCAATTATCCGCTTTCCTAAAGTATTTGTTTTATTTGATTTATAGACGAATGTTTATACATGAATTCAATTGAATTGTTCAAGTTATATTGTCTCATCTATCATATTTGGTTGTTATTATTATTGTCCTTTATTTATTATATTTTATGTGGTTTAGATCATAGAAATAACTGTACAGTATGCAATAGTTTTAAATGTTTTAAATGTTACAATTACGATTTAATATTTGCTGAATCCAAAGAAAGTAGAATCAAAAAAAAAAATGGAAAACAAAATCAATATATTCTAATCAAATAGCCAAAATGATAAATGTCTCTTGGTGTAACCACATTTTGTATATGAGAAATTCAGGATAATAACAAATGTTTTAAATCTATTATGTAGAAGACAAAACACAAACGAAAAAAAGCGTTTCTATTTGGACGTCCAAAAAAGCACAAACAAAGCACATTGTACTTTTTCTCTGTTGAAAATTAAACGAATTTTTCTTTTGTTATTTTTTTTACATTTAAATTATTCGGCGCACAAATTTATGTCCGCTACACAAAAAAAGGAAAAAAAAACAACAAAAATGAAAAGGGTTAAATTTTGAATGTCCAATGTCACCACATCTTAGTATATAAGCCCCATGGCTTAGCTCAGACACTGTGGGTATTGTACCAAAATTTATTGTGTTAAATAAGGGTGAAGTCTGATGTAATTACTTTGGGCTCTTCTTATAGCCATTTATATGCTTCAAGAAATACGATCAAATTATTATGATCTAAAATATTCTAATGTTCATTTTTGGTGTTGGGTTGAAGTAGAAAATATTAAATGTTCCAAGGAAAATTATAATAATCATAAATAATTTTGTTAAAGGAAACGATAAAGTAGATTAAAACTTGTGAGAACGAAGAAAGATAGGAAACAGGAAGAATGAGAGATATTTTAGAAATCCGGTTTACATTTTAATTTAATATTGTTTTACACCTCTATATGGTACCTGTTTTTTTTTTAAATTGGACAACACTGGAACTATGGAAGGGGAATCAATTTAATTTTTTGGATGTGTCAAAAGAATTTCTTTGTACCTTTGTGTTTTGAACGATTAATGTTTTGTGGGTCAAATAGCGACGAAGCCAAACAGGAGTGAAAAAAAAATTAAACAGAAGAAAACCACTTGTAGATTAGAAAATAAATATAAGAGACTGCATAAGCTCATTTGATTTATTGTGTGATTATTTATCCTCACTTTGTATACTTTACCGGGTTGTCGTCTTCTCTATACATATACACGGATAAAGTACAAATAGAAAAAAGATTCGTAATCCTGACTATACAATACACTGTCGTGTTGAATATACAATCGGATTTAAATTAAATATAAATTGCAAGTATTTTCTGATCAGTGAAACGAACACTACAGATAAAGAATTAATTTCAGTCTTTCGTCGATTGGAACATTTTAATTGGATGTACGAACAAGCTGTTGAAAATATAAAATAACAAAATATAGCAGTACTAAGTATGAAGTTTATATTCTTTGTCAATTCGTTATGTCTATTCTCGTTTCATTTATTTTTATTCTGCTAAATGTAAATACAAAACATATAAAATTCAAATTTTGGTTTATAGAATATTTTAAGGGTACAGAACAAATTTGAACACACCTCATTGTGTGGTATATTATGTATAAAATATGAATTCTATCAATAAAACAAAGACAAATTAAATGAGATTGCAATGAACAAGACCGAAATAAATTGAGAGCTTTTGTTTCGTTTTCAACAATATTTGTTTAAATATAATATGAGACATACAACCTAAGCATATATGCTTGAATAATCATATTTACATTGAAATGAAACAAGTATAACTTTCTAACAATTTGTCTGTCTGTCCGTTCATTTGGGACCAAGAAAAGGAAATATAGACACAAAGAGGTCATGTTGATTTTAAACAAATTTTGGTTTACTATTTTGAACAATCATCATACACATTTACTCAACTCATGCCAAATTTGTTACATCAAAAGTTACGTATAATTTCCGGAAATCTTATGGTTTTAAAATTTCAAGCACACTTTTTAACTAAACGGATAAGACACGAAATCCCAATGTAATCTTTAAATATTCAACAGTCATAACGCCTTCATTTTCTTTTCCTTCACTGTTGATACGATTTATAAAAAATATTCTAACTTACAATTAATTGAGACATCACATTATACATATACACGCTCATCTTTCTTTACCAACTTATATGTCTCATATAGAGTCATATTATTATAATATAACTTCTATTCCAGTCAAAATATATTTTTCAGCCTACTTTTGTCTCATACCAACTCCGTTAACTTATTTATTTCAAAAGTTATTATACAAAAGTTGTCTTGTTCTTATATACCAAGAAAAGACTTTACTGTAAAGTATACAAAATTTGTTAGATGCTCAATAGGCTTATGGATTTATAAGGTTCATTTTGAAAATTTAATATTTCTCTGGGAATATTTTTTAAAGAGTGGAAACAACCATTATTTAGAGTAAGGATCTAAATAGTTACAGTGCAGTTTGTCGATATTTTTTTTTTCCCACGATAACTTTCAAAAATAATTCAAAATCCAATTCAAACAACAAATAAAATTTATACGGGCCAATAATAAATCCTTATTGAATGGAAATAAAAATAAGTTATCAAAATCAAATTCATATTGTAGCAACGGATCTAGATTTATAAACATAAAAAAAAATTGTGGTGTGCAATAAGCCCAATAATGTCGTTTGCCATGCAATAACAGAATTTTCATAGATAAATTAAGAATATTAACGACGTATGTTTATGAAATATTGCATTCAGTAAAATTCGAATTCACATTTATTTGTTTCATATATCAATAAACCCTCCAGCTTATAAGCTATAATTGTTTACAACAGAACGATAGTTATAAAAATGCTGAATTGCTTTTGTAAAAATATCGGTATAAAACATATTAGAAATGAAAGTACGATTGGCCTTAGTTATAATGCAGTAAATGCTTCAGGGGTTACTAATCTTCGTTTTAAAAAAAATTCTTTTGGCACAATTTTAAGACCAACAACTATTTAATATCAAAAAATAATTTCCAAAATGAGTTATCAAAAGCCAAACAAGGAAGTTACTCTTTTATTGATTTTAAATGTATGTTATTTTATATGAAGCTTTGAAACCTTGAACTGATGAATTTTACCAAAAATTCAACAATATAGTCATAACGTCACAGTTGGCCTATGAAATCTATATAATGGGTCAAGTCAACAATTCTTCTTATACCAGAATGATGTCGCCAATTTACCAATTTAGGCATCTTTTTAAGCATAATAATACGCGATTTATAATTCTTGTATACAACATTGGCCTTGTACATATCCAACCCAACTCTATAATCTATATAATAAAACTTTGCCTTTTGTTTTTCAACTTGCGACATGAATGATATTCGCGCTTCATTAATCCTTAGCATTAGTATAAAAAAAATAATGGCATAAGCGTGATTAATAGCATTTTTATATCGACGTCCAGTAACAATGACTCTCGGGACTTTCAGTCTTACACCATGATCGACTAATAGCCTATAAAATCTCACCGGCCATTATATTGAATTCCCACACGACGGTGAAAAATGATTGGGATTCTGTCGAAGAAAATGTTCGTCTTTATTCTTACCTTCACTGCCATCTCTTAATCCTTCATCCTTCATCCTTCTCCCTATCTCTAACCAAACTAGCAACTTAAACATATATTATATAAGATAGCGATAGGTATGTAGTGCGGTTTTGTATTTCTGTGTGTGTGTGTGTGTGTTTTTATGTGTTTTTATGTATATATGTATGGTTTTATTATAATAAACTATAATGTGAATTATATCGGGCTCGGTCGTATAAATAAGGAATTATATATTGCCTTGCTATATAATCTCATATAAATGAAAACCATATTTGACCTCATATTTGGGGACAAGAAATAACAAAAACATTTAATTTTATTATGATTAATAATACGTGTAGTCAGTTTCTCGTTCATCGCACAATTTTGGCATATTTTAATTTGAAAATATTTTTTAATTCAATTCAAAAAATTAATCAATTTAAACATCAATTCAATTCATTGAATTCAATGTTATTTTTATTTCCATTGTCACAATATTTATGCAATGTACATCCTGTCTTGTAATTAAAATCAAAATTCCGACAGTCATATATTCCAACAATAAATGAATACAAAAAATGATCAAAAATCAAAAGTATGTCATATCAAACTTTTATCGTTTAACATACAAGAGTTCTCTGAAGTTAACATATTATGCACAATTAAGTCTTTTAATTACACATAAAATTGTAAGGTACGTGTACATGTGAAAAACAATGAATTTAAGAGAGTCATTGTACTAAATTTGCTTAAACGACAGAAAAGTTATGAAAAAATTGTTCACCGAATAAATTTATAAAATTTTCTAAAGTTTATGGAATAAATCCCATTATTCATAATCAAAATTTATAAAAGTATAAATGTGAATATTATTATACTAAGCAGAATTTCGTTTTCATTTGAAAATTTATTATATTGGGTATATATTATAATGTACTTGTTAGCATATACGTAATATGCACAAATATAAATCGATATTGAATATGACGTTAAGCCGGTTTATATATAAATAACTAAACAAAATTGTATATTGAAACACCCAAATATCTCATTCTACAGTAACACTGTTCAAATGTTTAGTTTGTTATAAATATATATATATATATACATAAAGCTATAGCTGGTCATCGGATCTATATATTTTCTGTGAATTAAGCAAAAATGAAATTGTTTTTTCTGTAGGGAGAAAAAAAAATTTTTATTGAGAAATATAGAAAATTAATATTGAGTTTGTGATTGGACAACATCCTGTTTCCTTATATATTTACATATACAAACAGAATTTTTGTCTCGACCATTTTGAGTGGATATAAAAATAAAATTCACCTTCTGCTGTTTATAAAATAAAATAAATTGTGCCTACGCGTGCCTAAAAGTGTTCTCTAATTTTTTTTATCTCTTCCGTTTTTTTTTTTTTTTGCTAAAGTTAACATTAAATAATACTTTACAGAATAACCTAAATTGAGTAGGTAATCCACCCGCAAATGGTATTTGAGTAGCGCCTACCCCACTGGACTACTTTTGTAAATTATTTTAACGAACGAACGTTGCAAACGCCATAATCAATTACCCGTGAAAATAATTGGAATCTATCGTTTGAACACAACAATTTACAACAACTATTTCATGGAGGTAATCGTGAAAATATATGATGGTATATTGGTTCATTAATTAATTAAAGTTAATGAGTACAAGTTGGATTATTTTATTTCGTATAGAAGAAAAATTGCAATTACTGTTTGGCATTAAGTCAAAACTGCGTTCATTAATCATGTGTTTCATTCATTAACATTTATGTTCTTGATTGGCAAATTAATATTCTGTTAAATGAACTGGCATAATCTTATAAATAAAATATATTTTTCATTTCTTCAAATTACGACATTCCCTCTCTTTTTGAGTTTACACTTGCACTCAGCACATTTGAAATTAATTCCTCCTTTTTCAAATTATTTCTATATAAATTTAATTTGGTTCATCAACAATTCATTCTATTCTGATTTCTGCTCTCAATTTGTTTAAAATTTAATAATAAAATTGCTTTCATTGAGAAGGTTGAAAGTCACTGAAAGTTCCACCCTTTTTATTACACCAGTTTTGTCTGTAAACACCGTTGTAACTCATCAGACGTTCTTTTTTATTTTTATATTCCGAAAACTAATTTAGAAAATTAAATTTTATATACGAGTTCAGGTAGTTCAGTTTATTTCTCATTGAAATATATACAAAGTTTTGTATGAAATCGTTGCATTGTTTTAAAATTCACAAAGTCAGTGGAAATAAAAAATGTTATTGTGTCTTTCAACAAATTGTAAGGTACTTGTGGTAAACAAAAACAAAACTTGTTGTATATAGAATACATGAGATATCTGTGCTTGGCATACTACATATAATTCATTTTAGTTTTGGATTAAGGAAATGTTGTGGTGCTGCTGATGATGTAAAATCAAAAAGAAAGATCAACGTAGGCGAAACGACCTCCCTGCACGTAGATGCAATATATTCTGATTCAGTGAACAAAAAGCAAACATCCAATAATCATAGCTGCACAGCTGATGTGGATAATCTGAATTCATATACAGAGCTCATATAAAGAAAGTAAATTTTACGCGCTTTGAACTGTGCTTGTGGTAGTCGCACATCAGTTGACATTATTCTCGTCTATTATTTTTGTCTTGATTTGTCTTATATTTTATGGTTTTTCAGAATTTTTTCAATCGTTTGTTGAAAACAAACACGTTCAAGATTTACGCGCATTAAAGTCAAAGTCATGTATCTGAATATTTGTAGCAATAAAAAAAGCAACAAACTATCAGAACAGAAATTGTATCGATACCACATTCTTTCAAACCAGACAACAGTTTTCATCGTCATTTTCTAATTTCCCTAATTTCACCACTAAAATGCATTTTTATCTCGATAAATGTAATTCTGTTTCAATCAGAACGTGTCAATTCCCAGTTGATTCTTTTACAATATTATTATAAAAATATAAAAAGTAATTGTAAATTGGAATGAGAAGGCGTTTATATAGTTACAGTATGGTACTGGTATTATGTGATAATTTTTTAAATTGTGTTTTATCTAAGAGAAAATTCGATAAGAAAAGGATGTATAGTTTAGGACACTTGTATAAGTACGTTAGATCCTCATCTTGTACTAAGTGTTTTGCTTGTACAAAAAGAATATGCAACACTAGACCGGAAATTATTACAATTTAGGTTTTAGACCTTTTTTAGTTGAAAACGGGTTTTCCCTAACGCATCTTTGGTTAAGCAATAAGTAAATAGAATAAGGAATGGGTAAGTGACCCCATTGTATTTTGGAGTACAATTTTACATTCAAGGTTCACTTTTATGAGATGCTAAACGGATCATTTCGGCATAATACTATTCGCTTGGGACTCGCATATTATGTGAGAGGATATCTTCTATATACGAGCACATATTTCACATTCAACGATGAATCCTTTTTTTTTCTACAAATTCGTAACGGGTGTCCTTTGTCACGGTCATCTTTATAGGGTGACTGTTTGTTTCGTTAAATTTTGTACAGTTACAGTTTTCAATTATCCTTGTTAAAAATTGTCAAAAAATTTTTGAAATGAATTCGAAATTAGGAAATGAAAGGGATCATATTTCGAATAAAAATTAATTTATAAATCAAAATCCAAATATCAGCAATTGGATTGTACAATTGAGTTTTCTTCTCCCGAAAAAGTTCAATAAAAATTTTCAATAAACCTTTTCAGGAGTAAATTAGTTTGTTTTCATTTTCCCAGTTTAAATATATTTCTAAATAAAATTCTTCCATAAAACCATATTATTTTAATACACTTTTAGTACGTTCCAGCATAAACAATTATATTTTACGAGCATGTTTTTTTTTTCACCAAATATGTGAAATGTTCAAAAAAAAAAAAAATAAAAGTAAAACTTTTTTTATTTAAAACTTTTTGTACGTAAATGGTAATAAAAAAGAACAACCAAGTATATTAAAAATGATTTCAAACTTTTCAAACGTTATTTATTGAATCGTGATAATTAAGTTTGAAAAATCGTGTTAGGAAAAAGAATAACTTCAATTAGGTGTTAATTTTAAAGTGGAATTAGCAAAACTCTGATAAAAGGATTAATTAGTGTTTAAGTCTATAAAATAAATATTTATTATTTCTATAACTAAATGTATCTTTAAATTAACATAAATCTAATTGGATGTCTACATAATAGGGTGAGACGTGGTTACCACCATATTTTATATTCATACATATTATTTTTTCATTTCAACAACATTATTTTTCATTTATATTTATGAAAAGAATCTGTATGGAATATTTCTAAAATTTCCTGTCTTTTACAAAATAAAATTTAAGTGCATCTACCGGATGGTGTTCATTCACCATAATAATGAAAATATAATGAAAAGAAGAATATTATATAATTGTTAAATCATATTTATACTCATAATTTTAGTTCTAGAACTTTGAAAGTATTTTTTACCATTAAATATCAAACAATGACCAAAAGCTCTTCGAATACTGGAGCACAATAACATCTTACGTTTACGTATTTTTCTATATGTTGTTGTTGAACAATGTCATTCCTTAATAGTTGTGTAACGTAATAATGAAAAGGATGTATGGTAGAATGTGTTCGTTGTCTTCCTTTTTTCTATTTTCTATATTTTTTTGTTCATATTAAAACTTTAATGGTCGTAATCTTTTGTATTCCATAGGATAAAAGACGCGAATTTCTGTATAGATTCTCGCAGTGTATTTTCTATGAATTGAAATATTAAAGAATATTTATTTAACATTTAATATTGGCTTTAATTAAATCGTAAATTTCATTCATACAAGAATTATTTAAACGCGTAATAGAATATAATTAACTTCATAGATTATGCGACAAAAAGTTCAATTGAATTTATTTAATAGTTTATTTACATAAAGTAAATAACCCATCGGCACATTGTCTCATCTCATCATGACTTCTAATTTTGTATTCTGAAACGTATCTTAAATATGTGTATTTACTAATAACTTGATCAAAGAAAATGATTTGAATATTGATTCTGTTGGATCACAAGTGAAAGATGACTATCACAGTCAAAATACAAAACTTTATACTTTATATTTTATAAAGGAAATATTTATTATCTACACACACAAACACACACACGCGCAAACGAAGTAATACCCGCACACAAACATATAAATTTGTGCTTCTGTATATGTAAAATTTCGAAGCTTTTACTTCATTTACCATATTTATAATTAAACAAGGGATAAGTGCTGCCATGACAGTACAGAATTAAATTGATTTAAAACTCTTATTATTTTCATGTATCTCACATAAGTTTTGGTTTTGTTGCGGGTTTTTCCTTTTATCCTTGTAATAATTATATATAAATTCAATGAAATTTATTTTCTTTCTGTTTCATCTTTTCTCCTCTTATTATTATTTCTTCGCAGACAAAACTGAAATTGAAATTCTTTTAAAACAATGATAACTTTTTATTTAAATAAAAAACAAAAAAACAGAAAAAGAAGCAGCAGCAGCAGCAAAAAGACTCAGTTTTTTTTATACAAAAAAAAGAAGAAGAAGAAAATGTTTTATATTTTAGTTAGTTGTGTTTATAATGATAACACAAGATGCTTTCGAAAATATTTGTGTTTTTTATATATTTCGTCGTCTTATACACATTTTTACTTTACTTTACTTTTTATATATTTTATACAGATTATACAAAAAAAAAATGAAAAGGTTTTCGGTATTTTATATAAAAAAAGGGAATCGTTAGGTAATTTTTTTCTCGTGTTTTCTTCTTTTTTTTCACTTCCTCTATTCAACCAATCCAAATTCTTTTCTTAGATATAATAAGAACTGAACTGACTTGTTGTTATAACAAATTTAATGTGCGAATTTGGCAGATCTTACATATAAAGGTCATAATTCAATATAATCAACGCACAAAAGAAGGAAATGATTATCGATTCTGTTCGATTCGAATTGAATAGTATATATATATGACCTAGAATAGAACCCATTAGATCCCACAATTCTACCCATGGTCGTATAAAAAAAAAAATAAAGGAAAAAAGACAAAACAAAAAACCCCTTATCTCGTTTATTTTCTTCGTAAAATATTGTAAAAAATAAAGTCATTCATTTTCTCTAGGATACGAATCTGTTTTCTCTGTTTAATTTTGGGTCGTGTATTCTGTTGGATATTTATAACAGTCCATTTTTTTTATTTCTTTTTATGGTTCAGGCAATTATTTTGTATACATATAATGTACGTTCTATCATATTTTAAGGGCAAACTGTATATAGAATATAATGTATTAAGCTACATTCACATTAAGATTTCCCATATTCTCTCATACATGACACTGTATAAATAATTGGAATAAAATGAAGAAGAATAAGCAAGAGGAAAGAAAAAAAAGCCAGCAACAAGAGTAAATTAAATACAATTAAAATTAAGAAGATTGAACGTTAATTAATTTTTATTTCTTGACCTAAAAAATAAATACATGAAGAAGACATAAATGAAGATCGAATGGTACTGAAACTTCAAAAATATATATAAAAATTTCTTTTTTCTGTGAAACGAATGAGTAAAATTGTTTTCAATTATTGATTTATATAACGACGCGCAGTTTTTATTTTCTTTAACATTTTTGATTTCTTCAACACAATGGAATACTATACTTTATTCTTGTGAAAAATTCCAATTAAATTTTACTGAAAAACATTCAATCTGATTAACTTATTATAAAAGTATACGTAATCAGTGGGAAATCATAACATTATTAGAAATTAAAAAATTCTCTCCCCCATTTTTGGGTTGAAAACATTTTAAAGATTATTTTGATTAAAACAAAAGGACGAGGTTCAACAAAATTATGTTCTTTTGATTTAAAATTTATACAAAATCTCGATTTTTAATTGTAATTTAATTTTCCATTTTTACTTAACGAATTTCTTTAATGAAATGTAATTATGCACAAAGATTTATGCCGCACATATAACAACAACAGCAACAGCTACATTCTATAGCTATGGAATATTATATATAAGAATTTCTATCTATTCTTATCCTTCCATTATATTATTTAGAAATAAAAGTATATAATAAATAAAATCATCTTGTAGGTATACACGAAAATTGTGTAACCCATTCCTTACTATCTTTTTTTTTTTTTGTGATGTAGGACAAGAAAAAGGGATACATTCTCGTTTAATTTAACATTATTTCTTTTTCTGATGTTCTTCAAATGTTAGCTATCTATATACATACTGTTGAGCACTTAAACCACTTTCTCAGTTATCTAAAGTTAAACTTGTATTTTGTACTTTTCTACTGATGTCACAGAGGTTAATACTTAAGAAACAAAACGACGATGAACAAAAAAAATCACAAATACAACAATGTTATATGTTTGGTTAAACTTCCTTATATTTATTTTTTTTTGTGTACAGCATCAAAATCATTCTCTCTCATTCTATACCAACCAACTTTGAAAGCTACAAATTGTCGTGTAATACTTGAAAACAATAAATACATTACGACAAGGATTTCTTTTTCCACGCGAGCAAATGGTGTTTCCACGTTTTTTCAGTAAAACATGTAAAACATTTAATACAATTTGGAAAAAATATTATGTGAGCTTATGTGATTTGTGTCTATTTGTATATGTATATATATATATGTGTGTATGTGTGTATGTGCTTTTATTTGTTTATAGAAATTGGTGTATTTATTTGTATAAGAAGAAGATCAATATAAATTCGAATATAAGACGAATATATATAATTATATGCAACATTATTTCTTTTTCCCCTTTAACTTTTTATGTTCTAAATGGAAAGAAGAAAAGTATATTTTCATGTATTATTTATTCAATAAAATTGTGTGTTTTTTCCTTCCAGCTACAAACATTAAAGTAAACATTTTCTGAACCATAACATTTTTCTTTTCTTTCGTCCGCAATTTAATTCACGGAAAAAAATTACATTGAATTAGTGGAATGAGAGTGGACCTAAAGTTTTGGTCTTGCACAATAATATTAAAACCTCTGCCTTTCTATATTGTAGGTTTTAGAGGTAGATAGGTCGCACACCTAATTTATGGAAGAACCTAAGACATGTTGTAAATCATGAGTGCGTGCAGCCACCCTTAATGTTTATACGAATAAAGATTGTCTGGTCTTGTTTGTTACCAGTGAGGTAGCAAAATATTTTTTTATGTGGTGTCTATTTTTACATGTGTTTCCCCTTTTCTTTTTTATATATTTATATTTACCTTCCTTTACGTGTCGACCATTTCTTTATATTATTTTATTATTATATACATTTTCCTTAGTCAATATTGACTTATACATGAAATCATGTCCGTACAGTACTCTTTATATTTTACCTCTGTAAACATTTTTCTAAATAATAATTTATTTTCAACTTTTTTTTTATCTTTTCTTCTCCCTTCATGTAATTTTAAAAACTCAAAGCCCCTTTTGAATATTTCCTATTTGTTTTGTTGTTTTTATAATTTATAAAATTCCTTTGATGGATTTTGAATCAAAAGAAATTCATTTCCTACAAAAAAAAATAGTACACGATTGCCACCCTACCACCCATTCTAACATTCGCTTGTTCTGAATCTCATCCCCTTAGTCTCTCTCTCTAAATAGAAAAAAAGCTTTAACAGGACAGACATTTTCAGTTTGTTCAATGGATGGAGTAACGATGATAGGAGTCCAAGATCCCCTTCTTCCTCTTGTAATAAATTAGACAGATTGTCTCATCAGACCTTAACTGGTATTTCGTTATTTTATTTATTTATTCGTCTCATCAGACGTTCGATTCAGTTGTTTCCTCCAATATTTAATATACACACAGTATTAATTAATAGACCCAATTAATCTTAATCAATGTCACGCGAAATTGAGTGTAAATACCTTGGAATTTTCGTTTGTCTGTATTGAAACTCAACTGAATTCTTTGATATTATATCTGTAGTTTTTGTTGGATTCCTAGAATTCAATTATCTTCAATTTATATTTAATAATTTCAATATTGAACGAAGCGATCCGTTTTAATAATTTATATTGTGTTCTTGTAAATATAATTAGTCAGAAATGATTTCATTTAAGAAAATATTTTTAATTTGTATGCATTAATTCGAGTCTTTATTTACCTAAAATTATTCACAATTTTGTAACAATATTTTAAAATTATCCAATTTCAAAGAGTTTTTAATGAAAAAATTAAATCATTATTTTAATGCTTTGTTTATTAATATTTGTGAATTTCACTCAATACAATTAATAAACATTTAAATTATTATCCTTTGCAATGAATAAATAATTAAAATAATATTATTATTATTGTGAAAAATTTTTAAAGAAAACTGGAAAACTGGAAAATCTCAAGAAATATTTAATAAAATGCGAAATTGAATAAAAATTCAAAACAAATACAAACAAATTAATTGACCACTATACTAATCAGCCACACCCAAAACCAACTGAAATTGCAATAAATAATAATTTCACAAATTATTCTAGCTTAACAGACGAGGTTTAATGCCACAAACAAAACCAAAACTATTGAAAATTAAAATTTATCCTTAATTCAGATGATATGAAACCACAATGAAAATCAATTCTTTTTAGTTTCATACAGTGAAACACAAATACATTCACTCAAAGTGAAACTAGAAAATGATACAAAATGTATCTATTCAAATTTCTATTTATTTTCAAAATGACATGAGAATTAAATTCAATGTTCAAATTCTCATTTTATCAATTCATATGAAATCAAATAATACAATCTGAACACAACAAGCGTGTGTCAATAATATTCATATACGCAGAGCGTAGGTATATAGTCTTCATGACTACATTTTGTCACTAAGGATTGAATTGAGTACTTTTGATTTCATAACCTCGTATATGTCAGACGATTTATATGCAAATGTACTTTGAATTCAAAAACAAAAATTCCTTTGGGAATAGCAGCGAAAAATACAAAAAGAAAAAATAAAGGATAAAAGTTTCATATAGCAATTCAAGCAGAGTGAAAAATTGAAAATAATTGTTGAGTTGAATAGCCTATGGGGAAGCTTTTGTACCCTGGGATTTTTTTTATGTTATTTTGTTGCACTTCAAAGAATATTTAGAACAAAAGATAATTAATTATATTCCTCTTGTTTTTCCTTAAACATAAAAAAAAAACAACGTACAAATTTCAGATAAATTTGCATATTTTAAAAAAGTCTTTAAAATCCATCATAAAAGAAAAACATTAAATATTTTCAAAAGTTCATAATATTAAATGAAAATATTCTAAACAAATTAAAATCATGTCCAAACATAAATTTCTTAAATTTTTTTACCCCCAAGAATAAAAAAAAAAAGAAAAAAATTACAACTTTTCTTCAAAAATTAATAAACGGAAAATTTCACATTCCCAAACATAAAACAATAAATCATGTGATTTCTACCGCGACAAGCCAATCCCATAAATTCTAATAACGATCGTAAAGTGATTTATATACAAATGCCCTGTTCTCGTCTGATGTTACAACAAGAAACCAAAAAACGTTTTATTATTAGCAAACGGAATTCAACCCCTTTCCTCCCATATATTTATTTTATTATTTTATTTTAACTTCTACACAACTACAATATTTTCCCACTGAAAATCTAAGAAATAATTTCTTGTATTTTCCTACACAGTCGTCGCATGTAGAATTTAGAGCCAAACCCCCTCTCTGTCTTCTTGTCAAAATTGGTCCAACATTTCAACGATTATTCTTAAAACAATTTCAATTAACTTTCTAATATTTTTCTTTCAAGAATTTTGAGCTTTTAGATTTTCCGTTTTTTTTTTCTACATTCATAATAGTGACAATGTTTTCTATAGGGTAAACATGACTAACGGCATACACTCTACACATAAAGACAGAAAATACAAAAAACATTCTAGACATGGATTAGCAGGCACTGTTGAGTTGAGTTTGCATCTTCAGCACATCCCATTCCACTCATTTGTATTAGGTGCTTAAAAAATACAAAAAATATTTTATAAAAGGTTTTGAACAGGATGAAGTTAAGTAATTCTTAAACATTAATGTTGATGATAAATTTTCATAAGATTTGTTTGTTTTCCCCTTTTTTGTTTGTTAAGAAAAGTGAACTATGATTTTTTTTTATTCTTCATTTGTGAAACAAGAAAGCAAAGATCACCGCTTAAACCAATTGAAAATGATCAATTCAGTTTATATTCTTGTTCTGAAATTGTAATTAAATTTTATTTTACAATCCAAAATGTGCCTCACAAAACAAAATTCTTAAAAAAATATATACTCATGTGAACCACAAAAAAAATGAAGCACAATTTACTGATAATTAAAACTGAATTAACACTCTGGTAAATTATTAAAACGTGGGAAAATTCTCACATTGATTTGCCAAAAATTTTGCTAAGAGGAAAAACAATTACCATATAGTAATGACAGCAGTTGGCTTAATATTAAGGTTCATACCAGATAAACATAATCACACATACTATATGAAGGATTTAAGTTGAATTTAGAATTTGATGTGACTAAATGAATGTGTAAAAAGATTATCTCTTTAAATATATATCCTTATATTGTACACACTTTCATTATATTACACAACAAAACTTAATGTTTACAAAAACAAAAATTCTACATTTTCCCAACCTAAATAAAGTGATGGATTCTATTTTTCTTTTAATTTTCTTACTTCAATTTATTTTCATCAAAAAAAAAAAAAAAACAAAAAAGGAAAATAGAAAAAGAAGAAAATAATAAAAAAAATAAACAATTTAAAATCGATTTGTATCATCTCCTTATAGAAATATACGTTACATTTGGACTAAGTTATTTACTTGATGACAACAATAATGAATGCTTTCAATTTGCTTTTAACTAAATGACGGAAATAAACTATTTACTTTGTGTCTCTTTATTTGCTTCGAAAGAATAAATTATATAATGGAGTAGGCATATAAAAGTACCTAAAGCACAGTAGACATATGCAAACATATGTCTCTCTCTCTACCTCTCTCTCTCAGTGTCTCTTTCTATATATACACAAATAATCAAGTCTTATATTTCTAAAACTTTAACAATCCTAAGGGAAAGAAAAAAAAAAGTTTGTTATATAATCAAGTAACATTATATATATACTTCTAGTTATATACTTGTTATATAAATAATATAAAACTTTTATAATGATTATAAAATATTTAGTTAAAAGAGGGGGAAAAAAAAGAAATAATTGTACTGAGTTAAACTGAAAAACGTGAAAATAAAGAAAATAAAATAAATATAGAAAATAATGAGTGCAGAAGGATATGCATTTAACCCCAATTTAGTTTTATCGTCGTACATAAACTAAAACATTTGTTGCACGCAACATTAGAACATCTCAATCTTCAAAAAAAAAAAAACACTACCCCTTAGCTTCATCCCTTTATCCAACCCACAAACGACATTGATGTCGGTTGCTTTAAAAAAAAAAACAGTTTATTTTTTCTTTTTAAGTTGACCTCATTTCCGTTTCCGCTCGTTTTCTAATACATTTTTCATGTAAGTGTGTTACGTTATACCTACGTACGTAAAAAAAAAATAAAATAAAAGGGGCAAACATTTTTATATCTTGATTCCATTTAGATTTGATCATAATAATAATATTTGAAGCTACAGATGCTCTAATGTGACGCATCATAAATCAAATCGTCCAGCATCTGGTAAGGTTTTTATGTTTACACAATTTACCATAAAAAATGTTGAATATTTGGCCCCTTTTTGCTATTATACCACAAACATTTTAAAGAAGTCCAGTTCATGTTTTAAGATAGCTTGAACACAATTTGTTTTTTGTTTGTTTGTTTTCATTGAGAATTCACTTTATCATCTATACAATGGTGAACGATTTTTAACATCAGATATAGGTATAGAACCAAGGTTCTTGGAAAACAATTTACACAGTCGGCCACCTCTTTAATGACCCCATTTATACCATCCAATTTTACTGCTTCATATAACACAAATATATAGCACGATGTTAAGGATGAATACAAATTTAAAAACATTTCGTTGATGGTCTTATCATTTGCAATATGTGCGTCAGTATATATATATATGTAATATGTATATACTTTTTTCTTTCATATAAATGAGAACTCAATGTAACATCGTTTGTCTTAACATTTTTTTTTTCTTTTTCCTTTATTTTTTTATAAATTTAAACGCCGGGAATTTTGTCGATTTAAATGCGTTTAATTTAAAACGATTAAGGCGATAACAAAAGACTTAAACACTCAATTATACCGTCATTATCACTTTTAGAATAATTATGGTTGAGGGTTCAGATTAATGACAATGTTAATTCTTGAAATTATATATATATATATATATATTATATATGTATGTATGTATGTATGTATGTATGTATGTATGTATGTATGTATGTATGTATGTATGTATGTATGTATGTATTTGTATATATTTATATACATATACATATAAATATAGGGTGTTTGCGGGTTGATGGTTGACATTTAATATAGCAAATATATTTATGAATAAATGTTATAAAAGATTATATGTTACATCAAAATATTACGTTTAAAAGATTATTTTCATAGTTGTAAATTAGATTTTTTTTTGGAAAAAAAATTCTTTCAAAATAATTATTAAAAACAAAAAAAAAACAACAGAATGGAATATATAGTTTAGATTATGAGGATGCCTCTGTTGTAATATAGAAAATATCCTTGACATATATATATAATTTTGTACGTTTACAGGATTTTAACCAAATATAAATATTTTGTCACATTTTAGTGCTATATAGAATCTAATTACATTTTGTGACTGTTAAGATTAAATAATATAAAAGAAATATGGATGTGTATGTGTGAGAATGTACATGCGTATATATATATATATATATCTTAATTATAACTATGTGTAAAAACAAGTGAAGATGAACCCAGGGGAAATTTTAAAATTCTGTTCTATATAAACTAAGATGTTATATGTAAGAGTACACACATAGTGTCTCTGTTTGATGTAACCAAGACGTATATATATATATACTCGTACTCTGTATAATACAAATGTATATTATATAAAATACAAACAATTTACATAATAAATAAGGATTCCATCGTCTACATATATATATATATACTTAAATATAAATTTTAAGAGCACGTGTCACATGTGGCATTTTCAAATAAAATATAATCGCGTTTTGAATTTTAAAAGGATGCGTGATTTAACATTTGATGCGTATATATTCTATATGTAATACGAAATATATTTATATATATGTGAATTTATGTCCTCTCTATATTAGTTTAATTTTCTAAAGAACAATAATTTTTAAATTGAAGAAAAAACATATACACTAAATGATCTATGGATATAATATGTAATCCTTAATTATATTACTTAATACTTGTTCATCCAAATAATAAATGTCCTTCAATAAAAACCAATTGAGATGAGTATATATTTAATTATTGTATATCATTCATAATTAATGTATTTACACAAGTAAAATCGAAAAAGAGAAGAAAAAGAAAAAAAAAATAATATGAATAAAAGTTATAAGAAAGAAATCGTCACCGTATTCTTATGTGACCTATATATACTTACCTTTAACTAACTAACTCTTATATACAATCTTTAGATATAAATATTTAACCGCATTATCTATGCGGCAACAGAAAAAAAAAATACATATAAAACATTTTCTGTGATAAAATCCCACGCGGTATTATCCTATTATATTTAATTATTATAAGTTTACAACTAATACAAAAACTTTTACTGAAAAACATTCAAAAACTTTTTTTTTCATATTTTATTAAAGATATATTTTTTTTTTTTTTTATTTTATTTTGTTTTATTGAACTTTCTTATTGAAGGCCCAGAAGCTAAATTTATACACATATATATATATATATATATAAATTAAACGAGGTATAATATCATAATTAATCAATTGTGCATAATCTTTTGCCTTGTTATCCATTAAACTTTATTTTATAATAATAATATTCTATAAAAGATAATGATAAACTCTAACTTCATAAAATATCCTATACATAATTTTTTCTATACACTCGATATACTAGAATTTTATTCTAGTAATAATATCTATATACTGATGCTGTGTGTAAAGGATAAGAAATTATTATGATCTAATATTTTCTCTTTCATTTTATATAATAATGTTAATCAGTTTATCCTTTTTGTTTCATGTATTTTTTCCCCTTTCTTTCTTTCTTCCTTTCTTCCTTTTTTTTCATGATCTTAATATTATACTTTCAAAGATTCTTTATACACAAATATATATATATATATATATATATACACACACACATAGTTATATATGTATTTTATAATACACCTAAAATCCATTATTATTTTACAAAGTTTTAATATAATTTGAAAAAGTTAAATACATTTGGGAATAATACAAAATTATTATAATTATAACAATTTTGTGATTAATTTATTTGATTTTAATTGTTTTGTTGTTTTTGTTGTTGTTTTTATTGTTGTTAATTTTTCTTTTTCTTAAATTCGAATATATTAGAATAAATGTTTGATGATTATTTTTCATTCTTTCAATTTTAATAATTAATTTATGATTGATGAAAATACTTTAGGAAATAGTTAATTTTTATTGTAGTTAGTTATATAATATTTTATTATGTAAATTAAATTGTAGAACAAACCTTTTATGAGCTTTTCTTTTTCATCAAACACCACACCACACCAAACCATCACCAACTTCTCATTAGCCCTCATATGAATTACTTTTTAATTACAATAACAAAAATATTATTCAATTAAAATGTGAAAAGACTTTTAATTTATAATACAACAACAGAATTAAGTGAGATTGATGTATTATTTCAGTATTCAAAACAAAAATTCAAATGGTAAAGGTCTAACAGCAAAAATATCTTATGGGTTGGAATTTTTTTCCCAATAATACTGGTACATAGAAGGGAAGTTATTATTTTATTTTTATGACGAAGAAAATAGATATTCAAATGTTACGTCTTAGCAGAGGATCCTGGCATTGGGCGACACCAAAACACTTAAGCAAAAGATTAAAAAAAGACACAATAAAAAATATTGAAATTAAATTCAAAAATTATAACTTTTTTTTTTTTTTCATTTTTGAAAAACAATTTTTAAATTTTTTTTTATTTTTGTAATTTTTTCTTCTTATTCTTTTTTTTTTTATACATTTTCCTTTTCATTTCATTTCATTATTTAATCTTTTTTATTTAACTCTTAATTATAATATTATTAAATTTCAATTAAACTTTATTAATTACATTTTAATTGAATTAGGAAATTTTCTATGAATATTTTATGATTTTAAGACAATTATAATTGATGTAATTGAAGAAGAAGAAAAGAAAAATTTTATTTCTTCCTTTTTATATTTATCTAAGATTCATAATTTATAATTAATTCATTTCAAACAATTCTTTTTTTGACCTTTGTCCCTCATCTTATAAACTAGACATAATACTCTACTATACGTATATACTTTTTTTTGTTTCTTTGTCTTTTTAATACTTTTTGTTTTAATTTAATTTCTTTAATTTTTATTTTATAATTTTAATTATTTTGTAGTGTTTTTTTTAAACATTTTTCTTTTGGTTGGTGCACTTTTTTCTTTGCAATTTTGCATTTTTAATTGAAGGTATAATTTTTCTTCTTCTTATGTTTGTTTTAATTTAGTAAGTCTCGAAAATATTTTTATATAATTATTATTTATTTATTTATTTATTTAAAATTGTTTTTTTCTTTTTATTTTTAATTCAAGAATAAGGATAAATTTAATTTTAATTTTTAAATGTAATTTTTTTTTTTTTTGGTTTATTTTTAAATATGGATTTTTTAAAGTTTATTATTATTTGATCATCGGTAATTTATATGTGAATAAAAGTTTGTAATTATGGGAAACTTATTTTACGATAATTAGTAGTATAGGAACATAATAACATTAATCACATTTATGCCAAAATATCGGTGCTTCTTTATTTTCATTTCCAAATTCAATTCTCAATTCTTTTGCTAAAATTTTAGTGCAAATTTTTCCAATTATTCGATGTTGGTTATTTAAAAAATACAAACTAAATATTCTTTGGCAAATGTGTGTTGAGAATTCTTGTATTAATCAATTGGTACCTATAAACGTACACTATGTCGTCTAACATATTCAACACATTCAAAATGATTCATTTTTGTTTCTTTTCTTTTTTTTTTTTTTGGGATTACATAATAAAATATCCGATGATTATTACAAATTACGCAATATTATAATTAATGATATAATTTTATTAGTTTTTAGTTTTAGTTTGTCTATTTAAATTATTTTCTAATCAATATTAGTTTTTTGAATCACTTTGACTATTTTGTGAATCAACATGTAGACAAGTTGGTATTGCATTTGACCATTTACCATTACGTAAACATTTTAACATTTTGGCACCACGTAATTCTAATCCAGCATCACATGTAAACGTAATACTTTCACCAATTGCATAATAAAATTTAACAGAAGACATTCGTCCACTTATAGCTGTTCCAGGATATGAACATGCTTGGACACCTACAATTTATAACATAACATTTAAATATATCAATTCATAATTTTATTGTTTGTATTATATAATAATAATACATTTTGGCAGCCCGCCCGACCAACGGCCATTATCCTGGCATGCTATAATTGGTTGTCCTTGCATCATATATTCTGGATTACAATTAAATTGGACAACATCGCCAGCACGATACGGAGGTGATCCTTGTGCATATCCATTTTGGGGTGCACCTGGATTATCACATGTTACTTCTAAAATAAAATGTATAGAAATTATAAGAAAGTTACTAAAAATTACCATAAACGTGTTGTTATTTAAAAACTTACCAACACAAGTAGGAAAAGGTGATGCCCATTCTCCGGATGGTAAACAAACTGATTCTGAAAGACCACGTAATCCAAATCCTGATGGACATGAAAAAGCAGCTCTTCCACCAACTTCTCTTGATAAAATGGATACTCTTGGTGAGGATCCGTTCATTGGTGTCATTGATATGTCACCACATTCAACACTTTCACAAACAGGAAGTGGTGCACTCCAATTACCACTAGGAAGACAAATTAATTCCGATGCACCAATTAATGCATTCCCATTAACACAAATTAATGTAACACGTGAGCTCATTTTAGTTTCAGTTGAGCTTAATGTTAATCCTCGACGACCAGGTATTTCTGGACAATTCACTGCTTTAACAACGACTTCAACTGAATGTTCATGACGCGCTGGTGTCTGACAGGTATATAATCCAGAATCCTCTTCAACAGCATGGAAAATACTCAAACGATATTCAAGCTGTGCATCTCGGCCATCTTCTGTCACCCATCCTTCTGGATATTTTCTATAATCATGGGTAACATTCCATTTTGGATTACCAAAACGTCTCATCCACAAACATTCCATATGAACAGTTGTCCCAGGATAGACAATCAATTTCCCATCATTACTTTGAGCAATTGGTCCACTTTGATGACGAAACAGTACTGTGGGTGGTTTATCCACTAAAGGGAAAACATAAAAATTATTTTACAAATCAAAAACAAAATAATTTACGAATGTCCTTACTCGCATAATCATTTTCTTGATTTAAACCATAACAAGTAGGCTTTTGTCCACTCCATTCAGAATGAATACATGATCTAACAGTACTGCCATACATTGCATATTTCCCAATATCTAAACATCTGTAATTAATTATCAAATATAATCAATCTATTTTAATTATTAACTATAATAGAAAATAGTAGAAACCTATGTAAATCTTTTTAATAAGTTTAGTGAAATAACAAAAAAAGAATATCTATCATTATATCTAACAAAATCCCCTATATATTTATACCAAATACCATAAACCTAACGACAATAACCAAATCATCAAACAAATTTCTATTGACACATCCTGCACCATACAGATTCAATTTAAATCCAATTTTCCAATCTACTGACTATCAATAAAACATCTCATAGAACTTAAAACCTATTGGATTGAAGTTTTTAAATTACATTATTTTTCTTCTTCTTTTTCTTTTTATATTACAGAACATTAAATATTTTTCCAATCAACTTTTCCACCTACATTGAGTTCTATCACCCATTTTATTTTATTTTCCTTTTTTTTCTTTATTTTGTTATCGATATAAATTTATATTAGATGAGAGTACTCATGCCATTTCTTTCTACTATTTTATTTTATAAAATGGAAAAAAATAAAAAATCAGTTTTAACAAGACTTTCAACAATGAATGAGCTAAAAGAAAATCTTGAAGAAATTTTTAAACGTATGAAACCATACCGTATTAAAATAACTGATTTAAAATCTATAAAGAAACAAAAAAAAATTTGGACATCAAAGGAAAAAGAAAAATTGATTGGTTTTTTGTGTTTATTAATGGGATTACTATTTTGGAACAAAGAACTTTTTACAAATGATAAAGTAAATAAGATTTTATATTTAAGTGATTTTTATTTGATTAAAAAATCAAATTAAATAAAAATATTTTTCTCTTTTTTTGTTTTAGTGTTTTATTGAAATGCCAACTGAACTAAATAAAGCTTTTCGTTCACCTGAGAAATGTGATTTTTGTATGGGAATTAAAGAGGCAAAACGATTAGAAAATATTTTACCAAATGAATTTGAAGAAAAATATGCATATAGTGGTTATCCGTCTGTTGTTACCGATGCCATGACTAATTGGACAGCACCACAAGTATTTGATTTCTGGTATTTTAAGGATGTTTATGAAAATGCAAAACGAAAACGTAAAACATTAAATTGTCAGTTTTTCCCATACAAATCAGGATTAAAAAATTTATATGAAGCTTTAAGTATTAGTGACAGTCGTGTAAATTATGAAGAAGGAACAGATCCCTGGTATTTTGGATGGAGCAATTGTAATCATGAAGTGGCAAAAATACTTCGTCAGCATTATAATCGTCCATATTTTTTACCAGAAACATCGGAAAATAACGCAGTTGATTGGATTTTTATGGGCGGAACTGGTATGGGAGCCCACATGCATGTAAATTAAAAGCAACTTTATCGTTTTTTTTGTATTGAAAATAATAAAATATATTCCTCATTTAACAAATAAAAGGTTGACAATGTACGACTTCCATCTTGGCAGGCCCAATTGAAAGGATCAAAAGAATGGATTTTGGCGCCTCCACCTGAATGTTACTACAAATGTAATTTCTTTAAGGTTGTTGTTAATCCAGGTGAAATAAGTAAGTTATTTTTATTCATCAAATTAATTTTCTATTGTATTACGTTAAAATTTCTAATTTTATTGATTTTAGTTGTTTTGGATACAAACAAATGGTATCACCAAACAAATATTCTAAGTGGAGAAATTAGCGTGACAATTGGAGCGGAATACGATTAAATTTGATTGTTAAATAATAAAAACTTGTAATTGAATTTATTAATAAATGAATAAATAGCATGAAACATAACACTAAGTATTACCTTGATATAATTGTTGCTCCTGGTGGAAATTCAACAAGTTCCTCTCTTATTTCTAGGTCATTATAAAAACTAACGATATGTGGTTCATTATTTCGGAACAAGCAGGTACCATTTGCTGCAAATTAATAAGAAAACAATATTGAATGGAATTTCTCTTTATAAAAAAAACATGTATACTCACCGCAATTAAGTGATCTTCCTATCCAGGAACCATCTTCACAAATAATTTTCCATGTTGACCTTTCACCAGCACTACTTGATATGCAATTAAAGAGAACTTCCGTTCCGGATGGAAATCCATTATCATGTTCTACTATTTGTTGTCCATCACGATAAATTAATGATCCTTGTACTCTTGTCGGTTGACCACAATCCCGGCCATTGTAATTCTCATCAGTTTGAATAATATTCTCATTTCGGTGAATATCTGAACTTTCAAGATAGTCTTCTCTTGATTTACGAGATGCAGATGAATAGCCACAGTTTATATTCAGGGGTGATAAAGAACCAAGATCACAATCTAAAATATGTTTAATTCAAAAAAGGAGAACCCTAGGAATAAAGAATTAACAAACCCATTTGAATCGGCGCTGTATTTCCTGAATTATCACAATGAACAAAAACAGAGCTGCCATGAGCAATTGTCAATCCAGCTCTATAGCCTCCCTAAAATAAAATTAAACAAATTGTTGCAATATTATCACAAATCTCAAAGTAGAAGAGATATACAAACCTGGTAGCTAATATTTGGAATTGATGGTAAAATGCATGGGCCTGGAATACATTCAGGTAGCGCTGGTACTGACCAATCACCATTCCAACATTTTAAATGATGTGGTCCTTGAATATTATAACCTTCATTACATTGAAATGCAACCATTTGACTATTATCAATTTCTGTCAAAGGATTTAGTGAACTTGAATCTGGTTTTGGATTTGACATTGAAGGATCAGATTGAAGGAAAAAGTAATTGCCATTTTCTGTTATTGGAACCGAACAAGGTGCTAAAATGAAAATATGATGTGAATAAAATTTAAAGTACAGTTTTGATAAGCTGAATACGGACACATTAAGCACATTGGTCTCATGGGCTTCCATCTCCCTCTAACACATTTAGATGTTCCATTTGGGTTTAATAAATTTAAATTATATCCTTTACTGCATGTTGCTTTTACAATTGTTCCAGCACTCCATTTTTCATTTGGATCTTTTCCTGGTCGTACAATTTCGATTTCCATATAAACTTCATCAGGAATTGATTCACATGGTCCTTTTGGTCTATTTTTTTTATTATCGTCAACATCACTTCCCTCATCAGCATCATAATGAACTGCAGTATGATTGGTATTTCCTCCCTTTCGATTATTTTTTCTTTCTCTCTCTCTTGTGCCGCCACCACCACCACTACTTCCACGTCCTTCATTATCATTTTTTGCAGCACTTCTTTTTCTTCGTACAATTTGCAATTTTAATTGAGCAATTATCGATGAAATATTTCGTACCTTATTTCCATTTTCTGTATGTTCAACTAACCGACCCTCTTTTTCACGATTATTATTGTATTCATAGTCATTATTATTATCAAATTTTTGTTGATTTAAATGAAAATGATTTTTAAAGAATTGTGAATTAAATGTATTATCATTTGAATGAAATGGTATTTGTTCATTTATATTTGGTATTGCAATTGGAATAATATCAACATTTTGTTCAAATTCAGGATGAAGACGCCCTATTTTAAGTAATTCTTCATCATTATATTGATTATTGTGTATTTCTTTTTCATCATCATTTATAAAATCATTACCTAAAATACGTGTTTTGTGATCACGTGTCGCTTTATAACGTGCTAAAAATTCAGGACTATCATATGTATTATGCCAACGTCCATCCTGAATTTTTGAATTATTTTGATTATTATCATTTGATACATAATTTCCCATTGTCTCATTTCTTAATTTATGATAGCCAAGTAAATTTTTTACATAACTTTTATATTTTTCTTTAATTTTATCATAATAACGTGAATATGCTTTTTCTATTTCAGATAATTCACGACGTTGACGATTTAAAACATTATTTAATTCCGATGAAACACGATAATTATTATCATTATTTTTTCGTTTCATACGAAGAACAGGATAAAATTCAAATAATTTATTTTCCATAGGTCTTCCACGATAATTCACTTTTTCAATTGTTCCTCTTTTATTTCGTTTTTCAATCACTTCATCATCTAATCGATTTACTTGATTTAATTGATTCAAATAACGATAATATTGCAATAAATAATTTCTACGACTATTTAATAATTGTGGTAAAACTGATCGTCTTCTTCTGTTCCATCTGAGTCGTGGATGTTGACCTGGAATACAACTACAAGATACAACAAAAAATATATAATTGTGTATTTAAAGATAAAGATATTTAATATTTCATTTATACGTGGGCAATTCTATTGGACTCCATTTTCCACCAACACATGTAGCTCCTGGAGGACCAATACCAAAAACGTATCCTTTATCACATTCGTACATAATTTGTTTATTATTAATAACTTTTTTCACGTACGGTCGATAATCATAAAGACCCATATTTCCAACAAGAAGAACTTTTCCGTTTGCAATGTACCCAGGGAATTGACAATAAACTGAAACAGTTAAATGAAGCCATTAAAATATATTAGATTTTATTCCATTATATACGCAAGAATAAAAAAATAATATAAAAACCTTCTTGACATAATGGTGTGTCACCAGTCCAATTCCCAAATGAGCAAGTAAGAACATATTCATTTGGATCTGTTACTTCTTTTCCACCAATTCCTGTTAAATTAAATCCATCTTTACACTTAAATCTTGCTTTCATACCATGTTCAGTTTTTGGCGCTAAAACCATTCCATTTTTAGGTGTTCTTGGCATGATCTTGCATCTGGTAAATATATATTTTAGTTGTTGTAAGAAAAGTTAATTTTATTTTATTGTAAAACAGACCTTGCTGGAACACATCTTGGTATTACACTCCAAGTACCATTATTACAAGTAGGTGGGGATAACGATGATAATGGAAATTCATAATGTTCATCACATAAAACTTCTAATGATGTTCCATGTTTAACTTTGGTAATGGGCCCAATTATTGGTGGCGCAAGAGTTGTTGTACCATTTATATCGATTTCAATATCAATTGGATTAACAAGTCCTTGTGAAATTGTTGGTACAACACAAGGAGCTAAGCATTGTGGAACAGGATAACGCCATTTTCCATCAATTTGGCAAACAGTTGATGTATGACCAGTTAATAGCATTCCTGGATGGCAACGGAATATAATGCTAGCCCCAAGACCAGTTCCACTTTCAATATTTTCAAGCCAACCATTATAAAGTGTACCCGGATGACCACAATTTATTTCTACAATTATTTAGAAATTATTATTAAATTTATTCAATAATATGGCACCGCTCTATACCTTTACAAACAGGAATGGAACCACTCCATTTTCTATCTGCACCACATCTACGTGAACTCTCACCAATTAATGTAAATCCATATTTACATTCATAGCTAACAACGGAATTGTAGGAGCAACTTGTATATATTGCCTTACCATTTTTAGGATTTTCAGGTGGAGGACATTGTACCGCAGTTACCACTGAAAAATAATTCAGTGTAAAGAAAAAAAACTTGTTATTAATGGGAGGGAATTCGGAATAGTTACCGCAAAAATTATAAGGAATAGAAAAATAGGTAAAGAAATAGAAAACATAAATGGAAATAAAACAAATTTTTAGTTTTTCTTTTTTTTTTCAATGCGGTAACTATTATTTTATTATTCATAAATTATATTTTGAGTTAAAGTTTACATAATTTTTTATATTTTCTTTTATTCGCGATAAGCTGACATCTATATAATACCTAAATATTCTTGTAGCTGCGAAGCGAATATTTATTTCTTTTTTCTTTTTTTAACAAACATTTTCATTTTTCTTTTTTTCTTTTTGTTTTTGTTTATAATTTAAATCAAGCGGCTATATGGGAATTTTTAAAATTTTAATATTCGATTTTTCTTCAATAAATATATATTTTTTTTATTTTATTTAAAGTTTTTTTTCATAAATGAATTAAATTGAAATAATAATGTAACCACCAGAAAAAATAAGATTAGAAATTAAAAACTTAAACGTTTAAAAAATAAATATTCTACTCACAAACACAACTGGGAAGTTCCTTTGGTGACCAAGCGCCATCAGCTTGACAAAAGCGTTCCTGTTTTCCAACTAATTCATATCCTTCACCGCAATGATAAGTAATACGACAATTAAATGTGTAGCATTCTCCGGCATGCCATCCATGAGCTGACTCAGATGGCAGTCCACATGAACGTGCTATTAGAATTAATACAATAAGAAATTGTTATAAATGCACAATTCAGATTAAAATTTGTAAAAGCTCATACGTTCACATGAAATATCTGGACCATACCAACTGGCACGGCCATCAATGGCTAAACATTTTGAACGTGGAAACCCATTTGTAACATATCCAGTATGGCAATGATATTGTACTGTTGAATCAAGATCAAACGTTGCCTGCTCTGGAAGTGCTGAATGTCTGGCATGATCAATATTTGGTGGTGTAAGACAATAAACTGTGAAGAGGAAAATTTATGCTAAAGAATTACATGCCGAGGATAAATATAAATAAGAACAATATACTATTTTGTTTGCATGCTGGTTCAGTTCCAGCCCATTTTCCATCTGCTTGACATAACCTACTCTGAAGACCAACTACATGATACCCATGTGGACAAGTATATGTTGCTCTTGCACTAAAATGGCGTCCAGATAAAGTTACTGTACCAAGTGCTGGCTGTTCTAATTCAGGACATTCCCGGTCTGGTTTAATACAAGACATTCCACATGCACCATCACATAAACACTTCTTTTTCTTACTCTTACAATCTTCATCGGATGAACATTTTCTTAAGCATTTTTGTCCCTATATAATTATATCTTGCATTTATAAATTATTTATATGATTTTATTATGTTTGTGTTACCAATAAAGTTGCCTGTTCCTCATCTCTAGGACATTCTGTTGATGGAGAATTTCTAGGATTCTTGTATACTCGTCCATCATCATCAGCTTCAGATGAATCATCTTCATCTTCAAAATCTTCTTCTTCTTCAGTTGTTGGTTCTGTTACAGTTGGCACAGAAAAACCTAAATTCGATTAAAATAAAAATATAATTCCAAAAATAAAAAATGAAAAATGAAAAATGAAAATAAACAACATTCTCTCCTCCTACGCTCAAAATTCTAAACACATGTTTTACGCGTTTTCATTCATAAACAAAAACATTTCATAAAGTAAAAAATACAACTCAAAAAATTCCATCACGTTTTCATTTATATAAGGGGATGATTTTTCTATTTTTTTTCCAGCCCAACCACCCACCACAACCCATTCTAAAACTCAAACCATTTGAAAATTAAAGAAAGGAAAAAAACCAACAACTCACCCTTATCAACCAAAATGGCAGCAAGGAGTATCCAGCAAATTAAATTTTTCATAATGTATTTAAACAATTTAATCGATGATTATTTCTTATAAAAACATATTTAAATTGTTCTTTGAATTACAACAAACACATTGACTAACATGTCAATATCAGTTAATTCCGTTTTTCTTGTTTAATTTTAACAAAAAAACTAGACACAAAATTTTCACGGCACTAATTAAATGAAAATCTAATACCTTATAAAGATTTCCAAGAAAATCGAATGGAAAATTGTCGAAAAAATATAATGTGGTGACATCTTTACAATATTTCATTGTACTAAAATTTATTTTATTCTTTGTTAATGATTTTCCTATATGTGAACCATTTACAAATTATATGGGGAAAATTGATTTGAAAATGAAAATGGAAATGGCAATAGAATTAAAATGAAAGTCCTACAAAAAACTGTTGAATTAAAGAAACGTTATAGAAGATTTTCGGAAAAATAAATTTATTAGAAATATAATTTAAATAGAAAATTCACAGAGTACATTAAAAAAATTGAAATTAATTTAAATGAAATTCAACATTTTCTTTTGTTTTTTTTTTGTTTATTTTAAATTTTGTCACAAACCAAAAAAAAATAAAACAAAAAAGAAATAAAAAATTAAAAACTTTTCTTCAAATCAATTCAAGAAAAAGTGGTGCAATACAAATAAAAAATAATTTTAGTTGAAAATATAAACGCAGAGTAAAAATTAGTAAAATTCATTTGTTTGTTTTTTTATTTTGTTTTGTTTTTGTTTTTGTTTTTGTTTTAAGATTTCTAAAAACTACTTTTTTTTTTTGTTTTTTTTTTTTGTTGAACACACATTTATATAAATTAAATTAGAGAAATTCTTATAATAATTTTTCTTTCCTTTCATTTTTATGATTTTAATTAATTAATTTTTTTTTCATTTGTTGGTTTTGTTTTTTTTTTTTTACATTTTTTTTTTATTATAAATTTTTTTGTTTTTTAATAAGAGTTTTTCACATAAAATATAGACATCAAAAAAATGTTTTACAATAATTATTTATATAGTTGGTAGAATTTTAAGGGTAAGTACAATTAATTTTTATTTATTCATATTTTTTTTTTTTTGTAGTAATTTTTTTTTGTTTTTCTTTTTTTGTTTTTAATTTAAATTTATATTTTTATTTTTAATTTTTAATTTTTTTATATTTATATTTAAAAGGTCCAGCCTTTGTATCTCATACCAGATGAGTAAAAAGTATTTTATAGTTTTATTTTTTTTAATTATTTTTTCATTTAATATATTTTTTTTTTTTTTTTTGTTTCCTAATAATCAATAATTAATTAATTTGTAACTCGTTTTCATTTGTTTTGTTTTTTTTTTTTGGTTCTCTCTTCTTTTTTTTTTTTGTTTGTTTTTTATTCTTTTTTAATGTTTAAATATTTTATTTTATTTTATTTTTAATAATGCTAATTGTTAATTGTTAATTTTAAAATGTATAGGTAGAATAGGTAAATGTTTAACTGAAATTTGTTGTTTGTTGTTTTTTTAATTTATTTTACTTTAGAAGAATTTGTATTTTTTATTTTTTGTTTCATTCATTTTGACAACGATTATACAATTTTTTTTTTCTTTGGTTACTTTTGTTGTTGTCTCTTTATTTTATTTTTGTTGTTGTCTCTTTATTTTATTTTTGTTGTTTTTGTTGTTTTTACTTTATTTTGAATTATTTTTGGTTGCTTTGGTTTTGTTGTTTTTATTTTTATTTGGTGAATATAATTTTTAAGAAATGTCAAATGTCATTTTTAATTATAATAATAAAGGTACGATATAATTTTTATAGTTTAATTGGCGACATAATGTTTTTAAATTAAAATTTGTAAAATTCTCTCATCCATCTAATAGGTTATCCTTCTATCCTTCTATACCCCCCCCCCCCTCAACCCTTTTTTAATCCGATTCTCTATATTATTTATCCCTTTAGTATAATTTATACCCAACGGATAAATAAACGCACGTGTTTCCTCTTAATTCTATAAATCTACATTTTTTTGGTTTTAATTTTAAAAATTTTTGAATGAAATGGGATTATAATTTATTTATTTTTAATTTAGAGTTTTCTTTTTTTTTTAATGAATTTGTTTAATTATAATTTACTTTTTACTTTGTTTGTTTTTTTTTTTTTTCATTAAAACCTAAAAAGTCTTTTCAAAAAATTGTTACATTTACTTTAAATATTTTTCTTTGTTTTTTTTTTTTTGTGTTAATTTTCTTAAATTTTTTTTTTTTTTTTTGCTTTTTATCTTTATACTTTAATTTAGTTTGTTTTTTTTTATAAGACGACAATATAATATTTGAGCGTTTAAAAATTATTTCGATTATCGCAAGTTTTTTCATATAATTTTTTTTTCTTCTTCTTCTTCTTCTTCTTTTTCTTCTTCTTTAATTTAAATATAATTGTTGCATAATTAAATTATATTTTCTTTAATTATTTCTTTATTATTCATTTGTTGTTGTTGTTGTTGTTGTTGTTGTTTTTTTTTTGCTAGAAAAATTATAATGTGAAAAAAATAAAGAAGAATTTTTAATAAAAATTATTTTATTTTAGAAATTTTTTTTTTGTAATTTAATTTTAAAGCGTTTTTTTTTTTTTGTTAAATAGTTTTTTTTTTTTTTATTGGTTTTAAATATATTTTTGTTTAGCATTCTTTAAGTTCAAATAATTTTCCATCATTTTCTTTTGTTCCATAAATAACATCTGTATAATCTTCACTTGATGTATTAAATTCAATGCCACGTAATTTTAATGTTAATAAATTTTTATTATTTTTCATTGCTAATACAACAAATTTACCACCCGGTAATATTTCACATGTTGTTATTTTTTCTGGTGGTGTATAAACTGCTAATAGTTTTCCTAAGTATACAATAAAATATTTTAAGTTAAAATTCTCAAGATAAAAATTGTTAAAAAAATTTAAACAAACCTGTGTCTAAATTCCATATTCGAATTGACATATCTCTGCCATCCTTATCGCTAGACAACAGTACACGTCCAAGTGGATCCAATTTTAATAAATTTACTGGTGCATTATGTCCGATCATTGTAAATTTACAATTTCCTAAAATTATTAGTACAATGTATAAATATTTGAATATATGAAAGTTAAGTTTATAAGAAATTTTTTTACCGGTAACAAGATCCCAAATTAATATTCGTGCATCTTCTAAACCTGCAATAACACATGCGTTTGTTTGTGAAATTGCTAATGACACTGTATTACAAGATGGTTTCCATTTTTTAAATAATGTTCCACTTTGTAAATCATAAACAACAATAAAATTTGGTGTAGGTTCATGTAATTCTTTTGCAACAACACATACATATGATCCTTCATGTGTGATCGCTGATAATGATGTGATAAAATCATGATGTGGAATTCTTAAATCATAAAGTAATTTACGTTGTGTAAGATGCCAAACAAGTAAAGGAAATGGTTTTTGTGTTTCATCACCACAGACAAGAATTCTGAAAAAAAAAAACAAAACAAACAAATTATAGTTATAAAATTGAATTTAATTACAATTCTAAAAATTTACCTTCCATCTCCTGATATAAGCAATGAATTTAAAAATCTATCTTCTCCTGCCTTAAATGTTGTAACACAATCACCAGATTCTAAATTCATTAAATTTACATACATTCGATTTCTAGATAAACAAACTAAATGTTTTGAATCGTGTAATCCAAAGAAGGGCATTTTTTGGTTCATAACTCCCTTCAATGTTACCTAAAAAAATTTCGTAAGAAAAAATCGTTAATTCTGAAATATCCAAAATATATTTTCCTTTTTTGTTTTTGTGTAAACAAACCTTGAATACACCTTCATTTAAATTGAGCACTTTAATCTCACGTTTACAAAGGACAGCAACACCATAATCTCCTACAGGACAAATAGCACTTGGCTGCGGTACTCCTGTTAATGTTCTCACTTTTCGATCACTAAAAATTGATATATTTTAATTAAAAAATTTACTAAAATCTTATAAAATATTGTTGAAAATTTACTTTGATGCATCCCATACACAAATCTCCTCTTGATCGGTACTCAAGGATATTACAAAATAACCTTTTCCGGGCAAATTTGTAATTAAATCATAAGTTAAATCACCTTTTTCCATATTCTTTCCAATATTTAAACGTTCCAAAAATGTATCCGTTAAATTTTTAATATCTATTTTCCATTTTTCTAATATCGGATCATTTAATTCATTAATTTTATCCGTATAAATAAATTCATATAATAAAGAATAAAATTGTTGTCCATCATAATGTAATGCATTTAAATTTAATTCTAAATATTCTTTAAGCATTAAAATATGTTTATTTGAACTATTTGATAAATTTATATCATTTAATAAATGAACACATCCAGTTGCACAAATTTTTTCAAATATCCATAATAAATCAGTTAAATAAATTGATGTTGCAAATGATTTCTCATCTAATTTACATGTATGATAAGGCAATTCTATGAATTTTCTTTGATTTAAACTGTTAAAATGTAAAGGAAGAAAAAGAAGAAAATGAAACATTTAAAAGATTAAGAATATAAAAGACAATTTATTTTACCATTTATCCTTTTTTCCATCAATAAAATAATTTTGTTGTTCCATATAAAAATTTTGTAAATCTTTATACCTTTCGTTGATATCATTTTTGTAACGTTTTTCTGCAACAGTTTTTATAACACTATCCATAATTGTTATATTATTATTGTGCATTAATAATGGTCCCATTAACCAACAAAATTTCATCCATAAATCTGTTCCTGAATCTTAATTTAATTAAAATAAAATGAATTAATTAATTGCTTTATTTCTGTAGAAATGTTCTTTCACCTTTTGTAAGTTCACTCTTTTCCAATAATATAATAAATTCTGTTTCCAATAAACCATCTTTTGATGCAATTAATAATGAAAATATAAATTTTATTATATTTTTATCAAATTTAACTTCCAATATTTCAAATATTTTATCACAAATTAATGTTAATGAAGTATTTTCAAGATCAAATACACCTAACCATGCAAGCCACCATAATATTTTTGCTTTTATTGGTATTTTTTCTTCTGATTCTTTCCATAATTCTGGTAATTGTAATGCACCATTAGCAGCATATACATCAACACCACCAAAACTTAATACATTATTCCATTGTTCTTGTGAAAATGATGATAAATGTACAAAATTCATTGACATTGATTCACGTTTAACAAGTTTTGTTAATAATAAATTACCATCTATTGTATTATCATTTGTTGTACACATTGATATATCAGTAATATTTGATGATATTGTTAAAATTATTTTAACATTATCTAATAATGTATCGGGTAGCCAATCAATTTGTTCAAAATCTTTTGCTGAATCAATTGAATCAAGTAATATAATTACTTGATGTTTTATTGTTTCAAGACAATTTTTTATTGTTGTTGAATAAAATTCAATTGTCTGAAAATAAAAATATATGAAATTAAAGATAATTACTGACACTATTTACTTTTTTTTTATCCTTTTCACTTACATGTGGTCCAATTGCAGGTGAATTATTTGTTAAAACAGAAATTTGTTCAGAAATTAATCCTAATATTGTTACTAAATCTTTACTTTGTGATGTTAAACCAATATATCTCAATACTAAATAACAATCTGGCAGCCATGTATGAATATTTTGTGAAATTTTTGATGATAAAACACTTTTACCACAACCTGGTTTACCAAAAATAACCAATGGTGTTGATGATGATCCAGTTATATAGCTTTAAAAAAAATATAAACAAAAAAATCACGATCATAAATATTATCTTAATTTTAATTGAATTGTTAATATTCCCACATGTCTCTGATTATCACTTTAACATTTATTAAATAAAGTCAATTAAATAGACACATAAAGACAAAATAGAAAATGTCAATTGGGAATATTAAATTTTAATACAAAATTAAATTAAAAAATAATTTAAACAAACCCTTTAATTCTATCCATAATTGTAAAATTAGCACAATTTTGTCCTAATATTCTTGTATAACGATTAACCTCTTCAAGTTCAACAAATAAACGTCGATCAACACCAAATGTACATAATGGAATATTAAATTTACAATTATGTTCATCAATAATTCCATCAATTTCATTTGAGATTAATGTTTCAAGTGATACGGCCAATTGTTCTTGTGACATTTGTATATTTGGCAAATTACGTATTATATGTTTATCAGATAATTGATTCTGAAATTAATAAAACAAATATAAATATATAAGAATTATATAAATTATATAGAAAAAATTATTAATTTAATTGATAAGACAAAATTTGTAATAAATATTTAAGACAAGTTCTGAATTTTTAATCGTTCAGAAATGGGGAATTTTTTATTTATTTGTCAAATATTTGATTTAAAATCAATTTTTGATGTTTTCCTTCTTGTGAAAAGGGTTTTGTATTTTTCTTAACTTAAAATTTTGAAATTTTTTTTTTTTAAAGGATTTACATCAAAAACCGTACTCATAATTTTTGTTCTTGTTGTAGTTGTAGTTGTTATTTATAATTTATTCACATTGACTCCGATATCAATTCCTTTAAATTTATTCTAACTAGAATTTATATAGAAAAAATAAAACTTTAATTTTATACAAATTGAACAAAATTCTGAACATAATTAAAGTTAAAAGGAGTTAAAGGATTTCGATTTGATAAAAATTTTATCCTTAATCATTATCAAATCGTTTTTTGTTCTAATTGTTTTCTTTATTTTAATTTTTAATTTAATTTTAATTGAAAGAATAAATATTATTAATTATTTTGATCATTATTTTATCCACTTTTGGGCCTAATTATCATAGATTCCTTTTTTAAATTGTTGTTCTTCTTTTCTTTTTTTGTATTCAATTTAGAGATTTTCTTTAATGTGGCAATTGTTTTTTTTTTTTTATTTGAAATAAACAAAAGAAAAAATGTTACATTTAATTAATTATCTTTCAAGAATTGATCTCTTAAAATGTATTTTTTTTTTATTTTCAATTTAATTATTTTAATTATTTTAATTAATTCAAATTAAAAATAAATGAATTAAATTTTGAAAAAAAAAAAAAAAACTTCTTAATAATTAAATGAAAAATAATAAAATTTAATTATATTTTTAGAAACAGAGAGGCAAAAAAAATAATTAAGAATTCCCACGTTTAAATATTATTGTAAGTGGAAATAAAAATAACAAAAACCATTTAATTATTTTAAATTTGACGTCATATCGTTAGCGTTATTAATACACACACACACACACACACACACATTCAAAACAACTAAAAAGACTTTACTTTACATTATTATTTTATAAAGATTAATTTATTTATTATTGCTTCTTCTTCTTCTTCATCTTCTTCTTCTTCTGTTTTTTTTTTTTGTATACACAATTTCTGTATCTGTGGGTGTGTGTGTGTATACTTTTCAATCGTCTTCTTTTTCTTCTTCTTTTGTGTTTTTTTTTTTTTTTTTGGTTTTCTTTTGCATATAATTAAATTAATTATGTTTACGCCGTGAGAAAATAAGCAAAAAGAAAAAACACAAGATTGTGTTTGGTAAACCACTCGAAATTTTTTAACGTAATTTTCTCTTATAAATACTTAACGTAATTTTTATTATAAGAAAGAACAAAATTCTGTCTCTTTCATTTATGATCTTGAGTAAAATATAGAGAAATGTAGGAAAAGTGAGATGAAAATAAATTTTCACTTTCTTTGATACACAATAAATTAATTAATTTTATAAATAAAATTGTCTTCAATAATATACAGATAATTATAAAAGAGGATTATCACATGGACATTGTTTTGTTGTTATTTTATTTAATTATTTATTTATTTATTTTATATTGTTCAATTACCTTTAAATCATTATGAATATTATTTAATCGTCGATGATTTTCAATTTCTAATGATGTTGATTGTTCTGATATTTTATTTGGTACATTACCATTTTGTATCCAAATACAACGTTTTAATAATTCTTGACTCATAAGTACTGTATTATTTATTTCTTGTTCAACAACTGTCATTAAATATGAATCTCTTAATTCTTTTGAAAAAATTTGTGCAAATATTAAAAGTAATTTATTTAATTCATCTGAACATTTTTCTGGTTCTTCTTGAATCTAAAATTATAAAAAGAAGAGAAAAAAAAAATTATAAATAATTAATTGATGATATTTTTATATGATAAAATAAATAATTTACCATTGGATCATTATTACGTAATCGATAACACGGTGGTTGTGCTCTATTATCCAATGTATACCATTTTTCTAATAAATTTTTGTCAATATTTGATTCAATTTCAGCCATATTTAATGCCGTTTGAAAATCTTGACATTCAATTGTTAATGGTAACAATTGTTCACCTAATGTTGAACCCAAAAATAATATTGGTATTAGATAAGCAGTACCAGAATGACGTGATATTTCTGCTAAACAATTTGCAGCAAGTTCATGTCCGCATTGTGCTTCCAGTGGACCATTTATCCATGTTTTCACATCAATCAATATTGATTTATTTGATAAATTATACGCACAGTGTAAATTTGAGATAAGTAACTCATACCCTTTACTAGCACATTTATCTTGTAATTTTTTACAAATTGTATGAAGAATTGATTTTTCTTTTTCATTTCCTTTAAGCAAAAAAAAAAAGGTAAAGTGAAAATTTTAATAAAATTTTTCATTTAAATTTTAAGAAAAATAAAAAATATAAATGATTTTTTTCTTTACCATCATCAGATGCCAAAACATAAATAACAATTTTTTTATCATTTTCAGTGCGACGATTTGTATTTGGTCTACCATAAAGTGGTGTTAAATTAAATGGTAAATTACAACAATCAACAGATGGTAATTCAAATGGTGGTGTTAATGTTAATGGACTATTTGTAACAGAATCACCAACTGATGATAAATTTCCTATATGAACATTTTGTAGTGGTTTTGTTGTTTTTTGATTATCCGTATTGATCCCCTGTTTAATACCATCAATTGGACTTGTATTTTGTCCAGTTGATATATCTGATATTGGTTCTGGATCAGCTAATGGTGCTTCATGATTTTTTTTTAATTTATCAGCTAATTGATATGACGGTGATCTGGAAAAAAATATTTTTTTTTACACATATGAAAAAAATATATATAAAAAAATTAAATTCAATTAGATTTTTAATTGTAATTATTTTTTTTTATTGTTTATTTATTTCGAAACGCTAACATTTACTAATACAGTAATATAATTAGTGTCCCCCTGCACCACCCCCTCTAATGCTATCGTTTTTTTTATTCTATCTCAATTTATCGCCCATTCACCCCATCTACCAACCTAACTTGTGTTTTTTTTTTTTTTGTTCTTTCTATTTTATATTTTTTTCATTCCATAACAATATTTTTATATATCAATTCGCTGCCTAATGACTTTTGATTAATAAATAAGTATAGTAGATGAAAAAGAGATAGCATGATGATGAAGGAAAAAAAGAAAATTTAGAAAGAAATAAAAAAGAAAATAAATAGACAGAAATTAACTGAAAATCAGAAAAACAAAAAATGCACGCTATAAAATAAATAGAAGGAAAATAGAAGGAAAAACAGAAGAAAAATATTTCAAGTATTGAAAAATTAGATGAAGAAGAAAATTATTATGCAAAAAAATATTTTATTTATTTCCTCTGGCATATTTTTCGTCTCACTTTCAAAAAATTGTTGTTTTTTCTTTTTTCTTTTTTTTTTTTTTTAGTAGGTCAAATGACGTCACGTCAGGCCTTACGGTACAGTAAAATGTGTATGACGTCAAAACAAAAAATTGTTGTTGTTGAGTGGTTGTTGTTGTGGTTGTACTGATAAACGTAATTTAATGATGATAATGTAAAAATGATTTTTTTTCTCTGGTTCTAATTTTGTATAATTTTTTATACAAAAAAAAAAAAAAAACAAAAAATGTATTTTTATAAAAAAATGAAAACAAAACAAAATGCATTTTATTTTTATTTATTTTTTTTTTTTATCTATTTTAAGAAAGACGACCTTGACGATTTTAATAAAAAAAAAAAAAGTTCTTGGATTTTTGTTATTTTTTTTTTATTATTTTCTCTTTCTTTTTGTTGAACTCATTTCTCCGTCTTCTTCTCTCATTTTTGTTTTTTAACAAGACAAGGGTCACAAATCAAAATATTTCTTTGTTGATTTTCAATTGGACTTTTCTCAAAATTTTCTTCATTTCACTTTTTTTCTTTTTTTTAATTTTAAATTTAGAAAGATTTTATTTATAAAAAAACAAAACGAATTTATTTTCGTTGATTTGTAGGTAAATTTAAATTAAGTGGTTGTGTATTTTAAATATTGCCGTTTGATAATCCAAAAATAATTTTCGTAAAACACAAAAATTTTCATTGCTTTTATTTTTAAATTCTAAAATTTTAAAATTTTAAAATTATTTTTTTTTTTCATCTTCTAATAATTTTTTTTTAAAAAGAATTTTAATTTTTTTACAAATATTCAATTGGAAAATCTAAGTTTTTTTTTTTGTAAGTAGTTAAAGAACTTACTCATTTGATTTCTCTGATGCATTATCCTGGTCTTTTTTATTTTGCCCTGAGCTGCAGTAATTTCCCATTTTCTTTTCTCTTTCTTCTTCTTGTTTGTTTGTTTGTTTTTTTTTTTGTTTGTTTAACTTTTCTTTCTTAACTTTTCTATTTTCTCCCAATGAATGTATATGAAGGTAAAGTTTTTTTTTATTTCCTTTAACTGATTTAACAGTACACACAACACACACACTCACACATAAAACACAAACACACACGCACACACCACACACACTAAAAACACATGAAAAAAAAAAAAAAAAATTGTTAAATTATATTGAAAATCATCCTCCTTAATTTATACTTTCATTTTTACAAACAAAATAAAAAAATTTGAAAATAATTCACATTTGAAACTTTTCCTGTTTTTTTTTTTTCTCTTGTTTTCTTTTCTATTTTTTGTTTTATTGTTGTTGTTGTTGTTGTTCTTGTTTTCTTTGTATATTTTTCTCTATTTTTTCTATTTTTTCCCACTTAGATATTTTCATCTAAAAATACCACACTGAAAAAAAGAGAAGAAAAGAAAAAAAGAAAAACCAAAAAGAAAAACGAAAAAAAACTAAATATTATTTTAATCATGAAAAATTTTTATCTAATTATTTATGTTCCATTAGAAAAAAAAATTTATTATGAAAAATGAATAAAATGGAAAATGTGTACACTTTTATTAAAAGAATTAAACAAAAATAAGAAAAACATTGAAGAATTAGAATTACCTAACTTAAAATTATATTTTATTTCACAAAAGCATAAAAATTGATAGGAAACATTTTTGTTTTTTTTTTTTTTTTTTAATCTTTAAAGCTTCCTATTTTAGTGAAAGAAGCTTTTTTTGTATTTAGTTCTCTCCCTCTTTTTGTATTTTCACTTTTCTTTTAACATAACAAATATTTAGATAATAAAAATTGTGTACCATTTAGATTAAAATTCAATCAAAAACTAATAGAAATAATAATAATTAAGATAAAAAGAAAGATACACATACTAAAATAAAGAAAAAAAAAAAAATAGAAATCTTTATTGAATGTTTTACCATATCAATGTGTTTGTATTAAATGTGGGAAAATTCTAATTTTATAATCACAAGAAAAAAATCAAGTGAAAATAAAATATTGTATTAAAAGAAAAAAATAAAAGAAGCAACAAAACACGCACACATATATAAAATGAATAACTTAGTTTTTATTAGGTACACACAGTGTATAATATAATTTTTCTTGTGTGCTACTCTGTATAAGAAAATAATAATCTAAATGAATTTTATGTTTAGTTTTAGTTGCAATTTTGTTGGCCCAATGATAACTACAGAATTAAACCGTATATTTTTTGTTTTTATTTTTTATATTAATAATTATAAGGTAACTTAAATAAGGATCATTTTTTAAAATGTATGTAGGTGTCACTTTCAAACAATATAATTCTCACAGTACATAATATATTTTCTAGGGTTAAAAAAAAAATTGTTTAGGGTGTTGGTTTTATAAGAGAAGAAAAAAAAACAAAAAAACAATTTTCTAAATTTCTTTTAGAAATTCTTATTAAAAACCAATTCATAGCAAATATTTTTTTTTTTTTATTAAACTGATATAATTACTAAAAATCTAATTTGGCAATATAAAATCCATTAGAATAATATAAAATAAAGTATTAGCTCCGCGATAAACATACAAACTGAATCTCGTATTAATCGATTCCCAACCTTTCAGTCGTCAAAAATATTCACGCATGCGCCTTCTTTCTCTACTTCCTTGATTATAAAAGTACCGCCGAAAATTTACTGTCTATTTTCGGGAATTTTCAGAGATAAAAATTCGTTTTAAAAATTAAACATTTAAACCGTTTTTTCTTTTAATTTTTAAACATTTAAAATTTCACCGCCATCTTGATTTGAATTCAGCTGTTTTCTGATTGGTGAAATTTTTAAATTGGCGCTTTTGTTTTTTGCTGTCAAAACGGATTTAACATTTACATTCTTCATATTTCTAAATAAACAGACCTGTAAGTAACTGAAATAAAAGTATTTTGTAGCCATCTGACAAAATTTAATTAAAGATAATGCCCAAAAGTATTTTTTCTATGCGCTTGAAGGATTCTTCAACGATTAAAATAAATGAATATTGGACTCGTAAATTAATAAAAATTTCAAATAATTATTATAAATTTATTGAAAAATTTCCTCAATGCAATTTATAATTTTTTAGAAAGATTTCGAACAACAAATTTATGTCCCAAAATTATGATTGTGCCAGATCGGAAAAATGTTCGTGCAACTGTTGATAATTGTATTAAAATTAAGAAAAAGTTTAGAGAGAGAAAAATACTTCGTTCCTGTGACTGGTATTTTGGTTATTGTATTAGTTATTTTTCTAATTTGTTTTTCATTTGTTCCTAAATCAAAATAAAAAATATAAATATAAATCATTAATTCCGTTATTTATTCAGGTACGATAGCGATAGAATTTCTATAGTTACCCGGTACCAATTAGAAAGTGTATTGGGTATTGAACTTCTTGAACGATATAATTCATCTGAAAAAGAATGCTGCGAAAATAATGAAAAAAATTTTGAAGCTGAATCTACACAATCTGAATGTGAAGAAGTAATTGTTAAAAATATATTTGAAAAAAAGAATATAATTAAGAAACCAGAAGTAGTTTGTGTTACCCGTGATATTTTATCAGAAGCTCTTGGAGATATTTTAAAAGAATCAAACCAAAATTCACCAGAATTTATTGATGAAAATTTAAAAGAATCAACAGAATTTGAAGTCATATTTAAATCAAAAGAGAATAAAAATAAAAAATTACCACGTTTCTATACGTGTGACTTCTGCAAAAAAAAGTTTGATAGACCCTGGGTTTTAAGGGGTCATCGTCGTCTCCATACTGGCGAGTTTCATTCAGAATCTAACATTGTAAAAGTTCAGAACTTGAAATTTTTCTATTTTTAGGTGAGAAACCATTTGTCTGTCCAGTGAGTACATGCTCTAAACAATTTGCAGATCGGTAAGTTTATTTCCTGATAAAGTTTATCCAACTTCTCCCAATAAACTTATTAAAAATTATTCAGATCAAATCTTCGGGCACATCAAAGAACTAAAAAACATCATTCTTGGAAATATAATTGTTCACAATGTACAAAATCATTTAGTCAACAAAATTATTTGAATCGTCATAGTTTACAAGCGTGTCGTAAATTTTTAGCTAATTTAAAAAAATAATTTCCTTTTTGTATTTAATATTTCTTTTCCTCTATTCTTTATAATTTTATTATTTTTTTAAACATTTATCATAAGTTTCTGTCCATGTATATAATAACAAACTAATGAATATAACAAATAAATAATAAATAATAAAGAAATAAATAAAATAATTTAAAACTAATTTAATTTTTAGTCACATTTATAGTTTTCATTTTATATGTAATTTAATTTATAATTCATTTGGCACACATCAATCGATATTATTAACTGTTTTTTTCTTAAAAACTTCATAAAAAAAACTTATAAAATAAAATTTTCAAAAATTACAACAAATACAAATATGTGCGCATTGCTTTTACGACAAACAAAGCTGATTCTTCTGTTTATTAAAGTAAAGAAAATGTTAGCATGATTAAATTTAAATGCATTTTATATTTTCATTAAAACTTATATTGATAAAGCATTTACGTTTTCAAAATCATGATATTCACATTTACTTTGTTTTCTTATTTTATATTTATTCAATCATTTCCTTAAGTGTCATACGTTTATCTAATATAAACACATTCCCTTATTATCTATCTTATTCAATATTCTTATTAAAAATAAAAATAATTAGGAATCATTTAAATCCTCCTCTCTGAAACCATCTGAAAATTGTTTACGACCAACCATTTCTAACATTGCTTTACTTTCTTGATTTCCATCAAGTACAGAACGACTTTTTGTTGCTGCCTGAAAATTTTTTTTTGTAACAATAATTATAAAAACAATTAATTTAATTTGAATTCTGTTCACCTCTTCATCTTCATCTTTAACAGGTAATTCACCAACGCCCCATACTTCAAGATTTTTTATTTTAAAATTTTTATTTGGTGTTAATGGTAAATAGCCTTTAAATGTTGTACAAGATTCAGAACATTCACCATTACCATAGTCACAATCAATCCATAATCCCCAATAATTGTGTTGACCTCCCATACCCTAAACGATAAAAAACAAAATAAAAATAAATAACAAATTTCAATGTTTGTTTATAATTTTGTTTTGATTTATTATCATCTTTTCTATTTGTCTCTTTCTAAAATAAATAAATAATATTTACCAATCCATTCGGCATTGTTTGTTGATGTAAATTCAAATATTGGTAATGATCGTTGTATCCTGTACTTGTAAAATATCGCATTTTTGGACGCAATGTAAAAAGAAATGCTGAATCATCTCCTACATTTGAACAATTCAAAAAAACATTATTCATATTCTGCTTTTTCTTCAATAAAAATTATATGCATACCAATATAATTGGGACCCAAATTCCAAACAGCTGGAGCAAAACCTCCAAATACGAAACCATTGGAATCTTCAATAATTATAACTGTTGATCCCTGATTTGTGATGCGCCCTAAAAATGTCGAAAAGCTTTCACCGTGCATTTGGGATGAAAATAAAAAACGCCATTTATGTTGATAATCCATTGGAAGTATTGAGTTAATATATATTATTTGTGATATATCAATAAACACTGGAAATTGTGGTGTATTATTTAGTCCTGTAATTAAAATTTTTAAATAATAACTAAAATAAATAATAAATAAAATTAGTGTTTTTTTTTTACCATCACAAAGTGGTAATAAATTTGTTTCCTGTGTTATCTTTTTGTTATCACCAGATCCAGCAGTTTCAGTTGGTGATTTAAGTGTACGATACGAATATAAATGTATAAAAACATGGCTAAGCATTTTTAAAAATGTAGGATTAGATTGTAACCAACGTTCAGCATCATGTCTTGTTACTTTTTGTGTACCCTGTTGTACAACTTCATAAACTAAACTTTCACCAAGTTTTTGTACAGAATCTTTAACAATTTTAAAACTTTTACACTCCCATGATTTATAGCGTGGATCTGCTTGTAGTCTTAATGCTCTCATATAACTACTCACAACTGCTTCAACATACTGAAAATTTATCAAAAATTAAACATGAATTGCTAATTAATTTTTCGTTTATTATATCAGTATAAATAAACTTTTTAACTGAAAATATTATTTTGAAGATATAAATTTAATTCTCACCTCTTTAATTAATGGATATGCAATATCTGAATTATCATTTTCTAATTGTCCAAGACTACAGAATAATAATACAACCCTTTCATCAATTGTACCACGTACAGAATACACATATAATTCAGCAAACCGTTTTAAATCAACAGGTGCACGGGATCCAAGGGGGCCAAATAAATAATTTGTTATAAATTGTACTAATCGAGCATCCATCTGATTTCCCCAAAATTTCTGTAAATATTAAAATTTATTAAATTCAATATTAAAATTAGATATTCTAACTAAATCTTACCATAAGATCATCCTCCTTAACTTTATCAGTATTTTTATTAACACATTTGAAACAACCTGCAACTAATGGTATCTCATCTTTTGATAAAATTGAACATTTTTCAGCAAGTCTGGCATTTGAATTACCCATTATTTGTTAATATTTTTTTGTTTGTTGTCCCGTGTTTTGATTACTTTTCTCCTTTCTTTATTATTCGATATATTTTTTAATAATGTTCTGTAAAAAATAATAATAATAATATGTAATAAAATCTGAATTTCAAGTGATTTAACAATCTCATTTTGATACGATAATGAATATTGTTTTTGATCACATGATGACACATTTTTATATATAAGTGCATTTTATTATTATTATTTTTTTTTTTTTCTATAAAAACAATAAAGACAGATGGTTAAATTTCCATACATAGTTTACTGTCATAACATACATGAATAATTTTTATCTAAATAAAAACCAAACAAAAGAAACACGATTTTCGACTTTTTGATTTCTTTTTTGATGGATTTAAAAATTGTTAATATATGATTTTAATAAAATTTGATTTAAATAAAAATAATGTAGTACTAGTTTTTTTTTTCAATTATAATTACAAAGTGACAATGACCTCCTAACAAGAAATACAAAACTAATTTTTACACAGAAAAACACATTTATTAAAAGAAACTAAAATAATCAGTTTGTCTCTATTAGAAAAGTAAACTGATACAAAGAGTAAAGTTTTTGTTTATTTTGTTTTTGTCGTTAACCTTTTTAATTTCTGCTAATAAAAATTTCTGATAAAAAAAAAAATATGCGACACGAACAATAATAATAACTTACTAAAAAACGACCAGAATTTTTGGTATTGTGTTGTTTTCTGATAATAATATTGAGAATCTATGTATTTACGATTTTACACGGCTAAATCAAATATAATATTGATAAGAATTTACTTATGTATTAGAATTTGTTACATACAATAATTAATTTAATGTAAAAACATAAAATTGATAAAATCTAAAAGAAAAAAATACTAATTGCATTGAATCAAATCAAAATGAAATCGTTTACATTCATAATTTTGTGTAATAATATTAATTAATTTGTCTTTCACAAAACAATAATAATATGTTTTTACGGTTCTTTCACATTTTCTTGTGTTTTTAAACATCGAATTTGTCAGAATGTTAGAAAATAAACAGAGTCAATAACAATAAATATTATAGGTGCGTCCCAAAAATTTATTTTAATTCAATTAGACAAATATACAGACATGGAATAAATAATAAAACGTGTTTTAATTTTTAAAAGAAAAAAATAATACAAGAATTAAATGCAAACTATTTATACTAAATTAAATGAAATATAATTTAATCGCATTCTAATTCTGTATATTTCTATTTAACATGAACAATGATCTATTATATTATTTAAATATTAGATAACAATAATTTTTTCTTTTATTAGAGAAAATTTTAATTTTCAAATTAAAACTATAATTTAATACACAAAAGTATTTTAATATTAAAAACAAACAATTTAAACCAGTTCACTCTAGAAACATTTTATCGTGTGTTTATATTTATTAGAATTTGATCAAATATAATTATTTAAACTTATATAGGTAACTATAGTTAAGTCGTATTGAAAGATGAATAATTTTCTTTTTATATATATTATTTTTTTCGTCAATTTTCCTTTTCATTTCTTTTTCGCCTAACTTTTTATTATGATAATAAAAAAAACAAAAAAAAAACTCGTAACCAATTAATTTGTAAATCTTGCAATGAACATTAAATTTTTACGTACTATCTACCAAAATAACACAAAAATTAAACACTTTAGAATAAGATTTCATTTATTTATTTCTTTTTATTATTGTTTATTAATTATTAAATTTTTTTAAAAAAAAAACATTGATTTTCTTCTTTCTATCCAATAAATAAACAAACAAAAAATGTAAATTTAAAAATGTAATTACTTTTCGGTATTTTTTTATCTGTCAAACTCAAAATATCATATGATTTTGCGCAATATTTTTGAGATTTAAAAAAGGACGTTCAATGATAATTGTGCTGCGTACACAATAATAGTTTCATTTTTCATTCTTTTGCTTTAATTAGAAAAATATTGATATAAGTTTGATTGAAAATAAAACAATACAAAATAAGCATTTCAATTTGATATATTTTTAAAGGATGATTAAGATAATTTTTACAATTGTACATAAATTTACAATATTATTGAAATAATAGCACAAGACTTTTAAATATTTTCTTGTTCATTAAAGTTTCTAAGCGTTTGAACTGTTGTTAAAATTGGTTCAGAACTAAATTGATTTTTATTATTATTTCTTGTTGTAGGAAAATTCTCATCGTTATAACTTCCAACAGAACGACATATTCTGAAATATAAAAAAGATATTTTTCAATTTGCAAATTATGATTCGGAAATTTATTATGGTTTTACCGATGTCCCTTTTCAATGGAATCATATTTAAACATTTTTTGTTTTAAAGGAATAACAGGAACATTTAAATCAACAGATGAACTTGATATAGATGCAGCAGGTGTTGTGTGCTCCATAATTAGCATTTTTAAAGGAGTATCTTTAATTGGTCCAAGTAATTGAAATAAATTTGGCAATGTGGCTCTTAGATCACCTTTATTGATTGACAATGAGTATTTTAACTGTGCAATATTTTGATTTAAAAGAAAAACTGCATAAAGAAGTTCATTTGGCGGTGGAGTTTCTTTACAATATAATGGGAATCTTAAATTAAAAATAACAAACGCCATGAATATACAAATATAATAATCACAATTATACAATAAATTACTCTCTACTACTGGCAGGAAGAAGTTTTATTTCATCTATGATTTTACTCTGTGATCCTTTATGTTTAATTGGATTTCTTAATGGCGTATTTAATAATATAGAGCACATCATGGTTGCATGTGCTGCAAATCCTAGTGCCACACTAAGACTTAATGGTGAAATATTGTCTGTATAAGATTCAGCATCGGGGAGTATAATATTATTTATTGAGTAAATATTTTTTGAAGACTAAAAAAAAAAGAAAAAAATTACTTATATTTTACAACAACTGCATAACTTTTAACAAACCTGTTTAATTATATATATTTGATTGAGCTCTTTTAATAACTGTAATCGAGTAGAATACAATGATTCTTTCACATTCGAATAAACTTCTTGTTGCCCCAAAAATGATAATTTTTGTTGAGTAGCAAATTCTCTTTCCTTACTGAGATTCATATAATGTGCCATTAGCCAAGATTCTGTTTCAATATTACCATCAGATAAAGAACCTAATTTATTTTCTAAATGTCTTATTGTTATTTTAGTACGATCACGTTCTAGTACTAAAAGTCTACATCGAAATTTTGCAATTTCAATCTTACGCCTTAATTCTTGCGCTTTTATTAAAATTTCTGGATCCGTTGGTTCTGGTTGTTGAAACAATAATTTATTTAATGTACGACCCATACCGGTTACACGTTTGGCAGTATAAACGACAGGACGATTCGCAATTAATTCTAAATTAAGACAATAAGCACTTTTCATACAAATCCTTTCCATTAAATCTTTTGAATTTTCTTGTTTGTATTTAATAAATCTCTGTTTTTCTTGTAATAATAAAAGTTTTTTTGTATCATAACTTGGCCTTATTTCTGATGTTAAAAAATCTTTAATAATATATCGTTTTTTTAATTCATTTAGATCACATTGATTATCTCTTATTTCGTTGTTTTTATTAATAGTTTGTTGTTGTTGTTGTTGCTGTAATTGTTGTTGTTCATTTGATTTTATTTTATTATTAGATGTTAAAAAATTCCATTTATTATCAGGGCTATTACTTTTTGATGGTGAATTTGATAATGAATTTAAACTACTATTTCTACTTAATATACCATCACAGTTTAAACTATTATTATTATTATTATTATTATTAATAGTATTTTTAATTTTGGTATTATCTATTGTTATTGGTAGTGTAGTTATATTTATATTTGTTACATTTTTAACAAATGGTAAAATATAATCAATTGATGTAAAATAACCACCATGCATTTGTAAGATTAATGTATTCTCTTTTAATTTTGTTTTTGTACGATTTTTTAATGGTATAAGACCAGAAAAATATATACCCCATAAAAATAATACTTTATCATTATTATTTCCTTCTCCAGTCTCATTATTATGTTGCCATACACGAATACAGACTGTACGAGAACCAGACTTTATAATACTTTGACATATAATTTCCGCCCATATTGCATTATTTGGTGTTTCTGATTTTTCACTTGTAAAAAATGGTGCAGACATTGATGACATATGCAATGTAAAATAGATACTTGAGTTTGGTTCACAAATTATATTTTGTCCGGATATTTGTATTAAATTTCTAAGACGAAGTTGTTGTGTTGCTAGAGGTGTCCAATCTCTACATCTGGGGCGGTTAAACATCTGTTTTTAAAACAAACAAAAAATTTTGATATGAATTATTTAATACATAATTAAGTTAATAATTATATTATTCGAGAATTATTATGATAAGGTTTCTAAATTCGATTTAAAACAACTTTAACCTACTTCGAACGATAAAGCTGAATAATTTTTCAATCCATTAATTAAAATCAAAATAATATAAACAAATTCACAGAATTGTTTAACAAGTAAAGGGTTTTAAGAAAAAAAAATATGTAAAGCACTTTGTTGTTGTTGTAATTAATTAATTAAATTAATAGTAAAAACTTTTATTTTTATGCGTTATCAAAATTGAAACGTCAAAACGTCACTGACAGTAGCAATAATAATAGAATTTATCATTTATAATGGAAATGGCCGTATCGGTTTTTATTTACAAAACATTGAACTGAAAAATAATTTCCTGTAATTTTGTGCCATAATGTAGATAATTAAATATATTTTCATTGGATTTTCACCTGAAAGTAGACAATTTTTTTGGTTTTGTATGTAATAAAAAAAATTTCCAAAAAAATTATTGGAACTTTATTTCAAAATTTGTTATCTCCATTTTTATCTATTTTCTAGAACATTACTCCTCTTTGTTGATTCATGACAGTATTTTCCCCCAGCAACGATAACAAATAATGGACAAAAAAAAATGACAATTTTAGTTTAAAGATAAATATATTATTATTTTTGATGATTATTCCATTTATTTCAGGTCTTATCATTTCCTATGTTATAGTCACACAAAATGGTTATCACCTTCTGCCAGCATTTAATCAATCAATCAAATACTCAAAATAAAATAAGAATCCAACATTTAATATTAATTTCCTATAAATTTATGGATTAAACAATTTATACAAACTGAAAAGCATTCAAATAAAACTGTCATCTGAGAAAATTGACAATAGAGAAATTGCATCAAAAACAAAAAAAAAAACTAATTAATTATCATTAAAATGATAAATTCAATTCAATAAAATTAAAAATAATTTAATTAAAAATAACAAATGCATATTTTTTTTTTTTTTATATTAATATCCAGATTTTGTGTGTATTTTTAAAATAAAACAATTTTTTTTTTTAACACAATATTAAGATATCTATTCAACAATATAGCTTAGATTAACCGTCCACAAACAAATCTACAAATATTTTTTACTTAAAACTTAGGTTTTTCTTCTTCTTTTTTTTTTACTTTTCTTTTTTTTTTTTTTTTATTACAAATAAACGACGATTAAAATTAAAAATTAAAAATTAAAACAAACAGAAAAGAATTATGTTTCTTCTTCTTCTCATTTTTAATTTTCTTTTATTTATTTATTTATTATTTTTTTAGTTTTTTTTTTTTTTTTGTTAAATAAATTCCCATTTTTTTCTTTAATTTTCTTTATTTTCCTTTATTCTTAAATATAAATATATTTTTTTTTTGTTTCTTTTTATATCATCTGTCTCTTTCTTATATATGAAATAAAAATTTTGTTTCTCTTTTCTTTTCATATAATTTTTGAAATATTAAATAATTTTTTTTTCTCCATTTTGTTTTTGTTTTTGTTTTTTTTTGCATCATTTAATTAATTTAATGAATTAATCGTCGTTTGTTTTTCTTTTCATTTTTGTGTTTTTTTTTTGTTTTTAAATTAATTATTATTTTTTTTTTCTTCTTCTTCTTTTGTTTAATTAATTAACTTTATACATTTATTTATGTTGTTTTCTTTTCATTTTTTGTTTTTTTTTTGTATACATAATTACTAAAATACAAATGTGTGTGTGTGTGTGTGTGTGAATTGGTGTGTATTGTGATACTCTTTTTTTTTTGTTCATAATTATTTAATAATTTTCTTTACTATTTTCTTTTTTGTTTTGTTATTCAATTTTTTTTTTTTGTTTTTTTGTTAAGGTTTTTTTTTCAGTTTTTAGTTTTTAGTTTTGTTGTACCTTCTTTTTTCATAATTTTTTTTTATATTTTCAAAAAATGTTATGTTTTTGTTTTTCCTTTATTCTAAAAAAAAAAAAAAGCTATGCACGAATTTTTTTTTAATTTTTTTTTTTTTTTTTGTTATTTTTTTATTAATTTATTAATTAATATATTTATAATAATTATAATAATATTTATTCTTCTTTTTCGTCATTCATTTTTTTTTTTTCTTTTCTTTATTTTAAATTTTTAATTTTAAATTTTTAGTTTTTTTTTTTTCACTTAATAAATTTTTTATTTTATTTTATTTTTATTTTTTTACTTCATCATCTTACCTCCCATTTTTCTTCTTCAACTACTTCCTTCATTTAATTTTAAATTTTATATATATATTTACATACGCCGTTTTACATACATACATAGATATATAAATATATATTCTTTTTTATTTTATATTTTTTAAATTTTTATATTTAATGTTTAATTTTTTACCATTTTTTTTTTTGTTTGTTTGTTTTAATCTTTATTTTGTTTAATATTTAAATTGTTTATAATTAATATATTTAAATTTTTATTATTTATTAATTTAAATTAATTAATTAATAATATTTTATTTTACCTTTTTTTTCTTCTTCTTCTTATTTTCATTTTTTTTTTGTTTAATAATTTTTAATATTTATTTATAAATGTTTTTTTTTTTTATTGTGTCATCATTCAATTATTATGTTTGTTTTTAATGTTTAAATATTTTAATTAATTATTTTACTTTCTTTCTTCTTCTTTTTTTTTTTTTGACTTAAAATTATTATAAATTTTTTGTTTTGAATTTCTTTTTTTTTTTTGTTTTTTCTTTTTAATATATTCATTTGTTTAATAATAAGTAATAATTAATAATTAATAATTAATAATAATAATAATAATAATAATAATAATAGAATAATAATAATAATTAATAGAATAATAATAATAATAAAATAAAAAAAAAAACTAAATAATCTGATCTAATAAAAGATTTCTTACATTTTTCATTTCTCTTCTTCTTCTTCTTTTTTTTCCTTTTCACTTTTCTCTTCAACTAAAGTTTTCTTTTTTTAATTATATATGTACTTTTGTTTCTCTTTCTTTAGTTTGTATTTATTGTTGTTTGTTTAGTTAAAAAAAAAATAATAATAAAATAATATACAAATGTGTGTGTGAATAAAAAAAAAGAAAAAAAAAAAAGACAAAAAAAAAGAAAGAAGATCGATCCCTATAATTAACTGTGTTTATTTGTTGTTTAAAATTAATTTTAATTTTTAGTTTCGTCGTAAATAAAAAAAAAAAAAAAAGGATGAAAAATGAATTAAAAAAAAAAACCCCCCCCAACGCAAAAACGTTAAATTTTGAAAAGAAGAAAAAAGAAAGAATCTAAAATCTTTTCATCTCTTTCATTAATTTATTTATTCTTTAATTTTTGTTATTTTAATGTGTTAATTCTTTAATGACGTCAAAAATCATTCCTTGTTGTTAAAAGTTGAAAAGATAAATGAAAAGAGAGAACATGAAAAGAATTAGGGGCATACCGATGGAAAGGTGGAGAAATAAAAAAAAAAAAAAAAAAAAAAGGGGACAGGATTTAAATTAATAATTAATATTTACAAAATAGACATTTAGTACAAACATTACAGAGTTCCGGGGAGACTCTGTAAAAATTCTTCTCTAAAAATTGTATTCTTTACTTTTCACAGTTTTTCCTTCAATTTTCTTTTTTATTTTTTTATCTTTTCTTTTTCTTCTTCTTCCCTCTTTTTTTTTTTTTAATTTTTTTTTGTTTAAATTCACAAGATTACCGTTAATTTAATTAATTAATTGTTACATAAATAATATAAAATAATTGTTTTAATTTTTTGAAATATAATTTTTTTTTTTTTGTTTGTTTTTTTTTCTGTTTTTTTTTTTTTAATTTTTTTATACAAAAGTGAGAAAAATAATTTGATTTTAAACGATTAGAGTTAATTGTTTAATTCTTTATATTAATTTTAATAAATACAAAATAAAAACAAAAGAAAAAAAGTTGTAAAAAGTTAAAAATATGTAAGTTTGAAATTTTGTTTAAAAAAGAACAAAAAAAAAAAAAAATTTAAAAAGAACAAAAAATTAGAAAAAAGAAACTGACAAAAAGAGTTGTTGTTGCTGTTCTTCTTCTTCTATTCACATTTTTTTTGGTTGTGTTTGATCAAAAAATATATAAAAAAAAAAAATCAAATCGTTAAAAAAATGATTAAGAAAAAATGTTGCTAAAAATACGTCATCATATTTGTAATTGTGTAATTTGTTTTTTTTTTCTTCATAATAAATTAATGAATCCTAAATTAAAAAGAGAAATGTATGTGAGTGTGTTTTTTTTTTTGTTTAAAACCGAAACGAAAAAAAAAATTCATTACTAATTTTTTTTTTTTTTTTTCAATAATTTTAAATTTGTTTAATTTTTAATTTGTATTATTTTCTCGCTTATTTAGGTTTTACTCTAGAATTAATTTTAATTTCTTCTTTTTTTTTATCATTTTATTTTTTTTAATTTAATAATTTTTTGTTTTATAATTTATGTGTTTGTTTTTTTTTTTTTTTTGTTTTACGTTTCTCAATTTATCTCAATTTGTCAATTTATAAAAATATGTTTTTTTTTCCCTTAATAATTTTTTTTTTCTTATTTCTTATTTCTTTTTTTGTATTTTTTATTTTATTTCTTTTTTCTTCATCTTCTATTTTCTTCTTCTTCTTGTTTACTTCATTCTTCAATTTTTATTTTGTTTTTTAATTTTTTTTTTTTTTTAAATTAGGTAATAAGACACTTTTTTTTCATCTCTACTCCTCTCTTCTATCTTCTATCTTCTTTTTTCTTAAACACATTTACAAACTTTTCTTTGTTGTTGATGTTTTTTTACTTGTTTGTGTTTTTTTTTTTAATTTTTTATCTTAAAAAAAAATAATAAAATAATTGTTTTTTTGTTATTTTTTTTTTTGCAAAAAAAATTTTTAAACCATTAATTTTTAATTCCACTTTTTTACTTCAAAAAATTTTCTCCTCTTCCTCATAAATAATCCTTTTTTTATTAAACTTTTATTTTTTCTTTTCTTAACTTTTCTTAAGAACCTCAATAAAGGGGAATAGCTACCACAGATACACCAAGATCACTATCATTAGATGAATCATCATATCCATTCATATCATAATCAGATTGCATTAACAATTCTTGTTGTTGTTGCTGTTGTTGATGATGATTATGATGATGATTACGATGATGATTATGACGATTTTGATTATTATGATGATGATGATTTTGTTGATGTTGATGTTGTTGCAATTGTTGTTGCTGTTGTTGATGTTGTTGTTGTTGTTGATGCAATTGTTGTTGCTGCGTCTCAGCCATTGTCGTTGATAAATTAGCTAAGACGCACGCTTTTGGTCACTTGCCATCACGTGAACTTCGTCGTCTTCGACCTTCAGTTGACGATTCTAATCCTTAAATTTTTTTAATAATAATTAATTAATTTATTAATTAAATTATTATTTGAGTAAAACAAATTATAAAATCAATTGATGAATTTTTAATTTTTATCGTTTTGATAAAAAGAAATTACAAAATTTTCCAATTAGAATTTTATTTGATTAAAAAAAAATTTTAATCAAAAAAAATTCTTAAGACAATTAAATAAAATAAAAAATAAAATGACTTACGAATCTTTCTTCAAGTAGAAAAGATGATTAAATAATTGTTTTATTAGAATTTGAATAAAATTTTGAATGGATTTATGTACATTGATACGCTAAAGTTCAAACATTTATCCGCTAGATTGAGACACTTTCGTTAAAAAATCTAATAAAAAATAATAGTTCATCAAATAATTATAATTATAATTCAAAAATTTTTTAATGTTTTATTTTTTCTTTCTTACCTGCACTTCTTGTTTTACGTCGCGCATCTGTTTGTTGTTCATTACTACTATTGTTACCAACACCAATTGTACTTGTTCCTCGTGTTTGAAGATACGGATTTGATTTAAAATCATGAACAATTGTAGTTGCTATACATGGTTGTAATGATGGTTGTGCTAAACTGACAGCAACAGAAGTGGTAGTATTTGTAGAACTTGTTGTTGTTCCACTACTACCACTAACACCACTACCACTTCCAGTTATCCGATTAGCATATTTAATTGATGTCATTCTAACACTACGTCTAGTACTAATTTTATCATCACAACTTTGAATTTTTACAGATAAATTACGTAATGTTGTTGATGGATTTTGTTGATAAGATGGTGTTGGTGATGTTTTAAATGTAACAGATGGTATTGTTGTTAAGCCAGATGATACTCCTGCCACTGTTGTTGTAGTTAATGACAATGTTGTTGTTGAGCATGGTGTTATTGGAATTGTTCCCGTTAATAAGCCAACTGAACCTAATTTATGATTTCGTAAAATTTTGTCTGTATCATTTGAGTGTGATGTTCCTCCACCTAATGTTGTTGTATTTGATGCTGCTGTTGTTGTTGTTCCACTAGTACCACCGGATGTCATTTTAGTCATTTTAGAACTTCTTACTTTTCCTGCAACTTCAATTAATGGTTCATCACTATCTGATGAGTCATCTTGTTTTTTAGCAACAAAATTAACTGTTGCTGTTGTTTTACAATGATTACCTAATTTACCTGAATCACTTTTTTTAAGACACGATGTTTTAATACATGATAAAGTTGTTTCACTGGAAGTTGTCGCTATTGGTGTTATAGTTGATGTAGACGTTGATGATGTCGACGACGACGATGATGATGATGAAGACGATGACGATGATGATGATGAAGATGACGATGATGATGATGCTGTTGGTGTAGATTTACGTATCTTTTTTGTACGTCCTGGTGTATCATCACTAACACATGATTGTGTTGAACTTTCTGATTCTTGACGTTTACGTTTAGCAGCTTTATTTGTTATTTTAGGACTTAAACGATCAATAGCAGCTGCTGAAAGTTTAGAACCTGTTTTAAGACAACTAGCTGGTGAGTCTAATGGACTCTGTTTAGATGGATCCAATGGACTTTCTAATTTGCTACTTGCCCTTGTTCTAACTCTTGGTAAATTTTCTGTTTCATGTGATGGTATTTCAATTGATAATTGTGTCATTCGATCTTTATTTTCAATTGAATCAGAATTGGTTTGTTGTTGTTGTTGAAATGTATTGTATGAATCTGTTGGATTTTCAATTTTAATTGTATCAATTATAATATTATTTTTATCATCAAATAATTCAGTTTTAATTTCATTTTTTATAATAATATTATCATTATCATCATCAATTTTAATTATTTGATTATTGCAACAATCATCTAATATTTTACTATTATTTATTGTAATTTTAATTTCTTTATTTTCATTTAAATCTTTATTTTTACTAAGAAATTTGTCAGTTATTTGTTGTTGTTGCTGCTGCTGCTGTTGTTGTTGCTGTTGCTGTGTTATTGATTTTATAATTGTAGTATGATCACCATTTAATTTTTGTTGTTTATCACATGTTGTTGTTGTTACTGTTGTTTGTTTACTACTACCAATATTACCACTAACTCCTCCTCCCACACTACCCACACAACTACTACCATCATTATTACTACCCTCCATTTTTGCTAAGGCATCCTCAATATCAACAATATTACTAAAATCATCTAAAATTATTGTTTTATTATTATCTTTTGGACTATCCGAATGTTTATTGTTTTCATTTTGTGGACTTTGTGATAATTGATTTGGACTTTTTTCTGATAATGCATCCATTGATTCAATACCACTATCTTCACCTTGTGCTTGTGAGCCAGGCGAACCACGTACCACTTGTGCCAATAAATTTGGTTCAATCATTGTTTGTTGTAGTTTTAATTGTTGTTGTTCTGGTGGACGATTATTATGATTGGTTTTATGTGAATTATTTAAATGTTCATCAGTTTTTATTAATTTCTTTATATCATCATTTAATTCTTTTTTATCATTATTATCTTTATTAAAATTTGTACTTAATAATTCATCTAAAATAAGATTATTTATTTTTTGTAATGACGTTGTTGTTGTTGATGGTGTTGTTGTTGTTGTATTTGATGATGATGATAATGATGACGTTGTTGTTGCTATTATCGGTGATGAGGACGACAATAATTGTTGTTGTGAATTATTTTCCAAAAGTTTTTGCTTAAATTTTTCTTCATTTATAACATCTAAATTACTTTGCGGTAAAATGGGTTTCATTGATTTTAATTCAACTGTTCTAACTGTCATAATTGTAGTGGTTGATGGTGATGATAATTGTAATGATGACGTTGATAATGATGACGATGATGAAGTTGTTGTTTTTATTGTATCCTTTGTTGGCGGATGAAATGTAGATAATTGATTTTTATCTTTTATTTTTATTGGTTTACCAGTTTTTGTTAATGCTTTTATTTTACTATTAAATGTATTAATATTATTATTAATATTTCCTTTTTGTATTTTTGTTGAACATAATGATGAATGTTGTGGCAATGTACCAACATTTGTTGAACCAATTGGACCTTTTATGTGAACATAATGCTCTAATTTTTCTTTATTATTATTACCACCAATATTTGTACCACTACTACCAACACTAACATGATGATGATCAATATAATCTAAACTTAAGCGTCTTTTCTTTTCTGGACAAATAACACCATTTTCAATTGTTGAAATACGTTTTGTTGTATCATCATCAATTATAATATCATCTGAATTTAAACTACAAAATGTTGTTGTAGTTGATTGACTTGATCCTGGTATTTTATAATTTATATTTTGTTGTTGTTGAAATGTACGTCCTAAATTACCAGTTGAATGATGATGATTATGACTACTACCAGTTTGTTGTTGTTGTATTGCCGGTTTCATTGTTGCTGTTACAATTGTAGTACCACCAGACATTGTAATTTTATGATTTTGTAAATTATTTTTAGTCATTGTACGAAAATCATTTATCTGCTGTGATTGTTGTTGTTCATGCTGTTGTTGTTGTTCATGTTGTTGTTGATTATCGTTATATTGACGATTATAATTAATTGAATGTTTACTACTTTGTAGTGCAATTAATTGATTTGTTACTGCTGTTTGCTGTTGTAACTGCTGATGTTGTTGTTGCTGATGTTGCTGTTGTATTTCTAAAAAATTATTCTTTTTATTTATTAATTTCTTCATTAATTCATCATCTTCAACACAACTAGATGAGGATGATGATGATGATTTTTTACGATCTTTTTTAGAATTTTTAATAACAACTGAGTTACGTCCACGTAAACTAATATGTAATGGAGGCACACGTAACTCTTCGCCAGCAGGAGTTATTTGTTGTTGTGGACTTTGTGATAATTGTGTTGTTGTAGTTATTGTTGTAGTTCCAGATGTTGTTGTTGTTGTAGATAAATTAGATAATTGCGATGATACATTTGATGTTGTTGTTGATATTGATGATAATGTATTTGGTAATGTTGTTGAAGAAATATTTGGCGTTAAATTTCCTATACCACCAGATACAGAACCCCGTTTTGGTGATTGTGTATTAACAAAACTAACATCAACTTTATATGCTTGTGGTACTGGTTCCGATTTTTCTAATTTAAGCCTCAATTTAATTTTTTCATTATTTTCAGCAATTGTCGAGCCAGTTACAATTGGTGTTGTTAAAATTAATTTTTTTGTTTTATCTTTATCTTTTGTACCAGAATTCTTACTTTTATTTGCTAATTTCTCTTTTAAACCTTGATGTAATTTCTCTTTAAATAATGATGATTTAGATGTACTTTTATCACGTTTTGTTGCTTTAATTGAATCCTTTTTCTCTTTTGATTTTTTAGTTTTACCTAATAAACCTTTATTTGATGTTTCTGATGTACTTGATTTTTCAGTATCACTTTGATCTGATGTTGTTTTAGAAAATCCAGTACTACATGAGTTATCATCATCAGAAAATAATGAATTTGACATTTCTGAATTGAATTCATTAAATGATGATTCTTCAATTTCAGCTTCAGAACTACTTTCTTCTGATGGCATTGGTTCTAGTTCACCTGTCAATGGATTTATTAAAAATTGTCTTTGTTTTCCGGTACTTGTTAATCCAGCTGTTATATCTGTTGTTATTGCTGGTGTTGTCATTGTTGTTGTAGTTGTTGTACCACAAATTAATTGTGTTGAAGGTGTTTGTTGTTCCATTAAATCAATATCTAAATCTTTTGTATCAAGTAACAAAGCATCTAATGGTGTTTTCTCATCTAAACCAAGTGCTGTTTCTAATTCTGTTGAATTTAAACTTGGTATTAATGAATCTAGATCATTTTTTGATAGTTCAGCTAAGTCAGCAGCTAAATTATTTAAACCAAGTAAATCATTATTACGCAATAAACTATTGGATGTTGTTGTTGTATTTAATTGCTGCTGTTCTTGACTAAGATTATATTGCATTTGATATCTAGTAAATTCTTGATAACTTGATTTTGTTGCTGAATCCATTGGCTTTAATGGCCAACGTGGATTAAATGTTGAGATTGCTGTTATTGTCTGTGGTTGTTGTGATTGTACTATATTATGATTTTGATTATTATTAAATTGTTGTAAATTTGCAGTTTGCACTATTGTTGTTTGTTGTTGCTGCTGCTGTTGATGTTGTTGTTGTTGGTGAATTTGTTGATGTTGTTGTTGCTGCTGTGGCATTAAATTTGATATAACTGGATGTCTGAACTGATCAGCTTTATTATTTTGATGTTGAGCATGTTGCTGTTGTTGTTGTATTAATTGTAATTGATTATTTGGAAATATTTTATTATTATGAACATTGGAATGTTGTTGTAATAATTTTTGTTGCTGTTGCTGTCCAGTTACTAATATTGGATTTAATTTTATTTGTTGTTGTTGCTGCTGCTGCTGCTGCTGTTGATGATGATGTTGTTGTTGTAATTGCTGTTGTTGTTGATGTAATAATAATTTGTGTTGTTGTTGCGTCCCAATAAACTTTTGTTGTAATTTAATATTTAGATTTGAAGGCACTGTTGTAACTAAATTTTGTTGATGTTGCTGTTGTTGTAATTGTGGTACATTAAAGTTTCCACCACAATTACTATTAACAACAATTTGATTTTTAATTAAAGGAATTTGTGGTTGTTGTTGGTGTTGTACCGTCGATAAATTTGATGACGATAATAGTGTTGTTGATGGCGATGACTGTGACGACGGTGATAAAGTTGATGATTGTATTACAGGAGTTAATGACGTTGTTGTTGTTACTCCTGACGTTGTAAATGATTGTTGTTTCACTGTAATAGTTTGTTTATTAACAATACACTTATTATTATTTATAACTAATTCATCATCATTATTTAATATAATTTCATGATTTTGTTGTTTTAACACATTTATTTTATTGTTTCCAGTTAATGTATTTGTAACACCTTCATTTTGTAATAAATTCACTAATAGTGGACTTGAAATTGCTATATTACCACCACTTTGTTGTTGTTGCAATTGTTGCTGTTGTGTTATTGTTGGTATTTTATTATGGTTAGTAACTGGGTAAGGTGGTGGTGGTGGTTGTTGTTGCTGCTGTGATGGTTGTTGTTGTGTTTGCAGTGGTACTTGTGGTTGAATAAAATGTCCAATTGTTTGTACTTGTACACCACTTGTTGATGTCAATCCCATTGTATTTTCACGTCTTTGTATCACCCTCGCCTGTGTCATACTCTCAAATGGATATTCACAACTTTCCACTAAATTTGGTACATGTGTTGGTAATTTACCATCCATTGGGCATACAGTATTTGGTGACTTAAATATTGGTTTTATTTGTTCAATTGGACCATTTGTCTGAATTGTTTCATTTGGACTATTTGTATTAATATTTGATGGTCCAGGTATTGGTTGTTGTTGCTGTTGTTGTTGCGGATGTTGTGATTGTTGTATCGTAGTTGTCGTACCAATATTTGTTGGCTGAGGTTGTGATAATATTCGTGTCAATTCACCTAAACCAACTGATTCTTGGGAACATCCTGATGTGGTGTTATCTAAATCAAAACATAAAAACGACAATTAATTACAAAGTAATTAAAAATATAAAAAACTATAATAAAAAACAAACAAATTCTAATGCTAACCTGTTCTTATAACAATTTCTTGTCCGACTAATCTCAGTGATATCACAGTGTCGCCTTCTAATTGCACTGATAATATACCAAGTGCCCTTAGTGCATTGCTTCCTTCTGCTGCTAATTGACGTAATTTCATCGCAGCATCTTTTGGTATGGAAAGAGTCACTCTGACACTGTTCCATGGTTCAACCTTAAATAATTATTAAAATAAAAATTATTAATAAAATGTTATCAGAAAATAAAAAAGGTATAAATAAATAATAACAAAATAAAAATCGATAAAAATTACCTTATTAACTTTTAATTTTTTAGTTTTTGGTTGCTCAATAAGAGCTTTTAATTTTCCTAAAATACTTTTGAATTTTCTAGGAAATTCGGGGTCGCCGAGGTCGCCTTCACAGATTACAACTGCTTTCAATATACTGCCATCACTATCTTCCGCCATTCTATTAGAAAAAATAAATAAAAAAAAAACTTAATAAATCTCAAATTAAATTTGTTCTATTTTTTTAACTTCAACGTCCGAACACATTGTAAAAAGGGTATTTCTATCTCCAAAATTTATTTGTATAATTTTGACGCAAAAAAAAGAAGAAAAAAAGAAGGAAAAACAATTAATTCTAACCTTCTTTAAGATGTTCACATTCCTTACTTTGGTGTCATTTGCGCTAGACCTCTCAAAACCTATAATTATTAGTTAATTTTTATTCAATTTTGGTATTTTATATTAAAAAGTAAATTAAGATCATTAATTTTTGACTATATATAATTTTTAATAGTCGTACAAGAGAAGAAGAAAAAAAAATTCCAAAATGGCTAATTTTTTTTTTAACAACAAAAAAAATTAGAATTATTTTTACGCAACTTTAATGCTAATGGAAAAATAACTGACACAATTTTTAATTAACTTTTTTAATATATTATTATAATTAATTAATAAAAATGTTTTATTTTGTTTTGTCATGACGCAAAGCATCAGCAGGATTGAGAAGGAAGCAGCCATTTTGGAATATGGGAGTGTGTGTGCCACGGGATATTAATTATTAATTGAACCCCCGGGAACCACAATATTGTATAAAAAAAAATTATTCACATTGTTTATGTTTATTAAAAATTATTATTCATATTGTAAACATGAATGTACTGTATTATTTAATAACAATTTTAGAGTTTTAGTAACAAGTTTTTGTCGGACACGAACTATCATCACTCTCTGCGCTTACCCCATTTGTATGACACACTTTGCCACGAAATTAACTATTTACACATTCAAAAACGAGAAATAATTAATAAAAACACAAGTTTTACAATGTTTTTTAACATTATTTTATAGTTGGATAAGTAGAACTATGACGTTAAACACCATAATTAATGTTAAAATAGTTTATTCAATACAATAACAAAATTCCCGACCGCCATTTGCATTTTTGACTTTTTTGACTTGACATGCGCATTGACTTTATGAATAACTTTGTATGTGCGTCAAATTTAGTATAAATTTTGGTATTGAATTACTCAAATTTTTCTAATTAATTAACGTTTATATATAAATATATAATATAAAAATTTATAAACAAATATTACTAAATTATCAAAAGACATTGCCTTTAATTATTTAGTTTTAAAACAAATTTGAATTTTTACGACATAACATTACACTTTCGCAATAATAATTGTGCCTCAATTTTCATTGGTTGACCAACTAATCATAACTTCACTCTGATTGGATTATTTTAAAAATTATATTATTGAAAAAAGATTAAAAATACATTTTTTTCGAAATTTATTTTCTGGAATTAAATACTCTAATTACAAATTTATCTGTATTTTTACATTTAGAAGTTAGGACAAGGTCATTTATTTAGGGGCGCTCTGGAGAAGTCCGGCATCCTTCATTCTGTTAAATGATGCAGTTGCATCGTACGACCTTTAATTAAATAAAAAAATATCGTGAAATATAATAAAAAAAAACGTAATATAATTTTATTAAAAAATTTTAAAATTGCTGTACTTATAGAAATCAGCGTATTTTTGTTTTTTTGCATCATTGTAGAAAATTTTCATAGCTCCACAAAGAACTGTACATAATACTAAGGAAACCACTAAATTCTTTTTGATAGTAGCATGATGGAGACCACGCAATTGGGGTTTTGGTACAATAGTTTTAGGTTCGGCCATCTGAAAGAGGAAATATTTTTGTCAATTATTACGTAATCAACAATTTATCCCTTCGTTGATAATATTTCGTAATTAAAGATAAATATTATATCTCTTCAAAATTAAATCATCTATAATATAATTAATTAATATTTTTTCACACATTTTTCTAACCTTGTATCCTTTATTAAAAAATCTGACTTTCTTTGATTTTGATGATGTTTTTTTAGAAACAAAATGGTTGGTCTAGAACAATCCTGTTCTGCCGAAAAAGAAGTAGGCCGAAATCCGAAAACAAAAAATATAGATTCAAGATTGAAAATATAGGTGATATTTCAGCAGCACTGAAATATTGGTCAGTTGTTGGATCAGTTTCTTTTACAACTAACTTCATTTGCTTAAAATAAAACTTTAATTAGGTAAATTATTGAAATTTCATTTTGGATCAATTTTTTAAAAATTGTCGGGTAATTAATTTCAGGTAGAAGTTTAAATTATAATATTTTGTCATACATACCTTTTGTTTACAACAATAACATCAATTTATCCTTTTTTTAATTTTTGAGGATTTTCATACCTTTTGTTTTATAACACAAATGAGTCTAATGAACTATTATTTAACTTATTTCTTAGGAAAATCATTATTTCTATCCTGAAATTTTAAGGGGTGGATATTTTTTTGTTCGTTAAAGGTCATTAGAATTGTCTAGGAGAAATCCTTACACTAATTAATACATTGTTCGCTCAGACAGAACAAAAAGGGTTTTTATTACTTTACTTTCGTTTTTCCCTAAATCCAAAAAAAAAAAACGGTAATTCCTAATTTCATGTCATATTACCTCATAAATCTGTAAGCAAAAAAGGTGAAAATAAATCTGTAACTTTTTTTATGATTTCATTTTTAAAATTTGAATAAATTAGAGAATGGAACAAATGTTCATAAAAATGTAACAAGTAATATATTTTATATATTAACTGAAAACTTAAGCGAAACTTTTTGATTTAATTTTTGTAGAATTGAAGAACTGAAAATAAAACTAAAAATTAACTCTATATTTTTGATCTTTATTAATGTCAGTTTTTTAAGGCCAAACAAAACATCGCTATTATTGATGACACTCAAATCGAAATTTCGAAAGATCCTAATTCATGTCCATTTCTTATACATTGTTCTAGAAATCGATAAAAAATTATGTGGACAAATAAAACAGCGTACAATAAATGATCATATTAACAGAATTATCTGTGTGTACCTAAACTTAGATGGAAAATTCAAATTATTTATTATATTTGATTCTTTGAATTTAACTTTTATTCGCTGTTTATTCATTTAATTTCAAATTTTTATTAAAGAAAAATCGATTACATATATTTTTGTTGTTCTCATCCAAAGACAGTTTTTTTTATTGAATTCTTAAAAAGAAATTTCCCTTTAGATTCAGCTTTTGAAATAATTTTATTTTGTTTTTAATTATAAATTTTATTTTTGTTGTCGACAATAAGGAGATAATAAGAATTGTTAATTTTTATATAAATTCAAAAATTAAACGAAAGGACGATTAAAAGATTGATTATTATTTTTTCTATTCATTTAATTTTTTAATTCAATTATAGAATCTTTAATAATTTTTTTCTTAAAATAAGTATAGTAATAATCAGCATTGTCCCTCATTTTTGTAATAATCTACATAATTTCTAAAAAAAAACAACTTCTAAAAAAAAAAAAATTTTTTAAGTACATTGTTCACATTTCAATTTATATTTGGATTTTTATTAATCAAATTTTGTAATTATTAATTAATTATTTATTGATTATAATCATTTTTTAAGGAAGTAAAATTTCATTCAATATAGTTCGATTATAAAACAGAATATTTTAATAAAAAAGGAATCAATAAATGCAAATTTTATTGTTAGGTCTTGATTATGCGATTCTATAATTATGTAAAGACAAAATTATCAAAACCTAATTAAAAGTCAATGAAGACAGCCAGCTGAAGATCCAATTGCAATATTTAATTGCAATAAACAAAAATAAATTGTTATAACGATGAAAAAAATTCTCGATAAAAATCCAATTAAAACTTGTAATCAATAAAGGCAGTTACAGATTTTTAATTTAATGATTGCAGTGTAACGATCTCATATCGATTGATTAAAAATGAATTATTCTATGAATTGTTATTTGATAAATAATATTGCAAAGTGTTCAATAATTGGTGGTATAGTTAGATAATTTATTAATCAAATGATTTTTGATAAGCAATTTAACTAAAAAGAAAAACCCGTTACACACACACACACACACACATGACGCATATTTTTTAAATTCCAAAATTTATAAAATAATCTCAAAGAAAAATAACAAAAAAAAAACCGTTGAAACTAATTTTCAGAAGACGCTAACATTTTTCAGGTAATTCCAAAAAAATACGAACAATAAAAATATCCTTTTGTTTTCAAAAAGGGTCAATAATTTTTGTAAATTCGCAAAAGAAAAAAAAAAGAAATAACGGAAGGCGTTGCTTTTGTCTTAAGAAAAAATACGGTTATAATTTTTTTTTTTTTGGACATGATCCCTTTATTGGAGCCTTCGATATTGGACCGGTATTTTTATTATGGTCAAAAAGTAAAAAGAAAAAAGGTAGAAAAGTGGGGATAGATTTTCAGTATAAATAGTTCAAGGATTATTTGAAAAAAATTATTAATATTACATAAATACATTAAAGTGGACGTCTTCTGGCACTTAATTGTTTTTTCTGTAAAAGAAATTACAAAAAAAAAAAAAAAGTTAAAAGTGAAACAAACAAAAGAAAAAGTGACAAACAAATTATTTGTAAAAGTGAAAAATATAACAACAAAAAAATAAAAATGAATGACGAAGATTTTTGTCCAGAAGAACAACAACTACTGAAAGGTAAGAGATCAATTGTAATTTATTAATTTTTTAATTTTAAATAAAAAATTTAAATAAATAAATAAAAAAAAGTGTTAAAAAAGTGTAAAATGTTTGTTGTAAAATTAGTTCTTTCTTTTTTTTTTCTTTCTTTTGTTAAATTTAATTTCATAATTTTCTCTTTTTATTTTAAAATCAATTTGCTGTATTTTTTTTTTCTACTTTTTATTTAATAATTAAAATAACAAAATAGATTTATATTTTGTTTTTCCTGTTTCATCGTCTTTTGTACTTTTTGTTCCCATATTAATTTTGTATTACAGTATTATATGTGTGTAGTACGGAATAGATATGGGGATAACGAGTAGCAATGAAAAAATGAAAAAACGTCATCAAAAACAATGGGAATTTTTTTTTTTTTATTAAATTAATTAATTTTCATCTTTCGTATAAAAATCAAAATCAAAAAAAACCAAGAAAAAAATTATTTTCCTTACAAAACAATTGAATCTATTTTCGTAAAGTTCAGTCGTATTGCAGTTTATATTTTACATTTGTAGTACGGCTTTAACTCTACGGAAAATCGATTTTAATTTTATAAATCAACGAAATAATTTTTGATTTTTTTGGATTTTATACAAGAAACAATAAAAAACTTTAGGTAATTTTTTATTTTATTTCTCAACTTCTGATAAATTAAAAAAGAAATCGTGAATTTTAACTAGCGTTAAAAAATAGATTTTTTTTTTCTAATGATAATTTTAAAGCATTTCATTGTCAAATTTAAAAAGACAGAAAAATAATTAATAAAAAGAAAATTCAAATTTTGTACTTGAAAATTAGGGAAAAAAAAGAAAAATTAAAGAAACGCTTTAAAATTATTAAAAAAATGTACTTACAGATTAAAATTTCCATTTCTTCATTCAATTGAATTAAATAAAAATATTCTAAAACAATTTTTCTTTATTTTTAATTTAACAGCAATGTCTGAAAATGACAAAACTACAGTTATCGCATTATTGATGTTAAAACATTTTGTGAAACGACAAATAGTTGAAGATCATGGAAATAATGATGTCGATGAAGATGATAATAATGGCGACGGCGACGACGTTGACGATGATGATGATAATGATGATAATGAAGATGAAGATGAAGATGAAGGTGATGATGATGAAGATCATGATGATGAAGATCATGAAGATGAATATCACGATGATGAAGATCATGAAGATGAAGATCATAATGGTGAAGATGATGAACCAGAAGATCTTAGTATGAATGGGCAAAATTATTTTAATCCAAATAAAACAATTATGCCAGCAAAAATTCGTCAAAAACGTACAAAACTTTTAACAAAATCAAAACCAAAATTAGAACCAGTATTTCAATCAACAGAACAAATTATCGTAAATGATGATAGTTTTACAAAACAGTATCTTTCACCAGATAAGATTGAAGAAATTAATAATGTAAATGAAACAACACCAGTAACATCTTCAGTTGATATTGATGAACAGCCAGAAGAAGAAGATGGTGATTCACAATTGGATTCTTGTTCATATATTGAAGAATTTCAACTAACAGCACCAGTATTTGAAAGATATAATCCTGATAATACAAAAAATTCATTACCACGTCCAGTATTAAATGAATATGAAAAAATTGAACGTACATCAAAACATTTAAAAGAAATTTATAAAAAAAAACAATTGGAAAGTAGTCCAATAAATTTTCAATTTAATCCAAATAAATCAAGATTAAGAAAATTTTATCAGAATATGACTGATGCAGAAGAACGTGAAAAAAATAATTTAGCATCTAGAAAATCACGTTATAAGAAAAAACTTGCAACAAAATTATTGTCAATTAGTTTTGATTTTGATATTGAAGAAAATCGCAAGTTATATCAACAGGAACAATGGATGAACCAAGTAATTGCTGATTTAGAAGAAAGAGTACTAAAATATGGTAATTTTCAATATACTTTATTTAAGGGAATCCGGACCAGTTGTGGATTTAAACAGTAGAATATAAATTAGACAAAACAATTGTTTAAAAATTTTCTATTTTCTTTTATAATTTTTTTTGTTCTTGTTTTTATTAATTCATTCAAAAACATTTAATTTTCAAAACTTGACGAAATATAATTATTTATGGATATTAATCAAAACCATTTTTTTTTTTTCTTTTTTAATACATTTTTCTTTTTTAATTTGTAACAATTATTAAATAATAATAAAAAAAAAACTAAATAAAAAAAATATATATTTTCTTAGAAAAACAAAACACCTGTCCAAAACTTTCCCATATACTCAACTTTTTTTTTCAGAAAAAAAAACAAAAAATAAAACAAACTTTTTGACTAGACAAATTTTGGGATGTTGCGATTTTTGAATCGTTTTCTTTTTGCGATTAAAAAAAGTATGAATTTTTTTCTAAAAATATAAACGCAATAAAATTAGGAATGAAAACTGAAGGATTAAAATAAAAGGGTGATTAAATTACTTGTTAGATCTTTTTTACTCTTCGTTTTTATTTAAGGGTTTTGACTGTAATTTTAGAAGTGATATGTGTTAAAATTGATTTTCAGCATATTTAAGATAACTGATTTGGAAGATCAACTTTATATTTTGAGAACAGAAATTAAGAAAATTGAAGATAAGAAGATAAATAATTATAATTAGTAATTTTTATAAAAAATAGGTAATTTTAATTACCAAATCCACATAAATATTCCATCATTTTATAATAACAATATTTTGAATCATAATCCATATCGAACCAATAATTAACAGCAATACATTTATGACTTTGCCTAACGTGATGATACCATAAACTTGGCAAATAAAGCACATCACCTGAATTAACTCTCACTTCGTATATTATAGAATTAGAATAATTTGGATATTTTTTTAAGTCTGGTTCTAACGGATTTATACTGACCCATTCTGTGAAAATAGGTTTATTATTTTCCAATAATGGTACAATATTCATTACTCCATTATCATCTGTTTTATAAACCGCTGATTGATATTTTAAACGTGGAACAGTTGACAGATTAATTGGTGGAATTAATATAAAATCTTTAAAGCCTGATATGACACAATAAATATTTTCATATGGATCTTTATGCATTGATGTTATTGCTCTACAATCTCCCATCCAAAAATTTATAGCATCTGGTTCCTTATTAAAACTTTCTCTTGCAAATTTTAAAGAGTCTTCTTTTATATCTTTATAGAGTTCGCTAAAATCTGTTGTAAAATTTGAATTCTGTTTTTGTATATAATACACTGGACCACTAATGACAAAAAAACAAAAGAGTTTATTCAAAATATGTTAGAAAAAATAATAAAAAATACAAACTTTTTTTCATTCAATTTATCCAAAAAATCAGCCATTAGCATATCTTTCTCTTCTGGCATAACAAAATATTCACGATCATCTTTAGTTGAAAATGAAACAGAATCTGCATATCCGTTTGGAGTTATCGCAACAGTTATTTCTTTGTTCGGTATTTCATTTCTGATGAAGAACTAAATATAAATAAAAAAGGGACAAATTTGTTCAAGATTGTTTTCTGTTATTCTTTCACTAATTGATTTTTTTTCTTTTCATTTAAAAAAACCAATTTCTCCAATTACTACGGTAGTATCCAGAATAACAAAAACAATTATTTTTACCTAAAATATTTGGTGTTCCATTTCGTCACAGCTGGCCAATCTAAAATTATTTATAAAACATGATTGACATTTACGACACTTTAATTATGAGCACCCACCTAGAATACAGTTACGAATTACAACTGGTACGTTTTTATTAACAAAATCACGTGAGAATTCTAAAGATGTTGGAAATTCCAAAAGTTCAGCAATAGATTTTCCCAAATATAAGTCTGTAATAAAATCATTATTGGGATTTTAAACAGGAAAACCGAGATGGAAATATAGACACCAGAAAATTATGTTTTTCATACCTTTTGCTTCAGATGTTAAGATTTCAAAAGCTGTCGAAATTCGCTGGTCCATTTTTTCTTTCTATCCTTTCCAAGGTCAATTATAAATTATTATAATAATTGCGAATTTATTATTCAATCAAAAGATGAAATTTCAATAATTAATTCTAGTTACAATTATTTAAAATAAGATTTTGCACACTGTTTTTAAATATTTTACTGATAGTATCTGAATACTAAACCATTTTAATGTTTCAATCTTTTTACAGAATAAAGATATTTATAAAATAAAAATTCTCAGACGTAACTCTCTCTACGTAATAAATCTGGTATATACTTATAAAAATATAAAATTTTGGTTACAAATAAATATTAAAGGAAGATTAATTATGATATTATATACTATAATATTTTTCTATTTTTAAAAATGTTTATTTTGAGAAAAAAACGTGCGTTTTGTTTTGTTTACCTCTGTCACCTTGATCTTCTTGAAAAGTTAAAATTGCTAATTCCTGTATAAATGTTGTACTTGTATTTATTATGATAAATGTCCGCACATAAGCTATTTAAAATTTTATTATTCTACAAAAGTTAGTTATTAGGTTAGTCGAATGTCGATATTGTTATTATTATATTATAATATAATGGAAGTTGTACACAGAAATAATCGTAATAATTAGTTTTACTCATAATTTAATGAAAATAAAAATTTTTTAAGCGGAATTATCTGAATTTAGCTAGAACATGAAATGTTCAATGTACAATAATTTTTAATTTCTTTCAGTTCAATGGAATTGGAATATGCCAAATAAAACGTCAAGTCAAATCAAATTGAAACAACATTTTGTGTCTGAGTTTTACTTATTTACATTTCATTAAGATTTACTTTAAATTCAAAGAATCAAAAACTATAAATAAATCTGTTGTTTTTTTAAATACTAAAATTTATATTAATTTCAGTCTTCAGATGCTTATACAAAAATGGCGAGCATTAATTTTCTATTAACCGAAATATCTTTACAATTATTGGGAAACAATTTCTATGATTTAAACGGAAATGCAGTGGCAGATATGAAAAATTTGTTTTCTAATAGAACTAATTATGAAACTGATGATGATGTAACCGAAAATTTAATAAATGTATTGGATTTAGATATTCAATCTATTCAGAAGGAACATAAAACCCGTTCTTTACAAAAACCATTTGAAGAGATGCAGCTAAATAATACATCACCACAGATTGAAACCGATAAAACTGGTGATAATGAAGTAGATGTTTCTGTGCAAGAAATTCATCACAGCCAAGAGGAAGTTACAAACCTTTTTGAAGATAAAGAAATAATAGGTAATCATTATAAAATATAAATGAATGGTAGTTAGTTAATAATAATTTTTAGAAGAGGAGTTTTTCTCCTCGGAAAATAGTCTTCTTAAACCAGCAAGTGATCATGTAAAACACAGAAGTAGAAACCAAAGAAGAAAAAAGAGGAAAAATAATCTTGAACAGAAGAAATATCAATCTAAAAACCTCAGACCTACTAGTTTATCCGCCATGGAATTATGTGAATTTAAAATAAAGACTGATCGAGGTAATTTTAATTCTGATAAAATAAAATAAAATAAACAAATATTTAGGTTAAAAAAATTTTCATTCATACTTATTTCAGAACTTCAAAAACTTTTAGTATATTCAGACACAAAGAAACGAAAGTTTATTGAAAATAAACCATGTCTAGGTATTAATCGTTTATTAATTTATACTACCTATAGTAATAAAATTAATTGTATGTTTGATTTTTTTTAATGAAGGCACAACAGAAGACTTAATCGATGATTACAATAAAATTGAAAAAGGACAATTGAGCCAAGAAATTAATGCTTTGGTTAATCTAATTCGGTATATCAAAACTGAATCCAATGATCCCAATTTAAAAGAGACTGTGCAAAGTATTTTATCATTTAAGGATAAATTATAAATATTTTTTTAAATTTTTGAATTAAAATAAATATCACCTTTTTAATGTTTAAAATTTTTATGGTTAATGTTTTTATTTTGTTAATCTTTTTGAAAACAGCGCAATTTTTTTTAATTCAGACGGTTTAGTTTGATATGAAATTAATAGATGGCTTAAACATAGTTTCTGCAAACACAAACATGTTGTAACTTACAACATGTTAATATATATTAACTTGTTGTAAGTTCCTTACCGTATTTTTATTATTATTATTATTTATTATTTTAGTATTGTTCAAATAATAAATAATAATAATATTATTCAAATAATAATAATAAAAATACGGTTCTGTGTTAATAAGGAATTAAAGAAGCCAGCAAAAACTGTTACAGTCTTTTTTGACGTGTCAGGAGTTAACTCCGGAGTAATAAAAGAAAACACGGAATAAGTTTAGAAATTATTTCTGTTTGACAGCTGTCAAAAAAAAAAAGTAATAGTAAAATGATTGTGAATGTTTATAATTATAACTAAGGAATTTATTTCAACGCCGACCAAATTTTTATCTCAGGGATGAGATAAACAATATAGAAGAAGAAGAAGAACGTATAAAATCTATTTAATTATAAATTATATTATTATAAATATAAGTATGGACATTGTTACTGTTGAAGATTTGTTGTGTCGTCTGTGTGCTAAAAGCGAAGATGAACTAATTTGTTTGACTAGCGAAGATATTATTGAAAAAATATATCAATGTACATCAGTAATTGTTGGTTAATTTTTTTTTCATTAGTATTAAATTTTCGTAATACCTACTGTTTTATTTATTCTTAGATTAAAAATGATATTGGACTGCCTTACTATATTTGTTCTAGCTGTCAACAAAATATATTAAATTTCTTTGATTTCCGAGACAACTGTATTAAAACACAAACATTCTTAATTAATAGAAGCACTACTAATCCTAAAATTAATGTATCCAGCTATTTTGAAGATTGTTCTGAAACTGAAGAAACTATAATAGAAGAATCATTTCTTGCATCTAATGATCATAAAAATCAGATTATAAAAGAAGAGGAGTTGCTTGAAAAAGAAGAGGAGGAATTATTAATAAAAAAATGTAAAGAACAAAATAAAACAAGGCAAACAAAACAACTTTCTGAAGAGCAAAGAAAATCCAAGTATAAAGCATTACTTCGACCGTGTGATATGTGTGGGAAAATGGTAGAAAAGTCCAGAATGCAAAGTCATATAAATCAACACTTAGGTTGGTGACTTCAATCTCAACCCTAGCATGTAACGCAAAGAATTATATATTACTCATTACTTGTACTTTTAGGTGTTCAGCCTTACATTTGTGACATAGAAAATTGTGACAAATCATTTTACTGTCCTTATATGTTGACAAACCATAAAAGAAACCATCATTCAAATAATAATTATTGTTGCGAAATTTGTGGTAAATCATATAGATTACAAAAGAGTTTATATAATCATAAACAGAAACATAAAGAACCTCGTTATATTTGTAAAATATGTGGAAGAAAATACAAAAATAGGTAATAAAATATTTTTATTTATCGAAAATTAAAGAACTTAAAATTCTTTCTATTTATTATGCTTAGTACCTATCTAAAACAACACACCAGAAGTCATACAGGTGTGTAATTCTTATAAAAGTGAATATTAGATGAAATCATAGTTATAATAAAATAGCAGATAATAGCAAATAATAGCAGATAATAGTAAATAATGGCTTATGCATGTAGACTAAATTACTTTTCTTATAGGTGAAAGACCTTATCAATGTCCAAATTGTCCTAGAGCTTTTGCTACTTCGTATAATTTAAAAGCTCACATCAGAAGTCATACAAAAGTATTTATTAGAAAATTTTAAATTAATTTATTTTATCATTTTAATTTATTTTTTCTTTTCTCATTTTATTAAACAGGAAAAACCATATGTCTGTTCAAAGTGTGGTGTTGCATATGGTTACAATAGTTTATTAAAAGCACATACTGAAAAATGTCATTTGTCTGAGGAACAATTTTTAGGAATAAAATAAACAAATCCAATTTCTTTAATTTTTTTTATTATTATTGAGGTGTAAATATGTACCTACTGTTTGTTATATATTTGAAAATTGTATAATTTTCCATGTTCAGCCAATAAAAACATATTATTTAAAAATTGATGGATACAAATATTTTATTCAAATTGTTTGATAAAGGTTTTACAAAATTGTCTAAAAAATAATAAAATAATAAAGATAAATCATAAATCACACATTATTCGTACAAATTAAATAGGATTACAGAAAAACAAAAGAAAAAAAGGAAATGGGAGGGTTGTCCGAATTTTATTTATATTTTATGATTCATAATTATTTATAATCTAGTTTCGTCGTAAAAAGTCAATAGAAAGAAAAATAATAATATAAAGATTTCTAAAGAATAAAAAAAAAAAAAAAAAAAAAGGATCTCAAAGGATCACGTTTCTTTTTCATAATAAAAATAAATACAATAATCTAAAATTGTTTTTTTTTTTTTTTTTGTTAATTAATTAAAATCATTACAAAAGAAAAAATAAAACATTAAACTTGTCTAATTATAATTATTAATAAAGTAAATCGACTAAAAAGAAAAACAAACAATCAAAAAAAAAAAAAAATTAAAATTGAATTAATTATTAAATAACAAACAAACACAGAAATTGTGTAAATTTTTTAAATTTTTTTGCTTTTCTTTTTCAATAAAATTAAAAAAAAAAAAAAAAAAACAATTGAATTTTAATCATTTAAAAAAGTCAAAGCGTATTATCACATTTTAATCACTCAAATGTCTATGTTTAAAAAATTATATTTTTTCGTTTTTATTATTATTAATTTTTTTTTTCATTTTGTTCATCTACCAATGAGACATTTCTCTAGTTCGCTCTAATGGAGGTTTCCTGAAAATAAAATAATCCAATAATAGTCAATTATAGTTGATATTTGAATTAATTCAATTAAAGATACAAACTTTACACGATTAATAAAAAAACGTGACATGAATTTAGATAAAAAAAAAGTCGACCAATAAAAATGGTTTTTAATTTTTGGTATTTTTTTTTTAACATTAAATTGTAAAATATTAGAACAAGTCAATCCTATTCTTAATGATTTTTGTGTTAATTTATTTGGGAATGTTTTTCTGAACTTCTATTTTAAAATAGTTTCCCTTTTTATAGTTGATAAAGATCGATCAGAATTAATTTAAATAATAAAATTTAATAATTTTAATTAAATAAATGAATTACTGTTAGTAAGAAACTTACGGTAAAACTCTTGATAGTGCTATTTTATGCATTGATTGTCTTGCAGATGCAATACTTGAACCAGAATCTTGTGATATTGTACGTTGTAAATTTGGCGGTTGTACACGTCTAAATGGGTAACGCCAAGGTGATTTTGGTACATCATTTTGGAATGCACGATTATCAACACCAGCTTTATCATTTAAATTTGTTTCTTTTGTTTTTGATGAAAGACGTCTGAAAATATATATATAAAAAAAAAAAATTGATATAAATTTTTAACAGAAAAAATATGCCAACATCAATTCTTTTCTTTTACAAAATACAAAATAAATTCAAACCTTAATATTCTCGAACCAAGACCAGGTGGATCTTCTAAACCTTTACTATTACGTTTACGATATCTAACATCATGTGATTCTTCTAAAATCACATGACGATCATATGGTGTATCATAATAAACTTCTAATATTGTTGAAAATGTGTGTGGCCACATAAGATCAATAGCCGATATAATTAATCCTAAAAATAAACAAAGTATACCAGCAACTAATACAAGCCAATAACACCATCCTAATTTAAATTCTAAACGTCCTCCTTCAATAATAATTGTTAATGGCTGTTTTGGTAACATGATATAATAGCCTATATTTGTTCCAACTAATAATAATCCAGTAATAGTCATTGTATATGCTCCATAACGTGGAACTGCTATTAATAGTAGATTCATTAATAGCCAAAATGCAAAGGATGCCCTAAATATGAAATTTTATAAAAGTGTTATAAAAAAATAAAATAAACAAAATAATAATAATCATAATTTAATCTTACCATAACAATATACCTGCATAATATCCAGCTGCTCTATATTGTCCACCCCAGGCAAAACCTTCTTGTCCTAAACTAAAATATTCAGCTACAGTTAATATAGGATAAGGTAAACCACGTTTTAATGCATATTTATATGAATCTCCCATTTCATTTGCAGCATCCCAACTAAATTTTTCATTGAAATCAATATCTGGTGGTGTCCAATTTCCCATTGGTAATGCTATATTTTCATAATTAAAAAATTAACGAAGGAATATTAAAATTAATAAATTTATATTTATTTGATAAAATTTAGTCAACAATAAAATGCATACGAACACACACACACACACACTCTAAAATATTTTAAAGAAAAATATTTGTTGATCATCTAAATTCGCAATTATTTGTTGGCATTCAATTATAAATTATATTTCTTCATTTTTAAACAGCTTTTATAAAGCACAAATTAATAACAAGTACAAAATTGGTTGGTGCAAATAAAATGCATTATACAATTACACACTCTTAAAATATAATTAAAAGGAACAATGCATGTAGTACTTTTTTTTTTTTAGTGGCAAAAGAAAAAAAAAAAGCGACGAAACTAAAAATTGTGTTAAATGAAAGAAACATTTTAAATTTTATTACAGTTTATGACTGATTGCTGGTTGGACTTGAAAAGAATCAAGTGAAATTATTCATTAAAATTATTGAGTAACACAATTTATTTACAATGGCACTGATGAAGAAGAATAAGATAATGTTTAAATACTTTTTAAGAAAAAAATTAAGAAACTCCATACTTTTTTTTATTCGATGAAAAAACAAAAAAAAAAAAAAAAAAAATTAATAAAAAATAAAATCAAATTTTGTAAATTTTTCGAGGACAAATTTTTTTTTTTTTTTCTCCAACTTTTTCTTCTTCTTCTTCTTCTGCTTGTCTTTATAACAATTTGTTTACAATAAAAAAACAACAACAACAACAAAAGTTTTATAATTTGCATAAAAAAAAAATTGTCCTTCAATTTAGATTACAATCCCTTTCATTGTTTCACTCACTCCACAAAAAAAAAAAAAAAAAATAATACAACAACAAAAACTTCAAAAAAATAAATCTTTTTATATTTATTTATTCTCCTTCTTTCTTTCCCCTCCGTGGTGGTGGTGGTGGTCACCATAGTCATCTCTTAATCTCATCTGTTTCTTTTTCTTTTTTATTTTAATCAAAATAAGAAAAAAAAAAAAAAACAAAAAACAAAAATTTGCCACAATTAATTAGTTTGTCTTTATATTAATGTTTTGTTTTTTTTTCTTCTTTTTTTAGTTTAAATCTAATTGTAAATACGGTTATAACGAACTTCACTTATAACAATCTTTCGGTTATAACGAACTTTTTTTTTGGTCCCTTGAAGTTCGTTATAACCGAGTTTCACTGTAAATATAAATTCAAAAAAAAAAAAACAGACAAAAAAAAAAAATGGAAAATAGAAAATAAAATAAGTGAAGTTTAAATCTGAAACCGCAATATAGTTAACTATATGTAACGTACGTTTGATAGTTAATTTGTTATGTTTTGTCTCTATCCGTCTCACGTCAAAATGTATCGCTCTTTCTCACCTCTCCGTTAGTTCAACTAACGAAAAATGGTTAGGTAGAGTTGTGTATTAGTAAATTTTTTTTTATTTACTAATACACAACTCTACCTAACCATTTTTCGTTAGTTGAAATCTATGTAAAATTACATACACAGTACACACATTCAATGACATTTACATATACGGGACTGAAGAATTTCACGTTTGTGGTCTTTACATTGACCTTTTCCGTTTTGTATCAAACGATCAATATTATTTTATTGTTGTTGTTTTTGTTGTTTTTGTTGTTTTTGTTGTTATCTTTCTTGCATTTTTTTTTGTATTTTAGAAGTCAAATCAAAAACAAAAACAAAACAAAAAGTATTCATTGTTTTTTTAGTTTCTGTAGCCTTGAATTATTTATTGCATTTAAATTTTAATTCAATTATGGAAAGAAAATTATGGAGATTCTTTAATTTTAATTTTTTTTCATCTTCTTCTTCTTCTTCTTCATCTTCTGTAAACATGAATTCAACTTTTAAAAATAATCGGATTTTTTTTTTTTTTACTCTTCACCAAATTTTATTATTCAAACTTTATGTTGAAAATTTGCGAAGCGAGGAGATTTCTGATTGATTTTTTATTTTTTTTTCTTTTGTTATGGGAAACTTTTTACTTTATTCACGTCTGAATTTAAAAATTATGAAGAATATAAATTTTGTTAAGGTTACATGAAGTAAATTACAAATTCTCTCACTTAAATTACGTGTTTTTGTTTGTAGTGCAAAATAAGAAAAAAAACCTTCAAAGTTTAAGAAAAAAAGAAAAGGAAAAATTTAAATCAAAAAAAAAAATGTTCAACAGAAGAAAATAAAAATAATGGGAAGTTGTCAAAAAATAAAAGGTAATAAGTAAGTACAATTAAAGGATTAACCTTCATTATATAACTTTCCACTTTTTCCTTTATTTCCTTTAAATTTTTGAATAATTATGAAGATTTACCTGAAAGTGTTATATTGACGTGCATCAATCCAATGTTAGCACCAACACGTGCCGGTATCTTCTCACGTGAAAATGCTTTATATGGTGCAATTATATTTGAGTATGCAACATGCCAAGCTGAACCCAAACGAGATACTGTCAACAAATTACAAAAATAAAATTAAATATACGTTTTTTTTTTGTTTGGTTTTGGTTTTGTTGGTTTGTTTGATGAAACTTGAAAAGAGTAAAAAATTTATTCATTATTTTTAAATTTTTATTCTCAACATCTTTATTCGTAATTAATTACAACTTTATTGCATTGTTGTTTTTATTGTTATTGTTATTGTTATTGTTGTATAGGTTTATAGATAGAATATTTTATAAAAATATGTTGTTGTTGTTGTTGTTGTTTTTTTGTACACCAGTAAAAGTGTAGAGACTTTTCGACACTTTGTATGAATCAAAATCAAAAACAAACAAACATATAAATTCACACAAATACGCAGGTTCATACATTGAAATTGTTATGTTTCGTAAAAGCGCAGAAATTAAAAACAAAAAAGTGTAGTATGAAATTTATTGTAAAATTGTGAGAAAAAGAAAAAGAATCGCGTTAAAAAACAAAAAAAAGAAAAAATATGCGAAAGGAGATATAATTGAAATGAGTTTATAAAGAATAAAACTAAACAAAAAAAAAAAAAATTACGCGTTTTTGCGGTTGCTGATTTTGATCTTTATATATTTTTTTTTTCTTTGCTTTAAATAAAAAGATTTGACCTTAGAGAATAAAAAAAGAAACAAATAAAAAAAAAAGTGCATAATAAAATCTTATTATAAAAGTTAACAACCCTACAAAGTCATCTGAAAGAAAACACATTTGTAAGGTTTTATTTTTGAATTTATTTACTTTTGTTGGTGCAGTCAACTTTTTTTTATTGGTGCACAATTTTTTTATTATGTATATTTTATCTGACGGAAGTGATCGTTTTTCATTCTTTTTCTTATTTATATTTTATTATTATTAATCATTGTTGTTATTGTTTTAATTTTGTGATTTTACTTTTGTTATTGATCGTGTCTTGTCTTAATATAAAAATAATAATAATGTGCGCATTGATTTTTTGATAGAAAATTAGAGTGTTATTAATTATTATTTAGAATAAAAGTCCTATTTATATATACAGAGTAGTGCAATAATTATAAATTGCTTTATTTTGTAATAAATATATATTTACTAGATTTTTCTTAATGCTTGATTTCCAATTGAAAATTATAGTTTCTTTAATGAAACCGTAAAATGTGATATTGTTCTGTTTATAAATATTGATTGGATTTAATCATTTATTTTCTCAGGATAATTATTATTCATTTATCTTTTCTTTTTTTTTTTTTGTTCACTTGAACTTTTAAACTTGCCGACAGCATATTTTTCATTCAATTTATTTTAAATATTTCATATAGAGTATGGATGTTAGTCAATCGTTTTGTTATAATTATTTATGAATTGATTTTTTTTTTGTGTTAGAATCAATTGAATTGTTTACAAAATCAATGAGAAATTAATTTTGGAATTTTTTGAATAGAAAATTTAATACATCAAAATATAGAAGATGGCAATGACGTTTAATTAAATTAATATGGAAATATTTTGTATTATTTAACAATAACACATAAGAAAGACTCACCTAAAATGACTAGTCCAACAAATAGACTCAATGTAACGGTCGTAAATGTAGTAAATTTCTAGAAAATAGGCAAAAAAAAAAATTTATTAATATTTTCACTGTTTGTATTGGTATTGTCAGATGTAAATTTTAGTTTTTTTAAAAATTTAAAACATGAAAATTATGAAATTTTTGTTGAAGATTAAAAAAACTGATTAAATTAATTCAAAACTCAATCAAAAAAACATTAAAGGAATTGTACCCGCCACTGCTGTTTTTTTTTTTGTCTTGTCAAATAGGAAATATATAACTTACCATATTCAGTCCAAATAAAAAAACAAAAAAAAAAAAAAATAATAGAAAAATGTGAAATATAAAATTGTAAAAATGTAAAAATTGTATATATCGATTGAATTCAATTTCTCTATTTTACAACCTACCGCAGTCACGTCTTTAATTTATTTATTGTAATTCGTGTCGATTCTTTTTATTTTTTTTTTCGTTATTTTTACTCTCTTTTACTTTTAAGAGTTTATTTGATTTAAATGACAAGACTATTAAATAGATTATTGTAGATTTGAATATAGGAAACAAAAATAAATTTAAAATCGATTTTTCGTTTTATTTTATCTCCTCTAATTTTATCTTTTCTTATTTTAATTTCTAAACATTTTGTTATTTATTATTGTATTGTGTTCATAACGTTAGTTATTTAAAATGTACTTACTTGTTTTCTAACACCTGGAAATATAACTAAAAACGCTAAATAAAGTGTAGCAAATAGAACACAAACAGCAACTGTTGAAACATCACCAGTTACAGGTGTTCGATTTGAAAATGAATAAAGTGTTGGTCCACCATCATCGCGAAAAGCATCGAACCAACCCTTCATGATGGGGTTGTTGAGCTCTGTAAATAAAGAAACAAAAAAAAATAATTAAATCAAATTTTATCTTAAAACAAAATATAAAAATAAAAATCTCGTTAAATAAAATTAAAAAAAAATTTGTTTTGAAATTCAATTAAATTTAATTAAAATTTTACACGAATAACTGAGCACGGTATATTTAGCATAAGAAACTGAAATAAATAAAATTTTAATTACATTTTGTCTACATTATCTAATCATAAAATTTATAAAAAAAAAAAACCATAATTCTCGGGGCGAAATCTCTTAAAATAATCATTAAAATACCAGGCGCCTCCACTAACAATACCAAAATAAAACAAATATTGAATGAAAGAGAGAACAAAGAAAATGAAATGAAGATGATTTTAATTTTTACGTTTTTTTCTTTTTCTAAATTATTGTATAAAAATATTACCTTGATTAAAAATAAAATCTATACAATTGAAAATAGTTTAGTGTTATAAAATGTTTCTTCAAAAAAAAAAAAGATTGTAAAGTTTTGTATAATAAGAAAACCGCCTTCAATACTCTTTTCTGTTTTGTAAAAAGATTCTTTTGTATGAAAAGCAAAAAAAAAAAAAAAAAATACAAACAGAAAAAGTAAAAGAACTGCATTGAAATAAAATAAATATAAGAAAATAATAAAACACAATTAACCAATACCAAATTTGGTTATGGTGAGTGTTGAAATAACTACGTAAATTAAGTAGTTGTTATAGTTTGTTGTTATTATTATTATTATTATTATTATATTTTTGTGGCTTTTTATATTATTATTATTATTGAAATATTTATAAGAAAATGTATAGAAAAAAAAAAAACAAAATAGAAACAGAAAGGGTTCCCCATAAATCACAATACCAAACGCACAAATAAACAATTTTTTATTTGATGTAAATTTATTAATAAATAAAGAAATAAAATTTGTTTATTTTCATTCGAACATTATTCGTTATTATTATTATTTTAATGATAATTGTTTAGGTCTACTAAATATGGACATTACACAATTGAAATTTTTTTTTAGTTTGTACATTTATAGAAATATTTTTATTTTGTGGGTGTTTATTATTTATATTTTTTTATTTTGTTTTTGTTACCAAAAGTAAAAATAAAAAAAAAAAAAAAAATACTCAAGAAATATAAAATTGAAATGGAAAATGGTAAAATCAAAAAGTTTGATAGAAAAATATTATTAACGCTAACGTTAACCTGTGTGCTTACTATACGTAACTATTAAAAAAATTCAATATAAAAGAAACAACAACAACAACAACAACAACATTAGAAAAATGTATCAGTAAAATATTCCGTAATGCTTACAATTGTAACCGATATTTTTGTTCCAATGAATTTTTTTTTATTCTTTAATTCATAATTTCAATATGACAATTATGACAAATTACAAATAAATTACAAATAATTAAAAAATATTGATTTGAATTCAAACATTTTTTTACCCATACGCCGATTGATACACCGGTGGAACAGCTACAAAATAGGAAATTATGTTGAAATTTTTTTTTTGGTTTTGTTGTGATACATTTATCACCTTTAATAAATATTTCTATATGTAAATATTATGTAAATACATTTGTTGTTGTTTTTAATATAAAAATCAAAATGCATAAAAAAAAAAAAATTTACTTTGTCGTTTATAAAGGAAAATATATGTAATACAATACACGACGAACAGATAAACTTTTTTTTAAAACAAAAAAAAAAACAACCAACCAACCAACAACCAACAACTAAATAATAATAATAAGTAATAATAAGTAATAATAATAAGTAATAAAATAATAAAATAATAAGTAATAAAAATAAATATATAGAAAAATTTTTTCTCTATATATTTATATTTGTTAAAAAAAGAAACAGAGCGAAACGTTTGAAAGTATCATATATATAGAAGAAAAAAAAAATTGTAAGAAAAACTTAAGACAAAAATATAGAAAACATGAAAATAAATAGACAAGAAAATTTTTTATAAAATAATAATAATTTTTTTGTAGATTTTGGTTGAAAATCATAAAAAAAAAGAAAATTATTCTTATCTAAAAATAAAATTGTATTCATGTTAAAAATGTTAAAAAATAAAAATAAATAAACAATTTATTAATGGGTTACACATTAAATCAGAAAGAGTGAATTTATTTGTATGGCGCCTCCATTAATTTTTCTTTTTTTAAAAAAAAATATTTCTGTTGTTGTTGTTGGTGTTGTTGTTGGTGTTCCATTATTTAATTTATAATTTACAATTTTTGTTGTTTTTTGTTTGTTTGTTTGTTTGTTTGTTTGTTTGTTTGTTTGTAGTATGTTTTATAGTTCTTTCATATACACGATGATTTATATTTAAATGTTTTATACCCAATTAAAATCTAGAATAGTTATTCATATTATAATTGTTATTATTATACAATTTTTTTGGATTATATCACACACACACACACACACACACACATAAAGTTCAAAAAGTATAGCAATTAAAATATATATTTAAAATTTATATAATTTCCATTAAATATAAAATGGATGGGAGGTGAGGAAAAAACATTATTATTATTTATTAATAATAAATTTTATTGTTGTCATTAACATAAAATGTGACGCATGCACATTTACATTTAATAATTGGATTAAACTTTACGCGGAAGTGAACATTAAAAATGGTGTTTCTTTTTATATATAGATTTGAAATTGTTATAATTAATAAATTTAACCTTAAGATATTCTATAGGATGACAAATTGTAATTTAATAATAATTATAATAATAATAATAATAATTATAATGATGAAATATAAATAATGGTAAGAATAATAAAATGAAGACTAAATATTTTTCTAAGCCATTAAAATATAATGTCAATATTTTTTAATTAAAATATTAAAAAAGGTTCGTTAAACATTTAATAATTATTTGTATATTTTGTATAATATAAATTGTATATGTCTACCTATAAACTGTAGTGACCTTCAAGAAACCTTGAATAATACAAATTATTTGAGTAGCGTTAAAAGACACAATGCAACTGTGTATTGTTGCATTATTATGATTTTTATTATTATTATTATTATTATGTCCGGTGCATGGCGTGACGAAGAACAAACAATTGTCAAAGTCAATAAATATTTTTGCTTAATAATTGTTTGAATTTTTTTTTTTCATTTGAAAGAAATAAATGAAAAAATAATAAACTAAATGTTTGTCGGTCGGTTGCTTACAATAAAAATAAAAACATGATAAAAATACAAATACAAATACACACACACAAACACAAATGCAAACATAAAATATTTAATTACTTAATGTTAAGTATAATAAAATATTAGTTATATTTGATACGTGACCACATAACGAATGTACAACGAATTATGCTAATTAATTAAAAGAGTCATATACTTAGTACCTGATACTTATATACCTGCTATATTTATTAATAAATAAATAAAGTAAACGTATATTCCCATAATGTAAAAAAAACAGAGAGACAGAGAGAGAGAAAAAAAAACAACTGTGGAATTTATAAAAACACAAAAAAAAAAAAAATTAAACACACAAAATAAAAATATAAAATAAAACAAATAAATGTGAAGATGAAGTGAGAAGTGATTTTTATAAAAATCGGAAGAACGAAAGTGTTAAAGTAAAGCAAGGTCAATAATTTATTTAAAAAATTTATGATTATATCATTACAAAGAAAAAAAAAAAAAAAACAAACAAACTTTTTGATGTCATAATAATGTAATGACCAATGATGTCAAATTTATTATAGGAAAAAATTTATGTAAATAAATTAATTATTAAAACAAAATGATTGAAAAACGTTTTTTTTTTTGTTCAACTTTTGTATTTTAATTTTTACTTTGTAGAAGAAACAATTTTTTTTTCAATAAAGATGGCACACTTTAATATCCCCCCCACCTTTCCAACCCTTCCCTTTCTATATTTATTCTGTTTTTTTTTTTCTATACAACGAAAGACACAAACCACATCACGTGCACATCACGTCAATACTAATCATAAAAATCATCTTTATTAAAAAAATCAAGAACCAATAGAGAGAAAAATGTTGTAATCAATTTACAGTAGTAAGAGAAAAAAAATGTCTTAATTAATTTATACTATTTATTATTTATGACAGTTAAGACGCACTTTAAGTTACTTTTATGTACAGAAATTCAATTATAAGTTCACTTAATAATATTATGTTGCTTACAATGAGATGCAGTAGAATTTTTGTTCAGTTCCGAATTTACAAAGAGGCAACTTATGTAATTTTTTAGGGTCCCGTAAAATTTTACTAATCGTTAAACTTTAACAATAAATAAAGAAATTTTGATAAAAAGTAGAATCACAGTAAATTGTTTTTTTTTTGTTGTAAAAAATTAAACAGATTTTATTATTATTTGTTAGTTTCAGACAAAATTTGCGCATAAATTCGGTTCTGCATTAATTATACAGATTTTGCAAATGTATAAATTAAAAGTATATACCAGTAGTGAATATATGTAAAGTAATGATAAATTGATTGTAATTAAGTTAATTAAATTTGCCACAGAAAAAAAAAAAATGGATTATAATTTGTTATTGTTATTAAAAAATTAAACAGATTTTATTATTATTTGTTAGTTTTTTTGTGTGTTCAAACAAAATGTACAATCAAAAAATAAAATGAATGGAATTTATATATGAAATTTTTCTTTACATAAATAATAATAACTTAATAACAATATACAAATAATAATAGAATATAATTGTAGTAAAACAATATAATTATTATTTGATTAATATAAATGAAATTTATAAATATGTTTTGTGATTAGGTAATTTGTAATTTGTATTTGGTAAGAAAAATATAAAAAAAATTTATTGATTTCATTCACATTAATTTCATAATTATTATTAAATTAAAAAATCGATTTATTATAATTAGTCTTTATTTAACAAAAACAAAAACAATAACAACAACAACATATTTTCTTATTTAATTTAATTTGATTCAGTTCAAATTGCTTTATTTTTCTGATTGGCTTAAAAATGAACTCAAATCAAAAATAACAACAACAACAACAAAATGTTGGTTGGTTATTTTTTTTTATATCTGACTTTATAAATTTTTTGTTTGTGTAATTATGTAAAATATTTTGTATTGATTAATTTAAGGAACAATATCACTGTATGGATGGTGTTGTGTATTTATTTTTTTTTGTACATTTATAAAAACATTAAATTTATTAAATTTATTAAATTAAAGAAAAATTTATTAATGTGATCGGATTAATATGAATTTGAGTGACAAGAAACCTTGTTGTAAATTAAAATTATTTCTAATGGTATAGTTACGTTATTTCCTTTCATAGTTTTTTTTAATGTCTCAATATTATTGTGTATATTTGTATATATTTGTATATATCGTTCGTTCAATAAATAATAATATTGTTTATTGTAAAAGTTATATGTGGTGAATTTTATTTATAAAGAACAATTATTTATCTTTTAATAAGTATAATTGGAAATTATTAGAAGTCTTATTGTGTAGATAATTGTTAATTAATGTAATTTCATTTTTTGGTTTGTTTTGGAAAATAATGTCAGAATGTAAAGGGGAGAAAAGGTACAAGACACATAACGATTCAATCTACATTGAAATATTTATTCAGTTAATTATGATTAAATTAAAATTCTATACTCCTAATTCTATACTTTCACCTTTATTGTCGTCTCATTTATTGTTCCTTTTTAATAAAGTTTCTATTACAAAATAATATTCATCGAAAATAATTGGATTTTTCTCTTTTAAAAGTTACGAACAAATGGGTTGGGAGGAGGGGGGGTTTTTATTATTGCATGAAAATAATCTGACTCATCCTCACACAATAATCAATCATAGACAAATAATGTTTTAAAACAGGAAATATTCAACAAATAATTAAAATATTACAAATCAAAAAAAGAAAAAGAAAAAAACAACCAAAAATGGAAATATTGAAAAAATTAAATTGACAAAAAAAAAAATCAGATGTCATCAGACGTTTAATAAATCAAAAAGACAAATTAAAGACAACACAAAAAAAATTTGTCTTTCTTAACAAAAAAAAGAAAAAAAAAGAATGAAATCTGGTGAGACACAACAATTATTTTTGTTGTTGTTATTATTGTTCATGTCCTGGTTTGGTTAGTCAAAGTTGTCTCTCGAGATTTATTTGTTAATTTTTAATCATAATATTTGATACACAATTTTTTAATGACAAAATTTATAAATTTTTTGATTTATTATAAATGTCCGTTAAAAATAATTAAAAACCAAATAATTAACAAATTAAAATTCTTTTACTCTCCTCACACCCCCCTATTTTTGTGTTCAATATTTTTTTTTTTTTTGTTCTCTGAATTGATTCTTGATGAAACAAACAATTTATTATTAATAATTATTAACATTTGGAAAATTTATGTAGATTGAAATAATTGATTTTCAATTCAGTGAATTTAAATACAGATTAATCATTGTAAAAAATATTATTAATATTTTAAAAGGATTTGAATTGTCAAAATAAATTAACAAATTATATGCGTTGATTGACTTTATTTTTATACTTTAAGATTGTTATCTTTTCTAATTTTTAGTATGATTGGTAACACGCGTTTAACACAAAGTAATTCTTAAATAATCAAACGTAACAGAATTAATGATTTATTTCAGGGTATGAATAAAAATTAACTATAAAAATTTTTTGTACATTTTTACTTTTGGTCAAAAAAATAATTTTTGTCAATTAATAAAAAAAAAACAACAACAATGGATTCAATTTAATTTTGTGATGTTTTCTCCACAAAAATAAACAAGTCGTTATATTTAATGAAATCTTATGAGAGAAAATCGAAAGAGAAATAAAAAAAAAAAATAATAAGAAAATTACGAAACTTATTTAAATTAAAAAAGAAAGAAAAGAAACATAAAAAAAAAAATGAAGGTGCGGACAGAAAAAAAATAAATTAGACTTTAAACTTTTTAACTTTATAATAAAGTTAAGTGTTTTATCATTTATGTTTTTTTTTTATTCTTTTGTTGTTGTTGTTGTTGTTTTTATTGTTTATGAAAAAGTTCAGAAGAAAAGGAAAAGGTTTTTTTTCTTTAGCTTAGATTTCATTTAGTTTGGCTCTCTTTCACCGTCTACAATTTTTCAATTATGTGTTTTTTTGTGTTTATTGCATAATTGATGAAATTAGTTTTAATAAAAATAATAGTAACGTTTAAAATATTATATGAACTTTTGATTGAAAGACGACAAACAACAATAACAACAAGAAACGACGCCAACAAACAACAACAAATGAATAAATTGTTGCAAATATTTTTCTGTTAAAAATTAAATTATAAAGAATAAATTTTACTCTACTTCAGTTCACTCGATTTTTTTTTTTTTTTAGTTTCCTTCTTTCTGTGGTTGTTGTTGTTGTTGTTGTTGTTTTCATTAAAAATCACTTCAAAAAATTGTGAAATTCAGCAAAGATATTTTTTTTTTATCTTTTGTGCACTCAAAAAAATAATTATAAGTACGAAATAATTGTGTGTAGGAAATTTTCCAGGGTTAAAAGATTTTTTTTTTCAAAATTAACCAAAAAAAAAAAATAAATTGAAAAAAACAGAAAAACAAAAAACTAAATTGAAAAAGAAAAAGAAGAAGAAGAAGAAGAAGAAGAAAAAAGACAACCAAAAAAAAAATTGTTATAAAATTCAAATTGCCCACGTGCTCTTGTTACCATAATCACATCCGGGAACCAAACATACATTAAGCTTTTGTTGTTGTTGTTGTTGTTCAAGTTTCGTTACATCAAAAATCATCCAATAAAATACAAATAAAAAGAAGAAGAAGAAGAAGAAGAGAAAAAAAACGCAAAACAATATTTTTGTGGAATAAATTAAAATAAATTTCTGTCATTTTTTCTCACTTATTATTCTCTTAGATTTGTTTCTTATTCTTCTTCTTCTTCTTTAACTTTTGAACCGGCAATAAAATGTATGTTGTATTGTTTTCTCTGTTTTGTTGTTGTCTTTTGATTTTTGTTTTTGTTGTTTTAACATATTTTATATTACATTTTGTAATTCGTGACTGTTAAAAGCATCCTCCTATAACTCTTTTTAATTCTCCTCTAAATAAATTCCATCTACTTATGTGGTAGTCGTGACATTTGCCATTCCATTTTGTTGTTGTTGTTGTTTTTTTCTTTTTTTATACCTTTTGTTTATTAAATTTTATTTTAATGATTTTATTATTATTTTGTATTTTTTCTTTTTCGTTTTTTTTTTGTTTCATAAAGAAACAAAAAAATTGAAAATTGAAAATTGTGAAGAACATGTGTCGTTTGTTAATGGATGGTTAATGATGATGAAAAAATCGTTAAGTTATAGCTTCAATTGTATTTATTATTATTATTATTATTATTATTGTTGTTGTTGTAAGTATATAAATTGTAGAAGTTTAAATTAACTTTAAGATACGTTAAATTATATTGATTTGTTTGTAGAAAGATTAAAAGGGGTTAACAATAAAACATTGAAAATAAAATAACCAAAACCAAATTTATACATTTAAATTAAGAGTTACAATCTATAGTGAATTACTTACAACAACAAAAAAATATATGTAATAAAAAAAAAAAAAGTAAGTAAGAAATTCTTTAATATTATTTTCATCTTTTAGTTCCAATTGAGCAACAAAATAATATTCTACCATTTATATTTTTTTATTTTTCTTTTTTAACCTTACAATCTTTTCTTTAATATTTTTTATATATATAAAATAAAATAAATATCTATAACATGTGAATATATACGATTGAAATTGTATTTATAAAAAATAATAATAACAACAACAACCAACAAAAGTAATACAATCCAATTCTCGTACAGAGATAGAAAATTCTCAAGTACATTTATTTATAATTGTATGGATGTGTCTGATTGATGAAGTCTTTTCTTTCTTTTTTTTTTTTATTCTCGTGTCTTGTGTTTATTTATTTATTTTATTGTTTTTATTTATAATAATTATATTTGTTATTATTATTATTCTTATTATTATTACTATTTGATATATGAGAACAAAAATTGTACAAACATATAAAATATAATGATTTATTTATTTTTTTGCGGTTGGGTATTGGAGGGACGACGAAATACGAATTTAATATACTCAGATTATAAAACTCTTTCAAATAAAGAATAGTTTTAAATTTCATACTCTCTGCTCATGTGAGTCTTAAGCAAAAAAAAAAAAAGACGATCAACAACAACAATAACAACAAAATAAATAATGGTTGTCTGTTTAATGTGATGTTTAAGAGGAGTTCAAATGGGGAAGAAAAAAAACGGACCGTCGTCAATCATATACAATTCTTAATTTATTATAAATAAATTTAGATGAACATTAAATTGAACTTTACAACGTTAATTCTAAAAATATTTATCCAGACGTATATAATCGAATTATAATTAAACAATTACACAGCATACTAATTTTTGCATTTAAGATGAATTTTTTATTTTGTAAATATTTCTTCTAATTTTTGTTTTTTATTTTCATTCTTTTTATTTATTTTTTTTTCACATTTTGGACGAAGAGAAAAAAAAATATGTGAGTTGGATCTTTTTTTGAAGGATTTAAATTTTTGTTTCTAATAATAAAAAAAAAAAAATAGAAAGAAAAAAAAAACATGACAAGACAACAAATGTGTAAAGTGCAAGAATTAAGCTAGCGCGACGTTTTCTTTTAAATAAAAATAAATGAATTACCAAATCGTCTAAAGCTTGAAATTGATGTCAAAATAGATATGAAAAGAGTGAAAGAACTACAAAAACTCATGCACACACACACACAAATGATTTTTCGCTATTTTAAAAATAAACTTCAGAAATAAACAAAGGAAAAAGAAGAAGCACTTAAGCAATTCCGAATGTCGATGCCAAAATATTCCAAATATTTTTCTAATAAAATCATTTGACTCTTTTCTAAATGGACAAAATTCTCGTAAAGTTATAAAGTTAACATAATTATTTCTAAGGAATAATAACTTGTAGCATTTATTCTGATCTTCTTCAATTTCTATTTGTCGTATACCGGTGGGGGGATTCACACTAATTTTAATGTTGTTTCTTAATTTATTTTTACTACCATCAGTATTTTATAATCCGTATTCTATACTCTTCAGGGGAAGACCAAATCATCCTATCTTTATTCATCTTGTTTATGAATAACACGACCAACTAATAAACTTAGTCATGAATTTTGAGTCGTGAGTTCAAACACCGGTGTTTTTTGTTTCAATTCTGATTATCCAACATTAGTAATTAATTCAGGACACGTATAAATAAACAATGGAGTTTTTTAAAACTTCTTATGACGAGACGAAAATCATAATGGTTCACATTTTGTTACTTAATTAAACAAATTGACCGAATTTGGTATAAAATTCGATTTGAACTTATGTGATCTGGATTGGTGATTAGATTCACCAGTTCATGATTACAGTTCAAGCCTTTTTTTTTTTGTTTTTGCAAACGAAGGTCACTGATCGACATTTTATAAAAACGTCATCAATTTTTTGTATTGTCCAGATGCATATAAAGAGTGTGAAAAATAACTAAATCGCGATATTGATCGGCAACACAAAGAAGAAAACAACAATAAAAAAACAATACAAAAAAAAAACTCATAACAGAAAAATGAGTAAAAAACATCAAACTAGTTTTGTTTTTTTTTTTTCTCGGTTGTCTTTTTTATTCTTTGAATTCAAAAATAATAAAAAAAATAAAATAACAAAAATATAAAAGAAGAAAAAAAGACCGAAAAAAAAATATGAACAGCCAACAACAACAACAACAACAAATTAGCCATGTGACATTGAAATATTTTCGTTATTGTAGAGGACGCAGTGTTATTCAACTTGAATCATTTTCAAAGATCAATTTTGTGTAGTTTTCAACATAATAATTATGTTTGTGTGTGTGTGTGTGCCAATATTAAATGAGCTTTTTTTTTTTGTTTCTCTGCCTCAAATTAAGGAGATAAAAAAAAGGGGCGCGAACAATTTAAATTTTACGGATTCTAAATAAAAAATGAAATAAAAAAATTAAAAATGGTTCAATTATCCTTCAATTTCTTTATTGCAATGAAAAGCATTAAAGAAACAATTTCATGGAAACATTAAAAAAAAAAGGATGACAAGAATATTATTGAATTCTGGTTAAAACTAACAGTAATCAATTAATTTTTATTCAACTGATTCTCAGTAATCTCAGTTGAATAATTTAGCAAGAGTTCAACAACAACAACAAAATTCCCGCATAGATACAATTTCACCAAATCCAACTTAAATTTCATTAAATTTTTCTACTTTACTTTCATAATTATGATGTCGTTGGTTTTTACATAATTTTTAAAAGGAAAACAATTTTACCGGATTAGCCAAATATTCTTGATTCTTAACAAAATTAACAAAAAAAAATAGATTTTAATAAAACGTCATTTTATTTATTAATTTTCACACGTAACGATATTATTTGGGTTTTTCTACGAAACTAAAAAATAAAAAAAAACAAAATAAAAATATGTTACGATTCTTAAATCCTGTTGCAAAAAAAAAAAAAAAAATTAAAAATAGAAATTATCTAAAAACTTTTAGCATCCGACTTTAGACTTACCAAATAAATTAATAAGAAAGAAATAAAATTGTATTTGTTGTACAACAAATAAATTCCAATATAAATTTATCCAATTAGTTTTATTTTTTATTTTCTTTACATTTATTTTATTCTGTTGTGTTAGCAGGTTGCATTGTTGTTGTTGTTGTTTTTTTTTCTGTTTTTATTCTCTTAAATTCGGTTTCACTTTTTTTTTTCTTCACAGAACAAATGAAAACAAAAAAAAAAACACAATAATTGTAAACTTCTCTCAATTTATCCTTTCTCAGTTTTTTTTCTTTTCTTTTCTTTTTAATTAATTTTTTCTAAATATTCACACAAAACAAAAAAACAAAAAAAAAACGAAAAATTAATAATATGAAAATTGTAGTGGAAAATCACAAAATAGAAAACAGAACAAAATAGAAAAAAAAAAAAACAACAGAAAATTCAAATTATTTTCCTTAATTCACTTTTGTTAAAACGAACAAAATTTTGTAATTTTGTTTCTTTATTTCGACGAACAACAATTTTTCTTTTTATTCTTTTATTACAAAAAAAAAAAAAAAAAAACAAGAAACAAAAAATGGGAAAACAAAACAACAAACAAAAACAAACACAACACACAAAACGCACAATGGTTTTATTTCTCAGTGTATGGAAAATGGGAAAGGAAAATAAAAATTATCACTCGGAAACGGGTTGAAAATATTTTTAAAAGAAAATGAAACAAAAATAGAAAATTTTATTGTCTTAATTTTGATTCTTGTTTCTTTCGTTCATTCTTTCTTTAATTTAATTAATTCTAAACGCACAATTATATTTGTTTGTTTCTTTTCAGAGTTTTCTTCTTCTGCTTCTTCTTCTTCTTTTTTTATAAATAAATTTCTATAAATGAAAGAAACATTTTTCGTTTTTTAATGAACACAAATTTAACAAAATTTACTTTTTTATTCTTCGTTAATTAATTCTCTTTCACCCCCCCCCCCTTTTTTTCACTTTAGTTTTTTTTTCCCCGTTTTAAAATTAACCAAAATTAAATTAATTGCTTTAAATCAATTGTCTTCACATAAATTGACTTTACATAAAACAAAAAAAAAAAAAGAATACCAAAAATAATTAGCAAAGAAAAAAATTAAAAACAAAATTTAGAAAATTAGAAAAAAAAAAAATCAAAACAAAACAAAAATTTTTTTTCACGAAACCAAAAAAACTAAAAAAAAAAAAAACAAACAAAAAACGATAAATTCCAATAAAAAAAAAAAGAGAGAAATAAAAAAAAAAAAAAACTTCGCGTATCGCAAAAAAATAAAAAGGAAAATTGTTACAAAAAAACAAAAACAAAAAAATAAAAAACAAACGGAGTGAAAAAAAAGAAAAAATACGGAGCAAAAAAAAAATGTTTAAAAAAAAATTATTGTTGTTTATAACATCCGACCTGTTTTAATGTTCTTTGTAAACTAAAATCTTTTATTCCAAAGCAAAATGTTTTTGTATATTTTTTTTATAAAAGTTTTCTGCTGTAAAAAACAGTGAAGCACATATTCAATTTTACTTTACATTTTGTTGTTTTTTATTTTTGTTATTTTTTGTGTATTTTGTTTTTTGTTTCTGTTTTTTTGTTTCTGTTTTTTTGTTTTGTTTTTTGTTTCTGTTTCTTTTATTCATTTTTGTGTTTTTCTGTTTTGTGTTTTCTGTTTTGTTTAATTGTTTCTTTACTTGTTTGTTTTGTTTGCATGTTTGCTTGCTTGCTTGCTTGTTGGTTTTGTTTGATTGTTACCTTTTGCATATGGCATTGTAATCATATTGTTACTTTATAAATAAGTAAAGAGATTTAAAGATTTTTCTTTTGAGACAGGAAAGTATATTTATAATTATAAAAGAATACAAAAATATATGAGAGTGTGTGTGTGTGTGAGTGAGTATGTATGTATTTGTGTATTGAGTGTGTCAGAGTGTGTATATATTTTGTGAATTGATTTAATAATTTTTATATATTGAAAAATATTGGCCATATAGAAGATGGATCACATAATTTAATTGAAGGACAATTATAGTGATGATTGGTTTGAATTTTATTGGCGCAAAATATGAAGAATAAAAAAGAAATGTGTATTTGACAGAAGGTCACACTTATGTTAATCGAATATGAGTCATTGAACTTAATAATATTGAGGAAATTTCAACATTTTGTTGCTATTTTTTTTTTTCTCTGCGTTCTTGTTTTTTTTTTTTTTTGGATTTTGATTTTGATTTTGTTTTTTTTTTCCAATAATAATGAATCATTGAAGGTTAAGTTTGTTAAGTTTTGTTTTGTTTCTTTTTTGTTATTGTTGTTGTTATATAGTTTCGATTTTGTTACAATAAAATTACATACTTGAAAATAGAGACGTGATCTGAATAAAAACTGTGACATTAAACTCTTGTTTATAAATTATGGTTTGATTATAATTGAATGAAAATTAATATAATATTTTAAAGGTTACGAGAGAGTTCAACAAATTTTTTGATGGTGAAAAACAAAAATTGATATATATCAATAGAAATATTCACACACACACACACAAATACAAAACAGTCCAAATTAAATTGAATAATTAATTAATCAAATTCAATTCATTAAACAAAAGTATAATTTTAATTTATATAAAATAATCAAGGAAATGACTTACATCAGAAAAATATAATGGTTGTTGTCTGTTTTCTGATGATATTGAACGAAAGACCTTAACAAACGAGAAACCTGTCTCAATTTTCGTAACCGACATTTCTTTATTGTCTGTTTTTATATTTCATTTGATTGGCTCATCCAGATTTTGTGAGGTGAGAAAAATAAGTTTGTTCATGACTCATATTTTTATTTTTGTGATAAAAATCATTTCAAGCAATGCAATAATTTAGTTAATGCACCCAAAAGTATACAAACGGCATATGAATATGGGGACATTTCCATATCCGGTTTAAATGTATCACCAAAGGTGATGACGTCTGTTTTTAATTTAGTTCTTACAAAAAACAATTGTGTATAAAATGGAGACATTGAAAATGAAACTCTTTTAATGTCATTGTACGGCTTGCCTTTTTTTCTTTTTTACCAACATTACAATTTTTATTTATACATTTACACATTTTTTGTGTTTTTTTTCCTCTCCTAATTAGTAAATAAACGAAGAACAAAAAAAAAGATTTTATTTTTTAACATTAAATTAATTATAATTAATTAATTAAATCACTTTATGCAAACATTTTGTGTTTGTTTTTGTTATTTTTTTCTTACCAGTTAAATTTTTTTTATTTTACAAAAAAAAATATTTCTGTTTTTTTGTTTTTGTTTTTGTTTTTTTTTTTATCTCTTCGTCTGTGTCTGTTTTTTTTTTGTTGTTTTGCCCATAATTTACTTTTCATTATTTCTTCTGTTTTCAAATCAAGATAAAAGACGAAAAGTAAAATAAAAAGTCACTGAAGTGGAAAACAAAAAGTGAGTGAAAGAGAGTGAGAGAGAGAGAAGTATTTATATTGGTTTTTAGTCAAATCAAAAACAACAATAATAAATCGAAAAAAACCCCGCTAATAATAATAACAACAACAACAATACGCAGGCATGCAACCATAGTTTATCGACAAACATCTTATCTTGGAAAATTTTGATTTTTTAAACTGTGACAATAATATTTGTAATTTTTTTTTTCTATTTTATAAAGTTTGTAAATTACAAATACAACAACAGTAACACAGTAACAACAACAATAACAACAGCAATAAAATGCCGAAGGCAAGGTCGACTAAATACCTTGAGAAAAAAAAAAGTGTACAAACGTAGAAATATATAACTAACTCTTTCTAATATTTTATACGGGTTAAAGACTTAGAAAAAGTGAAATATAAGAAAGAAAATTGCAATGAAAATATTTTTACATCATTTTTCTATAAATAAAAATTTTCTTTCATTTTTTTCTTTGATTGAAAATTCAAATGAAAACAAAAATCATTCATTATAAATTTTACTAAAAGAAAATCGAACTGCACCGAGTTTAGTCAGACAACCAAATTTTTTCACAGATATAAAATGTTATAAACAACACACAAATTTAATAGAATTATCTGCAGAATCAGATTAAATTCTTTATGAAAATTTGATTGGTCGAATTACACAGGTTCAAACCTAAAATAAATAATATTGTTTAATGGGGAAAAGAAAATAATAATAGAAGAATAAATTCAAGAAAAGCATTTTTTTTTTTGTTGTATAAAAATGTATTCGTGGACAATTGGTCAAGTAGGTCAAGACGAACAGATATACTTAGTTATAAATGTTTTTATATTTTGTATTTTATATTTTGTATTTTGTATTACAAAATGTTAAAAAATATGTATAATAGATTTATTGTGAATATACAATTTCAATACAAAAAAAAGAATTAATCATAACTAATTATTTATTATGATTGTACTTTATTGCATTTAACTTTTGTATGATTCATTTCTAACGTTTAAGAAAATTCTTCTTTTTCTTCTTCTTCTTCTTCTTCTTCTTCTTCTTCTTCTTCTTCTACCACTTCTTCTTCATCTTTTACTATAAATGCGTATTAAATGAAACAACAAAATTCAATTTTAAATAATTTGTAAAAGTTTAAATTACGAAAATTTGTCGTTGATTTTTTCTTTTTTTTTTGTTCTTTGAAATAATTAAAACACAAAAAGATACAAACGCAAAGAAACATCTGCTGATCATTAGATTACAATAAATCATTAATTGGTCAATCCCGGAATATCTAAAAGCAAAAACAACATAATATTTTTCATTCTTCTGTTTTGACTTTGATAGATTTTAATTTTACCAAATTTGTTTTTTTTTTTGTTTTTTTTTTAGTAAAGATTATGTTGTTGTTGTTGTTGTGTTTTTTTTAAACTCATCAAAATTAGGCCCTCATTTTACCTTTATCTTGTTATTTAGTTGTTTTGTTGATTGAAACAAAGTAACAAATATTCAATTATACGATTATTGAAAGTAAAAAAAAAAAATTATAAATGTTAGAGAAGAAGAAGAAGAAGAATAACAAGAAGAAGTTGAAGCAAAAAAAAAAAAAAAAGTCAGCCCTCAAATGACAATGAATAGAGTAAAAAAAAAAAAAATAAAGAAACAGAAATTGTATACAACAACAATGAGAATAAAATTCTACGAAAACGTATAATTATTATTAAAGAATATTATTATTAAAACAGGAAATATTCAAGAACTTTTGTGTTTTTCTTTTAGAAAAACAAAAACAAACAACAAACATCAACAACAATTTATGTTTTTGTTATTGTTGTTGTTGTTGTATTTAATAATGAAGAGAAGAAAAACGAAAAACAACAAATTAGTTATAAATTATGAAAGTATACAGTAAGGTCAATTAGTAAAATCTATAAAAAATCAAAATAAAAAATATTAGAATAGAAAAAAAGAAAAAAAAAAAAACAAAAACGAAAAGATCTAAAAAGTCTGCATTTGGAAATATTTGTATAAAAAAATATTCAAAACTTAAGAAAAGTAACTTTTTTTTTTTTGTATATGAAATTGTAAAAATCCAAAACCTAATATTTATTTCACAACAACAACAACAACAACAAAAATAACAACAACAGAAAAAACAAACTAGAAAACATAATTAAAACCTCCTCACCTCCTTTATACTCCTTTATAAGGATTGATACATTTTTTCTTTTTCTTCTTCTCTCTTAATAAAGAAAACAAAACACAAAACACAAATAGCAAAAAATAAAAAATAGAAAAAGTGAAAATGGCGAAAACACAAAAAAAAAAAACAAAATACAGAAAATGAAATAAGAAAAAATAATAAAATGTGAAACTTGTATGGGTAAATATTGCGGACGTTTATAGATTTTTTTTGTATTTACTCCGATTTAAGATAATAAATGTTTTATTTTTTGTTTTCCGTCTTTTAATGTTTTTCTTTGTATGTTTATCTTTGAATAAAAATCACTTTTATTTTTAATTTTTAATTTTAATTTTCATTTTCTAGTCAAAGTTAACAAAAAAAAAAAAAAACAGAAACAGAAACACAAACTGATGCAATTTATATTAAGGCACCTTTCTACTTAATACCATTTTGTGTTGTTGTGTTTCTTACAGATTTCCGTTCTATATTTGAAAATTTATAATTATTTAATTAGAATTAATTGAATTTTAGTTTAAAGTGAAGTTTGTTAATTGGTTTATCATCATTTAATTTATTTTGTATAATTTGTGTCAATTTTCTTCTCTCAATAATAATAAACAAATGAATGGACAAAGGGACAGAGATTTACTGATTGAATTAATGACTAAAATTATGACAACTTAATCCAAAGATAGTTCAGTTTTATGTTAAATTGTCCATTTAAGGACATTCAAACATTTTACGGTCATCAAATTGAATAATTAAAAAAGAAATAAAATTCTCCATAAAATTACAAAATTCCAAAATTCCAAAGGTAAAAACAAACAATTATCGTGAAGCAAATCAAACGAATATAAAAAAAAAAAGGTGAGTACACGAACCATTAAATATAATTTCATTTTTAAGTTTATTGTTGGTTTCATCAAATCAACTTAATGCAAGTCTTAAAGAAAATAAATTCTGTAATATTTTTTTTGTTGTTGTTTATTTGTTTTTGAGATTTTTCTTTATGATTATCGCGTTTTTCCTTTTTATTTCTTTCACATATAAATTTAATTTAATTTCAAAATTATAGATTTACCCAGCATCTGTGTGTATGTATGTGATGTGTGTATATAAGTGTAGAGTGTGTGTGTGTAGCTAATAATATTCGCAAAATTATTATAATTTTCTACGAAAGAATTTCTGTTCAAAAAAAAAAGAAAACAACTGAGAAACAAAGAAAAGGAAAACAAAAATAAAAAAAAAGAAAAAAAAACACAAAATTATTTATCGAAAGAAAAATGAAAAAAAATCAGAAAAATCTGATGAAATAATTTTCATAAAAGAAAAATGTAAATTAGGACAATAAACGACGTTCATTAATGAGCTCATTATCTGAGTACACTTAGTAAGTACGACGTACTTATTTTATAAGTAAAAAAATAATAGTAAATTTGTAAAGAAGAATTTTTTTTAATTTTTTTTACTTCCTTATGGATTTTTACATTGACTAAGTTTTTTTTTTGTTGTTTTATTTTCAATGACAATTTTGTTGTTTTCTTATTGTTGTTATTAATATTATTATTATTTTTTCCTGTTGTTGTGATTGTTATTGTTGTTGTTATTTCTTTAATGTTTCATTTCAAAGTTTATTTCATATAATTTATAAATTTTCAATTGTGTATTAATTTTATTTGAATTTATTTAATACAAAAAAAAAAAACAAAAACAAAAAGAAGAAAAAGAAAAAGAAAAAGAAGAAGAAATAATCGAGGAAAGAATTAAAAAATATTATACCTGGTAGGTATATATTTATTTATATAAGTCAATGGCGTAGGCATCATAATAATAATAATAAAAAATAAAATATGAATAAAATTGCAAGATCAATTTAATCGTCGTGTGTATTTTTTTTTTTTTTTTTTTTTCTTTTCATTTACTTTCAAATATATATGTATGATATATTTATGAACTTTAAGATGACAAGGTTAAATTTAAGTCAATCAAAAAAATAAAATAAAATACTGGTCGACACAAGGTAACTTATTATACATAGATATTTGTGTGTGGTATGTCAGTATACAATTTATAAAATCGTGACAAGTTAAATTGGCTTCTAGTTAATAATTTTACATTCAACGGAAGGAAATTTTTCAAAAAAAATATTTTAATTCAACCAAAAAAAAATAAAAAATTGACGACAGAACACAATCGAAAGTAACAATTGTGTTTTTTAATTGTCTTTCTATACAAAAAAAATAAAAGTACCCCTCATACAATTTTTATCCGTTTTGACGCAGAAAATGTATTTAACACAATTCATTTAGATTTTAGAGTGAAACTGATTTTTTAATCTAAAAGAAAAAATAATTACCGTTGTTGTTGTAACAACAACAATATAAGAAATTAAATTTTCATGACTCTTGTATTTTTTTATATATTTGTGTCTTGTCTTGTCGTCACCCTCGATGACTTTTAGTGATAAGAAAAAAAAAATGGAAAAAAAAGAATATATAAATTAAAAAGTTTATAAACGAGTGTCTATGTGTATGTGTGTGTGTGTGTGAGTATGTGTTAAAATATCTTGATGACCCCAACAAAAATGTACAAGAGACCAAATAAAATAATATTCAAAACCACAAATGAAAATAAAATTAATTGTCACCCAAATAAATAAATAAACAAAAAGATTAAAATCATGCTTTACATTTTTTTTCCTTTTTGTTTTTCCATTTGCTTTCATTTTTAACATTTGTTATATTCTTTGGTTTTAACGTTAGAGAGGCGACTTAGAGGATGTGGTTTTGGGGAAATTTTCAAATTTACTATAATTATAAGAAATAAGTTTTATAAGAATTTTTTATGTGTGATTTATTAATTGTAGTGTATAATAATTAGAAATATTTAACCACAACGCGTACACAACCTTGAAGAAGAATTTTTAATAAATTAATTCTTATAAATAAAAAATACGGAGCCATATTGTTTGTTTTAAAATTAAATGAAAGTAAACTATTAAACCATTAGAGATTAGAGAATTTAAAATGTAATTGAAAAAAAATAACAATGCAATTAATCATTTTTGTGTTTTCCATAAAATATCAGCCGCCAAGATAAGTCTAATAAGTCTGTAAAGTGTACCAATGCAATCATAATTTTTGGATCACTATGTAGATTTTAAAGCACTTTAAACAAGAGAGAATAATTGTCGAATTTCTGTCATTAATTTTCTAAAGTTGGTTAAAAGAAAAATTCCTCAATTTAAAAATAAATATAAGATTTTGTACTCGCAAAAATATTTCACAAATGAATGCATTTTTTCACAAATGAAACACAACAGAAATCAAGGACTGTATTTGTACTTAGACTTTATTTGTTTTTGTTTGTCAAAACACAAAATGTGTTTATAACAACATTTGACTATATAAAGATTTTATATTTATTAAAAGTTTTATATCCAAAAACAGAATATTATGCATGCATATAGAATTTTTAAATATAATTTACTTTAATGATAAACCTAAGGCAGAACACATTGAAAATAATATAATAATAATGACAACCAAACAACAACAACAACATCAAGTGACTAAAAATAAAAAAACACTCTCACGAACTCATGTCTTTTTAAGGTTCCGCAGGGTTTTTCAATTATATATTTGAAAGTATATAATATGAAAATAACAAATGAATTATGCGAACACCAAAAAAAAAATATATATGAATATAAGAATTTCTATGAAATAATCTAATAGTTGAATAATACAAATAAATATAGCGTCAAGGAATCTTAAGATTATAGATTCATATGGAGAGAGAGAGAACTTAAAAGTGAGTACATTAAAAACAATTTCAAATAATGAGTATTAATTTTTTTTTCTTCTTAATAAATCAGAAGGTTTTAATCGCTGAAAACCTTTCAAATGTTTCAAATAATTGAATTTTTTTTTTCTTTTCCTAATAAATCGGAAGGTTTTAGTGAGTGGGGTTTAGTTTAGCCTTAGAAACTGTTTTTTTGTTTTTTAATTTTATTAAATGTGATTGAACAAAAATTGAAAATGTCAGTTAATGACATTAAGGATATAAATTTTTCAATGTTTTTAATTGATATGATTAACACGCATAGCGTGTGGGTTGATTAATTCATTGTTGTTGTTGTTTTTCGTTTTTGCTTTAAAATTTTTATTATTTTTCAACAGAAAATAAAAAGATTCCCGTATTTAAGATAAAAAAATTCCCAACAATTTATTTTCTTACATTATATAAATTTTGTGGTAAAACGTAAATGAATCATTTTCTCTTTTTTATTTCTTTCCATCAGATTCAATCTGATTAAAACGTGTGATTAAGTTCATTTGTACAAAGTTGACGGAGGTTAATAAAAAAGTGAACATATCTTGTTTTTTTTTTTTTTATTCAGACATGTGAACTTATGTTAATGTGTTACGTTGTACTACGTTGTACATATTTTCTTTTCGTTTTTTTTTTATTCTTTTACCAGCAACAATAAAATATACGTTGCCCTGAGGATAAAATTGACTCAATTTATAAACATTAACGATTATTCCATTAAAAACAAAATTCCAACTGATCGATGAAACGTTGAAATTTTGTGTTTGTTTTTTTTTTTTTAAACAAACACAAAATTTCAACGTTTCAGCAATTTATTTTTTAAATGAATCATCATTTAGTAATCGTCATCATTTACACTGATGTAATCAGAAAATATGTATTTTTGTGTTACGTCACAACTAAAAAATATTTGACGTTGAAGATGAAGATTTTTTTTTCTTTTTGATGGAACAAAATTATCTCGTGCTTTTTTTTTTGAACTGATAATCACTCAACCCAAATAAATAAAATATATAAATTCAATGCTAAAAAAAAAACTACAACCAAACTTAAAAATTTCATAATCGTTACTCGAAAAAATTTTCACAAAAGAAATTATCGTGAATTTTATAATCATTGTCACCTGAATACCAATGTAATGACGTCAAAATTTACGTCTTCAATCTAATACAAATTGTCGTAAGTTTTTTTTTTTTTTCTTTCTCACACAAAATACGTTTATTTTCTATAAGATTTTTCGCACGTGACCGTGATCATCACCATTTTGCTAATTAAAAAAAAAAAAAATAAAATCACGTGAATAAATTTTGTTATTAATTCACAAATAAAACTGTTTCATTCAAAGTCTGCAGAATCGTAATCCATAAATTTTATTTTGAAATCGTGCAAATGCAAAAAAAAAAAAAAAGTGAATATTGGAATTCGTGATTTGTGAGAGTTTTAACTAATTAAATTATGGAGATGGAAAGAAACATTAAAATTAATCACGAGACATTTCAAATTAAACCTGAACTATTTGCGAATTCATCAGTTTGAAAGAAATTAAAGAATCTAATTTAAAACTAAGGATTTATTCCTCGCACAATATTTTGACCCTTGCACGATACAATCCAAGTTCAATTATAATTTTCAAGACAAATTTTTCAACAATTGAATTCTATAATTAGGTTATACACAAGATGGGAATAACCTCGATAAAAATAACATAAATAAATGTTTCTCTTTTTTTGGATACACAACAATGATGTTGTTGATGAGATGATCTTCAAAATGACTTTTATGAAATCTTTTTGTAAATTCATGAAATCTTTAAAAAATTTATTTAAACTTTAAAAATGTAAATTATATCGCATTATAAATTATTGTTTTCTATTCTATAAATTTACGGTCGATAAATCATTTTATTTCCTCTCTCTCCCCTCTCTCTATAAAGGAATAAATTAAGGAGTTTTAATATTATAGAAACAATTTTTTTGTTTAAAAGCAAACATTAAAACCAAGGACAATAAATTATAATTATTATTGTTATTTATTTAAATTAATTAATATTCAATCTTTGGTTGGTTTTATGTTTTTTTTTTATTTTGTTTTTGTTTTCTTTTTTATTCTGTTGATTTTATGTTTTTTTTTTTATATTAAAATGTCGATTAAATTCAATATTTTTCCATTGAGAAAAAATGAAAACTAATTTGAAACAAAATTAAAACAAAAAGAAAAATTGCCCGCCCGCTGATTTTAAAACTTTATTTAACGTTTTTTTTTTAGGTTCATGGACGGCTAAAAATTAAAAAAATAAATAAATAAATATGCGTTCAAATTAAGTCGATTAAACAATATTGGTTTTAATTCTTGTTTTAGTTTTATAGTTTGGTTAAATTTATGAAACAATTTTTCAATTAAAAACTAATTTTTTTTTTCAATTAATTTTCTATTTTCAATTTCTGTACACCGTCCATTTGTCCATTTTGAAATTTTTCAAAAAAAAAACAGTTTGAAATTTGGACAATCTATAGAAAAAATCGTATTAATAAAAAGGTAAATTATCTTTCTTATCAAATTATTTTTTAATTAATAATAAACTTGATAATAGAAAAATATTTATTCAAAGACAAATAAAACAAAGAAAAAAAAAAATCTATTTCACCATGGGCGAAGTTATTTTTTAGTATATAAGAAAATAGTTGTGCGCACACGTTAATATCATTAATATTAAAAAATAATTTTTTTAATTAATAGAAATTTCAATTTTTCAATCGATAAAAAAAACAAATCAAATAAAATAAAATTGTTGCATTGAAATTTTTCAATTAAAATAAATATAGAAAAATTTATCTTGATCCAATTTACTTATTAATTATTGATTGATGACAATAAATAATATTATTGAAATTATTTATTATTTTCATGGTCCCATTATCTGTCTTTCTCTGTCTCTCTTTTTCACACACTCTTTATTTTTTCTCTTCACCCCTCTCTGTCGCACTTGTGTAGACATTTTAATTTATTTTCTAATCGAATTTTTTGTTTTATTCAAACTTTATAAATGCAATTATTTATTTATTTTCTAAAAAAGTATAAAATATTTTTTGTTGTCTAAGAAGGAGAAGAAGAAGAAGAGGAGAAGAAGAAGAAGAAGAAAAAAATATTCATACTGACAAAACACGTTATATGATCTGACATCTAACATGACATAAAATGATCTATTCGAATTAAAATTCAGCCCACAATTATCAATGACCAATGTCATCGATTGTGTTAGTTCTCTGTTTAGAGAATTTTTTGCTTGTTTTTTATTATTTCAAAGTCTAATATTGTCAATCAAAATTCAAGTGAATTTTTTTATTCATATTTTCTTATGATTTTAGTTACGGTACTATAAATTTACACGAGTGCGTGGTGCGAAGGGGGAGACAATAAAAGCATATTGATTTTTATGTTTGTAAATTAGAAGTTGAAAATGTTTTTGGCCAAAGTTATGATGACCTCACAGTGTCACTTCCTTTTGTTTAAATTTTTTTTCTTTTCTAAATAATAAAGATAGTCAGTCAAGGATTTCCGGTTCATTATTTAATTGCATATAAAATAACTTCTTATTAGAATAGATTTTATTTGTTGAACTTTTTTTTTTTTTTTTGTTTTCCTCATCTCTTTCCTCTCTTAGCAACTTCTCTTAAATTTATAAATATTTTGTTGTTATTTTTCTGTTTTGTTTTTTTCTTTTTGAATTTCTTAGAATAAATTTTTTTAAAGAAAAAAAATTAAAAACAAATCCTAATAAAAACAACAACAAAATAGCATGGTCAACTTCTTGATTTTTCTTTGACATTCCACGAATCTCGTTTCTGTTATTGTATTTGTTGTTGTATTATTTATTTTTGTATTTTTATTCATTGCCACAATATAAATTCTGTTATAGCTGAAAATATAATAAATGGTAAAGCCAATTTTTTGCATTAAAACATTATTCTCTATGACAATTGTGACAATTGAATTACAAAAAAAAAACAAAAAAACAAAAAATAGCAACAACAATTTAAATCTATCCAAATATAGCAAATGTTTTTTTTTTTAACAGAAGAAAAAAAACCAGTAGCGCAAAATACAAGAAATGGAAAACACAAATTGGACGCAGTGTGTCACGTACCTTCTACCTACATTCAATTTATTACGTATAAGTTTTATGAAATATTTTTCAAATTGATTGTCTTGTTTGATTAAAATTTTTCAACACGAAACTAAAGTCAATATTTGGTAGACGATTTTTATGGTTTTCTGTTTATGGAGAATTTTTTATATTTTATTTAAGACGTTGGTAAATTGAACTTGGCATTTTTTTCTTTTTCAAATAACAACAATTTCCTGATTGTCAAATTAAATATTCACGAGTGAATATTTTTCCATATAATTGAAATTTAAGAAATGCAGTAAAGGGATTTTCCCATGAGATAAATCACTGTATGTGCAATTCTGCGAGAATTCGTAGATAATCTTTGTATATTTTTGTGAATCTTTTGCAATGTGCAATCAGTGGGGCGAATAATATTTCAGTGGATAACTCCACGGATTTTCCAAAATTGAAAATAAAAGAAAACAAATTACAACAAAAATCGGACAAAACTCAAGTTTTACGTTGTTTCAATTTCTTTTAATTAAGTCCATTACTTAACAATTTCTTCATAAAAATTATTTTGCACAAGAGAATCTAATTTCCAAAATTTTAAATCAATTATTCTAAACTTTCACCTATGATCTTGAAGTATTAATAAATGAAATGTAAAAGTAAAATTACTTTCTTGTAACGTATAAATCAATGAAACTAAAGAAAAGAAAAGTTATCACGACAAGAAAAAGAAGAAGAAGAAGAAGAAGACGAAGAAGAAGAAGAAGAAGAAAAGAAAAAACAAAACGTAACATTTATGGGCCAAATTATATGATTTTGTTTTGTAATTGACCTTTACCTATATGAAAAGAATGTTTTATTTGTGTTGCTGAAAAAATTTTTTTTTTCTTTTTGTTAATTTATTGAAATGAAGGTAAAATTTCCTACCAAAAAAAAAAATAAAAATATAAAACCCAATAAATTCAAGTAAAAACGAATTAAATGAAAAAATAATTAAATAATTTCTTACAGTTTACTTGTTGAATGTTTATTATTGTTATTTATTGTTTGTTATAATAAATTTAATTAAATCACGATGACGTACTAACCCTATCATTATACCCAGATTTTATTATAATCAAAAAAAAAAAAAAATAAAAATTGTTCATCTGAAAACATGCGAAATTTTTTTGTTTTTTTTTTGCTTTTTTTTTTTTGTTTTTTACAGACATCAGACAAAAGTTTATTTTCGCCAATTTTATTATACCTAACATACACCCATACATACATACATACATACATACATACATACATACATACATACATACATATATATTTGATGATTACGTAATCAAGGTGAAATTCCTATACCATAATTTTGTAATTATATAGACGAATATATTCATGTGTCTTATATTTATTTATTATATAAAAGAATTTTATAATTACAAAAACAATAACAACAACATAAAACCAAGAGAGAGAGAGAGAGAGAGAGAATGAGAATGAGTAAAAAAAAATGGTAATCATTGATTTGAAGCAATCACATAGAAAAATATATATATTTTCCATTGGTAATAAATCATTTTTGTAATTCTAAGTAACCACCAAAAAAAAAAACACACACACACACAAAAGTACTTAAAATCAATTATAAATAAAAGTTCATTCATTCATTTCTCATTTAATTTAAGACTGGTATACTTAAGAGAAATTAAAGAGTGTACAACGATGTGTCTTCAAGGAATATGACTTTTAATGAAAACAATTAAATGAACTTTTTGTTGTATTTTTTGTTGTTGTATTTATGTTGAGTATAAAGTTTAATGGGCTACTTCAATAGACATATATTTTTATTATTCATGATAATGAATGATGAATGATTATGAAAAATAATAATAATGATGATGATTGATATAAATTACATTAAGTAATTAAATTTTATATTTTCAAGGTGAATGCTATTTTTTTTTTTTTTGTATTTAATGAAAAGAAAAATTAATTTGAACTTGTTTAACTTATTTTTGAAGACTTTACAAGATTTGTCAATTAAATCATTTTGTATCTCCTTGACTCTTTCAATTGTTCATTTTTTCTTAAGTTTTACAATTTGTGTGCAACAGTCAGTAAGTCTCAAAACTTTATAACAAAAAAAAAGACTGAAAATTAATTAAGATTGTTGATTTTAAGAATCCGAATATTGGCAAAATTATTTATAGTTTTTACATAAAACTTTTAATTTTAATCAGTTTTAACTTGAAACTTTAAATGTTTAAACCTTCTTGTGTAAACATATAAAATTTTCAATAATAAGGAAAAATTATAACTGACAAAATAAATTTAAAATGAATTGTGATGAATAATGTAGAGTAAAATAAAGAAATTGCAGAACAAAAGGAACTTAAAAAAATCTGAACTTATAAAACAATAAAGAATAAATCAAATTTTAAATTGTCTTTTATACAATTATTAGCAAAAGCAATTAAATCAATTGAAAGATAATTTTATATTTTATTATGATATAATTACATGATTTTATTTATAGATACTGAATAATTAGTATTACAGAATGAACACGTATAACTAACGGATAAATACACCTGGGTAAAAAAATGTTGAATGTTTATAAATATAAATCTAATCAAATCTATTATTAAATAAAATTTTTATGAATAATTTGTGTGAAGGAAATAAAAAACACAAAAGACATTTTTTTGTATTTTTGTATAAAATATTTTTTTTTTTTATTTCAGATTCTGGATTGGACATAAAATTAATTAAGAATTTTTACACTTTCATTCTTAAAGTCAGATGATTAAAAGTTAAGAGTCCGGTTTTCATGGTCAATCATTTATTGTTGTTGTACTTGTTTTCATTTTTTGTTTGTTTTATTTTCTTTTAATGAACTCACATCATCATAATCTTTGTCATCATCATCATCCTAATGAAGGATCACATAATTATTGTTATTTTTAATTGTAATTTTATATATGGTCACGATATTTTTATTGAAGTAATTATTGTTAATTAACAATCATTAGGAAGAAACTTTTTTAATATGAATTCCAGAATAATAATGATTCTCATCAATATGGATTCACTTCCTTAATTTGGTTAACGATCTTACTTTTTGTTCATAATAATTCTGTATATTGTAAATGTTTGTTATTATGTGTATAGTGACATCATCGTCTGACATTCTGACATAAATATGACAAAACACTTTGTTGATAATAGGCGACAAAGATTATAGGTGAAGTTTATTAATGTGTCATGTATTAATTACAACAGCTTATGTAAAAGTTAATTTTTTCTCCAAATATCGAAAGATTGAACCGAAGACTCCTATTAATAAGTTAACAGTTACGATGTGGTCACTTAATGAACAAAGATACAAAAATATCATTTAAACAATTGTTCATCGTGTATAAAGTAAAAAAGTTAATTTACAAATAGTTCAAAAGTTCAATTGTCAGTTAACAAAAAAAAAACTAAGATCAAACTCTCTCTCTCTCTCTCACTCTCTCTCTCTCTCACTTCATCTCTTAAGATCAATGAAAAAAAAAAGCAAAACACAAAAAAAAAAATTGATGTAATTCGCGCGCGTCTTTAACAAAAAAAAAAACAAAAACAAAAGAAGTAAGAATAACTAAATACCTACACACACGAGAGAAGCAAAAAAAATAGCCAACTCCTCATAACACATAAATTAATCTTACTTCATAATAAATACAATAATATCGTTTGTAATTGAGGAATATATTCATTTATAAGAGTTAATATAACAACAGATTGCAAAGAGAGAGAGAGAGAGACAGAGAGATGTCTTTAAGATTGCCAGTAAGAAAGAGCGAGATTATTTCATGTGTGATGATGAAAACAATTAAACGTTTTTTTTTTTTTTGAGTGTGTTGTTGTTCCTGTTTTTGTTGTTGTTGCCTTATTTTCATAAAAGCACATTTTTTTTTTACCATCAATAATCTAAGAGTTAAAGTAGCATTTAAGAAATTCATATATAAATTTTTTTTTTTTTTATCTTTTCAAAAAAAAAAATAAAGAAATCGGTTTTTTTTTTACATAATAATTTAATTTTTTTCCAATTCATTCTCTCTCTCTCTTCCACTCGATCTCTCTCTCTCTCTCTCTGTGTGGCAGCATAAAAATGTTTACAAGATGAAAGAAAAAAAAAAAGACTAATTAATGAATTATGAAATAAAAAAGAAAAAACACAACAGAAACTAATGCAAATTCCATTTTATCTCATTTTCTTTACGTTTCTTTGTTGTGTGTTTCTCTCTCTCTCTCTCTATCTCTCTATGCCGTCCCATAAATATCCGATAAAACATTTCTACTTATTAGAATTTATTTTATTGTCGATATTCTTCGTATTAATGACATCCAATTACAGAAAATATTATGAAAATAAAAAAAAAAAAAAAACAGAGATTGTAAGTACGACAAAAGTTTAATTTATTTTTTATCCTAAAATTATGAAAGACAAAAGATTAATCACTTTTGTATTTTGATCAAAACATAAGAAAAGATTCTGTTTTGAACAAATTTATTTTAAAGATCGTAATGAACAATGGACATGATTTGATTGTAACAAGTGCCAATTTATGCAAATCATTGAAAAAACAATTTTTTTTTGTACAAATTTAAAACAATGAACACAAAATGATTGATTCATTTGAAAAAAAAAAAAACAAATGACTTAAAAAATCTTAATAAATAATTCAATCAAATTTCATTTATTTTTTTGTGGCATTAAAAAATTGGTTAAAAATCTTAAACAATCAATTATTAAAAAAAATTATACAATTAAATGTTCGTTATGTTCGTTATTCATTTATCTAGATTGAAAATAAAACAAACATCATAAGTTCAACAAGTGCAAAGTCCATCATCAAACTAAATGTTCATACCTTTAAAAAAAATTTCTTGTAATAAACAAAAGAAAAAAAAAAAATTTATTAAATGAAAAATTCAAATAAAAAAAAATCATTATTAATTGCCAATTAAACTATTTTAGATTTTTTTCTATTGTTGTTGTTGTTGTTGTCTTTATTATTATTTTTTTTTTTAATAAAATGGTTTCACATAAATGGCAATGGAAATGGTCAATAAACTTATAATTATGACATTATTGTATTGAGTTTTTAAAATTTCTTAATAAAAGAAGAACAACAACAACAACCATTTTTTTTGTATTAAAAATTTTATATGGAAGGGAAAAATCTTTTTTTTTTTTGATAAATATAAGGAGAGAGAGGACTCTCTTATTATCCTTGTGTCTCTCCTCTATAATAAAAATGATAGATAATTTTATGGTAAATATAATTGTCTATAATTATCTTATGAGATTTATAACACTTTGATCTCTGTTGTAATTTTTTTTTGTATATATAAAAATAGAAAAATTTCTATAGACAGAGGTACAATTAATATTAAAATATGGATACAGAAATAATTATTGTAGGAAGTAACGGTAAGAACGAATAAAGTTTTTTTTTGTTTTTCTTATTTTTCTTATTTTAAAACAAAAGATTTATAGAAGCATAAATACCCTTTTTTATTGTCGTTTATATATGCAATAATTAAGTGGGCTGAAACTGAACTGTCAATATTGTGACAAATAAAGTGTTAATAAATTGTTGTTTCTATCGATATAAATTTATATTCTTAATTGTGTTTTTAACAAAAAAACAAAAAACAAAAAATAAAAATAGAAAAAGTTAAGATAATTTGTTAAGATTTAGTTAAAATTTCTTACCGCACATTTTCAAATAAACAATTGAATTAATGCACAATAATTCTGTTGGAAAATGATAATTGGACTGTCGTTAATAAATGGGACAAAACACAAATTAAAAATAATTCTTTATTTTTGTTTCAAATAACAAAGAAAAAAAAGACAATCAATAAAATAAAATCATTCACAAAATATTCACAGTGAATCTTTTTTCTATGAAATCACAACATTTTTTTTCACATTTTTCATCAACATCAAGAAATTATCTTTCACATTTTTGCACAAATGAAAATGAATAAAAATCAATATAAAGAAGAAAAAGAAGAAGAAGAAGAAGAAAAATAAAAAACTGGGAAATAACCTTGGTGTAAATAAATATAAAAATATCGTTAATTTCACATAAAATCTTTTTTTTTTTCTTTTATATTTATAAATTATCTTCGTCAAATTATATTTATTGCATTAATAATAAATCTGTTTGTCTTGTTGTACTTCTTTTATTTTTATTTTGTGTTTAAAACTTTAAAATTTTAAAATCAAATAAATAATTAAATAAGAATAAATTTGTAATGATTGTAAATATATAATTTAATAAAAACAGAAGAAAAAAAACGAGAGACAAACTACGACTTTATGAAAAAAAAATCTTTAAAAAATTCTACTATTTACTTTTGAATGAAAAAACAAAGAAGGTTTTATCATTTATTTATTTAATAATTTTTCTTATACGATTTTTTTTTTCTCTTTTATTTACGTCTAAAAAGTAATAAATTTAATTTAATTTTTTATTTTCTGCTTTTTTTTGTAGATAAAGATAAATGGTAATTTATAGTAAAAAACAAAAAAAATCTTCCATCATGTTCACATTGAAATACAATAAAGATAAAAATAAAGAGAAACAAAAAAAAAAAAAAAAAGTCATATGATGTGCTATGTGCATGAACATACACGCAATATAACATTAAAAAAAAATCTATATAAAAATATAACAGTTGCTTTATACCAACTTTAAGCGCTACATAAAAATAATAATAATAATAATAATTTGTCCTCAATTCTTCGTTTTTCTTTTCCATAATGTTGTAATAATCATAATCATAATAATAATAATAATAATAATAATAATAATACTGTTGTTGTTGTAGTTGTTGTCTTTGTTGTATCTGTTGTTGTTTTTGTTGTTGTCTTTTTTTTAAGTATTTTTTAATGATTTATCTTTTTTAATAATTAAATATAATTGAATAAGTGAAAATATCTTTTATTATTTGTTTGTTTCGTGGTGTCTATTTTTTTTTACTTTTATTGTTTGACGTGAAATAATTAATTAATTTAATTAATTAAAAAGAAAAAAAAAATTGGAATGGTTAGAGGTTATGTGCACTTGCACTGATTAAGTGTTATATTTGACAGATAATTCATTGTGATTATTTGTTATTGTGTCAGAAGAATTATTTGAAGAAAAAAAAAAAATTCTACTTGTACTTGTAATTGTTTGTAGAGATAATTAACTTCCACTTTCAATTATTGCACACTGCCGATTGCAGATTTCAGATTGCATATTGCAGAGATTAACTGTAAATGTATTCCCATATTTTATCAAGTTACATTTTGAACTCACGACCCAATAAAACCATATTAGGAATAATGTATTTTTTTTTCTTCTTCTTATTTTCCGATTATAATAACTTTGATTTGAATCAAACAAAATAATTATTACTTCATCATTCCCATTTCATAACAATATAAATATTTTCTATAAACAAACAAAATAACTTTAATGTTTGCATCTTAATTAGCATATCCACTCAAATTGGTCTTGTTAAGATTATTTTAGTTGATTTGCATTTGATTTCAGTTACAGTAAATGCGATTTGTATAGAGAGAAATACACAAAATAACAACAATAACAACAACAACAACAACAACAACAACAAAGGTTAGAGTTTGAATTTTAAATTGCATTACGCCTACACATTACAACTACACCACTGGACAATAATTTAACTGACACTGACGCATATTTTTTTATTTTTTTTTTTACATTCAACGTTATGCAACTTTTTTTTTATTTGAAAGAAAAAAGAAAAAGAAAAAACAGAAAATCTTTAATACTTTATTTTGAAATAATAATTCATTCGTTTCAAATAAAAATTTTATTAAATTATTGTTTATAAAAAGAATTATGATTTATTACAAGTTAAGGTCAATGACAAAAAGAAAGAATAAGAAGAATCTGTTTGTAGAAGAAAAATAATCAACAAAAAAAAAAAACGAGGTAATTTTATTTTACCAACAAAATAAATTTAAAATAAAAATGACAAATTTAAATTTTCAATTCAGAACAAAAAAAAAATTTAAATAAATTATTTTTATTTTTTGTGCTTAAAACTGAAAATCAATTTTTGAATTGCAAAATTTTTATTCTTCACTTTTGTAATTTCAATATACGATTAAAATAAGTTTTATAAAACGATGATGAAATGCACACACACACACACACACATAAATACACCCATACAAAATTTAAAATTAAATATCGGAATTTTCTTTTGTAAACTAAGTAAAGCAAATGCAATTTAGAAATAAGCAAAGACCATTCACCTTTTTCTTTTTCTTTTTGCGTTTTTTTTTCTTTTTTTTTTGCCACTAAAAAAATATATTTTCCCTTACGTACGAGTACGACGACGGACACACAGCCAACGATCAACAACTTTAATAATAAATTAATAAAAAAAAATGCCATATTAATGGAGAGTGCATTTTTCTGTTTTCTTATAAAAATACAAGAAAAAAAAAAAAAAAAAGAGTTGATCTCATGAAAGAAAGTTGGTAAACTTGCCCTACATTCTCATTACTGTCACTTTTTATATGAATACATAAATAATGTAATATCATACTGGGTGTTGACCAAATGTAACATTACCGACACACACATACACACACACACACATACACACACACATACACACACACATACTCGTGTTGACTAAATTTTTTTTTTTTAATTTAAAAAAGAGAGAGAGAGTCAGAAGTATATACCGAGAGAGAGAGAGAGAGAAAAAAAGAGATGGTATGTAATAAATATGATAGTAGGGTGTGGACAGAGGGTGAGTCAGAGAAAACAGATCTTTGTATAAACAAATATACTTCATATTAATAATAATAAGAAAAGAATACATAATTTCACTTTGTAAAAAAAAAAAAAAAAAATTTCTCCATTCAATAAATAATAAAAAAAAAACGCACATTGAAAATTTCTCTTTCAAATATTTAAAATCAAAAAAAAAAAAAAAACGAACAAACAACCAAGAAAGAAAAACATAAAAAAAAAATTGGCTTTAAGTTATTTTGTTGTTGTTGTTGTTGTTGTAGTTTTTGTGTAATTTTGTGTCTGAATTTGAAGTGGTGACATGAGAGAGCCGTTTAAAGTTTTTAAGTTTTTGTTAAGAATGTATTATAAGGTGTGCGTAATGTTGTTGTTGTTGCTGATTATTTGTTATGTGTATGAGAAGAGTGAAAGAGGAAGAAGTGAGATAAAACAATAGATTGTCATCTGAAACAAAAATGATGATGCGATTGATGTATGACTATGAGTGTGTATGTGTGTGTGTGTGTTTGTTTGTCAAAAGTTATCATATCCAATTATGCAATAATAAAATATAATTTTTTTTTTAAAAAAATCTATTCCGTTTGTAACATTTTGATCTTATTGAATTTTCTTTTCTCTTATTCCAGACATCTTTTCTTTATTTTTCTTTAAATTGTGAAAATTATGTATTAATTATTATTTATCATACAGAATTTCCACAACGATTAAGGTAAATTAAATTAAATTTCATTTAAAGAATGTTAAGAGAGAGAAAACTTTCTTTTACTTTTGGTACACCCTTTTTTTCTCTTGTACTTGCAAGCAAATCATAATGATTATTTTTTTTTTTAATCAAATAAAGTGAGAAAGAGGGAAAGAGAAGGAGTAATAGATAAAAAAATATGTAAGATGACGTATGAACAAAACGCAAGCCGATGAAAGTGAAATTATTTTTCTTTCTATAATTTTTTTTTTTTCTTTTTTCTTTTATTTTTCTGTCTTTTTTTATATTTTTATTGAATAAAGTTAATCGTTTTTTATAATCATTGTGTATATACATATGTGTAAGTATCGTACGTGTAGGAATTGTCTATATGAGTAAGTAAATATATGTGTGATGTGTGTGTGTGTGTGTGTGTGTGAAGACTTGTGCCATTAATTTTTAGTGTGATGTTTGACGATATTTAGATATTTTGATAAAGTCTTTGATGTGATGAATTTTTACTCTTATCGATTCATTTAGATTTTCTTAATTTTATTCGGTTAAATTTCTTCTTCTTCTTCTTCTTTGATGCTCTTTTGAACAGCAGAAAAAAAATAATATTCTTTGTAAGCAACCAAACAACAAAAAAGTAGACAAAAAATGTGAGAAAAAAAAAATAAATTTAATTTGCAATCAAAAATTTGTTTGCAGCTTTAAAATATTTGGATGCAAATTTTGTAATAATTTTTTGTCGTTTCATATATTTTGTTGTTGTTGTTATTTTTCAATTTTACCAAATTTTTTGCTTATTTTTTATTCGTTTAAAATTTAAATTATAAAATTTTTTAATTCAAAGAAAAAGAAGAAGAAAAAAAAAACAGGAGAAAAAAAAAATCTCCGACATTATTTAACGAATTCTAAAGATTTAGACTTTATGAGGAAAACAAAAAAATGTAAAATAATTTTGCGGTTTCTTTCTGTCTACTTTTTTAGTCTTTTTTTTTTTTTTTTTTGTTTTGGACAGAAAGTTTATTGAACCTTTTTTCTCAGTTATTACTGTGCTTTTACTCTTGTTGTTGTTTTTGTTATTGTTGTTGTTGTTATTATTATTTTCTGTTTCAAACCTGACCTAACCGAATTATTTATTATTCAAACGATGATCAACTCCTCATATGGCAATTTATTACTGTTGCTGTTGTTGCTGTTGTTTTTGTTGGTGTTGTTGTTGTTGTTGTTGTTGTCATAAGGCCGTATGCGACATAATTAATCAGAACTTGAAATTTTCAAATAAATTAATATTTTTTTTTGATGTTTTTTGTTTTATTTTCAAATTTTAATCGTTGTTGACTTCTTCTTTCGTTGTCCATTTATTTCCATTGAAAATAAAACGAAATGACAGAATTTATGTGATTATTAACGACATGCCAAATTGGCGAATAAACAAAAATCAAGTAGAAGAAGAAGAAGAAGAAGAAGAAGAATACAAAAGCTTCTGGTCCAGTCATTTATTGTTTTGTAGAGAGATTTTCCAAAAAAAAAAAAAAAATTAAGTGTAAAAATTAAGTTATACGAATTCCAATCGAAGACAAGAAACCAGACGATGATCAGTCTGAATGTCTAAATTAACTTTATTATTATGAAATTCAATATCTATGGAAATTTCTGTGTAATTAATTTGGATCGAAATGGCAATTAAAGAGATTTGTGTTGCTGCCAATTTTTGTTGTTGTTCTTGTTGTTGTTGTTGTTGTTGCGGTTCTTTTATTCTGTTGTTTTTCTTAATATTTTTTTATTCATAGAGATCAATACAGACAGACACAAGATACAAAAAAAAAAAAATAAATAAAACAAAACAAAACAAAAAAGAAACAGACTTTTTTTTATTGTGTGTGTGTGTGTGTATGTTTTTTGTTTTTGTTTTTATTTGATTTGATTTTCATTTGTATAAATAAAATACGAATATTATATAAAATCACAATTATACAAAAGGTCATCAAATTTATATATAAAGACTCAATTGGAGACTCAGTAGAGACACAATTAATCTTAATAACAACACAAATTTTGTACGATAGAATAAAAATAATCATAAATTGTACATGAAACCAAAAAAAAAAAAAAATAAATTAAAACAAACCACGTGGTACACTACAATTAATTCCCATAATTACAATAAAATGTTTTATAAAATAATCAATTTCGCAAAATAAGCAAAAAAAAAAAAAAAATATACGAGAAAGTTTTCTGTTGTGTGTTGTGTTGTTTTTTTTTTCTGTTGTTTCATTTCATTTCGTTTAAGCAAAAATACAAAAACAAAAACAAAAATATAAAAACCAAAAACAAAACAAAAATAAACAGATAAATTAATACACCTAAAAAAATGAAATGAAATAGAATAAAATTTTAAGAGTATGATGTGGCAGCCAAATCAAATTTTCAATTAATTATTTTCTTAATAACAAAATAAAAAGAAAAAAAGAAAAATAAAACAAGAAAATAACAAAATAATGTAATTTAACAACAACAAAATCGAAGGTGATTTATTTGGTTTTGCAAATTCATCATTTTTTTTTCTTCTACTTTTGTTGTTGTTATTGTTTTTTTTCGGATGTTTTGTTGTTGTTGTTGTTTATAGTTTATAATTTTTCACTTTTCTATATGTAAACTTTAGTTTGGCGCAATCACAATTAGGTACAATTTCAATACAAATAACTAAAATATGAAAATCCTCTAAAAATTATAAATTTGTTTGTTTGTTTGTTTGTTGTTGTTATGCCTCTCACTTGTAAATAGTATTTTGTTGTTGTTGTTGTTGTTGTTATTTTCCGTTTTGCCTTTTTTTTTTTTTATTCCATATTTTATTTTCAATTTTTGTTTGTTTTTTTGTTCTTTTTGTTGTTGTTGTTGTTGTTGTTGTTTGTAACATAATCGTAAATTCATCTGTGTTTTTTTTTTGCTTCTATTTTAATAATTCAAAAAAAAAAAATAAAATTAAGAAATCTTAACAAGAAAATGCAAAAAAAAATTAGTTAAAGTGTACCGAGTGGGACGATGGGAAGATAGATAGAAACATGGAAAAGTGGGAGAGAATTGTGTGCAATTTTATAAGTGAGATTTACTTATACTACACAACAACAACAGCAACAGCAACAAGAACAATAACAATAACAACAACAAGAAGAACAATACAACAGATTTTTGAGAGCAACAACAAACTTTGATAAAATAAATCAAAAGAAAAAAAAAAATATGCTAAAATTAAAATATAATTAAATAAAAAAACAAAAAAAACATGAAAATTGGGGAAAAAAAGAAGAAGAAAAAAATGCAGAACGCAAAACAAAGAAAAAGAAAAAAAAAGAAAGAGAAAAAAAAAAGAAACTTACCTTTTGTCTAAATAAATCAAATAAAATCCAATTCATTTAATTCTTTTTATAATTTTTACTTGTGTTGTTTATGCTTTTGTTTTCACCTGCTCTGTATGTGTGTGTGTGTGTGTGTTTTTTTTCCAGCTATTTTTCAGCTTTTTTCTATTTTCAGTTTTTTTGGTTAAAAAAAATTTTTTTTTTTTGTTGCTTTTACGATGAAAACTTTTTTACATGCAAAGAAAGAAAAAAAAAAAAGACACAACGTGTGATTTCGTAATCTTTCTGTTTTTGTTGCTTTTTTATTTTTTGGTTTTTAAAATTTTTCTTCTGCTTCTTCTTTTTTCTTTATGAATTTGCTTCTTTTTTTTTTGTCAAATTTATGCAAATTTTTCTGTTTTTATTTTTTTTTGGTTTTTATTTTTAAATTTATTTTTTTTTTCGCAACAAAATAAAGACAGACAGACAGACCGACAGAAAGAAAAAACGATATATGAAAAATAAAATTGAAGAACGAAACAATTGAACACAAGAAACACTTTTTTTTTTCTATAGAAAAAAATTTAATTGCACTTTTAACTTTTTTTTTTTTGGGGTTTAACTTTTTTTTTTTACCAAACAAAAGCACATTTTTTTTTCTTTCTTTCTTTCTTTCTTTTAGAGAGAAAGTTTTATATTTTTTCTTCACTTTTTTTTTTACTTCCTTATTTGGAAGGATTTGTATTGAGGATTAAAATAAAAACACTTCCTTCTTCAATCAATCAAATTGTGATAATGATTTAAAATTTCAAACAGATCACAAGAACCAAGAGAATTTTAATCCATTTGTTGAATATTAATCCAAAAGTGTTGTGTTGTTTTGTTCCTTTAACACTAGGAGGGGGGTGGGGTCGAAGGAAATTACACAGGAAATTAACGGAAAATCCGTTACATACACAAACACATAATAAAACACATTCTGTGAAAGAAAGATAAATTTTAGCACAAAAAAAAACACAAACACACAAAATACACAACACAGTTCACAGTGTGAGAGAGAAAGGGACGGAACACCTTTTATTTTATTCTTTCGTTTTTGTTTTTGTTTTTTTTTTTTTTTGCCAAACAAAAAAGGAACAAATTTTTTGTAATCAAAATTTTAACTGTGATTTTTTGTCCTTCTCCCTCTTTTGTTTCTTCTTCTTCTTGTTTTTTTTATTGACGAATAAAAATTTGTGTTTTTTTTTTGTATTTTCTTCTTCTTCTTCTTCTTCTTCTTCTTCTTATTCTTGTGAATTTATTTATTTATTCAAAAACTAATACACAGAAAATAACAAAATATAGAAAAATTTAACATTTTAATGGAATTTAATAAATTAAATTGATGTGTTGTGATAATCATGACGAATAGAATTTGTAATTTGGATCTTTGATAATTATTAATTGAATGTTTAAAATTTGATAAGTTTGACGAACGTATTTTTATTAAGACGAACGTATTTTTTATTAAGATTAAAATTAAATTTGTAAACAGAGACGTTCAGCTCATAGACACAAGAGAATGAAAATGAAAATGAAATGAAAAAAAAAATATAAAAATATTTAAAAGTGAAAACAAGAAGAAACAAAAATACAGAAAGAAGAAGAAAAAAAAAAAATACACAAACAAAAAAAAAAATAAAAGAAAAATTACAAATACTTGAAACCTACTTTTGTTTTTGTTTTTGTTCTTTGTTTTTTTTTTTTTAGTCAAAACTTTTTAAATATCGCGCACGTAAAAAAAGAAAAAAAAAAGAGTTAAAAATGAAAAGAAGAAATACAACAACAGTAACCAATAGCAACAAAAATAAACAACAACAACAACAAAGACAACAACAACAACAACAACAATAATGTTTTCTTTTTTTTTTAAACAACAGAAAATAAGACGTTCGTACGTTCTCACATCGATACGATGTCTTTGAATTCTAAAACAAAACTGAAAATTTGTAAAACAAAACAACAAAAAAAAAACAAACAAAATAAAATCCCGGGACACAAGTTAAAAATCAAAAGTTGATGTTGAATCGGTTTTGTTGTTGTTGCTGCTGCTGTTGTTATTTCTTCTTTTTATTAAAAAAAAAAAACACACACACACACACACTCAAAACAAACAAATAAAAAAAAACACAAAAACTTAATAAATTTATTTTTTTTATTTTTTTTTTTTTTACATTAGCGATGAAAACGAAAGCCGTGCACGTCGGTCGTCGTCTTTTATTATTATTAACAGACCAAAAAAAAAAAAACAAAACTAAATAAAAAAATATTTTTCTTTTAATACAACAACAACAACAAAAACAATAACAACAACAACAACAACAACAAAAACTATGAAATAACGATGGAAATAAGAAGATGTTTTATTCGCGATTTTTATTTTAATACAAAAGACGAAGAAGAGTGAAGAAGAATGAAGACGAAGAAGAATGAAGATAAAAAAAAAGTAACAACAACAACAAATACTTAAATGATGATATTCAAGTTGAAAAGTGAAAAAGAGATTTCTTGTTATGGTTTGATGGACAATTATTTTACACTCTCTCTCTCTCTCTCTCTCTCTCTCTCATTATCTCTCTCTAATTTGTGTCTCTACTTAAGTGATTGAATTAAAATACAAAAAACAAAATAGAAATAAAAATAAACAATAGAGAATAATTTCTCTAAACCGCATAAAAAAAAAAAGAAAAAAAAAATGTTTATAAATGGAAAATTGTCAATTAGTTATTATTTGTTAAAGGAAATTAAATTGTAATCGTCTCTCTCTCTCTGTTTCTTACTTTTTCTATGTTTTTGTAAAATAAACGTAACGTAACAATTTTATTATAAACTGACAATGTCATGTGACAAAATCATTAAATTTATTGTTAAAGTCCAATAGTTGGATTTTTTTTAGTTTTAAGTTTTTTTTTTTTTTCAAATTTTTCTTATACAGAAAATAAGTTTAGATTACGGAGTGGCGAATAAAATATTGTATTGAATTGTGATTAAAAGTTTTAAGTGTAATTGTAAAATATTGAACGTTCAATAATTGTAGTGATTCACTAAAATTATCAGAATTACCGCGGTTTCTATGAACAGAGCTTTTTTAAAGCTTTTTTTTTTAGAATTTCAATTATTAAATCATTGAAAGGACAGAGAAACTAATTTAATTCTTAATCTTTAATCGATCAAATGATTTAATCAATTAAAATATCAACTGATTAATTTTGTCATTTTTTTTCATAATGAAATAAAATAAAAAATTAAAACAAAAGTAGAAGACGAAGAAGAAGAAGAAGCTGCACAGATTAAAATTGAATTTATTAAAAGTTGTTTGCTATTTGTTTGTTTTCTGTTGACTTATGGTCTACCATAAGATGAATAAAAAAGAAGAAGAAGAAAAAAAATGTTAATAATTTGAACGAATAAACAAACAGAATGAAGTTTTTTCTGTTTTTTGTATTTTTATTTTTTATTTTTTATTTTTTTTCGAAATCATTTATTTTAAAATCAGCTGTAACTTATTGAGGCCATGGACGTGCTAATTCGTATAATATTCTGTTTGTAGAAAAAAAAAATAAAAACTATACACACGAAATATTATTATTCTCTGATTCTCTGATGTTTTTTTTTTTTTTTGTATATTTTTATTTTTCTCTTATAAAATAAAATGTCAGCGGATTGAAACATGTTTAGGCGTTTTTTTCGTTCCTCTGTCTTCTTCTTCTTCTTTTTTTTTTAGTCTTATTCTCTGATTTTTAAGTTTTAAGTTTTTAGTTTTTGATTTTTTCTAAAAATTAATTTAAGTTCAAAAAACAAAATAAAATTTAGTGAAGTGAATTTTTTGTTTTGTTTTTGATTTTGTTTTTTTTTTTTTCGTTTATTTAAACTTTTTTTTTTTTTGTCTGAATTAATTTATGAGACGAAAGACCAGACGTTTTATTAATTAATATGTACGATTAAATTATTCGTAATTAATTAATAAATGAAAAGAAGAATTGTTGTTTTTTTTTTAAAGCAAAATTTATTATAAAATTATTGTGTAAAAAATTATTGTGAGAATGGAAAAATCGATAAATGTTCATGTGGGTTTTCAGATTAAACAAACAACAACAGCAACAACAACAAAATTCCCATAATCGTTACCAAATCGAAATCCAATTATTGTTATTTCGTTTTTTTTTTTTGTTTACTCTTGTTCCAATTTAAAAAATTTCAACATAACATAATAATTAAAAAAGACGATATCATTGTTAATCATTGTTAGTTGTTTGACATGAGACAATCAATGTAAACAAAAATCAAAAAAAAAAAGTGAAAAGAAACAAAACCCTTTTTTTATGTTTTTTGTTTTAATTGTGATCATAAATTATCAAAATGTAAAAATGTTACACACACACTTACATACATAATGGAGGGTTTTTTTTTGTGTACGTTCATTAGATTTATTGTCTTAAAAATGTGAATTAAAAATGGTCAATTTGTTTAACAAAATTATGATAATTATATTGTGGGAAGATATTTTCAGTAATTTCAGTTTAGTTTAAAAAATAAGCAAAAAAAAAAAACGCCACAATAATCTACCTACATCAGGATAAACTTTCTTTTTATAAATAATAATATTTTTTTTTTTCAATTATAGAAAGTTCAGCCATTTTCTTTTACTCTTTTTTTTTTTTGAATTTAAAATAAAAAAAAAATTGCGCGCCAAACGTCAAACTGACATTTACAAAAAAAAAAAACAATATCGAGTTAAATTAGAATTTCTAAAAATTACATTTTCTTCCACATATTTTTACATATTTTTTCTTCATTTAGAATTAATTCATATTAAAAAAAACAAAACTCATTTAATTCATTGTAAAAAAAAAACAAATAGAAATTGAATTATTTATTTATTTATTTATTTATAGAATAATATTTAAAATAAGAAAAAAAAAAATCGAGGAGGGATGGCGCATAAATTTACTTAAGTTAATTAAGAAAAAAATTACAAAACTATATAGAAAAAAAAATTATACAAAAATTACAAAAATAAAATCAAACACCATCAAAATTGAATAATATTTACACACACAGAGAAACTAATTTTAATTAATTTTGTTGTTGCTTCTTTTTTTTAATTACTTTTTTTTTTTTAACTAAAATATCAAAATAAATAATATAAAATTACACATTTAATTTAATTTAATTATTAAATATATATAAGAGGGGGGGTGTGGGATGGGGGATGAAAATAGACAAGGCAATTATACATTAATATAAAAAAGAAACAGGATTAAAGATGTTAATGATTGGGAATAGATTAGAGAGAAAAAATGGGAAGAAAGAATTCAATTTATATTATTTAATAATTATTTATATTTTTTTATCACTCTTTTGTTTTCTTTTTTTTTTATGTAGAAAAATTTTTAACCAAAATTTTCGAAATGATGAATAAAATAAGGAAGTTTTCTACCTTTATTTACTTCATCACACGCGGACATCACACTTTTTGTGAGTGGACGTGGCCCACATGAAAATACACCTATTTTTGACACCTAAAAAGAAAAATTAATAAACAAAAGAATTAGAACAATTTTATGCGGTTGAATTAAAGTAAATATTAAACTTACATAAGAATGTTTTTTCTGAACAAACTTAAGGAAACTGGACATATCTGGACGTCCAAAATGATTCACTGCTTTTAATCCTGTGAACATTGATGTTTTTGATAAACGTTGGAAATGATTCTCACAAATATACTGAAAACAAAAATGAAAAAAAAATAGTTTTGTTTAAAATTTTATTTTACCTCGGATAAGTTGTAATCTTTAATCTTACCAACATTGTTGTTCTTAAATCGAATTTATGGAAAAATTGTGTAATAAAGATGTGAATTTCAAGAACATTTGTAACATCTTTCTTTTCAACATCCCTTAATACATCAATAAACCATTCAAAGTGTTTATGAGATGGACAAATCCATAAAAAGTAAACTTTTTTACAAGCAACACCAGAATATCTATTTGTGCTTGTACCAAAAACTAAATCATTTAAAATTGAAGCGTATGGAGTAACGCCAATTCCACCACCAACCATTACAGCCACTTCAAATTTGTACCAATCTTGATTTCCACCACCATATGGACCCTCAATACGTATTCTTGGTTGATCTTCTGGATTATAATTGCAAGGATCAAAATAATTTCTAAGTTTCCATGTCCATGGACCTTGAGCTTTAATATGACAACTAAGGAAATTCTCATGTGGTGCTGATGTTAATGTAAAACTATGCATTTCTTGTGGTCTTGAAGCTGTACAAGATAAACGTACCCATTGTCCAGATAAATATTTTAGATTTGGTGGACGATAGAATTTTATTTTAATTACATCTGATGGTAAAAGATCAGTTTCAATAACATCAAGAGCCATGTATTTTGTACGAAGTGATACAATCTTATCTAGAGTATATATAATTCCAGGTCCAATGAAGAACATCCAAAATCGTGGTGGTCCGGTTAAACGTGCAAGTCCATGAATCAATGAAACCGCGTACAGTACAATATAAAGTGAGTGCATATTCCAAAAGAATTTATAAGCTTTTTTTCTAATTGTTGGATGAGCAAAAACAAATATTATACACATGATAACAAATAAAGTCACTCCAGTTATTCCTGTAACTGTTTGAAATAACCAAAACGTGATATCCGGTTTATAATCTGATGTAAAATGTACTTCACGTGTTAAACATTTAAGATTCTCAATTGGTTGCGTTGATACGTGATAAAAATTAACAATATGCCCAACAGTATGTAATAATGAAAAAAATAATGCGGTGCATGCAGCTATCTTATGAAATTGTATATGTGAATCCAATGGGATATATTGTTGGATTGGAAATTCCTTAAGTTTTGTTAACAAATTCCTAGAAATAAAAAAAAATATATTTTTATATAAAATCAATCGATTGTATCGTGATCATGAATTAAATGATTAATATTGTAATATATTTTTACCTTGACATTGTCAGTAGTAACAGTGAATAACAAAAGGACAAGGAAGCTGCGGATCCTCTGGTAATAGCAATACCTACACCCATTATATGTCGTAGATCTGTGTGTTCTGCCATAAATGAATAATCTACAAATAATATTAAATTTTGTTTTTATTTTGCTCGACACAATAAAATTTGTAAATATAATTCTTACGTATAAATCTTTCAACAAACAATGCAATTGTGACAACATAAAAGATAAATAGATAAAATATATTCTGACGATTTTCTTCTAAAAATGTTGTGTAACAATCCCACTTTTGTAATATCCAGTGGCGTCTTTTATCTGAAACGGGTTCTATATGAAATGACGTCATACGTGCGACATTTGTGGAAGTATCTGAAAATATTAATACGATTAGATTTATGATGTATAAATTAAATAAATTCAGAAATACCTAAGAAATTCTGTTTTGCTCCTTTACAATCTAATCCAATTGCAACAAAATCACCTTTGTACTCTTTCATCATTAATTTAAAATCATGATAAGTCATATGATTTTTGTGCTCTAATCCAACATCTTGGAACATTCCATCAATAAGTTCAGTGACTTGATCATCAGATAGACTGGTTGTACGTGCGATTTCTACTAAAGATCGCATCATTTCACTAAGTTCTCCTTTATCAATAACACCATTACGATCATTATCACACATATCAAATATTATCCTCAGTTTATCTTCTGTTTTTCCACGAGAGAAAAGTACAACTGTTTCCAAGAATTCTTGAAATGATATTCTACCATCTTGATCTTTATCAACAATATTAAACATTTTTCTAACAAACATATCATCAGATTTCATTCCAAGTGCGGCGGCAAATTCGGCTGTTGAAAGGCTTGTTCTCATCACAGTCATTACTTCACCATCAGTTGACACATCTGATCTACGACGACGTTCACCTGGTCTTAAACCAAATGTTAACGCATATGCTTCTCTGAAAAAATATTCTAATCTCTTTTGTCTACGTTCTCTTGTTTCTGCCTTGGCCAACATTATGTCACGATTAACCTCAACCAGATTCATATCTCGTTTGTGTAAAATCAGAAAGTCTTCTAGTTTCTTAACAAACTTACGTCTTGCACCAAGTGACTCAAGTTCAAGAACTAAATCATGATCATTTGGAATTCTCAGTAAAATATAAGGACGTTTCTTTGTATAATTTTCTTGTGATATTTCAACAGTTAACGTTTCAATTGTTCTCAAACTAAAAGTACGAAGTTTTTCGCCTTTTCGATCAACTGTATAAATTGCAGTTTCTGGTCCAAATTTTACAGTCACCACTCTTTTATGATTTGCATGTAACCATTCTCTAGCCAACATTTTATCAACGGATCCTTTTGCATTCGGACTTGACTTTAAAGCTTCCTGACGAATCTTTAATTTTCTTCTTTTACTATTTTGTAATTTAACAACACCATATCCAGCAACAGCACATAAAATTGGTACAAAACCTAAGAAAACGCAAGCATAGATGAATGCCAATTCAGATCCTGAAAAATAATCATATCCTTGCAAGTAACTACATGGTTCCAATTCTGTTGCATTTAGTTGTTCTGGCTAGAAAGTAAATTATTGTTAAATAAGAAATCAAATTTAAAGGTTTAAATAATTTACTTGAGGACACGGATCACCATCCTTAAAAAAGAATACATTTCTTTGGATTTCATCAGCATTTATATCTGTACTATTTACAATAATATCCCACATTGTTATTTTACGAATCTCCTCGATTTCTTCTTTTGAAAAAATTCTGAAAGACAATTTTTATTAAAAGTTAGTTTGGCTCAGAGCAAATTTTTCTCTTACCCATTATCTTCATTTTCAAACCAAAAACGATCTGCGTCTCTAATTCTTGCAAATTGATCTAATATCACAGCAGTAAAAAGTTCACCAGGTTGTCCATCTGATTCTAACATTCCACCAACATACACATCGATATTATCTATTCGATTTGAGTAGGCAGAGATCAAAGTTCTATAAATTTAGAAAATAATTAATTAAATCGATAAATCTAAAACAACATTTTTTTTATTATACGTCAACAATTCTGGTCGTGTCTCAAACAATTTTGGATTAATATCATTCCACTCCTTCTTCTTTGGTAACTTAAAAGCAGCTCTTGCACTATTATAATCAGGTAGTCCATTATCACGTCCTCTCATGATATTAAGAGCTCCTAAATCACGTCTTGTAAATTCCATAGGTCCAAAAAGTTTATCTCTCACATCAGAACACAAAACTGGATCTTCCTTTTCAGAAATTTGAGACGCCATTCCAAGAAGAAATTCTTCAATCGATGACTCAGATATAACATCCTACAATTTATTTCAAAATTCAAATTAAAATTTATTCAAATAAACTAATTTATAAATAATAATTCTTACACTTGAATCCCACCAAGTTGAACAAAGTCTAAGAGCTGCATAACCCATTTGTGTTGTACGATAATTACATTTTCCATCACGTCTATAAATTCCAGGTGGTATTAATGAATGTCCATATCTAAATGCAGCTGCTTGAAATAAATGTCCAATACCAGGATGTGTATCTTTTTGATGTCCTGCATATGGAGGAAGTTCTGAACCCAAAAAAGCTGGCAGGTACTCGTAAACTATCACATTTTGTAGACTAGCAATAACAATACGTCTAGCCCTTTGGAAAACATCTTCATCAGTCCATGCAGGATGTTGTTTTGATACACGACGTGCTAATACATTATGCCATCTCATAAACATTATTGCAAATGATAAAAGTGCCGGATTTTGATTTGTTCGTGGATCACCAAGTACTGGAAAAGAATTATTAAATAAAATTATTACAAAATTTATTAAGAAAGTATAGAAAAAAAATTGCTACAACTTTTTGTTTGCATCTCTCCAATCATTTGATAATATTCAGAAAGCCAAATTAAATACAATTCGAACATCCTTTTAATTTCACAAAAGGATTCAACAACTCCAACAATGCAAGACTAGCACGCTTAACATTCATTAGTCTATCGGAGCGATCGGTTAATTAATGAAAACTTAATTAAAAATTGTATTTGACACACTTTTTGTTTTGTGTTCCGTTAAATAAAAAAATAATAATATTGTTTATCACGAAATTTAATTAATTTGTGTTAATGAATTAAAAATTATTTAATTAAAAAAAAATAAAAAAAAATTACTTTCATTTCGTCATTACGCGGAAAAATATAAAACTTATTGTATTTATTTCACACATAACAATGAAAGTGAAACACAAGAGTATTACTTTTTTTTTATTTCTATTTTTGTTTTTGGTTTTCATTATCTACATTTTTTTTAGAAATATATTACATATTTTCCCATGGATAAGTTTTGTTCATTTATTTCTATTTTTTTTTTCAAGGAAATCATTTTGAATATTTAAAGTTATCAGGGACGAAGATTACCAGAACAAAAAAAAAAGTGATCACATCATCATATAGATTACATTTTTAAAGGCCAATGAAACAAATATTTATAAAATACGATCAATTGGTACAATAATATTGATTGATAGAATATCTTTTATAAAATACTTACAAAATAATCGTTCAGGGCTTAACATTCTCATAACATGTGGTACAGGATTATTAAATAATGGTACTCTCATTGTATTTTTAACAGGCATTGTACCACCTTTTTCAGCTAACAAGGAACCATTATAAAATGATCTCATTGCATTTAACCATGCTTCTGATGTACTATATATAAAACTGCCATCAATCCAAGCTGTCATTTGGTTTAACTAATTAATTGTTCAAAGTAAATTATATAATTTTAATTTTGGAAAACAAAAACCAATGTTATTAAAAATAATTCAAACCTGTTCTCGTGGAGCATTTGGACTTTGTCCAGTTGTACGATCATAAGCAGCACGATGAAATGGTATATAACGATCACCACGACATCCTTTATCATACATTTCATCACATTTTTCTATTTCAATACGATGCATTTCAATTGGACATCCTGATTCTGATGCCATTACAATCTCATTTGTCACCACTTGTCCTATAAATTAAATGGAAAAAAAATATTAAATAATGTTAACTTTTCTAAATGACTTAAGGGCATAATACTTTATGTTTGTACTTTGTTTTTTTTTTTTTGTTAGTTCACACAATGTAATTTTAATCATTAATTATGTAAAAAAAAAGTATCTTGTGTTATATGTTGTACACGAGGTTACAGTGTACGTAAATTACTTGTTGGAATTTATACATAATTTATTATTATGTTACGTTTATAGAGAAAGAAATTTAACAAGGTAAAATTACTAGAGAATTTTCTTATTTCCAAATTATTACGTTAATGATAATGAACTTACCAAAAAATGCTAATAATGCTGTACGATTAAATTGTGAACCAAGACCATCTTGACCTCGCATAAATAATCGACTCAATCTTCTTGGTGATGGTCGATTAGCACCTGCTAATGTATAAACACCATCTGAATATGCAGCCGGTACTTTTCGTACAAGATGACTATCTAGAAAAAGAAAATTTAAACATAAAACAAAAAATAAATAAATATAAATAAGAAAAATAATTACAAATTATAAAATATAATTTAGAAATTCGTTACACGACTAAATAAAGGAAAAAAATAATCACGTTGTTTTAATTTGAAAAAAAAAAAATTAAACGAATACAAAAACAACCAAAATCAAATTATATAGAAAAAATATTCAAGATGAGACTTTTTTCATAAATTTACTAATCCTTGAGATTGAAAGTTAATTATTTACAAAAAAAAAAAATTTATAAGAAAATTTAAAAGAATAAAAAAGTCATTAAAGTAAAACAGAAATAAAAACAAAAATGTTTGAGCCACTTTCAACGACTTAATTAAAATTTTAACGCTTCACTTTTCATTTATTTATTTTTTTATTCATAACATTCCAATACCCAAAAGTAGAAGCAAATTAAAAAACAAAAAAATAGTTGACCAAAAATTTTAGGTTTGTTTTTTCTTGTGGGCTTGGCTATAAAAAATAAAATCAAAGTTTTTTCATTACAATATAGGTACGTACATGTACACCTGTGTTAATAATATAGAAAACCTTGTTCATTATTTTGATTGATTTTTAAACAAAAAAATATGAGTTTGTGTTCATTAAAAATGAACACATTTGTTAAGACATAACTATGAAGGTATTTTTGTCTTTGCAGAATAAACTGAAATTCCTTTTGAAAAAAATTTCTTTTTAATTTTTTGTCAAATTTTTAATATTTTTAGTTTTTAATTTCCCATTGAAAATTATTTTCATTCCTGAATGAATTGTTTTTCCGACATTTACTAATTTATCATCTTTTCCCGAAAACGATTTCTTCAGAAAATACGCTGACTGAATTGAATTGATTCTCATTTTACTTTCAGTTAATTCCGATGAAAAGTTTCTTGTTTGTATTTGGAAAATGGTTGAACTCACGACAAAATGATTTCATCTCAATAAAGCTTCCAACACTATAATTTATTTATAGAAAAATTATAATTTGTGAATTCATTTATAGTTAACTTCCAACTTTTGCGTATTCTGCTGTGACAAGGAAATAATTTGAATTAATGTAAAAAATCCCCAAATTATTTATAATTAATTCCGCCCTAAAAATAAACAAATGAAAATAAAATAGAAAATCCCAAAACAACACTAAAAAAACAGAAGATAAGAACAAATAGATTAACCTTCATGATCACAAGCATCAAAACTCGATCTTCCATGAAGCGGGAAGACAAAATTTAAACCAAAAATTTAAATAACCATAAATATTTTAACTATTAAAATTATAATTGTATCTAACGCAATAATTTACTTTAAATTTTAGAAAAATAAATAAAATATTTTATATATTTTTATAATCTTTACTTGATTAACTTTCAAGGATTCTATTGAACCTAAAGAAACAAATAATAAATGTATATTTCTTGAGCAATTTTAAATCTTTTAAAACAAATCAAAATAAAAAAAAAATGTCAAATACAACAAAAAAAAGACAAAAAAAAGACAAAAAAAATATGAAACATAAAATGAAATCGAAACCGAAATATTTTTACAAAGGAAAAAAAAAAATTAGTGTTACAAGACAACTAAAAATCATATTTTTTAAAAATTTTAACTTTATAAGAGAAAGAGAAATAATATTTCAATTAAGAAACAAATAAAATTAATAAGAAATGACAACAACAACAACAACAACAACAACAACAACAAAAATATAAAAGTGTTCAGATTATTTAACTTAAGATTGAATCTTTGTATAAATTTTGTTTCTATTTCTTTATAAGAGACACACAAAAATGTTAGAGCAAAATGTAATTAGTTTTGATTTTATTCAAATGAAAAGAACAATTTTTGTGTGTCTCGTGTTTTTTTTTATTTTATTTCAATTTGATAATATTTAGTCTGTTGTTTTTGTCATGACACAACATAATTAATCATATTTGGTAAATTTAGATTAATAAAATTTATAAATGAATATGAAAGAAAAGTAAAAGAAAAAAAAATAAACACAAAAATCAATTTTACTTGTCATTATCGATCAACCAAGTTCAAATATTATTATTTCTTTATAATTTAATAAGTGTTATTGGTACAAACGTAACAATTGATAGAATGAAAATAAAGATCATCAATCAAAGTAAATATATAGTTTGTGAATTTGTTTAACAATATTTTATGAATAAAATTAATTAAAAATTCATTAATTTAAGGTTCATCGAAATTTTTACATCCTAACACAAACCAATCTATAAATGTAATATTTAATTTATTAATATTTTAAAGGACAATCCACCCGTTTGCCTATTCCTACTTTAGTTAGATTAACACTCGACTGACCTCCTCCAATTTATAATTTAAAATGAACATATAGAAAAGAAGTTCGTTACACAAAATAATTTCCAAGAACAAAGATGAATATATTTGCCAACAATATTTTTGTTTTTTTTTTTTTTTTTTTACTCATCTATGGGATTAGTTTCATCTCATCAGTTCCTCAAAATTAATCAAATTAATTCAATACGGGCAATCTGACCTTCATTGATGGTTGAGGTCACAATTTATTATTATTATGCACAGATTAAATGAATGGCCAAATAAAACAGTCATTTATTTATTTTTAAAGATTCTCCTATAGTTTTATTATAAAATAATTGACACTTAGAGAATAAATGAGATATTTAAACACTTGATACTGTATTGGATTAATTATAAAAGTTATAAAAAGTTATAAAGTGAATCTAAGTGCACTCAAAGTTGATTACAGTAAAAAATTATTATGACAAAGGTTAAGTAATTTTATTGGCATATAATAATGAATTGCATTAAAAATTATTATAATAAATGAATACAGTAACTGAAACAAATTAATAATATGCATGTTTAAATTAAAGCAAATCATGTCGTGGTTAAAGGTTTTAAATAAGATAAATCTTGTATTTATTCCCTCCTTTAAATTATTTTAACACAAACCAATTATATAGAAGTTCAAAAGTCTTTCTTTAATAAATTTACAATATTGACAAGAGTGGATTACGCAATTTAACAACTTGTTAATTGTATCGGAAAGTTACTGGCATTCAAACATGTTAGAATTTTATATTCAACAGTAGAACCTGTATAATGGGATCATCAATTTTACCAGAATATTTTAGTACATATTAGGCTGTCCAGACGTGGTTCTATTAAGTAGATTTATTATTTCAGTAACATTCTGAAATGTAAAAAAAAAAATTGTTGTTCATTTGAGTTAGAAGTTGGTAAAAGTCAAACTCTAAATGAAAGATTGAACGATCAACGCTTTGAGACTTTTAATTATTATTAATTTGTTTCGATTGTTGGATAGTAAACAATTAGAATAAATAAATGAATGTTAAACGTAATAAATTAGTGTGTCATTAATATAGCATACATAGCATTTCCTTATATTTATTTTATTAAAGTATTTGAAGGGAAATAATCTTTAACTTTCACATGAAATCAATCATCAAAAATTAATATTTTTTTATTATCTGTATACGATCAAAATTAACCCTTTAAGATTCATCATTAAAGAATAATGTAAAGAATTTTTGTGAAGAACAAGGACGTTTATGAACTCAACCTTATACCATCATTTATTTTTTATTAATAAACAAAAATAATTCTTGTGAATCTTTTGTGTATTTTATTTTTTTTGTTGTTGTTACTAGTAAAGATGAGAACTTATGCAAAGTGAATCTTCTTGATGTTATCACATTTAAGACCTTTAGTAAAAATAACTCAAGGATTGAATTTTTTTTTTGACCTCATTATTCAACAGAAAAAGAAAACAAAATATACAACTAAAAATAATCAATAACAAATTAAAACCTATTGGGATTTGTTAATTAGGTTTGTGTGTATGTGTGTGTGTGTGTGTGTGTGTCTGTATGTTAAAGAATGAATGAATCCATAATTAATGAAGTCAATTATTGCCATTAAATTATATACATTTAATACACGATTTTCATACAAATGTATTTATTAAATTCCATTATTTATAATGAGATCAATTATTGAATCATTTATTTTTATTGGAAGAAAAAAAAAAAAAAAATAGAAAAATTATTGATTGAAGTAAAAGTAAAAAAAAAAAAGTGTCACTGATCTTAAAAAAAAAAAAAAAGAAGAAAAAATTAAAAAGAAAATGCCAATAAATACTTACACCTGCAATTAAAAAAAAAATTATGTCTTATCGAAATATTTTATAAACGGACAACAAATTGTTATTTATGTTTTAATTTTAACTTAAAAATCATCAGAATGAGAAGGTAAACTTTTTTTTATTATTATATTTTTTTTTTTGTTCTAATTTTTTAATCTAATGTCAAATATTCTACATAAGTGAATAAAATACAAAATTATCCTTTCGTTTTTTTATTCTAGTTAAATTTTCTTATTACTTTACATTTCTTTTGTTTATTTATTTAATTTATTATTTATTTAAGTAAAAATTGATACATATAAATCATAAATTGTTTAAGTAATAACGATCTTTTACATACACATCTATAATCATATTCATAAAAATTGTGTTATTAATAGAAAATAACAACAACAAATAAAATAAGTAACAAAAACAACAACAACAACAACAACAACAACAACAACAACAACACATAAATGTATGTACACAATATTTTTTTCTTATTTTTTGCCTTTAGACTTAAAAATTGTTTAAAACTCTTTCTATAAAATAATAATAATAAAAATTATTATAATTTATATTATGAATTATGTAATCACTACAGACTACACAAACATAAGATTTTTATTTAGATTATTTTGTTGTTGTTGTTGTTGTTGTTGTTGTTGTTGTTGTTTAATTATTATTATTATTATTGTTTTAATCCAAATCCATTCACGAAGAAAAAATAAAAAAGTAAAAATAAAAATAAAATGTCTCTTGGTGTGAGCGTATGTGTGTGTGTGTGTGTGTGTTTGTATGTACAGTTACATTTTTAATGTTTTCCATTTTTTTTTTTTTTTTTGTCATGTAGAGAAAAAGAAAAAAAAACAAATATAAAGTAAGATAAACTTTTTTTTTTTAATGTAAAATTAAGACTTAATAAAGTTTTGTTGTTATTGTATTGAGTCTTTTTATTTATTCACTTCTTTTTTTTTGTTTTTTTTTTCTTCTATAAATTTTAAACAAAAAAAAAAAAAAGGTATATAAATTACCTTCACTTATTACAATAATTTATGTAATAAATCATTTATTATTTTTTTTTAGTATATAGAGAAAAAAAAGAAAAAGAAGAAAAAGAAGAAAATAACTTAAAGTAAAAATAAATATACGAATTAAAATGACAACAACAGCAGCAACGTGGAGAAATAAAAAGAAGAAAAAAAAATGGGGAGATAAATAAACAGAAAAAAAAAAAACAAATAAATAAATAAATATAAGTTCATAAATTACAACAATTATTTTTTTTTTTTGTTTTAATAATTAATAATTAAGAATATTTACTTATAAATTATTTATTTATTTGGTCAAATATACAATTGAGTTGATAATAAAATGTAAACATATTCACTTTGACTATTTGATTTTTAATTATGTATTAAGTTACAAAAGTTTCAGACTTTAAGAGTTTTTTTTTTAACAAATAAAAAAAAAATGTAACTAATTTAATTACACACACACACACACACACATACACAGATATCTGTTTACGTCAATATCAATTAGTTTTACCGTTTTATGTTTAAAATGTTATAAGAAAAAAAGAAAAAATTGTAATGAAGAAAAGGAAAAGAAAAAAGAAAAAAAAAAAAATGTAGATAATTTAATAATATCTCTAATTAATTGAATCGATACGGTTGTCTATTTAAATTTGTCTATTGAAAGCCGATGTCAATTTAAAAGCTATTATATTCTATGTCTGAAGTTTTTTACTTTACTGAGTTTCAATAATCTTACCCATTTCAAAAGTTTTGCTTTTTTTTTTCTCTCTCTCTCTCTCTCTCTTTAGTCATAATACATTTATTGATAGAATGAATCATAATGATGATTATGATGATAATGATGATGATGATCTCTCATATAAAAAGTATTAAAAAAAAAAAACCCAAAAGTTTAAGTTCCAAATCAATACGAATAATTTAATAATGTATGAAATTTACAAAAAGAACAAGAGTGAGAGAGACAAAGAGAGAGACAGAGAGAGGGAGAGCGTAAGATTGAAAAATAGAAAGTAAAAAATTGTAATAAACATATAAGCGGCGCTTACCCTTCAAAAGGACTAACTGGATCAGTCCCTAATAACAATAATAATAAAAAATTTATAATGAGAAGAGAACCAAAAAAAAAAAAACAAGCGAATATTTTTACAGAAGGTTACTGACGCACAAAAATATATGAATTTTGTAACGACCGCAGACAAACATCCGCCAAAAAATTCATTGCAAAAACAATCACAATGAAAGAAAAAAAAACATTGTTAATTCTTTGTTCTTATTTTCTGATGGTGGATGTTTTTTTTTCTCTCTTTCAACTTTTACTTCGATTTATACCAATTTTTTTTTTTTAAAAACAAAAACAAAAACAAAAAAAAGGGAAAGAAAAATAAACAATAATTTCATTCGATTGTCTTTTTTTTTCTTTTTCCCTTTCTTGCGGATTCATTTCTTTTTTCTTTTTATTTTTAAATAATAAAAAAATAAACTACACTGCACTAGAATAGTTTTTATTTTAATGGTCTTATGAACTAACCCAAATAATAAATACAAAAAAACAAAAAGTAAAACGAAATGAAAAGACATAAAAATGAAACAAGTAAATTTTTTTGTTACTTTACGTAAGATTAGACCTACATATAATTATTAATAATAAATAATAATAATAATTGTATATCGTTGTAATATTTCATAGTTAAGATTTAGTTGGTTGTACATATTTTTACATGAAATTTTAATTTGATGGTTCACTTGACCAATTTCGTATGCGTTGCGCTAAAACATAAACGTAAAAGTTTCTAGATAAGTAAGTCGATTTTTAAGTGGGCCGTAAGTTTAAGTTGACTTTTAAGTAGGAGCAACAGGTAATTTTAATAATAGCATTTTTTGTGTCTATGTTTCGGTAATGATTTTATGATTGTTAAAAATTTAATCTAAGCAGCAACAACAATTCTATCAATAACTGCAGATATTCTATCCATAAATTAATGTTGTTTTGTGTTTTACTCCAAATAGAACAACACAAAAGTCCTAATACACAAAAGTTAGAAACAAATCACTTATGAGCAACTTAATTAATTTATCTTTCTTTCGTGAACACGACCAGTTAAATTTCAATTATGATTTGGTTTATTTGTAAAGATTATTTAGATTTTTATTCTGATTAATAATGAATGGCAAAAATGTTAAAATAATAAAATTTATTTATTTATTTCTTAGAAGATAAATAAAAGTAAACAAAGGTGATCCACCAACTTTTGTTTATATTTTTACAGAATAAAAATAAAGACTGTACCACATTATATGTTATTTTTTTTAATATGAGCATTATAATGTTTCCTTATGGATGTTTGTCTGTTTACTTTGAACATAGATCTCAGTTAAGATATAAACAAGAAGATGGCTTAACGTTTAACTATTTTATTCTTACATACGTTAATTGTTCAATAATAATAATTATAGGGAATATTTTATTTTAGTAAAGGTTTAAATCGTGTTTTATTTATTATTTCTTTAATACAACAATATTGCTGATTGCATCAATTTACTTCCGTTTTCCTTCATTTATATATACGAAACATTTACCTAACAGCCTCAACCTCTATTAATAATATTTTTTATTATTAATATTAATGAATCAATATTTAAGATTATGAACAAGGTTAACTGAATTTATATTGACAAAAAGTTAAAAGAAAAAAGTAGATAGAGTTATTATAGGACAACCTTATACCTTTCAACAATATCTAAATATTTTTGTGTCATCTTAATCGTCTTCTTCTTCTTTTTATTTTATAAAAAAAACTAACTATAAAGATTTTTCTTTCACTTATAAGTCAGGGTTTTTTTTTTCTGCAAAACTTAACTTAAAGACAGAAAAGATTTATTATATTTTTTTTTTTTTCAAAAAAAAATATTACACGTGAAAGTCAACCAATTTTTTTTTTTGTAAATATTTAAAAATCTATAAAAGGAAATGGGATGATAATAATAACAGAACAAGATCATATAATTTCATATGTTACCCACAATTTTCCATAATTTTAGGGTTAAAGTTAAAGTATACATTAAATAATGAATAATGAATGAAGTATAAAAATGAAGTTAAAATTAAGTACATTAAACACATAATTATTGAGTCATTGTTATTCATTTACATGAAACTTTCAAAGTCATGTCAAAGTCAAGACAAAAGGTACGCGCGCTCTTTAATTATTCATATTTTTTCTTGATTGATAATTTCCTAAACGAATCAATACGTTAAGGAAACAACTTAAAAATATATCTTAAGGTTTTTACTTTATTTTAATTTAAATAAAAAAAAAACTCATCAGATTTCACCTAGAAACCCTTTTCATTTTTATTCAGAAAATAAAAATGTTTTAAATGAAGATCTTCCAATATTTTTTTTTTTTGTATTATAAATTGTCACAACACAAAAATAAAACGCCCTTTTGTGCTTCTGTTCACCTTGATCTGTTATTTTCATCATTTTTTTTCCTTTCTCACCATTTTCTGTATTTAGTCAAAACAAAAAAAAAAACAAAAATTCATTGATTGACTAATGAGAGGTTTATAAAAATTCCTTAAAAGAATTTCAAAGTCAAAAAGTCTAACCTACAAATATTAGAAGATTACAAAAGAAGAATATTATAAGAATACAAAAAAAAAAAACAAAAAAAAAAACGTAAATAAAAAGAAACAACAAAATTCTTATTAACAAAAATTTTAAATTGTCGATTCATCTCTGTAAACACATTTTTTAAAGTACAATAATAATAATAAATAAAAACATTTTGTTTGTAACAACGTTAAAAGAACAACAATAAAAAAATCAAACAATAAAATCAAAAAAAAATAAATCAACGAAGATTTTTATAATTTTACTTCCCATTTTCATTTTTACACATTCGTATATTATTTTTCGTACGCGTTTAAATCTTTTATAAATAAAAAAGTATTCACAACTTTATCATGCCTAAATCTTGAATCTTTAAGTCTTAAGTCTTAACACTTATGAAATTGTTTTCACTTTTTTTTTGTCTTGGTTCATAATACGAATGAAAATCTTTCTGTCCAAATGTACTTAATCTAATCGGAAAACAACACTTGAAAATAGACAACAACAACAATGTGTTGGTTCTTCATTGAAAAATTAGATTTGCTAATCTGTCTAACCTCTAATGGGACCATTTGATAATTAATTATTGTTAAGTACAATTTGTGGTCACATTAGACAGGTCTAACTGATACCCTGAAAAAAAACACGCTTAATTGTGTTTGTTGTTGTTTAACGTGAAATTATGCAAGAAAATTGTAAAAAAAAACCCTTCGTCAATATTTTCTTGTGTAATCATAAATTAATAATTCGTTAATATGTTTGACGGTAAATTAATCAAAAGTTATCTGAACAAAATTTATGTCATTCACAATTAAAATTGTAATTAATATTTAAATTAATTTTCTGTAAAAAGAAAATATTTCCAACCACCCCCACCGTCTCACAATTAATTGTGATCACACCAATGAAATATGTACAAAGAGAAGAAAAAAAAAATTGTAGTGTATAAAAAAATGGAAATGATTTATGTTTTGATGTTTTTTAAGTGAAACGTACGACTCGATTATACGTTGTTCACTTTTGTTTTTCTCTTTTTTTTTTGGTTTTTTCTTTACATATTTTTAATTTTCTGTTCCTGACTTGTGTACGTACATTTTAAGTGTGTGTGCGTGTGTGTGTACATCGAAATAATACCAAATTGTTTAATGTCTAGGTCATGAATTATACATTATTTGTTACGATACAAATAAATGGTACTTTATGGACACCAAAGAAACAAAACAAAACAAAACAAAATAAAGTTGAAATGAAAGATAAAAAGGGTAAAAAGACGTCAACATAAAATCTGAGTAGATGACCAAAATACTAAGAATAATTTAAATAAGATTTACGATTTTATTTTATTTTTATTTTAATGTAAATAATTAACGTGTTTGGACAAATGTTAATTATGTGTTTATTTTAAGGATCTCATTTTAATACAATTTTTATACAATTTTTATGTGAATTTAAACACTTTTAATCTTCCGCAATCAAATTACAATTTGTTCAAATATAGAGGATCGTCAAATGTTTTAGATTGACATGATAAGACATTATAAAGATTACCGTGAAATTTATATTTTTTTTTATTCTTTGTTTTTAGACATTTTATGAGCAATTCATTTCCAGCTGTAATTTATTTTTTAGTGAAGGTGAATGTTGTACATCACCCAACAAAAAAAAAAAAAAGGCATCAACAAACAATATAAAAAGAAAGAAGATTGATCGTATCTTTAACTTTTTATTTTATATACAAATTTATGATGACTTTATCGGAAAAAATTATCAATCACTTTAAATATAACAAAACTCCATTACTTGACATCATTTAAAATTGAATAAATTATAAAAATCAAAATTATGAAACTGAAACACAATCTGCAGATAATATTGATTGGACAACTTGTCTTGAAAATGTCTGATCGTCTGTATGACCGTAACTCGTTTATTATATAAAAAAATTAAAAAGAAGATTTCATCTTACCAGACTCATAAATTTTAAATGAAAAAATTAAAAAAATTTCTCGTACAATTAAAATATTTTTTTATTGGAACAAATAAAAATGTGAAGAAACAATTTTTTTTCATATCGATATCAATTTTTTTTTTTGTACATTAAAATATTTAAATTAAATCATTAAACTTTATCATAAATATTTTATGTACAAGAAATTTTTCTGTTCTTTTTTTACTTTTAGTAAGACAAAATATTTATGAACGCAAATTGTTTGATGTAACCAATAACACCAGCAACAACAAGAGGTGCATACAAATATTTTCACCATAAGCGATTTCGTGTAAGAAAAATCAAAAAAAAAAAAAAAACAAAAACAAAATTAAATCGATCAAAAGAAAAAAAAAACCGAAATGACCAAAAGATGATTTTAAAATCTGAAACTTTAATTTGTCTCTTTAAGTTTCTTCTGATGTATATTTTTTTTTTAAAGTTGTTATCCTTAATTCGACATCGTGACAACACTTTTGGTAAGATGTTGTTTCGCATAATTTTGTTGTTGTTTTAAAATTGCATATAATTTTAACGCTATAACGCGTATTCTTATCTTAATCTTTTTATATAACAAGACAAGCACAAGATCAAAAATAAAATAAAAAAAAAAAATAAAAACTCCAATCATTTATAAAAATATAATTTTTAAACTTTAATATTTTTAAGTTGAAAAAAAAAAAATAAAAAAGAAAACAACAGAAAATCAAGAACAAGACAAAAGAAAATTGTTTTTGTTTTCAGGGCAAATATTTTGTGTGTTAAATAAACACAAAAGAAAAAAAATGAATAAACAAGATAAACAGAAATGAAAGACTTACCAACAGCTCCCCAATCCGGGTGGGCTAAATTATTGTACCAGCCATCGTAACGTTGTTTCTCTGTTGGACTGTAGATTTTTCCTGAAATAAAAACTAAAAAATTTGTATTTAAAAAAAACAAATAAAAAAAAATGTAAAGCTTACAGATTATTTAATTTATGAGGCAACTCAGTTTTTACTGAATATTTATGGATGGATATCTGATGATTCATTTTGGATTAATTAATATTTTGTTTTCTTTTGACTTTTGGTTAAAGAAATTTCAACAATTTTAATTCATTTTTTGTTGTTATTTCTTTTTTTTTTTTTGAAATATTTTTCTTAATCGATTTTATGCAGAATATTTTTTGTGAGTAAGTTTTGCATTTTTGTATTTTTTAATACGAATATGATGATGACGCTAAATGATAATTGAGACAATGACTAACAGAAATTTACCTTTAAAAAGGAACTAAAAAAATATATATATATATATAAAAAGAACAAGTTAATGGAATTCAATTAAATTCCAAACGAACAAAAAAAAGAAAGATCAACACTCAACACACACAACGTAAAAAAATTAAAGAACTTCATAAGTAATAACAATAATTTCTCTTGTTTATTGTTGAATTAAAAGACATTGACATTGAAATTTGTATAAGTATACTTTGTCTAGATATTCAAGTATAAAGTTTACCAAAAGTAAATCGTGTGTCACTCAATTTTAACAATAACCTCATTTTGATCTATTATAAAGTTGTTCCTATTTTATTAAATCTTAAGATTTAAGTGTAATCCTTTCTATCACGAAAAATCTATATAAAAAAAAAACAAACAAAACAAAACAAAATACAATAAACGTGAATTCATTATCATTGAAATTGTTTTTTTGTTTAATTCAAATAAATTCAAATAAAAGCTGACATAGACAATAAAAAAACTTTCTTAATTATTTTGTATTTGATTTTTGTTTAAGATGAAAAGTGTTTTTTCTTTTCATTTCAAATAAATAATCCAATTTGTCATCTTTAATAAAAGTGACAGACAATATAAGATCAGTTTTAATTCTATTCAAAACTTGATTCTTCAAAATACTTAATCATCATTATCTTTATACATTGTGTTAAATGTTATTTATTATTCTTCCCATTAATAACTGACATGAATTTAATATTTTATTGACTGAGAACTGCCTTAATTCATCTCTCAATATAACGACGATCGAATTACATATTTTGAATTGGAAACTATTAAAAATTATTGATCGACTTATGTCATCATTATGCTGATAAAATTTGTTCTGTTCTGCTAATGGGTTTAAAAAAGAGTACCAAAAATCAAACACGTAAAACCTCCTAAAGTGAGCATCTCTCGTAATTGCTAACTCTTCTATAGTGACCAATTATTTTGGAAGAATCATATTAGGAGAAAATCTTTTTTGAATGTGCTGACACATTCAGTTGTTAATTAATAAAGATTCCATCGAAATCTTACGTCGTTTCTATTCATGCCACAATTACAAATTTCAATTAAATAATTAATGAATAAATTAAGATTAACATTAATTATTTGTGTTAAAAATCGTGTTATCAGAACAACAATTAATTAATTTAACTAAACAAAATTGAAAATTTTATAATTTACATTTGTTTTGTTGTTTTAATTTTCAATTTAAAGGCAAAATTATACAAGAAATTTTGTTCTTTAAAATTGTTTATTATTGAAATTTTTATTTGCCTTTTAAAAATCTGTTTAATAATATTTTACATGAATTTATTATTCTAATTAATTAATATGATTTTTAAAACCTGTTAAAAATTTTTATCATTTACATTGTCATCAAATAAAATAAATTGTAATTATTTAAAGTTCCACAGAATCTACATAAATAAATTCTTAAAGTTTATTCTTTTATTCAAATGGTGTAATTTTTTAAATCATAAAAAATATTGTTAAATTCTACTTAAGGAAGAATTTTATGTACCTTGAATTCAAAGAATTTTTCAGTTTCAATTTCTTTGTTAAAACAAATTATTGTTAAAATAGAGACTTGAGTACGTTTGGTAGTAGTACGTTCTTTGGTAGTACGTTTCATTAGTCATTCTTTAAATTGGGGAAAAATTTCAGTCTTGTGAGTCAATTTTATTTATAAATTGGCCCATCCCTTCAAAATTAATTTAAGCGAAGTTTAATGAGTCAATTGGGGAAAGTGAATTATTTTGACCAGACTAGGGTTTTGGGTTTTACAACCACGAACAAATTCAATTGGAGTTAAGATAAGATAAAAATATACAATACAAGTCATAATTCAACAAAAATTGAAAATTAAGGAACTGAAAATCCCAAAGTTGAAAAATTCAAAAAAAAATAATAAAATTTATTTCCTAAATTTCCCTTTATTGAATTTCCATTTTTAATCAATTACAAGCAATAAGTGAATATCATATTTGAAAGGTAATTTCATCTGTCAGAAAACATAAATTAATTTATAAATTTAAACACATAAAACAGAATAATTTATCTAATAATTATGAACAGTTTGAACTTTTGTAGAATATTTAATTAGAAAAAAAAAATAAAATACAAAAAACCTGATTACAGAAAAAATAATAAAAATAAAAATAAATAAACAATTTATACATATTGAAATGTTTTTCCTATCAATTTTTTTTTCACTACAAATTAAATTCTCTGTTGTATAATTTACAAATAATTACAATTAAAGAGAGAAAAATAAAAAAAATTCTGATACTTTAATTTAATCGAATAAAATTTTGCGCATTCAGAAAATTCTATATAATTATTTCTCAATCATAAATACATAAATAAATATGTAGGTACCTCTCTACTTATAGTTTAATGTTTAAGAAACTAAATAATAATAATCATCTTTTGAAATTAGATTGTTAGAATATAAATATAAAATTATAAGCAATTTAATAATTTACAGGGAGTGGTGTACGAAGGAGATCATCTTGTATGAACCGTTCTAATTTTTATTGAAATTTAAATTTCATTTCCTCCCCACTGTACATAGTGGAAATTGTAATTTTTCTGTTGTATGAATTTGATTTTTAAATTAACAAACTTTTGAAATGTTTTAATGTAATGATCAATTCACCTTACGTTACTTTTACCTTTACAGATCATTAGGACATTAAAACATTAGGACATTAGGACATTAGGACATTAGATGAAGGTAACCGGATACAAGTTTAACGATTTTTATAAATTAAACTAAATTTAGATAATTTGCATGTTAGAAATCATGTGATATTGTAACAAGTTGTACATGGTTTTTTCAATAATTATTATAATTATTATAAAATTATTTACAAAGGAAATTAATTAATTAGAATTAGAATTAAAATGAATGATTTCAATCAAATGATAAACATGCAAAGAAATATTCATTTAAAATCAGTTTGTTTCATTTTCAAAAGTTAGATGTGTCTATAAACTTTAATTGGGTAACATCAAAGTACAATTTTCCATTAAAAATAATTAAAATTTAAATTAAAAATCATGTCAAAGTTTTCAATAATTTCTATATTGTTTCTAATTATTGTGATACAAAATATTGATGCTGCTGGAATGGTTTAATTTATTTTTTTTTTTGCCTATTTTTATATAAGACGTTAATAATTTCGTATATTATTTCAGGTTGATTTTAATATTGATCATTTTGAGTACAATAATAAAACAGAAGATTCACTAATTCATTTTAAGTATGCAAAATTTATTCGTATCAATAAAACAATGAAAGTGATAAATGCAAATGTAACACTTATGGAAGATTTTGGTAATAATGTGATGGTTAGGAAACTGTTACTTCTTTAAATTCTTCAATTAACTTTGTTTTTATTATTTATTTTCAGATTAAAGTAGAATTGTATGAATTTCAGGGTAATGAATATCGCTTAACACAATTTAAAGTGGCAGAAAAAGGATTTTATGATTATGTAATGGGAGATCATATTATATGGGATAGCATATTAAAACATTCAAATTTACCATCTAGAGATGTTACACCAATTCCTGCAGTAAGAATAAAAATATTTTATTCATGATTTGTACTTATTTTTTCTTTTTTCTTTCTCCTTGTAAGGGTGATTATGAAGTTGAAAATTTTGTGTATGATGAATCAAAAGTACCACAATTTTTGAATGGAAAATATTTACTGAAATTATTAACTAAACATAAAAATGGTAAATCAGGATTTCTTTTCATTTATTTTACGTTTCATAGATATGCATATGGCAATTAAAAATACTAATGATTAACAAAATCAATTAATAAAATATATTTATAATATCGAATGTAGAAAATATTTATTGATTCAAATAAATGCAAATAATTATGTGTTGCTTACATTTAGTATTTTTTGTTTCTTGAGAATTCAGAATATGTTAAGTTGTGAGGAATCATTTTTAGATTGTAAATATTTTATTTTATTCTTTAATTGTAACTTTTAAATATTTTTCATTTGTAAAGTTAGTTAATAATATTGTACAAGAAACAGTAAGACTTTCATTGCCATTAGTAAATTTATTATCAAATGATTTTTAATATTCTTCTTTGTAACAATCAAAAATCACACCAACGAAATGAAAAGTTAAGTTTGAAGTAACGATCATTTGGTTTGCTTAACATTTTCATAATTAACATTTAGAAACTTTAAAGTAAAATAAAGTAGGAAGAAATTATATGAAACTTATTTAAAATTTCTGATTTGGATTAAAAGGATTGTAGTTATTTTATTATTTAGAACAATCTTTACAATCACATAAGGATCAGCTGTAAAATTGCATGTGGCTATATTAATTAGTGAAATACAAAAAAGCCATTATAACTCAGTTACTTTTGTTCATGCATGTGAAAAAGCGGAAACAAATAAAAATTTTAATATAATGTAAATAATCTCATTGGTCATTGATTTTAATGATAAAAATGTTGATTGTTAAAACATATTTCAGAATAAAAAAAAAACATTACACAATAAAACTTTGTATTCGCTTAAATTGATAATTTGCGTGACAATATTTGGTCAATTTATAGAGGTTTTACTGTAGTTGTGTATTGTCATTAATATACTTTGCAATATTTTCTGTTTTGAATAAATAAATTTCCATATTTGTGGAATTTATCCTTCGGCGCTTAACTTTAATTGGAGTCTCTGAAGTTCAATATTTTATCAAAGTAATTTTAGAATTTGTACAAGAATAAACCAACCCAAGATTAAAATTAAAAGAAAATTAAATAAATCGTTCAAATGGAAAATCAATTTATTTATAGGAATAATTATGGTTTCAGAACAATTTTTACTCTTGACATAAAAAGGCCACATTGTAGCTGAGTGGCATTTCTTATCAATAGGCTTTAAGAGTAGAAACAATGGTTTGGTGGATTTCATTACAATAATAGATCCCGTGTCTTAAATGATCCTGACAGTTGATACAAAATGCATATTAATAAGCCCAAATTATCTAGAAGATATCTTAACAAATATCTTAACATACAAAAGAAAAGAATTATCAAAATAAGGAAGAAAGTAGAATGTTAGAGTGAACATAAAAAGAATTCAAAATCAAGTGTAAGTTGTTGTTAAAATTTCAAGAATTCATTCTTAAAGGATTCCTTAGTTCATGTCTGTTTAAAGTATTTAAATTAAATAACTAACAAAAATTATTACAAAATAGTTGAAATATTTTTAAATTAATGAAAAATTAAAGTTAATTATGAAAAAGAAAGAGAGAGGCAATCAAACAATGAATATTTTCACAAATTTAATAAGACACAATAATTAAGATTAAAAATTCTTTTCAGTTTTCAATTCATAAGAGACGGTATAAACACAAAAATAAACAGCAATCAACTTGTACATTTTATATAAGGTGAATGTTGATTTTAAATTGCATTAATAATAATTTTTTAAACTGAAGTTAATTTATTCTGTGAAATAACGAATAACAATTTTTTTCTCCTGGTTTTTATTTTCTTAATTTTTCTTTTTTTTCTTTTCTTTTTTTTAGTTGCATTTTCTTATAAATTATAATTCACATATGTAATTTATACGTTTAAATTAAATAATTTTAATGTGACAATATAAAGCGTAATGTGTTTTATGAAAATACAAAGTAAAAAAAAAACAACAACAATAACAATAACAACAACAACAACAACTACATAAGATTAAAACAGTAACAAAGTAAAATAATAAAAAAAAAAAATGTTAAATCGCGCGACCAAAATCTTACACTTAATTGAGACACAGCAGGTGTCTTAAATAATATTCATTTTTGTTCCTCTTTTGTGTATTGATTTTTTTTTTGTTTGTTTGTTTGTTTTTGTTTGTTTCTTTTTTTTTTCGTTCGTTTTTTAAAACGAGAAAAATTTTGATTTTTCATTTTTTTTTTTTTGTTTTGCTGAACTTAATAGATTCAATATATTTATTATTTCATTAATTGAAATGTCATATTTTATTGATAAATAATATACAAAACAGTGTTTATTGTACCTGTACGTATAAAAGATTAAATATAAAGTTTATTTGTACTTGTTGGTACTGACTCTAGACAGTTTCCATTTAGTTTTGTTTTTTTTCTCAGTATTTTTTTTATTAAGGAAATTGAATTTTTTTTTTTCTGTTTTTTTATTTCTTTATTAAATCTGTTTTCATTTTCACTTTTTATTTATATTTTATGATGACAAAATGTTAAGGTAAATTATTAATAAATAAAAACAGAATAAATAATGAGAAGGCAGCACGCTTTTTATTTTTAATTTATTTATTGCAGTTCTTTGACATTTTATTTCTATATTTTTGAAAAAAATTGTAGGATTGACATTGGAAATTTTATTTTGTTGTTTTTTGTTTCAGTTCAAACTAAGAAAATATTTTAATTTTAGTTTCTTTAGATTTTATTAAATATTCTCTTTTTTTTTTTGTTTTTGTTTTTGTTTTCTATTAATAAATAAATTACTGCCTTTAAGTCAGTATAATTAGACTAAAGTGAAAGAGGTGAAGCTCATAAATTAAAACTTTTGACAATTATTAATGAATTATTATAGATAATTATTTATCTCACACTTTTTTTCTCACTATCTTTCTCTATTTTCTTCTTCTTTTCATTTTCTATAAAAAAAAATTATAATTTATGATTCATTCTAGCCTTTAGGTGAATGTCCACAATTTATTAATATTGTGCTGTATAAATTATTCTAATAAATTCACTAAATAACTTTTAGAGTTTGCAAACATCTTGAAATTAACTTTAACATGGATTCGAGTTTGTCTTATGTGTTGTACGTTTGTATTTCCTTTTAAAAGAAAAAAAATACATTTAATTACATTACAGTAAATATACAGAAAAGTTGTTCCATTAATGTACAAATTAATTTAATTAATTAATTCAAAAACATTTTTTTTTTGTTTCTTCTTTTATAAAATGTGAAAATCTTAAGTACGACTTAAGTTATTGTTGTTTTTATTATTTCATAATTAAACAATAATTAAATATAAAAGTTGAAATAATATATTTTTAAAGTTTTCCCTTTTTTCCACGCTTTCACAATAACTTCCGAAAGATTCACTTGTGATAATTATTATTTGGAACGTTTTTTGTTTTTGCTTTTCTGTTGTTATTGTTGTTGTTGTTTTTTTTTTATAGTTTAAATTTAAATTTCAATTTAAAAGAAGAAGAATAAAAAGACAAATAATTAAAATATAATTATATAAGTGAATTTTCTTATTGTTTAAAAGTGTGACCAACTTCCGCACCTACAACACTTTTTTATTCCACAAAAAAAAAATACAATATGCCCGCCTTCATTTAGGAAATCAACATCCGCTTCTGATTCTGAGTAAGCGCACGAGGTCGTGTTTGTATGTCTTAATCTACTTACTTTGTTTATGGAAGTTGAAGTTAGTGCGGTACTCAAATAAAAAAACAAAAACCAAACAAACAAAGTAAATCAATAAAGAAAATCTTTAAAGTAAAACTTGATTTTTCTTAAACGGGTCATAAAAACTTAACAGCAAAAATGTTTACAGGTGCCAACTATTTTTTGATAATCAATTTATTTACAAAGTTCTGCCCACTTAGAAAATGTCATACGCGCGTTTTACTTTATCAACGCCAAATTTATTTTCATAAAGAAAAAACAACAACAACAACAACAACAACGAAATTGGAATGTTTGGGAATAAAAGAAAAAAAAGTTGAAATAAATAAATTATCCAACATACGAACCAAAAATAACAACAACATCAAAGACAATCCCTTCGCTTTTATTTAATTTATTAAATTATTTGTTTATTGTTGCTGTTGTCTGTTTGTTACCGTTGTTTGTTGTTAATTTTAACGAAAACTACCAAATCAAATTTAAACCAAATTTTTCTACGTTTCTTAAGTAAGAAAAAAAAATTCTATTTAGTTTAGAAGAAAATCAATAAAATGTGTAATTTGTATTTTATTTTTTTTCTTCATTTACTAAAACAAAAATCAATTAGAAGCTTTGAAAGAGAGACAGAGAGAGAGAGAGAGAGAGAGAGAGGGAATATTGGTGTCATTGTCAATTTTATATATAAATTGTCTCGTATATTTAAAACTAAAAACTAAAATTCTGTTTAAAACTTAAAAACTTAAATGAAAAATAAAATAAAATAAAGAATTCTTTTAAGAAAAAAATAAAATAAAATAAAAGTAAAAAAATTGTTTCTATAAAATTCAAAACTATAAAATTAAATCTAGACCAAATATTTTTCTATCGAGATATTTTTTTTTTTATGCATTTTTTTTTCATTAGTGTGTGTGTGTGTGTATATTATTGATTTTGTCTTCGATTAAATTAATAAAAGTAACAAATGATACAAGTTTAATTGAGTCTATTCTACTTGTGTCATTTGTATGTTTGCTCTAATTTTATTCAATTTATATCATTTGTTGTTGTTGTTGTTGTTGTTGTTGTAAGTGCGCGCACAAAAATATCCAATTTTTTTTTTTATTTCATGTGAATTTATTTAGACACAAGTTTTTTAATTACTTTTAATATTAAAAATTTAATTTAATTTAATTTAATTTAATTTCTGTTGTTTGTCATTATGTCAAAATATTATGAAATTTAAGATTCTGTCAATAAGATTAAAAGTAACAAATTCCATTCAATAAATAATCAAAATTAGCTACGATCATAAGTATTTGACAAAGATTTTAGATTCATTTATTTGTTCAATTGTTAACAAAAATTCTTTCTACGTCACAGAGGATTTAATTCCTAAACCGTAGATATGAGATTCGTACGTGTTATCAATTCTATTTCTGGCGTGACAATTTCATATTAATATTTTAAGTTTTTCAAAGGCACGTACAAAAAAATTTATATTTGGATGAATTTTACAAAAAACATTTGAATGAGTCAACAAAAAAAACTTTTGATTTTTTTATACTTGCTTTCATAATCAGTTCATGATTAAATATTAGTAATCATATTAAGTACTTTCCAAATGACTAACACATTTTCTATTGAACTTCTATTGAACAACATAAATAAAATGACATTTGAATTAGAATTTTCAAATTTTATAATTTGCCCATTCACTTGGAATGAACTTATTTAATAAATGTAAAATAATTATGTAAAATGACAAACAATGAAACGATGGAATATATAATTCTCTGATGTGTCCGTTTAAAAATCTGTTCATTTTTATTTTATTTAAATCTGTTAAGAAATTATGAAATAATTTAGTAGCTTATTGACATCCACTTGTTAAAAGATAATTTAAAGACGTTTTTAATAAAACTCAATTGTTTTTTTTTTTTGTTTCTTGCGTTGACTTTATTACAAGCAGAAACAATCAATTTTAGTTTTCATTCCAATTAATAATATTTAAACGAAGGGCACCGTTTTCATATAAGACAAATGAATTGAAAGATGTAAAAACACTTTAGTACATTTGGGATCGGATAAAATTGATCAGATTTTCACTTACGTAATCGATAAATTGGCCTTTAGGGTGTTTTTTTTTTATAATCAATTAATATTAATCGAAAGTAAATTAATCAATTTAATAAAAATCTGTAATTAAATCAATGTGACATTTTTAACAAAAAAAAAAAACAAAATTATTAAGTTTCAACATTATGCTTTTATTCTCATGCTTTTATTCACAATTTGTTATACGATTTGTCAGAGAACTGATACATTAAAGTTCAAACTAAAATTCAGATAATCATTACTTTTTTTTTTTTTTAACTCTTTGTTATTGTTGTTGTAGTTGTTCTGATTCTTTAAAAAAAATTAAAAAAATGGCAATAACAAAAAGTGCATGATGATGAAATGAAATTGGAATGAAAAAAAAAAACTAATTTTATGTTTTATAAATCAAATCACAATTAAAGTTTCAACAAACAATAATAATAATTATTATAATTATGGTATTTTTTTTAATTTTGTTTGAGTTTTGGTTGAAATTCAAAAAAAAAAATTATCCCCAAACCACAAATGTCTGAAATGTTACGTCTAATAGAAGGAATTTGTCTAAACTAATCTTTCGATTATTTCTTGTTTCTTCTTCTTCTTTTTTTTGCTAAAACGCAAGTCAAAGTTGAAAAACCTTAATTCATTTTTTGTGTGATTGTTGTTATTGTTGTTGTTTAATCATCTAATAATTATATTTCAATTTATGATTAGTCTCCACTACGTTTACCATGCTGGAATTTATTAATTCAACTCTTTTTTTTCTGTTTATTGTGTTTCATATTTTGTTTCATGTTTTATAAAATGTTTAACCAAAAACAGAAACTACATGACTGCTTTATGCAAACTTTTATATAAACACAAATGTTAGAGTCAGAGTCAAACACAAAAAAAAAAAATTTTGGGTTAAACCAATTTTCATTAAATCAACTAAAAACAGCAACAACAAAAAAATCAAAAGTATGAAATAGATTTCTGGTTATAACCAATCTCCTCAGTATATCCCACTTAGGCAAAAATCATTTTTTTCTCTCGTTGATTAAAAATTACAACTTAAATTTATTTTAAAAGAAATCAAAACGTAAATTTTTTGGTATAAATTATAAAATCAAATGTAAAGTTTCACACACAGAACAAATAAACAAAAAAATAAATAGGGTACAATCAAATAATAAATAAATAAAAACTTTACTTCCAAAATAGGATCATAATTTTTGTGATTTTAATCAAAAATGTTTTCAATAAAAAAAAAACAAAAACAAAAACAAAATCAGAAGTACAAAAAAACAACAACAAAAAAGAGAGAGTTTTTTTTTTGTTTAAAAAAATAAAAGGAAAAAACAAAATACGAATTTTATTTGAAAGAAATAAAAAATACTAAATGGATTTAATGATAAATTTATCAGTTACCAATTTCGGTATAAGAAACATAATAGAAAAACATGAGCTTTTGTGGTTTAAAGTTTAATAGTGAAAGAGATAAAAAAAAACACACACACAACGTAAGAAACGATTAAGTAAATCGGGACATTAAAAATGAAATCATATTATTTGAATAAATAAAAATTATTAAAACATAAAGAAACCACAAAAGACAAAAATATAAATTTTATTCGCCCACAAAGGCATCGTCTTGGCACCATAACAAATAATTATTGAAACCATTGAAAATAAGTCATACCTATAATCGTTTTATATCCTGTTCTGGGAATTTCTGTAAGTATGTTTGTGTTGTTTTATGTCACACATTTTGCAAATATGATTTACTACCGGTTACCAATGTACAACTTACCCACCAAAAAAAAAAACTATGTACGTTAATTACATAATTATGTTTCTTATGACTGAATTTGATCATAATGCGAGGTAATAAAAATAAAAACTCTCACATTTGACAATAATAATTACATATTTTATTATGTTTTTAAAGTTTTTATATTTGAAGTTTTTAGTTGTTTTTTTGTTTTCTTACATTACAAGAAAACACGTCACACACGTTTTTATTGAATTTATTTTTGTAAAGATCATTTTTGGGTATGATCAACTTTTTTTTCTTTGATTTTGTTGGAAAAAAAAAAAAGTTATAAATATAAAATTATAGAAGAATGAATGGATAGAGCCAACCTTGACACAACACTTCAATTAAATCATAATAATGAACATATTTATGATCTCGAATTTATTTCTAGTTTTGTTTTTTTTTTTTGTCTTCTTAAAATATTGGAATTTGGATCAATTTTTTCTACATACGCTAAAGATGTAATTCAACTGTTACAACCTGGGACTATAATATTAAGAGATTTCATTTTATATATGACCCAAAAATGTCTGTCGAATCTCATAATCTTTAACGTATTATTATTTTTACATTTGTCGAATAAAATTTAAAAGATTCATTGAACAATTTTTCTTTCATCTAAAATTATTTTTTAATTGTTCTTGTCTCGTTATTATTGTTTTGGTCGTTACTATTGTCTTTCTTAAAATTGTTTTTGGAATTAATTTTAGAGTCTAAGTGAGGCGTAATAAAACCTTTTGAACTCAATTTCAAACATATACGCGACGAAGAACACAATGAATTGAAAAATCGACAAACTCTATTTCTGTTCACTTAATAAAATTTAGATTTAAAAAATTGTAAGGATGGAAGTTTAATATTTATGGCATACTTTGTTTTTTATAAACAATTAAGAACAGTAAAATATAAAAGCAAATAAAAATGCATTAAATACTTGCACAATAATATTGTGTTAAATATTTCAAATAAGAAAGAACGAAGGAAAAATGAATTTTTATTGCTTTATTCAACTTTTTGCGTGCTACTGCCTATACCTTCTCTATAAAAATAATAATAATTGATCTACCTTCACTTTTAAACTCTTTTTTTTTAATTGTACTTGTTTAGTTTTGTTTAAATAAAATTACATCAGTTAAGTTGTGAAGTGACCAAAATCTACCTATACATGATAAAAATTACATCATTCTACTTAAATCGATCAACTTAAATCAAAATTAACGCAATGAAACACAAAAAAAAAAAACAAAAAGTAAAACATAAATTAACAAGATTGTTTAAATATTTTGAATCAACAAAAGAATGTAAATTGATCTGAAATGGGAAAAACATATGCAAAATTTAAACAAAATCTTTAATCTCTGTACAGTAGCTGAGTTTAACAAGATTTAATGCAAATTTTAATCAGAAAGCCCACCATGAATAAAGTTAGAATAAAAAATAAATTCTTGAATGTAAATTTTTCTTCTTATTTTATTTATTGAGAAATGATTTGTGTCGAAGACAGAAGACAAAAAAAAATTTACAACACATAAAGATGATAATCGTAAAATTAACACAAACATTTGAAGAACAAAAAAATATGAAACAATTGAAAATATTGAGGAGAGAAAAAAATCCAAACTAATCAATTAAGAAAAACAAAAAGGCTGAAAAAAGTGAAGAAAAAAGGCTGACAAAACAACTCGTGACATGACACCCCATAATCTTACAAAGAAAAATTAAACGGATCTTATATTTTTATATTTATGAGATTCAGCAGAAAAGAATAATTATGCGGAATTAATTCTATTTTTGATTGAAACACGTGATTACTGCATATTATTAAGCAGATTAAATTACATGATGATGATGATGATGATGATGTCGATGACTATTAGAATTCAATCAACTATGCTACATGGTGAAATAATAATAATAATAAAGATTTACAATAAAACAAATCAAATAATCATATAATGGAATCAGCGACAACAATCAATATAGAGAAATATATTTTCTGTTACAGAACGCGGTGTTTTTAATTAATTATTCATTTGATACAACAAAAGCTATCATCATAAAACAATCACAAATCAATAATCAAAAAATCACAGAAAAAAAAATGTATAATGGAAAATCAAGACAAGTGACAAGACTCCCGCAATAAAACAAAAAAAAAAAAACAAATAAATAAAAAAATGCAAAAATAAGAAAGACAAAAGGCGAACAAGAATCTAGTTAAAATATTCAATTTCATCGATTGTCATTAATCAAAATTGTTAATTTTGTAATAATAAACATTTTTCATATAAATCCTTTTCATGTTTCTTTTATTTATTCAAATAAGAAAACAGAACAAAAAAAAAATATATAAATAATCGTTCACCAAAACAAAAACAAAAAAATCATATCTTAATAATTGTGGGAAGTTATTATTTCTTTCTTCTCTTATTTATATTGTGTAAAAGTAAAATCAAAATAAATAAATAAATTTTTATTATGAATGTCGACATAAATACATAATTTAATTTATGTTCAATTGTAAAATCCCTTTTGTATATTATAAAGAAGTCATAAATATATGAAAGAATTTATAAGGCTGCATCCGAAAGATTTATTAAACTTCTTTTTATTTTATACTTTTACTTCCCTTAAATTAGAATGACGTTCCAAAGATTACCATTAAAAAAGTACAGTTACTTTAAACTTTCATGTGTAACGACTGTACTTATATAAGTTATACTTAAAGTGATGGTTCAGTCTAAAATCTGTCTTAATTGACACTCATGACTGATACGTCCAATGACAATCTCAAGCTGTTTTAAAATTGCGTAAAATTAGAATTTTAATGTGAGGAAAAAAAACTAGTTTAGGAAGCAAGTTTTAGTAAAAAATAGTCAAAAGTAAAGTTGAGAAAGTTTCTCAACTAATTCAAGAAGATATATCAAGTGAAGTGACTCTTTCGTGCACATACTAAAAATAAGAAGTTCTGTTTTTTTTTTTCACTCAAATAATGAACGAACATAAATTAAAAGAAAATTACTTTTGAATTTCATATAGTCATAAAAATGTCTTTATCATTTATGACAATAAAGTTTGCAAGTAAATAAAAAAAAATTTAGTTACAAATTTTCCTCTCTCTCTCTCTGTCTTTCTCTCTCTTAATTTTTAAAGTTTTTTTTTTGGTTATTCCCCCGTATTTTTTTTTTATTACCAAAAATACAAGAAGAGAAAAATAAAATAAATATTTGTCTACAAAAGTTCATGTGAGTCTGGGGAAATAATTTTTTTTTTTACTTCATCATCCCATGCAAATATTGCAGGTCAAAACTTAACAATTAATCTTAAAAGTTAAAACTTACAAATTAAAAACAATAAAATTCCTTTAATAGACAATTAAAGTTAACGATAAAAATTAAGAAGAGTTTCTAAATTATAAAATTCATTAAGAGCAAAAAGACCATGCTTATTTTTTTTACTTTTATTATTGATTAGGCAGCTAATGGCATACTTCTATGAACCTTTTAAATTCACATCACAAAACAAAAGAAACGAATCAAATCTGTCGACTTTGTAACATTTAAATGATCCGACATATTCATCGTTTATTCTTTAATCAAAATAGACGGAATATAAAATTATGGCAATGAAGAAGAGGCGGCCTTGTAGAAAATTCTGTCTTAAATTGCTTTTTAGAGACAAGTTGGCAAATGTAAAAAAGATAGCAAAAAAAAAAGTTAGTTAAATAGACAATGATCTCGCGCAAAAATCTCAAGTTTTTTTAGTTTGGTTAGTTTATTGAACTCTTCTGTTCTAACTTCAACTCTTCAATATCATAAATTGTTATAATATTTATAAAGGCACTTAATTAAGTTAAAACCAGTTCGCTATAGTTCAGAAAAGGTGTATGCGCCCAATTTCAAAATTTTTATTTGCAAAATTAAAACTTCACTTCAAATTATATTATGTTTTTTTTTCACGGCATCAACAGAGATCAAAAGAAAATTAAACGCCAAAAAAAATTAACAAAGTCATCCATCCAATAATTAGACTTTTTGGAGAAACCAATGTTTATTAATCAACACAAATTAATTTTAATAATAACAATAATGGATTGCATGTATCTTTTAATTTATGAAAAACAAATAAAAAAGTGGAAGAAATATTTTAAGAAAAAAGGAAACCTAAAACGCATTCAAATCTTTTGTTTTTTTTTCAGTATAAAAAATAACGCAATTATTTGTTTGTTACAAATTTTTTGGTATTTCTATTCTTTAATGATTATATTGGAATCTCCCCATTCTAACAAAATTAAATTATATAATTAAAATTAATATCGCAATTTACGAACACTTAACTATGTGCGTGCATCTGTGTGTATATGTGAATGTGTCATCTGTTAAAACTGTGCGTCACTGAATAAATTTTCCGTCAATAATGGAATATTTAAATTTGCACAATTATTAAAAATGTATTTTAATTTAAGAAATAAAATCTATATATTTACTATACTACAAGCAATATGTTCTGTTTCGCATTTGAACGAACACAATATAATTAATCGAGATTTTATTGTTATTTTATTTCAATAATAAAATATAAAAATAAACCAATAAAATCATAAAAGATCTATACAGCCAATTCGCCAACTAATTAAAATGGAAACCTATAAATTATGTGCAACAAATATGCCTCCATTTATTAATAACAAACTATTTTAGTTTAGCCAGCCAAAGAGTCTGATTGAAGATATTTGCCAAATGACGATTTTTGAAAAATGAATTTTTCAGTTCAACTAAGGTCGTTATTCTAACTAGTTAATAATGATTACAGATTGATTTTAATGTTATTTGTAACTTTACATTTTATTTCAACTGAATTTTTCTTGTATTTAAAACGGCGCTACCAGTTTCTCAATTATTATTCTTCCATCGATCAGCTCAGTATTTAACAATTCAATTTTCTTTATTAAATGTTTCATTTATAAATATTTATAAATATTTACATTCGATAGATGAACAACTTCTTGCAGATCGCAAATGGTACAATTATGTCTGATTTAGTCGAAAAACAGAAGAAGAATAAAACGAGGGAACATATTTTTAATTAAGAAATCCCTTATTGATATCAAATTTCTTCTTAATCGTATTTTTTATTTCTATTTGGTACCCTTTAAGAAAACAATCAAATATATATGCACAATATTACTTTCCCTAAATTCTACAATTTTCATTCAAAATAATTTTTTTTTAAATCAAATTCAAAAATTCTTAATATGAAAATTTTTCTTTTTTGCCATAAGTAAGTTTATTATTTTTATTCATAAAAATCAACAAGGACATTTTCAGTTTCATTTTCATTTTCATTTATATTTTCATTTTTTTATATTTTTTAACTGAAAGAAAAAACAAAAATTTTCTCTCTCTATAAAAAATATAAAAAAAAAATAAACAAACAAACAAACAAACAAACAAACATGCAAACAACAAAAACAAATCGCGATATATCAATTTATTTGTACAAAAAGACTGAAAAAGATTTGCAAACAAAATTGACCCAATTTTTAATCGTTTCGATCGTGGTTCGGTTGTTCGGTCATTTAAAGAAAAAATAAATAAGAAAATATGTGTGTGTGTGTGTGTTCATTGCTTGTTTGCTCATGTGAATGTGTATTTGTGTGTGTGTGTGTAGGCATACACTATTTTTATAAATAGAGAAACAAACAATTTATAGAAACATTATGTATTAATTTTCAACTAAAACTTCTTAAATGATGTAAGTTTGTTTTTTTTTCTTTTTTTTTGTTAAGAAAATATTGTTTTATAGGAAATACAACAATAACAAAAAAAAATAAATATAGAAATAATTTAATTGATTAAATAAGGTAATAAGTTGTACTAATTAAATGTGTGTGTATGTCTCTCTTTCTCTCTCTCTCTCTCTATATATAAATAAATACAATTGACAAGTATTTTTTAATTGATGTTTGGCATACGTTCAGTCAGCTCATATTAATAATTTTTTAAATTTATGATTTATGTTAGAGAACAAAAAAAAAATACCATAAAAGTGTAATAGAATTATGGCGTTATTTTGTTTTATTGTGTGTGTGTGTGTGTGTCAACTTTGAAAGAATTAAATGAAATGTGTCACACCCGTTTATACACAGATCACAACAGACATATAGACGCTATAAAAAAAAACGTTTTTTTAATCATACAAAATTTCTAACAATTTAGCGTAGCGTTCATGTGTAGGTTCAGGTAAAAAAATTGATTAATTTGCGAAAGTGTCAAATGAAATTGTTGCTGTAAATTTGTACATTTTCACTAAATCCTTACACACAAAAAAAAAAGAAGAAGTCAAGTAAGAATTGGGCACAAGTCTATAATTTTCGAAAGAATCTAACAAAATTGTCACAATTCAATGTGAACTTCTTATTTTCTTAGTTTATATGTAAACATTCTACTATCAGTAGTTGTCTTATGTTACATTACGTGACGTTACGTTACACGACTTTATACGTTTCTCGCATTCTATTTATATTTCTTATGAAAACAAAGATGAATTAAAAATATATAAAAGAAAAGAAATACAAAGAAAAAAAGTGAATGGTAACTTGTTTCAATTAAAAATGTAAAAAATAAAAAAAACTTACATTTGAAATATGAAATTTTTATAAATTTAAATTGTGTGTTTTATTTTAATTTATAAAAAATAAACAATTTTTTTATTCAGTACTTGAAATTGCTTTTTTTATTGAAGTAAACTTTGTGTTTTATAATTATTTTTTCTTTTCTTTATTTTGAAAAAATAATAAATCCTTCAATTTTATAATTACGAATTTTTCACTCCTTCTATAAAGTTGACAGAAATTTTTCAGAAAGAAATTGTCATTGTGTAAATTTTCAAACATTTGATTTAAATTCATTTTTTGACTTCAGTGGAATTTTTCAACATTTTCGTTTAATGTTTCGCCGAACAATGTTCTCGAGATTTAACTTATGTCGCCGAATTTGGATTCTATGAAGAAATTCCTAACTTAGAAAATATTTTTTATTGATGTCCAAAATTCATTCACACCTGAGAAAGAATAAATTCTAATTTTGCCACCCATTTGAACGGATTTTAAGCAATCCAAATTTTTTACATTGTGAACTTGCAATCAAAACTCTACAAGATAATTTATCATAATTTTTTACTTTATTCAACGTTTGCCTTTAACAAAAGTTTTTCCTTTTTTTCTCGCCACTATAAAATTATCCACAATTAATCAAAAAATCAGAATCAAAAAATTTCATGCTTCCTGTTTTAAAGAAAAAGAAAAAAAAAACTTCTCCAAATAAAATATAAAAAAAAACTGACGATCAACGAGAAGAAGCTTCAGGGTTTATTCTTTGATGATTTATCAAATTCTTTACTAAAGAGAGTTTTATTTTCATAATAATAAACATTTCCTTAAACGCCCAAAAAAAAATCTTACAAATTTGAAGAGAGAGAGAGAGAGAGAAAAAAAACAAACAACACAATTTGTAGCCTTGAATATTACGAGACAGAGACCCAAAAGCAAATATTGAAAATAAGAAGACAAAACAGAACAAAAATGCCAAAAACATTAAAACAATTTTTTTTGTTATTTGTTCACATTGAAAATTATTAATAAATTAATATTTGTTGTTGTTACTATTATTGTTGTTATTGTTGTTTCATCAAATCAAAAATAAAATTTAATAGAAAAAAAAATTGTATTCAATAAAAATCAAAAACAAACAGCATATGGAAACATATTGAAACAAATCAACCAAATATTAAATACAAAAAAGACTTACGAGTGAAAGAGACAAAATACAAAAAGAGTTAGAATGAGTTAGAATGAGTGAGACATAATTAATAACAAAAGAAAAAATTTCATAGGGTTAATTTATTTATATTTTAAATAAAATGGAAACACAAAAAAAAAAAAGAAAAAAATCGACAAGAAATTCTTTTCATATGAGTCTAGGTGCGCGATTTATGATGATTTGTTACTAACGATTTTATAACATTGAAACAATAACAATAACAACAACAACAATAACAACAATAGCAACAATAAAAACATATGAAAATTATTATACAAAAAAAACAACAACAACAACAAATTATAAAAATTACAAACACAAAAAAAAAACTTTCACTCTAAACCAAAAAAAAAAAAAAAAGAAGAAGAAGAAAAAAAAGTCAAAGCACCTCAAAAAATAAATTCAAGAAAATTAAAAAAGAAAAAAAAAACGCAGTAAATGAAATTATTTTGTGTCTTTTTTAATGAAACAAAACGTAATTATAGTTTTAGTAGAATAAGAAGAAGAACACAAATTGTTATGGTCAAAAGAGACACAAAAAAAAACAACGAAAAATGCTAATTTTTATAATCTGTTTTTTTTTTGTTGCGTAAGAAATAAACAAAAAGAAAAAATAAGATTCTTAGAAAATATTTAGTTAATAGACGATGAAACAAAAAGAAGGTAAATGAAGAAGGAAAAAGGTAAATTATAATTAAAAAATTTTTTTAAGCATCAGTAATTTCTAGATACAGAAAAGAAATATTATGCAATTTTTTCTATATGAAAGAGGGAAAAAGAAATGATATCCGTCATAGTTTAATTGTGATGACACAGCGTAAAAAAAAAAAACAACATTTTTGTGACAGATGGAGACGCCATAATATGGATGGAGACGCCATAATATTAATTGACGGGGAACAATTTATAGAATTTGGTTAATAAATTTTTGGGTGAGAAGATTATTACGAGATTATTGAACACAATACAATAATTGTGTTGTCATAAGAGGGTGGTGGGTGGTATTAAAATTAAGTTATAATTTCTGAGTACTAATTTAAAGCCTCAATTATTCCTCACAATTGAACAAATTTTCAACATAAACTAAAGATTTTTTCAACATAAACCAAAGATTTTTTCAACAACAAAAGAAGCAAATGTTTAATTGTGAAAATATATTTCCGATCTTCTTTTTCTCAGAGATCTTTATGATCATTATTGAAATATGTTGATGAACCAAAATCCAAGAAGAAAACAAATACACAAAGGAAAAAAAAGCCAAAAGTAATCTAAGCACGCAAATATATAATTGAGGATAAACACGAAATTAAATAATTACATTGTTTGTTTTTTTTTTTTCTTTGTTTGATCTCCGTAATTCATTCTTCAATATTTCAATTTTGTTGACAAAATTCAAAAATATAATAACGAAATTCTAACTTAATTCTTCTTGACGTTTTCTCAACATTTTTTTCGTTGTTTAGTTTGGTTACTTTATAAATATTTTTCACCAGCGGCATCGGCACAATCGTGCGGTTTTTCTTCTTCTTCTTTTTCTTTAATTTACGCAATTTCGTCAAGAGTGTTTGTAACAAAATAATTCAATGTGTGAGTCAGTCACACATGAACGAGAGTGAGAGAGAAAGGGAGATTTATATAGAGACTGGGCCAATCAAAACAACAACAACAAAAGAAGAAAAAAATGTCGAATAAGAAGAAAAAAAAAAAAAACATAAATTATGATGGAATGAACAACAACATAATAATTATTCATAATATGGAATTAAATTTTTTCTTCTTCTCTATCCGTTTGATTGAAGTTTTTGGGTAGGATTAAAAATGGAATAATTGTGAATTTTTCTTTAATTTGAAAATATGTTTTGCTTTATGGATTATTGGTCTTTGCCTTACCACTATATCTTGTAATACCGTGAGCGTGTATGTTTGTAACAGAGACCAACGGGTGGTAACATCATGACTGAGTTAATATCAATAAAATATTGGGTCAGACGTATAAAATAAAATTCTTGTGTTTTTTGTCATCAATTTTTTTTTCTTCTTTTTTTTGGTTCTTATAAAATTTTCTGTTTCTGTTTGTTTTTAATTTTTCTTTAATAAAAAGACAACATTACCAAAATGAAAAAAAAAAATCGGTTTGTCTTTCATAATTTATAAAGTCCAAAAGAACATAAAATTTTATCGATTTAACTTTTTTTTTTCGTTTCTGTTTTTGTTGTTGATGTTTATGTTGTTGTTGTTATTGGTGTTGTTGCTGTTGATGTTGGTTTTGATGTTGTTGGTGTTTATAAATGCAATTTCAGTGAAAACATATTTAAAATTTTGCATCAAAATTACGAAAAAAAAAATCAGTTTCTAAATGTAAAAAATAATTAAAACTCATAACAACAACAAACAAAATTATTGGTTTTACCTCTAGTTGTTGTTGTTTCATCATTAAATGAAAATAAAAATTAAACGAACAAAATAATAACAAAAAAAAAGAGGACTCATAAAATAACGCATTACAAATTTATTTAGGTTCAAAATATAACTCCAACAACAAGCAAGGTGAGGAAGAAGAAGAAGAAAAAATGTTAAAAGTATCGTTGAAAAAAAGGGCCATAAAAAAATAAACAAAACTTTAAACAGAGAAGAAGAAAAAAAAACCTATAAATAAAAGTTTTGCCATAAACCAAAAAAATGTATTTTTTAACGCATGCTTGAAGAGGAAGAAGAAGAAGAAGAGGAGGGAAGAAGATGATGAAGAAAAAAACAGAGATACATAAAAAAGAACCTTATCGTACCGGGTAATTATAAATTAAACGAAATATAATATAAAATGAATCAAAATTTAATAATGGTAAAAATGGTGGTGAAATATTTTGTTTGGTACTGGAACAGAGTAAGCCACAGGCCGGTAAAAATTATTTATCTTTTGTTGAAAATAATGAATTTTTACATTTACGATTTATTTTAAGTCTTATGAAATGTAGGAGGATAATAACCTCCTTTTATTCATTATTTTTTATTCATATTTTTGGTTTTGATTTCTCTGTTATATAAAGCAGAGTTACTTAAAGTCAACACCAAAATAAGTAACACCCAAAAAAAAGTGAACGAGAACAAAAGAACCGATAATCATAAGTCATTTTACGCAATAAAATTTAAAATTTATTTCTTATAAAGAATCCAAATTTTTCTGCTCCATAAAACTGATGAATGAAATGAATAAAAATTTTTTGGATTTAAAAAAATTGAAGTGAAGAAATTCTACAAAAGTAGAGGCATAAAAGAATCATGTCCCTGATTTAAATCAATCAAATTATTGAAGTAAATCGTTGTAAAGGATACGAGGATATTTCTCAGATTACTCAGTTTACTTTAAAGTTTTTGAATTGATTCTAAAAGAATTAAGTTGAATGAAATGAAAGAAGGACCAACACAAATTCGAATTTCTTAAAAGTCCAAAATTGTCCAAATAGACGCATTGCGTTGCCTAAAATTATCACAATTATTATTCAACATTCATAGAAATCCCAAACAAATGAAAAGACAATACAAAATATCCTTTCATTGCAATGCACCTGAACGTAAAATACGGTACCAAGTAACCATTACTCTGTCACGGGAACATAAATTCTTAATTTTAATTCTTAACAAAATTCATCAGTTCTAATTTCTACACGATCTTTAATTTGACCAATAAAACAATATTTCTATAAAACAAAAATTGAAAACAAATAAAATTATGGGAATCCACCTATTTTAGATCCACACATAACAGACAATCTGACGGCAGACAATCAAGAATCAATGATTTTCAATTTTCGCATTCAAAAAAATTAAATAATGAAAAAAATCTAAACGAAAAAAAAAATCTAAAATGAAAAAAAAAAAAACAAAAACCCAAAAAAAAAAAAATGCAATTGAAATTGTTTTGTATTTTTTTACTTTTTATTATTCAACTTTTTTTTTTGGCTTGTTCTTTGTTCACGTGTGTGTGTGTGTGTGTGGTAATTCCCGTAAATATTATTTCTCTTCATTCTGTTCCTCTAAGATTTTGTTTGTCTTGGAATCTAATCTCCTCGATTATTTAATAAATTCATTCAAAAATAATTAAAATATTTTTTTGTGATTTTTCATTATACGTTTTTTTTTCTGTGTTTTATTTCCAATTGGAATCTTCAATTTTAATCAGTTTTTGTTTTAACGTAATTTAAATAAAAATTAAAATAACGAATGATGGAGAAGAATCAACAATCGACCCATCAGAGATTAAGGCAACAAAAAAAAAAAAAAAGAACACAAAGAAAAAGGGGAAAGACAATTTTGTAATAAAAAAAAATAATAAAAAATAATAAAATTATAAAAATGTTTTTATTAAGCTTACCATTTCCGTTAACAATTACCACTAGTAAAAAAAGCACAGCACAAGAACTTAACGATATTAGCCTCATTTTTTTTTTGTTTTAATATTTTCTGTATGTGTGTGTGTGTGCCTGTCTATTTGCCTGCCTTCTTTCTAATGAATACTGACAGATAGACGGTACGTACGTTCTGGTTGTTGTAGCTGATGTGTTTGTGCCGTCTATCAAACTTTATTTTAAACTTTTATTTTTTTTTTGTTTTCTTCAATTTAACTTTTTTGAACTTTTCTTTTCTTTTTTTATTTGCTTCAATTTAACTTTTTTTAACTTTTCTTTTTTTTTTTTTTTTTGCTTTAATTTTTGATTGAACTTTTTAAATGCGTATTATTTTTTATTTCCATTAACTTTAACACATTTCACCATTCTCTTGTATTTTTTTTTTGTTCTTTTGATATTTTCGTTTTTGTTTTTTTATTTTTTTGTGTCTGTTCTACTCTAATGTGTCATCTACTGCGATTCATCTACTTTTTTTCTTCGCATTTTTTTTTCATTCACTTTAGACGAAGAATTAATTTACAAAATCGTAATTTACCTAAAACTAATTAATGGAAGAATATTTTATAAATTAATTTCAATTATTGAAATTTTTTTATCTTTTGATTTTTTTATTAATAAATTACTAATTTTAGAGATGATGACGAAAAAAGAATACAAAAGCACCAAAGTTCAGATAACTCGATGTAAAAACACAAAAGGGCAGAAACAAGTTGGCGGATAAAATAATTAATTTTTCAATTAAATTTAACTTATTTTTTTGAATCTAAATTATTCTAATGAAGTCAAGTAAACTGTATTTATAGACCAACAGAAAACAATGTAAGTAAGTGTGATGAAGGTTAACGTGAATGTAACATGCACGAGAAAAAGTTTAAACAGTGAAATAAAATGATTTTTAAAAGAAACGAGGAACATCCAAAGTACTTTATCAGAAGTATCGCATATTGTGCCATTTATAGAAGAAAACAAAAATACTGAATCATATTTTAACTCAAACAAACATTCATACGTAAAAGTTCAATAACATTTACTACATTTAACTTTGTAACTTTATTTCAACCAGAAAAAAAAATTCATTGACAAAAAATAAAACCTTCTCAGTGCGAATTAATTTTTGTACCAAAATAATAATTATTTTCTTATGTTTCCATGGCAACAAAATTAACGTTTAATTTATTAGCCTACTTTTAACATTTTTATTTTCTCAGTATTTCTAATTAATCTAATTTTTATATTCTTTTTCGATTGAACTAATTTATATTTGGTGAACGTCATTTTGTTTTTAAAATAAAATGTTAATTGTGAATTTCATATTGAAATATTTCATTAAATCATACAATCCGGATGTTGGGATTCTAACTCACGATACCCTTATAATTAAAAGCCGGATTTTTACAACTCGCGACATTGACTTGTATGCAAAACATTCTTAGTGAAATTCTGCAAAACTTTCTATTAATGATGACTGTGAATATTTCACAAAAAACTTCTAATGAATTTTATGAAGACAATTATGTACATCACATGATCTTCACTAACTTCTGAGTGGATTCTTCATTTTTAAGAATAATGGAAAAGTTTTACAGATTCAGTTAAAAAGAGATTACACGAATTTCAACTTTAGTTTTCTATTAATTGTTATGCCAATAAAAAAATACAGAATATAAATTATGTGTTATTTACTTTTGTCTTGTTAATGGCGGAGACAAATAAATTCACTTTTCTTTTATTAAAAATTTATACACTAAAAAAAAATCAACAACAGCAAAAAAAAAAAAAATTCAAAGAATATTTAATGAAACTGAAAGAAAGAAAGAAAAAGCAACAACAGAATTGTCACGACGAATTTATAATGTGAAGTGTAGAACTTTTTTTTTTATTACATTTCAGTTTAACTGTTTTAATGTATTCTTCTTCTTCTTCTTCTTCTTCCTCATTTTTTATTAATAAAATTTTTAACATTAAAGAAGGTTGACGTCCCTGACTAAAGTACCATAAATTAAATTGAATTAAATTGAAAAGAACAAAATCAGACAAATATGCGTTTTTTTTTTGATGTTTTGCGTAACTAAAAGAAGAAGAACAAGAACAAGAAGACGGACACTAAACAAAATTCACAATTCACATTTTTGCGGGAATTTGAAGTAAAGAAATTAGAGTCAAATAATTTTTGATTTAAAGATAAAGAAGAAGAAGAATTTTTAAGGTCTTCTGCACTATGACTGTGGAACACATTTTGTTATTGTTGTTGTTGTTATTTTATTATGTCAAGAAAAAAAAGACAACCAAAAAGTGATAAAACACAAATTCAATTATAAACAGAAGCAGAAAAAGTTGAAGAATGAATTCTTAAAATTTATGTAAAATCAAAATATTTGTAATCAAATCAAGTAAATTTAGGAATAGATTTTTTTTTCTTCTTCTTTTGATGCCGCATTGTTGTTGTTGTTGTTGTTGTTGTTATTGTTTTTGTATTTATTTATTTTTTTTTTTATAAATTATTTTTGGTAGCAAACAGAAAAACAGAGAAAAAATAAATGAATGCAGAAAAGAAAGAAATAGTGAAATAAAGAGAGAGAGAGAGAGAGAGAGTCAGAGAGAGAGACAAAAAATACTTTCGAAAAAAATAAAAACAAAATTATGAACTTTTTGATTTTTGATTTTTGTTTTTTGTCTTTCTAGAAATAATTTCTTTCCCTAATTTTTCTTCTTCATTTTATTTGTGTGAATTATTTTGTTGTTGTTGTGACTTTTTTTTTTTAACATTATTCCCGTTTTTTTTTTTTGAGATTGAAGAAATAATAAATGGAACAACAATCCGAGTCGATTATTCAACTTCAACGTTGATGAATATTTTTATTTTGACGAAACGTTAGAAAATTTTTAAAGTCATCAAATTAAGCATATTTGCACACACAGTAACACACACACACACACACACATACATTTACATTGACAACTGCATACGCACATACACACACACACACACAAATAATAATAAATTTAAAAATCAAGTTTGTAAAAAAAATATAAAAACGATTCAAACAAATTTTTTTGGTATTGGAATTTATTCGCCAAAAAAAAAAATAAAAGAAAAAAAAAGCTAAAAATCATTTTAAGAAATTCTGTCCAATAATAAAATCAAAATAAATAAATAAATAAAAAAAAAAATTTTAAATTTAAATGAATTAATTTTAAAAAAAAAAAAAACAAAAAATATGAAATTCAATTTAATTCAACTTAAAATGCGCACTTCAAATGTTTCAGTTTTTCTTTTTTTTGTTTTTTTTTTATTAAATTTTTTGTTATTTTGTGGCCAACAAGAAGAAAACTTTTAGTAAAAAATTTTTTTTTTATTTATTTTTAAACTTTAATTCTTTAATTCTTTAAAGTTTAAAATTGTTTTTAAATTAATTTTAATATTTTTTCACAAAATTTTTAAAAAAAAAAGAAATTCAATTTTTGTCATTTTTCTCTTCTCTTTATTCACATTTTTCATTTGTTTTCTTTTATTTTGACTTTTTATAAATAAATTTGCTTCTTTTTCTTTTCAATTATAATTTAAAAAAAAAAAATACAATTCACTTTTTATTTTATTTTTTTTGGAAATTTTAGAATTTTTTTGTATTTTTTCTTTTTTATTAAGAAACAAAAAAGAATTTTTTGGGAAATTTTCATTATGAAAGAAACGTAAAAAAAAAAAAACAATCATAAAAAACAAAAATTAGAAATAATGAAAATGAAACAAAACAAAACAAAAAATGTAACAGAGAAAAAAAAAAATACAAAAGACGATCAGTTGGGTTTTGATTTTTTGTTTTTCTTTTTTTTTTTTGTAATTTTTCCTTACATTTTCATTTTCTTTCAATTGATTTTAATTAATTTATTGATGAAAAACAAAACAAAACAAAAAAAAAAATTAATAAATGAAACAATTTTTTGGTGTTTGAAAAATTTTAAATTTTAAATTTAAAAATAATAAAAAAAAAAAAAAAGAAAAGAAACAAAAACAAAAACAAAAAAGATTTAAATGTTTAAGTTAAGATTTTATAACCACACTCTATGGCAATCTAATGATGACTGTTTTATTGTGCTGTTTGTTTCTGTTATTTTTAAGTTGTTTCTTTTTTTTTGTCTTCTTTTAACAAACAAAATATACACAGGTACAAACAGACTGGTTTTGGTATTTTTATTCGTTTTTACTTCTTCTTCTTCTTCTTCTTCTTTTTCTTCTGCTTCTTCTTCTTCTTCTTCTTCTTCATTTTTACTTTTTATTTTATTAAAAAGTTGAAGAAATCAGAAAATTGAAATCGCATTGTAATCTCGCTATATAACGTGAGTGTTTGTATGTATGTGTGTATCACTATATATATATGTGTATGTGTGTGTATGTATCACTTCATAGGTGAGAGTGTCTCCAACTTTTATTATATGATTTTTCTTACGGTACTTTGTGTTGGAGTTTAGATATATTTTGTTGTCTCTTTTTTCTTATTTTATTTTTTATGTTGTTTACGAAATGACGAATTTTTTTATTTAATTTCGTTTGTTCCATTTATTTGTTTTCTTCAAAGTTCAAACTGAAAACATCAGCAACATATACTGTCACAAGTGAATCCAAGCATAGATTTTACTAATCAAAGTTCAACGGAACATAAAACTTCGATCAGTAAAATTAACGTCATTCATCCATTTGCAAATGGGGAAAAATTTTCATTTTCTTGTTCAACAATTTAATCAGTCAGAATAAATATTGTAGAATTTTACACAAAATGAAGAACTTTCCTGTTTTGTTCGTTTTTGATCTGTTTAACGTAAATAAAGTTATCAAAGTCTAAAATGAAGACAGTCCATGGTCAGCAGGCAAGAAAAAAAAATCGGTTCGATTTGGAAATTTTTTTTTTTTTTTTTGAATGAAAAATTGTCTGTTGATCTTGTCTGTAAATAATTTATTGATTATTTATTAATTAGGAACTTTTAGCAATAAGTCAATGTTTCACCAATATCTAAATAAAAACAAAAACAAAAACATCAAACTTTACCTGTTTTCTAATTTCAATTAAGATGACAAAAAAAAAACTTGTTATCAATATTTGTTGTTGAAGAGAGAGAACGAAAAAAAATCATTAAGAACCTGGATTAACAAGAATTTTTCAATAAATTCTTTCTAATGTGAAAACCCAAATAAAGATAAAACAAAAAAAAATCTTATCACAGATAGAATTAAATATGATTAGTCAACGCATAAAATATGCTGTGACATCATTTTAAGAATGTTTAACTTTTTCTGTGACAAATTAAAAAATGAAATTCTGTTACCGCAAACTTTTCTACTTAACTCCAAAGCACAAATACACCAACTGACCAACTGATTTTTTGATCATTATTGGAAATGGTTCTTATACACCAATTTTAATTTAACAAAACACAATCAAACATCTTGCTTACAATACGTACACAATACAATACAGAGAAATATCCTAATAGGAAAGCACACACACACACACACATGCACACACCAACTTTATAATGAAACAATTTATATATATTTTTTTAATTGTATTTTGCTGTTGGAGAAAGTTGCAAAAATAAAAGACAAGTTTTATTCTCTGTGTTCTTCAAACAAACGTTTTTTTTTTAAACCACACACACACACACACACACGTGCACTCACATGTAAGTAACTAAACTTTAATAATACGCTAGAGTAATTTTCTGTTATTTTTACTTGCGTTTACGTTTTATTTATTTTTACACACACAACAGTTTTTAATAAATAAAATTTATGATCATTAAGACATTCCTTCAATTCTTTAACCAAACATTAATAATTCAATTATTGAATTAAAATTTACTAGGTAACACAAAATACAAATCTAAACACACTCACCACACACACACAAACACACGAACATATGGGCCACAGTCTATAAGAGAGACAAACAAAAAAATGGAATTAAGACAAAATAATTTCTGAAGAGAAATAAAATTCAAAACCAAACAACCACAACAAAAAAAAAGTTCATTTTAAGTTGGACGAGTGAATTAAGCGCTAAAATTGTCATAATTTTACTTCTATTTTTGTATTCTAAGCATGTTCTATCATTTTGCTTTTATTTAATACAATTTTATATGTATGTGTGTATGTGTGTGTGTGTGTGTGCCGTGAGTGTAGTTTAGTATAAGTGGTCTTATTTTCTTACATTTAATTTGGTGTTGATGAGAAAATTGTCTTTTTTTTATTATTTTTCTTTTAATGGAAAGAAAAAAAACAAAACTTCATTCACTATGAAATTACGATAAAGAAAGTAATAAAAATAATAAAAAAGTTAATAAAAGTTGAAATAAAAAAAAACAACATATACAGAATATTTGCTTTAAATGAGTTAAATTTATGAATTGGAAATAATTAGGGGCAAGGGCAATAATTATCAAAAATAAAAAATCTCGATATCAACAAATTGTCGTTACAATTAAATCAAATTTAAATTGAAAAGAATGTTTTTTGTTGTGTGATCGTGAGACGTAAAATCGAAACAAATTTAATTAAAATTGTGATAAACAAAGGATTAAAGTGAGTGCAAAATATGACAATATGATTTAGTGCATTCTGTCATCGTCTTTTCAACTACAATCATGAAAGTACAAATGATCTTTGATTACATACAATTCGTACCAAATTTATTACACTAAGGCAATTTAATTCACTGAAGACAATTTTTACTCAAACCAAATTATAATCTAAATTAACTTTTCATTTTACACAAATTGAGGAATTGACCAAATCAATTTAAATTAAATAAGACATATCCAGTAAGAAAACCAGTAAGAAATTATTTGAAAGTGACATTCATGGTAATTTTGCCTGTCGTTTTTCAGACAATACTTGTTATTGAAAATTACGGCCCTAAAGGGTTTTTTTATAACTCTATCTACTTTTAAAAAAATTAACTCCTTACCATTTATTTATTATTTCATTCCAATCATTACAATTTCAGACACGTTTTTACTTTTATTCTTTTGCCAAAAAAAAAAAAAAGTGATTTTACTGCTGCTAATGAATTACATACTTTTCCTTAATAAATGAATTTATTACATCCAAAATAAAAACGAAAGAAACAACACTTTGTGTAAAATTAATGAGTTGAGAGAAGTAAAACAAAACAAAAACAAAGCAAAAAAAAAACAGAATGTCTGTTTTTGTCGGAGTTTTTCATTTTGAACGAATTGTTTTTTTTTTTTTGGTTAATTTTTTTTGTGATTGTTGTTCTTGTTTAACCAAAATTCTTTTGCTGCTTACCGGCTGTTTTTTTTTTTTTTTTTGGTTTATTCAATTGTTTATTTTATTGTAATTTTATTTAAATTTATAAATAAACAGAAAGCGAAAAGAAATTACCTTACAAATAATCTGGCGCCTCCATCCAAATAATACCGGGTGTCTCCACCGAATTAAGCAATTGCTGTTATTTTCTCATTTCGTAATTTTATCAGATGCATTTTACATTACATTACATTAATTAAGCAAAAAAAAAAAAGAATTAAAAATTTAAATTACCAGTTTCTCATGAGCGTTGGGAGTACCTTAATTAAAACAAGTTGAAAATAATTTATTTTTAACTGAAGCGAATTAACCAACAGATTCACTAAATCAAATATTACCTAATTCAATTGTACAATCTAAAAAGAAACATATTTAAATTCAGTTAATAATTCCGACACTCTTTTTTTTTCAGATTTCCGTTGTCTCAAATTTAAACATTAAACATAATTTTCCATCTGTATTTAACTTATACACAAAATATTGTTTGAGACAATCCGACAATTATTGATTTATGTATAAATGAACAAAACATAAAGTGGGTATACAAAATACGTAAATAATAAATAAAGAGAATTTATATTTACAACTTCTTTAAAGAGAATATATTTTTCAAGTTGTAATTAATAGACTTGAAGTAACAAAACACAGTAGAGACCACAAGGTCGTGAGTACCAATAATAATATTAATAATATGTAACACACCTGTAACTCACATCAAATTATATTGATGATTATTTTTTTCTTCTTCTTCTTCTACATATATTTTCCTACACACTTTTGTGTGTGTGTTTTTTTTTTTTTGCTTTGAGAATTTGTTATTGTTGGAAATACGTAATCGTTTATTAGGTACTCTTTAATAATTTTTTTTCTTCTTCTTCTTCTTCTTTAAAATTTGCGTATTAAAATAATTGAAAATTTCAAGATATTTTTTCAGCTGTTTTTTTTTTTCATTATTATTTCTTCTTTATTTAGATTTTGGGTTCCGTGTTTACAAAATACTTCATTATTTATGAATTTTTTGTTTATGTTTGCTGCTGGTAAAAATTAAATGATTCACTCCTTCTTTTCCTCTCTAAGTTACACTAAATCACTTTTCATGTGTGTCCAGTTGATTTAAATATTTTTCGGGGAGAATTTTTTTTTTGTTTTTATGTTTAAAACGTAAAGCCTGAAGCATAAAATAAAATTGTTGTTGGTTTTTTTTTGCTGTAAATTAAAAGTAAAAGAATAAAGTGAATTTTACTACGTTTTTTGTTTAATTCTAGTTTTAGTTTTAGCTTGTGCCGGTGTACACTTTTGTTTGACACTAATTTTGAGTTGATTAGAATTTTTTTTTTTAAACAATTCAATTGTTTTTTTTTTTTGTTTGGTTTAACTTAATCTCCTTTTGTCTGTTCATTAAATAACAAATAACAAACAGCGGTCATTGATCCATTGTAGCACATTCAAGAATTTTTTTGCGTTGTCACGATTAATTTATTTGTTTTCAGTTTGTTTTTTCGGTAAGAAAAAAAAAACAAACAAAAAGAAATTGTCAGTATGATTTTTCTTTGAAATTGAATTGCCAAAGTTTATAAAATTGTGAATAGCGAGACGTGCATTTGCGTTAATATAAACGGATTTTAATACACTAAATATATACACTAAAATATACTTTGACGTTGTTAGATCATTTTATGCTTCCGTTTCAGATGACTTTTGATTTTTACCAATTTTTGTAAATTCTACAACTCAATTTCTTAATTTTCTGAACAACATAAATCAAATGATACGACTTCAATAGTGAATCTGAAAAAAAGTACCAATAATAAAAGTAGAAGAACAAATCAAATAAAAACTCATGACAAGAAAATTTCTTAAAAACTTTATTTTCTTAAAAAAAAAAAAATAAATCAAAAAAAAAAAAACAATGAAAATAAAATAAGACAGAAACAAAAAACACATTTACACGTATAGCATATTATAATTGATAGATTATAATTTTCAATTATTAATTTCATTTCTTTAATAAATTATAAAAACAAAAAAAAAAACTTAAAGACTAGTTTGTTGTTCTTTCATCATTCTTCCTTACACGAATGATTATTATTTTGGTATTTTTTTTTTATTATTCTCTCATATTTTTCTTAAATTAAATTTTTGTTTGTTTTGCTTCTTGTTTTGTTTGTTTTTTAATTTAATTTAATTATTCATATATTTTTGGTAACCGATAATAAATTTATGGCAAATTTGAAAGAATTTGTAACAAAAAAAGAAAAGGAAAAAAGAAAAAAACAAAATTATACAAAGTTTGGATATTCTCAGAGATCCATTAGAAAAAAATATATAAATAATATTTTTGTTTTTTCAATCAATTCATAAATGTTCACTACCTTAAAGCCACTATACTCAATTATAAATTACTTACAAATTCAATTGTTATAATTTTTATATAAAATAATTTAACTGTTTCAATTATTTATGAATTGAAAACAATTTTTTCTGTTCATTTTCCTTTTAGAAATTCATTTAAATTAAATAGAAATTAAATGTATGGCAAAAATAATAATAATAAGTATAAACTAAAACAATTCAATAATTAATTAAATTAATAGTTAAGTTGAAACTTTGGTATTAATAATTTTGGTTTGTGTTTCTTTTTTAAAATCAATATCATTTAATGTTTTTTTTAATGTTAATGGTTGTGGATAAGCAACAATACCATATGGTCGTAAATGATATATTAAATAATCTAAAACATACATTTGATTTGGTGATACATAATGAAATGATATTGCATTATCTGAACAACAATCAAGTCCTTCATCTGTTTTATAATAAATATAATTCCAATACCAAAAATCTTTATTAACATGACCAGGTATAAGATGATGTTCTGGTACAAATGGAAAAAAACGTCCACGTCCAGATGAATCACGTGAATCACCAGCAAATACTTTAACTTTTTCTAAACATTTACCAATTTCAACATCTTCAGCACCATCATTATCTTGACGACATTTTTGTTTATCTGGTATACCTTTTTCTACAAATCTTATAACAGCTTCTTTACTTAATACATAACCAGCACCACCAGACATATAACCTTGTTTCACAAATGGCTTAAATTTACAACCAAAATATATTGGATCTTTTGATGAGTATGGATGCAGCATATATCTAAGATTTTCAACTATAACAAATCTGAAAAAATATAAAAACAATAATATCAGTTTCTGTTCTCTCATTAATTAATTTTGATTAAATTCGAATGATTTACAATACAATCAATTAAATATAAAAAAAATACTAACGTATCATCATCAGCTTTCATAAACCAATCAGCATCATCAAGATGATTATTATAAATATATTTAAAAGCCTCTTTGGTTTTAGCCCATAAATTATTTCTACCTTCTTTCACAGGAAGTGAAATACTGTCTAATTCATCGTCTAAAAGAAATACAAAAATGGGAAAAAAGATTAAATTTACATTCAAATGATTCAAGTGCATTAAAAAATGTCTGTAGAGTGGCCAATTCATAAATCTGATAATCACGATAAACATTGACAGGCTTTTTGAACGTTATTTTCTCTTTGAATCATAATTTATTGTAATTTTGTTCTGCATTAAGATTGCGGAATAAATTTTCTCTTGAAGGATGTTTTTCCTTTTTCTTTGACAATTTTTCAATTTGGTCAATAAACAAAAAAAAAACAATCATGTAAAAAAAACTATAAAGTTTGGTGGTCACTCTATAGAGGTTATATAATTTTTAATAAATAAGCAAAATAATTTACCATGACTTGTACTCATAAATAATAATTTATTACAACGTTTACCCCACGTTCTTTTAACGTGACGTGCCTTTTTTTGATGATTACTTGGATTTGTCATAATCCAACATAAAACCCTTATTTCTTCTGATAAATTTTTTGCAATTGTTGAATTTTCTAAGGCGTGCGCTTCTTCATGATGATGATGACTTCTACAAATATAAAAATACACAAAACACAATAAATTAATTCATTTTTACTTTTTAAACTGAAAAATGATCAAAAAAATTTCAAAAACTTTCAATCCTTTAATGGACAACAAAATTTCTTTATTAATTATTTAAAAAAAAATAAAACAAAAATCTCACCCAACATCCAGTTCTGGTCCAGCAGCATCAGCTAATGCTGAACCACTATGTGGATCATTACCATTTGAATCATGATGATGAAAATGTTCATTATAAGGCAACCAATAACTTCTTGTTGGTGATGAAATAAATAATAATGCCATTGAAAAACCAACAACAATACCTAATATCAATGTTACAATTGATCGACGACTAAGAAATGCACGTGGACCTGAAAACACAAAAAATAAGATACAATTATTTATTAAATCATTTAAAAATATTCAATTTTGATGGCAAGTAACGTTCCAGTCATACCAGAGAAAATCATGAGAATATTTAAATCGAAATGCTGACTCAAAAAAAAAAAGATCATCGTCAGAAATTTGTCCGACAAAATTTAAATATTTAAAAATTGATTTCAGTTAAATGAGATTTTTTTTTGGATGATTTTAATCCACTATTTCTTAACGATAAGAATCTAATAAAAGTCAGGAAAAACATTAAACTCATAACAATAATTAAATTTAATCCGCTTTCACGGTTTCTATTTTTTTATTTTTTATCTTTTACTTTTCTTACACGAATTTAAACCAAAAAAAATGGTGTAAACAAAAAAACAAGAGTCGTTAAGTGATTTTCAGTTTTGAAAATTTTGAGAATTTTAAAGGTGGTAGATTATTAGACAGTTGATGTGACATAATAATAAACAAGCAAAAAAAATTGCTTATTCAAAATTAAACAGTAAAATTTTAAGCATATGCCCGTCTTGGGTTTATGCTTCATATCTGGTAGAATGATATGGATTCCATTTATAATCTCGTGTATTACATAAATCGTACACTGACAGTTTATACATGGCACGTTAATAAACCGTATCGATCAATCAAACATCAAGAATAAAAATAAAACGACGTTACTTTCCCGAATTTTTATTCAAACAGAAATATTTTTACTTTAATTTCTAATTTTTAGTAATTTCTTCTTCAAATATTTTTATATAAATTCGTTTGATATGAATTATTTATTCACTAAAACACAGTTACCCCCTTTTCATCAAACAGAATTAAAATTAAAAATAAAAGAACGAACAAAATATAAAAAAGAATAATAAACGAAAAATTAAAAAGTTAAAAAGTGAAAAATTAAGAAATGACAACAACAAAATTACTTACTTTTGTCCATTGTTTTAAACACAAAAATTAAACAAATAAATAATAATTTTCTATTCACAGAAGAAAATAAAAAGAAAATTCTAATGTGTTCCGTCTTTAAAGTTTTGTACGTTGTAATTTATTCATTAATAAAAAAAATTAACAACAAATTTTAGTTCAAAATTAATTCAATAAACTGTTTTTAAAGGAATAAAAATTGAATGATTAAATGAATAATTTTCCGATGGTTACAGACAAAAGTCACAACTAAGCAAAACAATTGCGTACACATAAAGTGAGAAAAAAGGCAACAATAAATAGAAGAACAAAAAAATCACAAAAGACGAGAGAATAAATATTGATACAATTTGCACCAATAATTAAATTGTATTTTATTTTTTATTTATAATTCTGATAATAACAATAAAAAATTAAATTTAATACGAATTAATTCAATAAATTGTAATTAATTGATAACACAAACAGACCGCACGTGACACAATGTAAACTGAAAAACATTAATCCAAAATGAAAAAAATGTGTGGCCAAATGGATTTAACAAAAAAAACATTTAACTCTCAATTCAATTATAAGATCATCCAATAATCACAGATTCCCGTTTGGGTGCTACATACACATAATCAGGTGGATACCAGTTAACTACAAAACAACAAAAAACTACACCAACTCAAAATGATTATGGAACCAAAAAAAAAAAACGTTGTGACGTATAAAAGTAAATCTTTCATTTTTTTTTTAGTTGTAAACTAATTGAACATAATTGGACTTTTTTTTTATTGTTGTTGGTCGTTTCCTTCTTAATTATTTTTAAATATTAACTTTTTTTTTACTAAAAAACAAAATAAGTTTTTATAAATAAAAAAAAAAAAGAAACAATAACAAAAAAAAATGAGAGGATTTAAAAGTATGATAAAAAAGAGATCACGATAGAAAAAAAAAACAGAGGACATTATTAATGACGTCACACTTTATTGTGTTTATAAATTATAGTGAAAAATATTATTAATCAACTATTTTTGTTGTATTTGAGATTTTATTGTTGGAAAAACTTAATCAAAATATGCCATCAGGAATCTATTTTTCTATTTCTTTTTTTTTTATTTTTTCCATCAATAAACAAATGAGAACAAAATATAAACAATAAAATATTCACATTTCTGAACTCAAGTTTTATTTGCTTTCTGTTTTTTTTTTTTTTTGTTTTGTTTTGTTTATTTATTTATTTGGTTTTCATAAAAACGAAAAAAAAAACAAAACTCATATTTTATCTTATCAATTTATCAATTTTTATAAATTTTCAATTGAAAATTGTTAAATAAATAAAGAAAGATGGAAAACTCTTTAAATTAAAGTGACAAAGTCAATAGACAATTATTATCGTTATGATTATTTTTTTGTTAAAATAAAAAAAAGAAAACATGTAAGTGATATGCATATAACTAATGAAGTATAGAAACATACACGCACACAGGGGCTCATGCACTTGAATTAATTCAAGTAAAGGAGATTCACAGTATTTATTTTTTGTTTTTGTGAATTGAATTGGTTAGCTAGTATTAGAAAATTCATCTGCATTGTAATTGTAGTGATATTGAAAGAAATAGAAGATGTGGATATTGTGCGTGTGGGCGTTTGGCAATTATGGATTGTTCTTAATAATTAAATAAAAAAGTCAAATAATAAATTCAAATTTAAATAATTTAAATTGAAGAAATAATTTATTTCTTTTTAAATTTACACGCGGTGCCCTGCGAAACTAAACAGTCCTGCATTGAAGCTGTTTACAATAAATATCATTTTATTTAAAGGATCTAACACCAAACAGCCTGATGAAATCCAATCATACAGGATATTTAGGAAGAAAATTTTTATTTGTGCAATTCGAAATTTGAACTCAAAGACCCAATAATTGAGAATTGAAAATTTTATCTTCACTGTCATGAATTTTCTACATTTAGAATTTAAAAGAAATTAAAATTCCAGTCTTGTTCCAGAACAACAAACATTGTGAATGATCTGTGAAAAAATTTATTCTATTTTTATTTTTAATCCGAAATTCTTTTCAGCTAAACAAATTTTTTTCTCTCTCACTCTCTCTTGTTGAATTTTTTTGTTGTTTGTTTTACAATTATTTACGTTAATAAGGTAAAAAATTTGTGTATTACTTTGTTTCGTTTCTTTTTTTATTACTAGAAATTAGGAACTAAAAAAATCTTAAACTAAAACTGAAATAATAATGACGCTTTAATTTAAATACTAATTTAAGGTTTTTTATTTTATGTCAATTTAGAGACTTAAAATTTTACTGTTTTTTTTTTGTTGTTTGTTATTTTGTTGTTTGTTTGTTTGTTTGTTTTTATTGTTTTCAGAGTAGTTACCACAGATTAGTTAATTTTGGTTGATTTAAATTAATGATTCGAATGAGATTAATGAAATTCGGTTTGAAATTCAAACAAAAAAAAAACAAAAACAAAAATTGTATTCCGTGGAATGACCAAAAAATAAATTTTCATTTGTTTTGATTGATAAAATTTCTTGTTTTTGTTTTTGTTTTACTTTATTTAACCGTTACTTTTTTTTTTTTGTTTTTATTGAAATTACAAATTTGAGAATAATAATTTGTGTGTTTGTTGAAGAACACAAACAAAAGAGGAAAGTGTCTTTTTTTTTTGTTCTTTTTTCACAAAACAAAAGCAAAAATAAAATTTTGTGTTCATTTTATTTTTTCTTCCTTTTTGTTCCAATTTTTTATTATTCTGTTGTTTTTTGTTTTGGTTTTTTTTTTTGTTTTTGAACGAAATTAACAGAAAAACAAAAATATTCTATTAAAAATAATGACAGAATTTTTTTAACATTTTGTTATTTTTCGTATACAAAACTTTTAATACGATTGTCTCGAGTATTTTTTTTTTCTTCCAATCGATTATTTTGAACAAATAGAAAAAAAAAAATCCGGATCATCACGAGCTGGACAAAAAAAAAGCAAATATTCCTATTTTTATGTTGTTTTTTTTTTAAATAGGATTAACTGAACAACAACAAAAACATAATTAACTTTTGATTAAAAATAATTTACAATATAAGTTTTGTTGAAGGGCAAAACTGTAAAAAAGAAAAATCACAAATGAATTTATTAATTTTACGTCTTTTTAAGCCAGATTCTCAGATTGTTTTCAAAAAAAAAATTTAAGAGTTAAGAAAATTCTGATTAGCGTGAAAAAAATATTTGATAATCGGAATTTTACAAAAACGAAGAAAAATAAATTGAAGAAAATTACGTTAAAACAAAAATGCTAATGAGTTTCATAGTTCCAATCTTAATTCATTCTACAATTCAAAAGAAATTAAATTAAATTAAATTAAATTGACTGGAATAAAAATGATAAAATACAAAAAAATAAACGTCATCGTTTTAATTTCTGTTCCAATTATTGTTAGAATTTTAAAATAAAAAATAAAACAAAACAACAAACTAAATAAACATTATGATCAATAATACTACATATTTATATAAACTAATCAACATCACTAATTAAAGAAGAGAGAAAAATAAATTATTTATTTACGAAAAGAAAAAAAAATTATTGATAAAATGATAAAAATTTAAAGTTAAGAAAAATTTCCATGAAATTAAAAAAAAAACGGAGCATATTAGTTAGTGGTTGTGATAAAGAATTAAATGAAATGAAAAGTAACACAAAAAAAAAGAAACACCACAAAATAGTTTCATTCAAAGTGGTCAAAGCCAATTTAAAGAATTTAAATAAACAAAAAAAAAAACAAATAAATGTTGGTCCACTTTTAAAGGTTTAATGTAATTTTAATTTTTTTTCTATTCACAAGATTTAGATCACTGTTTAACTTTACAATATATTAAAGGTGTTTATAAATAATAACAACAACAAAATCCTTTAAAAAAAAAAAACAAAAGTAAAAGAATAAAATTAATTTATTTTTGCTTCGTTATCAAAATTTTTTATAATTAAATGCAAAACAAAAAAAAAACTAGTCTATTTAAAATGCATGCAAAAATATTGTATATTGAATAAAACGCCGACTAAATCAAAACTGAATTGTTTTTATGAATAAAAACAGAAATAGAAAAATTATGGAAACAAAAATACAAACACAAGAAAAATATCAAAAAAAAAAAAAATAAATACACAAATGCAAAAAAACAAAACAAAATTGGATAACGAATTAACGTAGAGAATATGAGTTCTATTTGTTTTTGTAATTTGTTGTTGTTGTTTTCTTTTTAATTCTACAAAAATTGTGACTAAAAACAAAATACGAACAAAAAAAAAACAGACCAACTGTGTGCTTCTGTATTCTAGTTTTATTTTTTAATTCGTTAATTATTTCATTTAGTATTTTTTGTTTTGTTTCTATATAACAAAAAGAGATGCACAACTACACGTACATATAGTTTTGTCTCTTTCACTCTTCAAAAGGGATTACATATTCTGTAGATGTTGTATTAATAAAAAATGGAATTATCTCATAATTTATCATGAATTTTATAAGACTGTAAAACCTGTCAAAGGCAGACCAGTACACGACAATAGTTTGTAAGTAAAATAAAAATGGTCCGACTTGACAGGTTTTACTGTGCGATAATAATTATAATTAACTTACATTGAATTTTTGAGGGAATTAGCAGAAATAACAGAATGATAGAAAAAAAAAAGTAAATTACCAAACAAGGAATAGAAGAACTGTAACATTTGACCCTCAAAATTATAGTTGAACATCTTTTTTGTTTAAAAAAACAAGGCAAAAATTATTTAAAAAAAAAATTAAACATTGTTCCAGTTTTTAGTTTTTACCACAAAAAAAAAATAACAAAAAAAAAAAATTTATATTATTTTTCTGTGTTCTGATCTACACTGTACACACTCCATTGATTACATTTTGTTTTAAAAAAACAAAAAAAAAACTTTAAAATTAAAATATAAAAAAATTATTCATACCTATTTCAGTGATTGTACCCATTTTTGTTTTTTGTTTTAAACAACAGAGAGTATTTATTATAAAATTACTTAATTAAAGTTGAGTTATGAGATTATCGTTTGAGTATTTATGTTTCCTTTTATTTATTTTTTCAGTTTATGTAGTACTTATATATAATTCTTTGGTTTCTTTTTTGAGATTTATTTTGATGATTAAAAAATTATGAATTTTTTATGTTCATCATTTTTGTGTTTGGTTTTTTTTTTTTGCTATTTTCCTGATATTCTTATCATTTAAAATGTATTTTTCTTCACAGTTTTAATTTTTTTGTTGGATGCTGAAAAAAAAGAAAAAAACAAAAATATTTGATTATATAAAACAACAACACATGCACATTAACAAAACAGACTGGGAGAGAAAAATTTTGGTTAAACCGGAAAAATGATAAGATTTATATTTTATATAATTATTATTATAAAAACTAGATAAAAAACTGTATATTTCATTTATTGTTAAAAATAATAATTAAAAACTATTAATTGGGTTAATAATATAAATCACAGAAAATTAAAAAGAAATTATACTTACAGTTACAATTAAAAAAAAAAACAAAATCAATTGTTTTATACAAAAAAAAAATGTCAATGGATACTTAATTATTATGTTTATTAATATATATCACTATTTAATAAATACTAATAGAAGTTTTATAAACAATTAAATAACTAACTAAATCAATTTAATTTAAAACATTTAAGTATGTACTATGATTTGTTTACACTTAAAAAATAACATACGATTGAGATTCTTGTTTTTTTTTTATATGATCGTGTTCGAGTATTTTTTAATCATTAAATTAGACAAGTTTTATTTAGTTTTTGGTATATTAGCACTATAATAAACGGAACTGTTTTTTTTATAATCTACATTATTGAGTATTGTTCTGATTTATTTATTATGTTTACTTTAATTAATTTTAATTAATGCGATTCTTTTCTTTACGCAATGTGACTGAAAAAATATTAAACAAAAAACCAACAACAATAATAATATTGAACTGAAACTGACAATAGCCTACATCGCTGAGAATAGATTTAATCATACAGCATAACTTCTGGCTGTTTGAAAAAGTTTATTAATCGCTGACTTAGTGTGTATGCGTAACGTGCATGAAACAAAAAAATGAAGAAAAAAAAAACCACTTGTTCCAATTACACAATAATAACGTTGACATACATATGTGAGAAAGAGAAATATTAGTTTTTGTTCGAATGAATTACAATTCCATGTATATTTTATAAATATAATGTATTAATAATAATAATAAATTATATTATTTATACATAGTAAAAAAATTAACTTAACTTCTCATTTTGTTAATAGGGAGAAGTTTCAATATTGGAACGTTTGTCTTTGCTTGTGCTATATGATGTTAAAAAAACTGTATTTTTTTATTTCATTTTTCTTTTTGTTGAGAAATATTTAGATATTATTGTATAAAATACATAATATTTATTTATTAAATTTATTGTATACAATTAATACTAACTTACTTAACATTGAATTTAAAAATAAATTAAAGAAAAAGAAAATGTCTGAATTCAACGCTTTGAGAAATTATAGATTTCAAAAATCATCACGAGAAAGTTCATGTAAGTATAAGTTTTTACATTAATATCTATTTTTCTCTATTTTGTTTATAATTAAATAATTTATTTACGTTAGAATGGTAAAATCGACCTTAAAATTTGTAAAATTCTGCCAACAAAGAAATTTTATTTTTCTTTCAATAATTTGTTGTAATTGTTTAAGAAATTACCACACCGGTAAATTTTCTGTAATGAAAAATGACTATTTCATTAAATTTTTCAAAGTTTTTCTAAAATCAATCAAAATTATTAAAACTTAAGTTCTGATAATTTGAGGTTATTTTTTCTTGGCAAAAAAATGCAGGCTGGTTTTTTTTCATGTATATTTTTTGTTGTAAATTTTAGCGTCTAATAATTTAGTACCAGGAAGAAAACGTATTCAAATGATGCACGATAGTGAAAGTGAAAATGAAAAATCATCTGTTAACGTAGAACTGTCAATTGATCAAAAAGAAGACTTATTAAAATCTGCAAAAAAAATGGAACCCGACTATTCAACTATGGTTAGTTATCAATTTACAGAATTAAGAAGAATATATTGCATACATTTTTACATTTCAGTCCATTCAAGATGCTCTAGTTCATTGTAATTGGAATATTACAAAAGCGATATCTTACCTTACAAATGGTACCTTTAAAAAGCGTAAACTTGAACATACTTCACAACATTCATCGTCTCATTCATCAACTCATTCTTCACATTCCTCACATTCCCCTCATCGACATCACCATCATCATCACACCAATCATCATCATCATAGTAGTAATAATGGTTCACACAGTCATCGAAATGGAAGTAATCACTCACATTCATCATCATCAACCAAATCTAAACATAAATCACATCATCATAATGACAGTGATCAGGATACAGGGAAACCACAGGAAAAAGTTTTTGATAGTGATGAGGATAGTGATAGTGAAGTTTCTAAACATATGTCAAAAGATAGGAAAAAAGTTTTGGATTATGTGAATGAATCAATTGACAGTGAACTTCTTGCAGTTAAAACATGTTCAAGTAAAAAAGTTGAAGCTATTATGGAGATGCGTCCATTTAAAAGTTGGGATGATATGGTAATTTTTATTTTAACATAAATATTATTTAAATTAAATAAATTTTTACAAAAAATTTAGGTTAAAAGAATAAAAAATCATAAACAATTGTCTACTGATCTATTGAATCACTGTCAAAATTTATTGGTCAGACGTAATAATCTTGCAACAATTATGAAAAAGTGTACTAAAATTGTTGAACGTTTAGAGTCTGCGGTTGCCAAAGGTGCCGGTGTTGCTAAACAGCCAGCGTTATTAAATCCAGCGTAATTTTTTTGATTGATTATATCAAATATCAAATTAATAATTATTATTTTTCTTTTAATTATAAGAATGAAATTAGCAGATTATCAAATGGTTGGCCTAAATTGGTTAGCTGTATTGCATAAAGAAGAAACAAATGGTATATTAGCTGATGAAATGGGATTGGGTAAAACAATACAAGTTATATCATTTTTGGCTTATTTAAAAGAATCTGGATTTAGTAAAAATCCACATCTTATTGTTGTACCATCATCAACATTAGATAACTGGGATCAAGAATTAGCAAAATGGTGTCCAGATATAAAAGTTGCAAAATATTATGGAAGTTCTGATGAAAGGCGTTCATTAAGAATACAATGGTCCAGAGGTGGTTTGAAAGGTATTGATGTTGTATTAACCACATACCGTCAAGTAACATCAACACCAGAAGAACGTAAAATGTTTCGTGTAACACCAATTGATTATGTTATATTTGATGAAGCACACATGTTAAAAAATATGACAACCCAACGTTACGCTCATTTAATACGTATCAATGCCGAAAAAAGAATTTTATTAACTGGCACACCATTACAAAATAATTTACTGGAATTAATGTCACTACTGTGTTTTGTTATGCCATCATTATTTGCTGGCAATGCTGATGATATCAAAAGTTTATTTGAGAAAAAGGTTAATTATTTTTTTATGTTTGTTTGTAGTGTAAATTTATCAAATCAAAGACCAAAATAAGTTAATATTTTTTTAAATACATAATATGAAAAAAAATTCATGATAAACGCGCGTGAAAGAGATAGAAAATATTGTTGTACTCTTTACTCTTCATACATTATTAAAAACAACAATTTCAAATTTTAAAACGAAAAATTTAATTGAATTCCTTTTATAGTTTTAAAACGAAAATTTTAATTGAATTCTTTTATAGTTTTTAATCATATTTTTTTTGATTTTCACAGATAAAAGCAAAAAATGACACTTCAAGCGGTGATACCACTTTATTTGAACAAACACAAATTGCGCAAGCAAAAAAAATAATGAAGCCCTTTGTTTTAAGAAGACTAAAAACAGATGTGTTAAAATGTTTACCACTAAAAACAAATGAATTAATAAAATTAAAATTAACAGGACAACATGAAGAAAGATATAAAGATTTGGTACATTGTTATTCAAGTGAATCAGGTATTGTTAAAGCAACAAATGAACTAAGTGGTATGTCAATTATGATGGATATGAGAAAACTTGCTAGCCATCCACTCTTAATGAGGTAATAATGTTCTTAATTTATTTATGTTTAAATTTCCTTGTACCAATACATACGCTCTTTTTTATGTTTTACAGATATTATTACAGTGATGCTGATTTAAGAAAAATGGGAAAACGTTTAGCAAAAGATTCAACATATAAAGGTGTTAATCCAGATCATATATTTGATGACCTTGCTATTTTATCAGATTTTAAGTTATATCAAATGGTTCAAAAACATCCCGTAAGAATTTGGAGTTTTTTAAATTTATTTTAAACAAATTTTAATTATCTGAATTATTTTTATAATTTTAGAGTTTAAAAGGACTTGAAATACCAAAAGATTTAATTTTAGAATCAACTAAATTTGTTGAGCTTGACCGTTTATTACCAATTTTAAAAGAGGAGGGGCACAGAGTATTAATATTTAGTCAGTTTACTATGATGTTGGACATTTTGGAAGAATATTTAATACTAAGAGATCATGGTTATATGAGATTAGATGGTCAAACACCTGTTACAGATCGACAAGATATGATTGACGAATATACAAAAGATTCTGATTATTTTGTATTTTTATTATCGACTAAAGCTGGTGGACTTGGAATTAATTTAACAGCAGCTGACACTGTAAATAAATCATAATAAAATTTAAAATAAAATTCTAGCGGTGAACACTTCAACTAAATTAATTTGCTTTTTATATGTTAACATATTTTAGACATTTTCAAATGGTTTTCTTTTCAAATCTTATCATAAATTATTTAGTTCGTGCAAACCTTGCCTGAAATGAAATTCGTTTTGATTTTGTAAAATATTTTAATGAATTGTTTCCGTAATCGTTTTAATAATTGTTGCTATCAATAATTTAAATACGGTTTTTTATAAAACTCAATTAATATTATTTTCATATTTTATTTGTATTTTAGGTAATTCTTCATGATATTGATTTCAATCCTTACAATGATAAACAAGCAGAAGATCGCTGTCATCGAATGGGACAAAAAAAACCAGTAAAAATATACAAATTAATAATAGAGGGTACAATTGAAGAGGGTATGTTTATGGTTGCACAAGAAAAACTTAATTTAGAGAAGGAAGTTACTAATGAGGGAGTAGGTAAGAAATTGAATTTTGTAAATTTTGACAAATTGACTGAAGGAATTTTAAAATCAGTTTCTTTTTAAATTTTGTTTCACTAATAAAATTTGTTTATTTTAGATGAAGTTAAAGAACATAAATGTATGGTACGCTTATTAACTATGGCTCTTGGTATGGATTCACATCTTGCTGAAAATATGTTACTTCCAACACCTAAAAAAAATGTGGAAAAACCTTCAAATGTGGTAAAAGAAGAAGAAGAGGAAGAAGAAGATTATTGAAGAAAACGATGAATATTATAGCGTGCGGCTACTCATTTATAATTCCTGATTTTTTCTTTTTTTTTTTCTAATATTTTTTTTTACGTTTTAATATTTAAATTTAAATTTCTAATTTTTTTTTTTTACTAAATGATAATTGGGAAAAATAATTTTTTTTTACAATTTAAGAATTCGATCTAATTAAAAAAAAAGTGAAAGAATAAAGTATTATAATTTTTTTAAAGAATATTCATTTTATTTAAGATTTCTAAAAAAATTACTTAAGATAAAAGGATACTTTTAATGTTTACCTCTTTGATGATAAGTACATTTAATTTTAATTCTACAAAATAATTCTATTATGATATGAACAAGAATATTAATCTCGTTAGTTTTAATTTTTAAACTACAAAATTGTAGAAGACATTATTTCTCTGTATTCTGGTTCATTTATACCGGCTTTTTTTTTTTTTTGAGCAAATTTCCAAACATCAGCAATATAGATGACTTGGTTTTAGACCGAGTGTCTTGTCTGAAGTCATCAGGGAAAAATTCGCTCAACAGAGTTACTTATCAAGAATCAATTCCTTTTTTTTTTATAAAGAAGAAAACAACTTTTTTTTTTAACTAGAAAACAAAACTTGTTACATACATTGTAAAATTTATAAAAGAAAGAAACAATATTTATTTGATTTTATCTTTATCTAAGGATCTCTCATCTGTTATTTATTGTCTGTAAATTAAAAAAAAAAAAAACAAATAATTATGATTGTGAAAATGAAAACAAAATAAAAATTGTATAAACTAAACGTATGTCGTGTCTTTTTTTTTTTTTTTTGCTTTGTTTTTAGTTCCTATTTATTTATTACACTTTACTACTTTTAATTTTTGATTCAATTCAATTCAATGATGTGTTTTGTTTTTTTTTGGTTTTTGTACATTCTCATTGTTGGGTTGGGTTTTAAATTTGTTGATTTTGGATTGAATTTGATTGAAAAATAAAATTAATTGTTTTTTTTTTTGTCTTTTGTCTCTTTTTCTAATTAAAATTCTGTACAAATAAAATTAATAATTTGCATTAAATTATGAATGAAGAATGAAACGAATAATGAAAAAATGTCAGTGGCGTTTCTAATAAAAAATAAAATAAAAGAAACTCTTCACTCTACAATTTAAATGACTAATATTTTATTACGTCATACGGAAAAGTTCATTTAGTATTATTTATATGAGGAAGTAAAAGAAAAGAAATCTTTTTAGTAGTATTTTGTAATAATTTTGTGTGATGATAATCTTTTTGTTTATTTTCGGTAACTGAGCAAAAAAAAAATCATTTTCTTTTGTTTAAGATTCGCGGATTGGATTGGTGGTGAAGTGTGTGTGTGTTTTTTTTTTTATTTTCAAAACACGAACAAAATTTTATAAATATAAAAATAACGAATGAAAATCGGTTAAATTCGTTAAATTCTTTTCGTTATGGTTTTTCCACTTCTAAAAAAAAAAATAAGAAAGAAATTTTTAGTGCAATTTAATTTTTAATTCTTTTCATTTTTTTTTTTTTGTTTAATTAAAAAACTCTTGTAACTGTTTAAGAAATAAATTCATATTCGAAATCGAAAATAACCGGAAATCACGTACGTCATCATCACAAAAAAAAAACGAATACAAACAAATTTATATAATTTAATTTTTTCTAAATAAAAGTTTAATAACAATTTTAAAACTTCCAGATGTTCAGATCGCTCAAAAAACTAAAAACAAAATAAATAAAAGGCAAAAAGAACAACAATAAAATGGAAAAAAAAATATTTTTGCATTAATTATAATTAATTAGTCATAATTTTGTTTGGTTACATTCTAACGACGCCTCTGCACAAAAATAAATAATAATAATAAAAAAAAAAAAAAAGAAGAAGACAATAAAAATAAAAATGTTTCTGCCTTTAAAGTAACAAACACACCAAAGAGTTCACTAATATTGACTTTGACTGAAACCAAAAAAAATAATACAAAAATCAAAATCAAAATAATACAACAACAAAACAAAAAGAAAAAAAGTCTAGTCAAGCATCAAGCATCCGCTTATATTTACACACACACATTTTTTGTTTTTTGTTTTTGTTTTTGTTTTTTCGATTTTATAAAAAGAAATAATAAAAAAAAAAATGTATTTTCAAATTTAAAGTTTTTTACTTTTTTAGTGACTCGAAAATACTCCGAACCGAAACAAGTGACGAAATAATATAAAAGAAAAATTTATAAGAAAAATTTATACAAAAAAAAAAGAAAAGAAAAAACAAAAAAAAGTTAAAGAGAAAAAAGAAAAAGAATTAGAATTTTTTTTTCTCCCCTCCCCTTTTTAATTAAGTTTAAATAAAAAACAAAAAAAAAATTAAATATTAATTAAATACGAACAAATGAAGAGCAGAACAAAAAAAAAATGTTCTAATAATTTAATCATATTAACCAATTAAAACAATAAAAACAAAAAAAAATCTAAATTCTAAGAAAACTTTTCAATAAAAAAAAAAAATTAATAAAAATACAAAAAAAAAAAAACTAAAAAGAAACAACAACAACAACAACAAAAAGTTATAATTAAAAATTAAATAAAATAATAGAAGGCTGTGGTGTGAAAAAGTGTTTTCTCTGCAGGTAAGAAACTTCTAACAGTAAAGTACATAAAAGGAGATAAATTAAAGTTTTTTTCGTTTTTTTTGTTTTTAAAAAATTTTCATGAAAAATTGTGAAAGAAAAAAAAAATAAAAGAAAATAATGAAGAAGAAGAAAATAAAATCCAAAAATGAATTTTTCTTGTGTTAAAATTTTTGAGTATTTTTTTTTTTTTTTCATCTTTCATTCTCTGGTTGCGCTCACTCTCGCTCCCGAAATGCGAAACATTACACACACACACACTTATAACACATGCACACATACTCACATACATACACACGTGCATAGTTAAAAGCTAGTATTAAAAAAAAAATGTATGTGAAAATTTTTCTTGTCTCTAAATTTATCTTCGGCTAATTTTAAAACAAAAACTCAACTAACGCATATTAGAGTGACTTCACCACTTAAATACATAAATGAAAATAAAAAAGAATTAAAGAAGAAGAAGAAGAAGAAAACGTATTAGAAGAAGAGGAAGAAAACGAAACAGAAGCAAAGTTAAAAACAAAAATCTTATTGAAAATTCTTTTTGATCGTCGTTTTAATCTATCATCTTTAAAAAACGATTATCATTTTTTCTCTCCTTCTCTTAATTCTCTTTTCCTTTAATTTTATTAATCGTAATTTAATTCTGTGTTTTTAATTTAATGTAATAATTTATTTGTTTTTCAAGAAAATAAGAAAAGGAAAATGGCGCCAATAAAATTAGGGCGCGTGTGCAATTCAGTTGCGCATAACGGTAAATTCTTTAAGTTTGACTTAAGCTCTTTTTTTTTTTGATTTTACTCGTTTTTTCGGTTTTAAAATGAAACGAAGGAAAATCACGAATAATTTATAATTTCCTTTTTAAATCAAAAATAATAAAAGATTAAAGAAAGAAAAAAATTGCATAATTTAAATAAATGACAGAGTGAAGTGAAAAAGAATTAAGAAAAAAAAATACATTTTTATGCAAATTAAGATAGGAACACACACATACACACAAATAGACAAATACAAATACACTAAACGGCCTTGTCGCTCTAATAATTTTATTTATTTTTTTATCACAGAAGTAAAATAAAAATTGTAAAATATAAACTAAGCGAAATAATATTTAATTTAGACGCAAGCGCACAACATTTGGAACCCTCTCTTTTATATTATATACATACATACACACACACACACACACACATTGCGTCTCTGGCTTCTTGTTGTCTTTAAACTTAATAGTTAAGAAATAAAAAAAGAAAAAAAAAACAGTCGTGGGATGACACAGAAACAAAAAATAATTATATTATTTTTTTCAGAAATTGTTGTTGTACTCTAAAAGAAATCCAAAAATATTCTAAATAAATATTTACATTTTTTTCTCGTCTTCTTCTTTTTCTTCTTCTTCTTCTTCTTCTTCTTCTTTGCTATGACTGATTTTATTATTTTATTTCTAATTTTAATAAAAAGAAATAATTTATAAATTCAAATTATCTTTTTCATCTTCTTCCGATTCTTTGTTTTTTATGCCTTGTTGTTGTTTTTTCTCTAATTCTAATTCTTTTATATTATTGAGTCATTTCAGTATTCATCATCTTCTATCTATATGGTTTATTTGTTGCTGTTGTATTGAAATTATATTTAATTACTTTACATTTACTTGGATGATGATGAGATAATAATTTAGATTTAGATTAATCGTGCACATTTAAAATGTTGTACACATATTATTGTAATTTTTCTCTTCTCTTTCTATCTCTCTCTCTCTCTCTCTCTAACGGCTTTATTTAATTCTGGATACTTAGTCTGACGGTTAAATAAATTTATTATAATTTGTGTCTGTGTGTGTGTGTGTGTGTATTGCCTTAATAAAAATGCACTTAAATGCTATTGTAGATGATGACAAAAAGAACAAATAATAAACAAAATAAAGGCAAACAAAAAAAAAACATATGAAAAATGTAGTTAATAAAAAAAGAAAATAATTTTTGCAAGTTAAATATTACACACATTTTTTTATTATTTGTCTTTTTCTTTTGAAAATGATCAATTCCAGTGTACTTGCTTCTAACACATTTTATTCTTTTCAATTTTCAATTATTCTAAATGTAGATTATATTGTTTCTACTTTCGCTTCTTGCCTTAACAATACTTTATGAAGGATTTTCATTGGTCTGAAAAATAAGAAAAAAAAATTAATATTGTTATTAGTAAAAAAAATTCTTTCATTTTATATGCATACATACCGTCTCAATTGACTTTCCTTCACTTCAATTTGTTCTTATTCTATTTATTTATAGTTATATTAACCTCTTACAGTCGGCACAAAATAAAGTGGACACATATGGAGATTATTCTTGAGAAAATTTCAATTTATTCACCATTTTTAAATTTTCATCTTGATTCTTGAACGATCTGTTTCGTAACCAGAAAATTTACCCTCTTGTTTCATTCTATTTGCAGACCTATTTTATTAAGTGACTTTAAGGCACCTTCTTAAATATAAAAAATAAAGGAAGACTATAAAATTAAAAAGAGAAATAAAAAACTTAAAACAAAAACGACAATTTTTTTTTAAAAAAAAGTCTCCAATACTTTTTTTTTTTAATAATTTGTGTTTTGCGAAAATCAAATGTGATAATTTCTAATAATTAGTAATTAATTTAAAATATATTTTAAAAACAATTTGTAATTTTTTTATTGTGAAAGTAATTAAATAAAATCCAATAAAAAAATTATGCAATTATAAAAAAAGTGATAAAAAAAAGTTACAAAAAAAAGTTACAAAAAATCCTACAAAAAAAAAAGTAAAATAAAAAAAAAATGGCTGATCAAGGAATACAACAAGACATAAAAAATAAAACGATGAAACTTCAAAATTTTAATCAACCACAATATCAAAGTGGTATAACACGAGAAAGAAGTTTTATACGTACGTCAAACCAACAACAGAATGCAAACAAACGTAGAAGTTTAGCATTACATCAGCAACAACAAACACAAATAAGAGGTAAACCAGCAATGGAAATTTATCGACCACCAAGTAAGAATTTACTTTATTTATAGAAGAGATGCAAATTCAAACAAAAAATATGTTTGAATTTTTCTTTTAAATTATAATTCGAACGTATAAACTGAAATTTCCAGCAGCCAACATTAGAAAACATTTTTTTTATGACAATTAGAACAGTTTACATTCTTAATTTTTGCAGTGGCAATTTTTTAAAAATTATTCAAAATAAATGTTGATTGTTTACTGCAAACAAAATTTGGATTAAACAAATAAAAACTCAATTTATCGCTTTAAGATCATTCATTTTGCATCTCTGATATTTACAATTTCTTCGTTTATTTTCTCTGTTTTAAAAAATTTATTGGTTTTCTAGATGTCCGCATGGATGGACAAAATAAATTAAATGTTCATGCACAAGAATTTCAAATGAATCGTCACGATATGCAACAAAATAGAAATTCAATGGGTTTATTTCCAACAAATAACTTATTACAACATTCAAAATCAAATACAAATATGCAACAACAAATGTTAAATAGACATCATCATGCATTACATATGGCCAATATGGGTCCCAGATTACTTGTATCCCATCCAATACAACTTGGACAATTAGGTATGAGTATGGCTGTACAATCATCACAAATGCCTTTAGTTAATTCACCGTCTAGTGGAAATATTTTACATGTAAGTAAATTATGTGTTTCTAAATAAATTTTTACCAAATCAAAAATATTGCCTGCAATAATCAAACGATTCTGCCATTAAATATGAAAAAAATCATGATCAGTTTGATGTTTTCTTGTAAAACTTTAATTTAAGAGAAGTAAAAATAATCAAATAAAAAATTTAATCTGCTTTCAATTTTCTATTTGTAATTTTAAATTTTTTTACAAAAATATTTAACTAATTCTTTTTTTTATTTCTTTTTTTTTTAGTCCGCTCAACGTGTTAAATTTGCACAAAATCCACAGATTCATATTAATCCAAATTTTAATAATCAAAATCAAAATACGAACAACAATCAAAACAACAATAATAACAATAACAATAATAATAATAATAATAATAATAACAATACAATGAATGCCAATTTATCATTAACAAATATAAATCCACTTACACGTTCAAAATCATTATCATCAGCTGATGCAATTACCCGTGGAATTGCTGGACTTAGTTTTGCATTAGGCAAGTTAATTAATAAATAAATAAAGAAATATAATAATTAATTAATTAATAATTTAATTAGGTAATGAGGCACAAGATATTGGAGTATTTCCACCAGAATTACAAGCATTAATTGATAAAGCAAATGAAGATCCAAATCAATTAAATGCTAGATGTTTAATGGAATTAGCAACACATTTAATGCAACGTGCTGTTGAAGGAAGACGGTAAATTTTAGCTTTTATTTATTAAGAGATAAATTAATAAAATTGACTTTCATGAACAAAACAAAAAAAGTTCAACAAAATCTTTAAAATTTAAAAAATGTAATCTTATTTTATTTGGTAAAAGTAGATCACCCCAAGTAAAAAATAAGAAAATATTACGCAAAAAAAAACAAACTCTATGAATTTTATTTCTATTTGATTGAAAATAATGTATTTTTTTTTCTGTTCCGTTAACAATCATTATTTTTAATTTAATTCATAATTCACAAAAAAAATTATAATTATTAACAAATAATGTTATTGAATGAAAGTAAAAATTAATTATTCTTATTATTCTTATTATTATAGATATGCACTTCCGATTGCACGTTTATGTATATCAATAATGGCAAAAGAAAGAAAGGAAACATTTTTAGAAGCATTATTAAATACATGCCGTCAATGGTATCAAGAAAGAGATAAAGTACTTGGTGCATTTCCAAATTCAAAAGTACCATCACGTCCACGTTTTACCGCTTTTATGGCATTTTTAACAGAAATGTTTTGTCAATTAAAACGTCGCCAATTACAATTACGTACAAAATGTGATGGTATTACACCGCCATTAGTACTTTTAACACTTTTAACAAAATGTTGTGAAGATTGTGTTAAACCACCTGTACGTTCATTATCAGAGGTAAATATTATTCACTATTTTCAATATTTATTTACCATCAAACAATGATGCAAGTGTGTTGTTGTGGTTGTTTCGCGATCGAATATTCTCCTTTAGTAGAACATAATTGTTGTTCTCTCGCATAATAATAGATAAGTTCACAAAAACAAATTTAAGTTACTGAATCAGGTTTCTTCATTATTTCATTATTTCAATACAATTTAATTAATTTTGTGTTTTTCCTTTTCATTTCAGATTGAATGTTTATTTTTTGTATTAACTTGTGTTGGCAAAGATTTAGAATCACAATTACAACAACAATTGGATCAATTATTATCAGCAATACGTGATGCATTTTTAAATTCAAATGCGTCAGCACCAGCAATCAGAAGAACATTATTACAATTAATTGAATTACAAGCATCACGTTGGCAATTACCAGGCAACACGGTTCTGTATTATTACCCATCCTCAAAATAAATATTAATGATTTTTGTTTCTTTTCTATTTTTGTGTGTTTTATATTGTTATTTTTCTTTTCTCTTAAAAGAGGAAACAAAAGAAGCAAAACTTTTACTTTGAAATTATTATTTAATTAAATTTACAAAACGTGCCTTTTCCCTTTTTTTAATTATAATTTATAATTTAAATAATTAATTAATTACTTTGTTCAATGTTTATTTATTTCTTTCTTTCTTTTTTTTTTTGTAAAAGGCATTTATTGAATTTCCTTTTTGTTTCTTGTTGTCATTGCTATTATTTATTATTTATTATTGGATTTAAGAAGAGATAAAATAGAAATGTTAGTTTTTTTCTAAATAGAATAAAAGTTCTCAAAGCAAAAAAAAAAAACAAATCAAATTGGTGTAAAAAGAGACCAGTTAAGCTGGATTTCACAAACATTTTAAGTGAACTCAAATGATGAATAAAATAGAGAACAATATAAGAACAATAATAAATTAAGAGCCATTTAAATGTGTTGTGAAAACCGACATTAGATTAACTGCTACAAATTTAATTAAATATTTGCTAATTAAATTGACACAATTGAATTTAATTATTATATAATTTATTATTGACCATATCAATTATTGTCTTCTTTACGAATCAAAATGTTGCTATGAAAAAGTTATGTGCTTCGTTTTGGTGTATATTTGTACACCTTAACTGTTTATTGTGTAATATCCTAACAAATTCATTTAATTATATTTAAATACAATTTTATTGTAGAACAAAACATTTTTTATTTTAAACAATTTTCAGTCTATTTATTATTTAATTCCTATTAAAATTCAGATTGAGATTGAAAGAATGAATGAGAGAAACTTTTTTATTATTTATTCAAAAATCATCATTTATATTTTAATACAAAAACAAAGGAAAGCTTTTCGTTATAATAATTTTAATTTAATTAATTTTTATTTTGTAACAACAAAAAAATTAATTAATTTTATAAACTTGAAAGTTTAATTTTATTTGCAATGTAAAATAAAAATGTAATAAATATGAATAGCAAGTTTAAACTAAAAACAAAACTCAATCAAATTTTGATAAAATTCTGTAACTACAATTTAGTTGAGTATTTAAACTAAGTTTCCTGTAATGCCCCACATCTGATAATCTTTAATATTCAAATAATAAAAGAAATTAGATCCTGTGCCATAAAAATAAAACAAATGCACAACAAATTATTTTGTGTCATCTGAAAGTCAAAAAAAAAAAAACAAATGAATTTTGACAAGCTATACCGATAATAATCGATTTCACAGCTATAGAGGGGGGAAAATAAATAATTAAAAAATAAATATAAATAAATGAAATTATAGTCACAATAACATAAAACATAAATTACGTAATAGTTATTTATTTGTGATAAAAAAAAAGAAGAAAAATTTAAGAATTAAAAAATTGAGAAATGTTAATTTTCAGTTAAAACTAAAAACGGACCTTCATAAAAAAAATAAATTTGACCAAAATTTTATCTATTTTCATAATATTTATTGTGGTCAAGAAAATAATTAATAATAAAATAATAAATATTTATAAAATATATTTAATAAAATGCTAAAAGAAAAACAAAAAACAAAAGAAAAAGCATCACAATAATTTATAACAAAAAAAAATGTATGCTCTTGCTGCTAAAAAGATTCTAAAGATTAGAAATAAAATATAAAATTTTAGCGAGTTTTATGAGCATTTTTGTTTTTCTCTCTTTCTCTTAAAATAGAGCGTAAGAGAGAAATAGAGAGAGAACACAAAAATATTTATGAGAAGAAATTATGTATCGTGAAACTCATGAAATATATAGAATTAAAAAAATTTATTTAAATGCTTCTTTTTTTTTTTTATTTTGGTTGAAAAACAAAAACTAGTCATTAATAAAATTGTGTTTTTATTATTTTTTATTTATTTTAATGAAAATGAAAATTTATTTAATTAATTTAATTTATGTTATTCTTTTTATTTTCTCTGTATTTTTTTTTCTAATTATATTATTAATTATTTAAACAATTCTAATAACTATATTATGTCACTATTATTATTATTATTATTATTATTATAATTATTGTTTTTGTAATTTTTATTCTATTATTTAATTCTTTACAGTATCTGGATTTTTAGTTTCTTTTTTTTATCATTTTTTTAGAATTCATTGATTATAAATTTATGCATTAATTTAAATTGTTTGGTTTAATAATCAAATAAAAAAAATGTAATAAAACAAAAAACAATAAATAATTATTAAGGAGGATGAAAAGAAGAAGAGGAAAGAAGACACTGGCCAGTGTTGAAAATTTGTTACATAAAAAAAAAATTAAATAATAAATTAATTAAATAAAGAAAAAAAAAAAGGACAATAAATTTTTAATTAACAAACACAAAAAGAAATAAGTTTTTTGTTTTTAATCTCTGTCCGCTGATGTTTTGTATTTTATTACGGATTTTTAATCACAACATTCATTTTTTTTTTCCTTCAGTTTTTATTCTTTGACGTTTTGTTTTTGTTGTTTTATTTTTTTTTTTTTCTTTTCAATTAATTATAAATTCAAAGCGTTAAATATATTCGCATGTTTAGATATTATTAAATATTCATAATTTTATAAATAATGTTTTTCTTTCTACGAAATCATTGAGCATGGAATTAATAGAAAGAAAGAAATGCGAAGAAAATAAAAATCACTAGTAAAATGCTGTTCTAGTTTGTAATTTTTGTATGATTTTTTTTTTTTAAATTAAAAAAGAAGAAAAAAAAAATAGAAATTGGGAAAAATTGAAATAATTGCTGTTTTTGATTTCTTCATTTGATTTGATCTGATTCTCCTTTCATTTTTCTTTGAATAATTTCAAAATTAATTTAATATTGATTGTTCCCCATTTTTTACCTTTTGAACCAAAAAAATATTCTTGGAGTCAGCCCAATAGACGGCAATTTTTCTTACACACAAATTTTGTTTTAAATTTTGACAGTTGAAACGTGCATCTTTGATTAATTATTTTTCTAATTCTTACTTTAGAGTTTAGACAGACAATTTTACAATAAAAATTTCTTTTTTTCTTCTATTAAATTCTTTTGTTAATTGTAAATATTCGATTTGTTTTGATTTCTAATACAATTAGCATTTACCATGATAAGTTTTTAAAGTACATTTTAATAATAATAAAAATAAAGATCCATCATGCACGTTAAATATTTTATAAGCACATGATAAACGAAAGTGATTTTACACCTATAATTATTTTTTTAATTAAAATCATCTACTCACTCCCTCAACAAATAACATTTTGTTTGTTTTCAATTGGAATATATAATTCAACACATTATTGTATAAATACAAATGATTTTATTACGATTAAATCAGTAGACTTTAACTTCTTGTATTAAGTGTATCGAAATGAAGTTTACGGTAAGAGAAATATAGTTAGTTTTAAAGGAAAAATTATGTTAATAATGTTTTTTATTTTATTTGTGTAGATTTTAATTCTTTTACCTTTTTGTGTGACGGTAGCCACCTCGTCATCTAATACTAAAAACAATAAAAATCCTTCATCTATAGAAAGAAATTGGAATACAAAAAGACATTTTGGATTACATCGTTTTAATGAAGCAAAAAAGGCAAAATTTATTCAACAAAATGAAGATAAAATAAATAAAAAGGAAACACATTTATCTGCTGAAAAACAACAAGAACAAGAGGATTATCTTTTAGCAGCTGAAGAAAGTAAAAATAGAAATAGAGTAGTTGAGTTAACTCCAAAATATGAAGAGAAAAGTCAAGAAAAATCATGGACAGAAGAAGAACATCATGATAGTGTTGGTGAAGAAAGTGAACATCATGAACATAAAGAGAAAATTAAAATAAAACATCATCATCATCATCATCATCATAATCATGTTAAAACAATTTTTAAAAAAGTTCCAGAGCCTTATCCAGTTGAGAAAATTGTACATGTACCAGTTGAAAAAATTATTCATGTACCAAAACCATATCCAGTCGAGAAAATTGTTGAAAAAATTATTCATGTACCGGTTGAAAAAGTTGTGCATGTATCAAAACCGTATCCTGTTGAAAAAATTGTTGAGAAAATTGTACATGTTCCAAAACCATATCCAGTAGAAAAAATTGTAGAAAAGCCAGTGCATATTGAAAAAAAAGTTGAAGTTAAAGTTCCATATCCAGTTGAGAAAATTGTTCATGTACCACAACCATATCCAGTTGAGAAAATTATTGAAAAAATAGTTCATGTTCCAAAACCTTATCCAGTAATAAAACATATTCATATTCCATATCCAGTTGAGAAAAAAGTACCATATCCAGTTGAAGTTAAAGTACCATATGAAGTTGAGAAAAAAGTTCATGTACCAATTAAGGTAGAAGTTGAAAAAAAAGTTCCTTACCCAGTTAAAATCTATGTACCACAACCATATCCTGTTGAAAAAACACATCAACATACATCATACAATAATCATAATAATAATGAGCACAATAATAAACAGCATTCATCATCATCAAATCATCATCATTTTAATGACGAATCATTTAATAATAAAGATATCCATTCATCTGATCATAATAGTAAACATAATCAATATGATATATCTGTAATACATCATCATGATCAACATAGTAGTACAACAAATAATAATGAACAAAATACTCCTCATCAACAATACTTACAAAATAGTAATGGTAATCAACAGTATCATTTATATCAAGACTATTTAAATAATCAACAACAACAAAAACATCATCATCAACAACAACACCAACAACAACAACAAAACCAAAAACAACAGCAACAACCTTATGATACTCATGTTCAATCAAGTAACACACAAATAACAGCCGTGGTTCCACCATCAATTGTTAATCAACAATTTCAAATTAAATTACAAGATCAGGAACAGTTACCAAATCCTCAAGCACTTACACAACAACAGCAACCACCTGTTCAAATGCAATATCAGCAAATGCAACCATCTTATCCATTACAATATATTCAATTACAACAACTCGAACCATACCAAAATCAAATTGGTTTCTCATTAAATCCTTAAAATGAAAATACTTATTGTTATTATATTCTTAATTTTTATGTTTCAAAATTATATATTTTATTTTCTTGTGTGAAACAGGAAGAAAGAAAAAGATTGAGTAACTGTGTGAGAGAGGGACGGAGTAGAAAGAATGTGATATTATTTTATTATAATAAATAAAAATAAATGAATAAATATGAAAAATATATTTTTAATAATTCCGGAAAAGTGATATAAATTCAAGTGTTATTTTTAGAATTGACAAGAACTGAAAAGATTAGATTCAAAGAATTTATAGTTTTATTTTGTTTTTTAGAGAATTTACTTTTCAAAATCTTAAATTTTTTATATTATATTATATTTTGTGCTTCCATCTAACGGCTACCATTTGGGGGGTTGGTCGTGGTGGTGTGTAATTTTTTTCTCATTAAAAAAACCGTTACCTCGATAAAAAAACCTTTCAAAATTTTGAACTTGAGTCAGTTAAAAAAAAAGGTATTCGGTAAAATCTATAAAAATAGAAGTACAAGATAAAAAAATTATGAATTATGTTCGTCATACTTTTCAGCATCGCAACAAGAGAAAAAAAAACTACGCACTTCTTGTCCATTTCTCCATTATATTTTATTCTAATCAAATAAAAAAAAAAATTAAATTCTCTCAAAATGAAACCAAGATACAGTTTCTTTTCTTCTTTCCCCCTCCCACCCAACACTAAATTAAAAAGAAAAAACATCTATTTTTTTAAACGTCATTAAAGATTTTATTAACATTTTCAAAGTATTTCATTTCCTTTTTTGTAGTTATTAGATAAATAACTAAAAAAAGAAATACAAATTTTTCACTCTTAAATCCAATTGTTAATTATTTTTTAAAGCCTATCAAATTCAATAATATAAGATTAATTATATATTATTTATTTATGTTTTTTTTTTCTCTCTTTACTTTCTGCTTTCTTAGCTTTTAACTTTTTACGTCTAATTTATATAAATATTAACATTACAAAAATAGTAAAATTTCTTTATCTTTTCCAATTCTTAAAATAAATTTTATTCCTTTTTAAAAACACCAACTTCTTCCAGAAATTCTTGTAAACCTTCTGGAAATCTACCGGCATCTAATTCTCTAGCCCAATTTTGATACTTAAAAATAGAAAATTTTATGGTGACAAAAAAACTTGTGAATTAATTTAAACAAAAAATTTACCTTTTCGTGCTCTTTATGTAAAGCTAAAACTGCTTTTTCACGATCAGTTACAAGTTCTTCAAGATATTGATAACGTAATTTTTTTCGAGCTCTGCATTCTCTAGCACTTTGTCTGCTCCTTTCTAAATTTTCAGAAAAAATAAATTATATTCATGAAAAATAAATAAAAATGAAAATGAAAATTATTACCAAGTTTGGCTTTCATATCAACTTTTTCGGTAGATGCTTTTCTGCCAGGTTTCCTACCTCTTTTACCACCTTCTTTACGTTCCTATATTTTTCAATAAAAAAGAAAAACAGAAACAATTAATTAGGGAAACTAATTAAAATTTTTACACACACACACACATTGTAATAATTACACAATAAAAAATTAAAAAACTTTAAAAAGAAAGATAAAAAAAACGAAAAAAAAAAATCAGACTTACTTGGAAGAATTAAAATAAAATGAGAAAAAGAATAAAGATAAAAAATTTAAAATGAAAAATTTAAAGGAAACCAAAAAAAAAAAAAATAATAATAAACAACGCAATTTACTATTTCACCGTTTTAGCCGGTTAAAACGCATTTATATCAAAACGCACTAGTAATTTTTTTTTTCTTATTTGAATAAAAGAAAAAAAAAGAAAAAACGAAACAAAAAATTATTATTATCACACAAATTAATTATTTAACTCATAAAACTGAGTAAAGTGAACAGAATTGCGTTGCAATTAATTAATAATAAACTATATATTATTATTATTAATTTTAAACGCAAAAAGATATTACAAAAAAGAAAATCGTGACTTTTATCATGAATTTTTTTTTACAATTACACAAAAATTTAAGAAGGTAAAAAAACAAATGAAAACTTAAAATAATTATTTAAAAAAAAAAAGAAAAAATTATGAAAAACAAGATACGACTAACTAAGTATAATAATTAATAAACATAGTCTAACTAAAATGTTAATTAATAAAAAAAAAAAAAAATGAAATGAAAATTGTTACTCCTTTTGACTAGAGTAAATTTTCAACTGGATTGGTTTTTTATAATAAATTAAAATTTATATTAAAAAAAAAATCCGAAAAAAAAACTTACTAGCTTCAATTCTCTATTCTATTCTGTTACATTTTTGATTTGGTAGTAAAAAAAATTAGTAATAATAATGAATGAGAAAAAGAGATAGAATTATATATATTTTTTTGCTTTTAAATTGCGTATCACAATTTTGTTGTTGTTGTTTTCTTTTTGAATGTGTATATAAATAAAAGAACGACACATGTGGATTGTGAATATGTATGTGTCATACAGAAATAAAATAATAAATGTAACTGCGCAATTTACAATACATCGTTAATAAAATATGCATAGTATTATTTATTATTATTATTATTATATTCCCATTCCATTTTTATTTTAATATCCCACATTTTAGTTTAATTTAAATGAAATAAATTATGTTTGTGGAGTAAAATTTTTTCGATTCTATTGACAAAAGTAAAACCAAAATGATTACCGATATTAAGTAAGTAGGTAAGTAGTATTATTTATTTTGCCTTGCTTAATAAATTTTTTTTTTTTACATAGATTATTGGCATGCATAAAATAAACTAATATAAAATCAAAAAAAATTATTCTTTATGAACAAAAATAAATATATTTACATATTTTACAAATGGATTCTTGTTTACCATAAATTTATTATTGTCATTACAACAAAAAAAAACAACAACAATGCGCAATGAAATTGTATTTCGTCATATGGTTAAAAAACAAAAATATTATATGATTTAACAGAAATACTAATAAATGTTAATAATAATAATAAAAACTTTATTAAGACTGTTTAAAGTTAAAATCATTATTACTTAAATCTAAAGGAAAGAAAATTTTGTATCATGAGATTGACATTTTCAATCACAATAACAACAAACAACAAACAACATGGCTCAAATCACAATAAAGAAACTCGGATATTTTTCTTAAATAGATATTAATTTAAAATGACTTACAGTTTGATTTGGCTCTTCAGCTATAACCATTTCTTCGTAATCCATTTCGTATAAGTTTATTCAATTAGTTCACAGAAAATACTTATTAGTCTGGTTTTATTTGCTTGTAATAAATTTTTCACGATTTTTTTTATTTTAATTTGTTATTGTGTTTATGTGTTTGATAAATTATTTATTTGCTTTTTATTTTATGGTTGGTAAAAATGCTAGCTAAAAGTGCTACCAACTTTAAAAAAAAGTCAAAAATTTTTACTTCAGTGGTTTTAGAGCTGCCAGAGTTGAGGAACTTGTCTTGTGTCTTCATCTTCATTCTTCAATCTTCATTGTCAAAATCAAAAGCACGTGTAAATAAAATTCATCATAGATTTGAATTTTATTTATCAAAAATGGTGAAAGTAAAAAATATTGTTAAGAAAAATAAGTCTTCTATTGCAAAGCCAATTGAAAATGTAACAGAGAAAAATAAAAAGGTAAGATAATGAGGGTTGAGGAATAATTGATAAATATAATAAAATGTATTGTTTTCAGATTACAAGCCAAACTGTCAAAACTCTGGATAAGAAAACTATTAAATCTAAAATTGTTAAAAACCTGGATAAGAAAAATATTAAAAGCATAATTGTTGAAAATCTGGATAAGGAAAATGTAGAAAGCAACGTTGTCCAAACCCTGGATAAGAAAACTATTAAAACTAAAATTGTTAAAAATCTGGATAAGAAAACTATTAAAAGTAAAATTGTTAAAAATCTGGATAAGGAAAATGTAGAAAGCAGCATTGTTAAAAATCTGAATAAGAAAAATATCAAAAGCAAAATTGTTGAAAATCTGGATAATAATGATAATAAAAGCAATATTGTTAAAAAACTGGGTAAAAGCAAAATTGTTAAAAAACTAGGTAAAAGCAAAATTGTTAAAAAACTGGGTAAAGGCAAAATTGTTAAAAATCTGGATAAGAAAAACATTAAAAAGCAAAAAAAGAAAAAGGTGCTTACTCCTGAAATTAAAGAGCATTTAATTTCTGAAGAGACAGTAAAAAAGTTGGTTGAAGCTGTTGTGAAAGCAGAAGAAAAGAATGACAAAGTTTTATTGGATGACACTATTAAGTATTTGTTACAAGTTACCAGTGTTAAAATGGCAACTGGTAGTACTCTAACCAAAAATTGTAAAATGTAAACTTTTAACTGAATTTGATTATATTTACTTAACTAAATATATTTAATATTATTTTAGGTTATTGAAACATTCGTTAAATACTGAAGGTACAGATGTTTGCTTATTTGTTAAAGATCTTCAACGTGGACGTAAAATTGATTATGAACCAACAAAACAATATTACCAACAATTACTGGAAAAATATCATGTTAAAGGTATTACTAGAATAATGCCAATTACAGAACTTGTTACAGAACATTCAGTATTTGAGGCTAAAGTTAAATTGGTAAATGCATTTGATCAATTTTTGGTTGATGGTACAATCAGTAATTATGTTGGTCATATTCTTGGATCGGTAACTATATTTTTTTTCTTAAAAATTTGCTAAATTTGTCTAGTTTTACTCTTTTAAAAATTTTATAGAGCGGTCAAAAACTTAAAAAGAATCCAATACCAATAATGGAATTAAAAGATGAACCATCAATAAAAGAAAATATTGAAAATGGAATGCGCCATGTTATTTATCGTTATTCACCTACTGGAAATAATATTTCAATTGAAATTGGTTCAAATAAAATGACAGTGGACCAAATATCAGAAAATATTTTGTTTGTTATTGAAAATTTGAAAAAGAAATTACCTGGTGGTTGGGAAAATATAAAAACAATTCATTTAAAAACAAATGAAAAAAAAACACCAGTTATTCAGGTATATGTTAATTTAAGTAATCTTAACAAAGTAACTGCTCCAAAAATCACAACAGGAATCGAGCCAAAAATATTAAAAGCCAAGAAATTATTGGAAGGAGATACAAACAATAAATTGATTATCACAAATAATGCAATTGTTCGTAATATTAATGATGAAGTTATTTTTGGTATTCCACCAAAAGGATTTTTCCAGAATAAATTTAATCTATCAAGTCCCAAAAAAACGAAAGTTTATGGAAAGAGCGATAAGAAAAATGTGAGAAAAAATAAGAAAGTTGATTTTAAGAAGAACAGAAAAGAAACAAAAATTCCAAAAGTTAATGGAAAAAATAAAATTCAAAAGAAAAATTTTAAATCAAATAATGTTGTTGCAAATATTAAAAAAAACTCTGTTAAAAAAGTATCAAAAATGTAATATAAAATGATTATTAAAAACAATTTTTTTTTTTGGCAAAAAAATGCAATTACCATTCTTTATTTTCTTTAGTAACATATTTTAATATTCTTCTGATTTGTTTTTCATCCATAAGAAAATCATCTTTATCGTGAATTATATCATCCTGTGGTATAATATTATGACCATCTAAATTATTTTCATCAAAATCTAATAAATTATCATTTCTTTCTTTCCAATTTTTAAAATATTTCCATGCTAATGTACCAAGCATTAAATTTGCAATTGTCATTGTTTTAATACCAAATATTATTTTAAGAGGTAAAAGTATTGCTTTTAGCAATAAAAATGGTATTGAAATTATAATTGCAATTATAAGAAATATTTTTCCAACTGTACCAGCCAATGAACTTAATGATGAAATACTTTCACTAATCGAGATTGTTTTACTGTCCTGTTTTGTGTAAGAATTACATTTTAATTCATTTTCACCAATTTTTTCCATGTGCCATCTAGAATATAATTGAAATTAAATTTATAATTTAAGTAAATTCTAAATTTTTAATAGTTTCACAAAACTTACGGTTCCTGGTTTTCTGATGTTCTGTAATTATTTTGATAATCATAAGAATCACGATAATCCGAAAAATCCTGATTTTTGTTAGTGTTTCTTCTATTTCTATTGTAATGAATATTATTATTTGCGTTATTTTTAATGACATCATAAACTGAAGATAAAACTTGAATTTTGTCGTTATGCACAGAACTGAAACTAAAACTGACAAAATAACAAATTAGAAATATTTGATAGGATTTGAACATTTTTATTGATTATATTTAAAGAAGAACTCAACAGATACTGATAAAATATCAAGTGAAATCATCTTTTATTAACTTTTTTAATCCAATGATCCATAAGAGATACAGTTTGTCAATTTAATTATATTATATTCTTATAAGAATATTTTGATGATATTGTTTAATAATCCATAAAATTTGACCATTCTACCGTTCAGATAATTATACTTTCATTCGCTGTTTGATCTCTGAAAATGAAAATTACATTTGAAATTTGTTCAGCCATCCATATTATATATTTATTTGATTATATTCTCTTTAAAAAAAAAATTCTTAGAGAATTAATTGTGAGAACTTTACAGTTGATTGAAGTATTTAGAAAAATATGATAAATAATAAAGAATAAGTATATAATAATTATTTTGTAGAGTGATTCCAAAAGATAATAAAAGGTCGTAATTTGAAATCAAAATAACCCGTTTTTGATAGATTTTCTTAAAATTTTGTGTCATTGCAAACATTTTTTTGAAAATTCAAATATTTTTCTTTCAGTTGCTTATTAATACAAATATTTAAGTTATTAGTTTTTGTTGGTATATAATTTAGAAAGGTGAATTGAAGGAGGACAATTTACCTTGGTGAAATATAGGGAGGTTCAATCAATACAACACTGCCAACCATCAGATATAAAATAATTTTTATTTTATGTTTTTACGTTTAGTGACTTTTTTTATGAACAAATGGTATCACTAGTTGGTTGAAGTGTGTGTGTGGATAAATGATAGAAAATTTTTACACAAAAATATTGTTAAAAAAAAAATTTAACTACAATAATGTTTTAATAAATTAATAATAGTGAAAAAATGTTCAGTTTTAATTGGTCAATTAGTTAAAATATTAACGGAAATGCCAAAGAGATTAATAAAAAAACCAATAAGCATGGTGATTAGAAATAGAAAATTAATCAAAGATGGTGTTATGACGGTAAGTTACTAGTTTTTTTTTCCCCTATAAATTTCAGTAATAATTTTATATTAAAATATGATGTGTTATAATTTTTATATTCATTTAATCTATTAAAATGATAATTCTAATGAAATGGAATTTAATCGTTTCATATAATATAAAATTTTGCCGTATAATTTTTTTTTTTATAATAAAAATATAAAATTAAATTGATTTGCATTTTTTTTTTTTCTCATAATATTCTATTATTCTGATGCTTGACTTTTTTTTTTATACATAATTCTGTTCTAGTGTGTGTGTGTGTGTATTTCTGTGTTGGTGTGTGTATGTACATATATTTATTTTTCAAAAAACGTTGAGCTGTATAAAAATTTATGTAAAAAAAAATGTTTTATTTTTAACAAAAAAAAAAAAGTTCTTTAATAAAAATTTTTTTTTATTCATTTACAAATTAAAAAAATAATCAAAAACTATAAATTTAATTGAATTTGAATGTCACAAATATAAAAGACGACAAAAAAAAAAATTGAGGAAATTTTGAAAAAAAAAAAAAAAACAAATTCTAATCACATAACAAATAAAAAAATTAAATAAATTTTATTACAAATAATACTGATAATAATGAAATCAACATAAAAACTGGTTTTTTTTTTGTTTTCTTAAATAGTTTATTTATTTTATTTTTGTCAAAATTAAATTAAAGTATAGACAAAAACAAATTTTTTTTACAAACATTTATAAATAAAAAATCAAAAATTTATATAAATAAATTAAAAAAAAAAAAAAAGAATTTGCATAAATATAAAGATATGACCTTAAATCAAACAAACGAAAGAAACAACCAGCAAGAATCTATTAATGATTATGTATTTTTTGTTCGTGAATAATTTTTTTTTGTTGTATTTTTTCTGTAGCGTATTATGAAATAACCAATTTTTTTTTTTTTAGAAGAAAGGAAAGACGTACCAAATACGTCAAAAATTCTAAAATAATTAGGTACATTTTTTTTTTATTCTTCTTTTTGTTTTTTTTTTTGTTTTCTGATCTCTGAAAGATCTAAGATGATGTTCCAACATTTTTCATTCTCATGTTCTTGTTTTATTTGAAAAAATTTCAAGTTTATTTTTATTTTATAAAACCAAAAAAAAAAAATGCTGTTGAATAGAAAACGTGAAAACAGAGAAATAAAGAAACAAGTCATTTTGAATTATGATTATTGGTGTGTGCACATAATTCAATTTCAAATGATTTTGATTGAATTTAAAAGTCATTTTACCTGCAATCATTTCGGAAGACTTCTTCCGAAATGTACCAATGGAAACCTCCATAAAGTGACCATTAATCATAATCAATCAAAATATTATTAATCAGATAATGGTGGATTGTTGTTATAAAATGGCAGGATTAGAAAAATCCACTTATGAGTTTATAAATTAATTCCAATTATTTTTTTCTTTCTATTCATTCAAGATTAATTTCATTTTGATTGTGTACTACATACAAAACCTGCCATGAATTTCTCATAGTTATTCAACAAAATATTTGAAAATAATTCTGAATAGAATTCTGCCAAAGAATGCGCACGTAATATTCATGAATGACTTTGACTCTATCAATTGCATATTTTATATTAACTCGTTTCTATTTTTCAAAACATAAATATTAAAATTAACTTAATTTGGTGGAATATTTTATGATTTTGTCTTTTCTAAATAAGATTTAACTAAAATATAAAATCTCCCCCCACATGAAGAGTTTTCTGAAATAACTTTATTAATAAAAATTTATATTTTTAAAAATAGAATTTACACACTAAAAAAAAAAAATAAATAAATAAAGGGGTGACAAGTGGGGGAAGATAAGTGGTAGATACAAAACTAAAATCATTTCAAATTAATTTGTATTTACATATTTTTATAAAAATAGTTTCTTTTTTTATTGCCATCAATTTATTAATAAAAAAAAATAAATAAAAGAACTGCATGGAGTTGATAAAATGATGATGATGATTATGATTATGAGATGGGATGAGATGATCAAAAGAGATAAATAAAATATAAAAAAAAATGTAAATGACCTCTTCATACATATATAATTTTCTTCTTATTCACCTCCACTACACCCTTTCTCACGCATCTCACCCACCTTTTTTTAGAGTACAAAACTTTAAAAATGAAAAAAAAAAAAAAAAAAAATTATTAAATAATAAAAACAGCAACAACAATAACGCAAAAGTCAATTTAATCAAAGAACTAGATCTCTCTTTCTCACTACTCTATTTTGCTTGTATAATGGACACAAAAAAAAAACAAATAATAAAAAATACGGGTTAAATGAATTTGAAGGATTTGGAGGTTGTTGTTGAAGACATGAAAAAAAAAATTATTTAGTATTTTGTTGTTGGTTGTGTTATTTTGTTTGTTCTTCTTGTATTTGTTATTTGTATTTTTTTTTGTCTTTCTAATCTACACCAATTAAATAATCTACTAAAATATGTGTATATGTGTATGTGTGTGTGTATGTGTGTTGGAAGAGGATGACTAAACAAATATATTTGTCTGATGTCTGTTTTTTTTTTTTTTTTTTTATAAGAGAAGGAAAGAGAAAGACAGAGTTGTATCTAGTAGCTTTTATTAGCTAATTTAAATCATATTTAATAAGTCTTGTAGAGATAACTACTTTAGATAAGATTATTGTTTTTTTTTTTTCTTTTTTTTCTTTTTAGCCTTTTTTCTTCTCTCCCAAAAATAATAATAATTAAAATTGATTTGTAATTGTCTGATTTTTGTTCCATTTTCTATTTTTTTTTTTTTTACCATATTTTAATTGCTTCACAAGAATTTAATACGTTTTGAATGATTATCTTTATTTTTGTTTTTTTTTTTGCTAAAATGTAAATCATTTATCATTAAAAAAAATTTTAATTTTTTTTTTCAAATGAAAAAAAAAAACAACAAACAATAAAAAAAAACATCAAAAATTTGTTTAAAAACGTTGATTATGGGGTGATCTGTCTAATGATAGGAAAACCTCGACTCTCTTTTATATGAAATTTTGGAATTTTTATATTTAAATAATTACAGTATTGGGTCCTCTCTCGTTAATCAGAAATCGCCACCTATAGTTTTGAACACCTCAAAAAAAAAACCCCCTCCCTAATACAAACCCATCTAGTCGTTAATAGAAACTTACGTGTTTTTTTGTTTAAAGATAGAAGGAGTACCTACTCTGACGCCTGTATTTTATTTATCAAAATAAAAATAGGATGTTACCTAAGCATAAAAAATGAGCAAGAAAATAATTTTTGTTTTGTTAGTTTTGTTTGTTTTTTTTTTTGGGAAACCAAAGAAATCAGAAAAAAAAAATCAAATAAAAGTTAAAATAAGAATAAAGTTAACGACAAAAAAAAAAAAAAGAAGTAAATTGTAGAAAACTTAGTAGATAATAAAATAATATGTACATAATAATAAATAATATTTTATATTGATTATTATGGATTTAAATGTAAAAAAAAAAGTAAAAAAAAAAAAATCCGAAAGAAAAAAAATGCCGCAAAAAAAAAAAACAGATAAAAAATAATGTGAACGTACACGATTTTTTTTTCTTTTAAATTATAAATAGGGTACACACGGTTATAATGCACAATCTACTCCGTTATAACGAGGTTATATAATTCATAATATCCGATAAATTCTTTATGTTGTTGTTCATTTAAAACAAACCAATATTTGATAGATTCTTTCTATTGAATCATTTTCTTTCGATGGTAGGAAGGAGTAGGAGTACGTTTTATTATTAGTGAATTCAATGAAGAGAACAAAAAAATACGAAATTTAATGTTTCATTATAAGGCGGTTTATTTTTTTATCTAAGTATAATCCGATTATTAAATGATTCACAAAATAATTTTCCTTATCTTTTTCTTTCTTCTATGTTCATTCAATTGTAAAACAGAAAAATTACTGAAACTAATTTTTTTGCAAATGAAATTCCTTTTTTTTTTCTGGGTGGGTACAACCAAAAAAAACAAAAAAAAAAATTGTTAATTAAAATTTGGAAAATTGTTGTTCACACAGCTGGCACTGTTGTGTATTTTTCTTCATCTTTTTTTTCATAGGAAAAAAAAAAATAGAATAAAAACGTTCACCTTCTTATCGAATACGCATACGCACGTTCTCCATCACAAATATGTGGCCCTCTTTTTCTTAGTAACAAAACAAAGAAAGAAAAAAAAAATAATAGAAGAAATAGAAAAGTTTTACGTAACAACAATATTATTTTAATAGAAACAAACAATAAACTGTTGTTGTCGAGGGAACGATTGGCTATTTGTGATATTGAGCAAAATTTGTTTTTCATTCTTAAAAAGTTCGTTCTCCCTTGACAACTTGTAAGAAAGGGACAACAAATGATTTTCCCAATACGCATTCTATTTTTCATAAGGTAATTTAAAAGGAAAACAAAAAGATCGGAAATATTTCAGGATTGTAATTCAGTTCGTGTGTCGGTTTTGATAACAGTTTTTATATAAAAAAAAAAGAAGAAAAACGAAGAATTATGATAAACTAGAAAAAGTTATGAAATTTTCCAAAGTCCTTGATTTACCACCCAACCCATTTCATACATAATATTGAAATTGTTTAAGCTGCATATCTTCTCTACCCACATTATGCTTCTTTTTTTTTCTGATGATAATTTGAACAAAATATTCAAGTATAACACTTTCGGGTCCTCTTCTGAATTGTTTGTACAGTTCCTTTTTAGTAGTGAATGAATGAGAAATACAAACAACACATCTTTATAAAACATTCTACTGTCATTCTGTACGAAAAGGTTTTAGAAATGGAGGCCATCTTTTAGAGATAATTTTTCCCATCCCCTAGCAACAAATTATTCTGAATATTGTTTGTTTTCCACTGATATCATTTTCTTCTATTATTTACTCTTTTCCTCTCTGAAAGCCTTCATACCACTCCAAATCCTTCCCAACACACTGATTATTATATTATTTGGATATACTTACCTTTGAAACCCAAGTTTCAAACAAACATATAAAAAAAACATTCGACTACTTATGAAAAGTTAACAAACGCCAATCTGTTTGTTTTTCCATTTATTTATTCTTTTTTTTGGTTTTAAAGCTAAAAAAAAAATGATATAAAAAATAAAAATAAAAATCAAACAAATAAAATGACAAAAACAAAAACTCCTAAAATTTTTTTGTATGTTTTTCAAAACGACGTCACCTTTTTTTTTTATCATAAAATAAAATAATAATATACTTAAGTAATAATTCACCTGCTACACGCTTATTTTATTTTTTTATTTAAAAAACAAAAGAAAAATGACAAAACACAGATACAAAAACAACGCAAAGAAATAAATGACAAAAAAATAAATTAAAATATTCACAGAAATTAAATTATTTTTTCGCCAATATTTTTTTTGTTGACTGAATTTTTGTTTTTACTGAGAAAATAATCGGATAGTGAAATGAGAATTTTCTCTTCTTCACTAGAGTACGGATAATAATAAGGATTCGTTCCCAAGTGATGTCAGTTAAAAGTTTGACAGCAGCCGCCATCTTTAAAATTGATTTTAATTTGACAAAATTAATTAAGTATTCCAAAATAATTTAAATCAAATTGTTTTATTAAAAATTTATTACAAAATTAGTGATTTATGTGAATTTACTTTTTGATGAAATAATTACAATGCAACTGAATAAAACAAAGTACGGTTGTTTGACAAGAACCAACAGCTGCTGTCATAATGCTCTTTAAAAATGGCCGCCTTTTTTTCCTTTTGTTTTGTTTGTTTTTCCTGTTTAATTGTACGAACATTTTTGTTAAGCTTCTTCTTTCTTCATTTTTATTTCTATTATCATTATTTTATTCTAAATAATTCATAAAATTGTAAATGTGGCCGATAATAAACAAATATTCACTTAATAAAAATATGTACTTATTAATTAATTAATTAATTAATTAATTAAACATGCTTTAATTATGAATTAGGGATTTAATTTTTATACAATATTTGTACTTCTTCTTTTGTCTTTTTTTCACTCTTATCTTTTTTATTTTATTTTATGGTTTTAATAATATTTTCCATCGTTTGCTTTGTTTTTATATTTTTCTCTTATTTGGATAGTCTCTTGTTTTTTCGAACATGGTTTTGTTCTTTTTTTTCTTTTTAGTTCAATTAAATTAAAATTAATTGAGAAGTTTTAATTTTTTGTTCTTGTTTTATTAAATTCTGTAACATAAAAAAAAAAAATATTAAGAGAGAAAGGGGAAGAAGAAGAAGAAGAAGTAGAATATATTTGAAGGCATATTTTTTTTTTGTCTTCTTTAATACATAATTAATTTATTTAATGTTTTTCTTTTTTGTGTTTTGTTTTTTTTTTTTTTTTTAGTTTGAATTCAGACAGAAAAATACAAAGTTTTTTGTTTTACTTTGTTTTATTTACTTTTTTTGTTTGTTGTGTTTTTTTAACTCTTGATTTATTTATTTGTTTGTTTTGTTTTTTCCTGAAATGAATAAAAAATAAAAAGTTTACAAATTAATTTAAAATTAAAAGCAATATTTTTTAGAATTTTAGTATTTTTTTTTGTTCTTATTTTTAAATAAATTATTTCTTGTGACGGTGATTTAATTTTACGTGCATTTAAAATGATTGATTCAATTAAACTTTTATTAAACTTTTTTTTGTTTTGAACTTTTGTTTGAATTAAATGGCGACAGAATTCGAATAAAAAGTTTGAATTGAATTAAAATTTCATTTTTGTATAAATTAAAGTTTACTGCAATTTAGTTTTTCGGACTAAAAAAAAACTTAGAGTTTTACAAAACAAATTTTTTTATGGTGAAAAAAAAAATATGGTAAAATAAAAAACACAAAACAAAAAATGTTGCATTTAATTTAAAAGGAAAATTTACACAATTGTTTATTTAATTTTATCCTGAAATGTGTTTATGTAAAAGTGAAACCTCTGTCGAGTGACCATGCCTTTGTTGATTTATTGTTGTTTTCCTTATTAAATTGAAATTATTAATAATTGAAGTTTGTTTTTATTAAAACAAAAACTTCTACATATTGACCGTAAACTGGTGGACATTTTATAGAGGTTTCACTTTTTATTTAATTATTATTTATTTTTTTGTTTGTTTTTCTTTATTATAAAAATGTGAATTAATTGTTGTGATTAGAAAAAAATGTGAGACGAGAACAATAAAATACAGAAATAGGAGAAAACAAAAAGGAAGAAGAAATTACAAAAACAGAAAAAAAGAAAGAGAAAAAGGAAGATAGAGGGAGAGGGAGAGAGTGTGTGTGTGTGATAGAGTAAATAGATTGGAGTTAAAAGTCAAATTAAAAACAAACAAAAAAAAAATAATAATAATGGAAAATAAATTAATTGTACCGTCCGCTGGTGATGTTGTTTTATTAAAAAATGATGACAATATTATTGATGTTAATACAATTTTATTAATAAATAATTGTAATGAATTATTAGCAACAAATATTTTATTAACGGAAGAACAACAAAAATTAGAAAAACAAATTTTATGTAAAACAGATTTAGATGATGAAAATTTAACAGAAACAGATGATGATGATGATGATGATGATCATGATGATGATGAAGATAATAATGAAACAGATAATGATAATAATGATGAAACAATAAAAATAAATAAGAAAAAAACATATAGAACAACATCACTACCAAAAACATTAACACCTCCTGCTCCTCCTCCTCTATCAACATCACCTTTACCACCATTAGCAACATCAACAACAACAACAACACCGGTAACAACAACAGTTATAAAAATAAAGGATAAAAATTGTTTTTTACAAACATTACGATGTATCTTCCAACACTGCAAGGTTAATTATTATTTTTTAACCATTTCCATTTTTTCTTTTTAATTTTTTTTTTTTTTTTTAATTGAAATTTAATTAATTTTAATAAAACGAAAGAGAGAGAAAAATTAAACTAACAAAAAAAGAATTATTATAAATTATTATCGTTTTTTTCTTGTGTTTTGTTAAAGAAACAATTAATTTAATTGAAGAGAAAAAAAAAGAAAAATTATAGAAAAAATAGAAAATTTTAAGAAATAAAAATAAATAAAAAGAAAAAATAAATCAAAAATAATTAACAAAAAAAAAAAAAAAACATGAATCCGATTGTTTGAATTTTTTTATTAAAAAATAAAAAAAAATATTATTCCGCTATTTTCGCTTGAGAATTAAGAATTTTATTTGTTCTTCTTTATTTTTTTTTTTTGTTTCTTATTTATTTATTTTTTTTTTGTTTCTTTTCATTTGATTTTTGTAGTAAAAAAAAAGAATTTATTTTATAAGTACGAAACAGCAACAAAAACTTCTTCTTTAGTTATTTTTTTTTGTACTAACAAATCTTAAAGCTTTTAATTTTTTTAATTGTTTTAATTGTTGTTCTTTTTGTTTTTTGTTGTATCTATTTAATTTCTCCTTAAATGTGATCATAATTTTATCTCGTTAATTTTTTTTTCTTTTAAATAAAAACCAAAAAAAAACAACAACAACCACACGTTCACGTTATGTTTTTGTTTCATTTAAAACTTTACTTGAAATTCGATAAAAATAAATTGTAAGTTTACTTCTTTGAATGGAAAACTTACATTTTATGTTTTTAAATGTTTTTCCTTTTATTTTATATATATCTAAATGTTTTTCTTTCTCTTAAAAATTTGCTTAAAAAATTGTAAAAGTTTTTTTTTATTTCTTTCGTTGTTTAAATGATTCAGAATCAAAAGATATTTTACAACTGAGTATTTTTTTATGTCTAACGCTTTCTTTGTATCCAGAATGACTTATTTACGATTTTTTTCTTTGTAAGAACAATTAATTAATTATAAAATCCTAATGGATGAAATATTAAATTTTTGGCAAAAGTGTCGAGTTTACACCGCTGGTAAATAAATGTTGGTACAATACATTAGTTTTTACAGAAAATTTTTTTTAGAGAACCTTTACATTGACTTAAACAAAAAATTCGAAATCAAATTAAAATTTCAATCAAAAAACTTTTGTTTATTTTAATTTAAGTTTATTCATTATTGTCAATGTGTACTGTAAACCTGGGTCTACACAAAACCTGCATATTAATGTTGATAAGTCATTGTGGTAATAGTATTGCGGTTGTAAATTATTCCGATTCTAATCATTTGTGTTGTGCTATAATTCCTATATTTTGCTTCTGTAATCAATTATTTAGTCTAGAAAATAATTAATTTTTTTTTTTTTTGGTATAAACGAAAAACTAAAGACAAACATAAATGAGTTTTTGCCTTGTAAAATCCAATCGTAAAATAAATAAATATGGAGAGTAAATTATTCCTGGTTTTTATATAAAATTATTTAACTGAGTTGAAAATTATGAATCTCCCCTTTTTTTTTTTTTGTGTAAAAAAATAATTTATCGAAAACAAAAAACATAAACTTTGATTTAATTTTTAAATTCCTGCATTATTTATGTTTCTGTATTTTGTAAAATACAAATAATGTGATGGGGAGGGAAAAAAGTATTTCTAGATAAAAATTCTATTGGATTAATATTTAGGAAAACCTGTTTAATTGGACCATCATTCGTTGAAGACAACAATATATTTTGGTTTATTATTTCTTAGGAATTTATATTTTATTGTGGACAACCAGAACTGAATTAATTTTTTGTTTTGTAAAATTAATGGTCCCATGATACAGGTTTGCCTGTATTATATAATAAAAAACAACAGCATAGAAATAAAACAAAGATTGATGGGTGGAATGAAGAAAGGGTTGTACTGTTTTTAGTCATATTATTTTAGTAAAGTAGAAAAATCAATTAAATCATAATTATTTGTTTTTCATAAATATAAATTAATTTAGTAATTGTTTCTTCTTACTTCTAACTTTTCTGTTCTATTTTTCCTATTTTCTCTCTTTCTTACACTTTTCTTTTTTGTTACCCCATTCGTAAATTATTCTTAATCTAAATGAATTGGTAATGTGTTGTAAATTTTCTATATAATTTGTACAATTCTCAATAGATTACAACGAGTAACATAAGAAGGTGACTAATTTACAAATAAAAACGTTTGTTAACTTTCTGATTCATAAATCATAATTTTTTTTTATTTTTATTTTTTCTATATAAAAACAAAAATATAAATTTTTTTTTTGTGTATTTCGAAACTTTGAAAAGATTATAAATATTTCTACGCAAATAAAATAAACTAAAAATTTAATGTAGCACAAATAATACTACAAATATTACTAATACTAATACAACTACTACTACTACTACTACGTTCATTTCCTGGAATTTCGTAAGATTAGAAATAATTTCGTTTTTTTTTTTCTTTCTATATTTTTCTGTGAAGATAAAAAACAAAAAACAATTGGTAGAGATCAATTTCTGAGATTATTATCTTTGATTAAATTGATTTAATTCGTTACATTGAATAATTTATTATGGAATTATACATTTTTATGTCGAGGGTCAATCCATTTTGAATTTAAAGACGATGCGCACGTAAAATTGTAAAACTGTAATTTTTGTCTAAACGTAATTCTAGTCTAGAGTTTAGAGTAATTGAAAAAATACGCAATTGAAGGAATCTAATAATAGATTAAATTTAATAATTTAATTTAAAAATAATGTAGGTAATTCATGGGGATTTCCTTCTTTTTATTCCCAAACTTAAATTTGATTTTCCTCTGATTCTATAAATCTCAATTCTTGCAAAAAAAAAAGAATTAAAAAAAAAATCCGATAAAATTAATTTAAGAAAAATTCCAAAGTAATTCTGGAGTAATTTCTAAATAAAGAAAAAAATAAAACAAAACAAAACAGAAATATATATGTAAATTCATGTGTGTTATTATTCATACATATGTTAACATGTAACACGTAACATATTAACAACCACCTCTTACTACTTTACTAAACTTGACCTTGTTTTGAAAGTGAAAATATTGTTGCTTTGTTTCTTTTTATTTCTTCTTCTTCTTCTTCTTTTTCTATTTTATATTTATCAATTTATTAATTATAATTATTTATTATAGTTGTATTTCTTTTTAATTCTCGTGACTTTTTCAAAACAAAATTAACTTACGATAAAATGAGACAAAAAAAAAGAAACAACAAAAGAAAACAAATGCGAAAAAATATTTAAAAGAAGGAAAAGACAACAACAACAAAAAAAAAACACCAACAAATTGAAAGCGATAACATGAGACAAAAACAAAAATAAAAATTAAAATAAAAAACTGAACGCAGTAATCTAAAAATGTATTTAAAGTTAATTTTTATAATAAATTAATTTTAGAAGGTCATTTTTTGGTAAAAATTATTATTTTGATTACAAAATTTATGTAAAAAAAAAAAATCTATTGTTTTCTCTTTCTCATACTGTATTCTTCTCTTTCTCTCTCGTTGTCTGTATTTTCTTTTTTTCCATGTGTTTTTATTTTTTTATTTTTTTGACTTTTTTTATGTACAACAAGAACACCAAAAAAAAAGTGTCGGAGAGCTTCTTAAAATGTAATTTCATTTTATTTAGTTTTGTGCTGAATTGTCTTGAATAAACTTTCCCTCTTTTTCTTCTTTTCCTCTCTCCCACTTTCTGTCTGTTTATCTGTCTATCTGTATGTTTGACTCTTTCTGTCTAATTATCATTTCTAACGTGACTCTTTTTACTACTTTCTCATCCTTCTCTTTTTTCCTTAAAGTAAATTATAATTTTCTAAATTCTGACGGAACCTTTATAATTGGATTAGGAACAAAAGAAAAAAAAAAACGAAATAAAAAGAAAAAGAGGAAAAACCAAAAAGAAATATTTATAAAAAAAAAAGAAACGAAAATTAAAAAGAACAAAAATTTTCGTTGATAAAAGAAAATAGGAAAAAAAAGAACAAATGAAATTAAAAGAAAAAACAGGGACAATGGGGGAAAAATACAAATGGTTTCTTTGATGGATGTTTAATTGAACCTTGTTATAACGAATGTTTTTATTTTGTGGTCACTTAGTTGGTAGTTGGTTACGATTGTTTTATTTAATTAAAATGATGTCATTTTTTAATCATTATGACGTGATATTTTCCATGAATAATAACTGAAATTAAATTACTTCGTTATAACGAGTTTTCTATGCTCTAGTTTCTTTTTTCTTTCTTCTTCTTCTGCTACTTCTCTGTTTGTTTATTTTGTCTGTTTTTTTCCTATTTGTTTAATGTAACCTCGTTAATATTTATACGCTTGTTTCTTGTGTTCTTCTTCTCTGTTCTGTATTTATGATGGATGAGAATGATTGTTTATTAAATAAAGGAAACATTTTTTTTTTTGTTTGGTTGTTTAAAAAAAAAAAAGAAGACTGTTAAAATATTTTTCTTTTCTGTTTTCTTCTCTCCTCACCCTTCAAATATTTATTTATTTTTTTTTCTTCCCAAAGAAAAGAAAACAAACGTAAAATAAAAAAAAAATATGCCATGCCATCAGAAACAAAAAGAAGAAGAATGAAAAAAAAAATGTCTGAAATTTATTCTAATTTTGCATTAAATTTGTTGTTTTTTTTTTTCATTTTTGAAAATATTGGATTATTTTATTTTATTTATTGAATTTTGAATCCAAAACACGTTTAAAATATTCCGTTTGCATGTTTGATGTAAAAAGAAAAAAAAAAACAAAGAATACAAAAGTAAAAAGAGGATTTCCTCGAAAGCAGAATAAGTCCTTATTTTATCTCTCTCTCTCTCTCTCTCTCTCTCTCTTTATCCTTCTTTTCTGTTCTTCTCATTCTTTATCGCTTATCATAAACTTCTCCATTACCCAAGTCATCCAGAAAACTGTTAGAATTTAAATTTGGAATCTTTAAAGTTTTGAAAGAATTTAACGATTCGTTGATTCAATATGAGATTCTTACTTTGGAATTTCCAGAAGTAATAATTGTTTTCCTTTCTTTTAAGTAAATTCCAGTCTACAGAAATTAAAAATCTCTCTTTTCTATTTTCTGATTTGATTTGATTAATTTCGTTTTTTTTTTTCGTTCTTTTCTGTTAATTTGTGCTGAATTTAATATAATTAATTTTTCTTATTAGGCAATTAGAAAATACTTCTTTATTTTGTTTCTTAAAAAAATAATTAAATTATTAAAATAAAAATAATTAAAAAAAAAAAAAACAAAAATTAAATTAAATTGAATAAATTAATTAATTCGAAATTTTCTTTCGATTTTTTTTCTTCTTTCTTTAATTACAGAGTTCGGGTATTGGTAAACCCAGTGTTTACCATGCATTGGTTGTTATATTCTTAGAATTTTTTGCATGGGGATTGTTAACAGTTCCTGTGATTTCCGTAAGTATTTTTAATTATCCATTATTTAGATTTTGATCATCCGAATTCTTGTACACAGATTTTTTTCATACAATCCACAAAAAAATAATAAAGAAACTGAAGTAAATTCTATAGTTTTGTTTATGCGGATTAATAAAGTTCATCACATTCCATTAGAAATTTCCATTAATTTTCTGTGTTTGTAAATTCTAAATAATTTATATTCTACAAAATCATGACTTGAGGATTTGTCTGGTTATGTTGGATCATTCTAATTCATAAATTTTGATTCTACAAAAAATTCGGATGATTAAAAATTTATTTCATAATTTAAATATTTAAATAGAAAATGTTTGTTCTATATTTTTTTGTTTGTTCAATTTTTCTTTTCAATAAAAGGTTCTCAATCAAACATTTCCACATCATACATTTTTAATGAATGGTCTTGTTATGGGAATTAAAGGAATTCTATCATTTTTAAGTGCACCACTTATTGGTGCATTATCTGATGTTTGGGGAAGAAAATTCTTTTTATTAATAACAGTGTTTTTCACATGTGCGCCAATACCTTTAATGACCATCAATACATGGTAAGTTATTTTCTTATTAACAAATTTATTACGTTAAATAAAAAATTTGTAAAATTGTCCAATAATAGATTTTATGACGTTGAATGAATTCCTAATATTTTAGATTTTAAATTTCTTTTAGATTGTTACCAATTGTAACTTTAAATAAAAAATCGATTGAAATTATTTAACCAAAATAATAAATTCAATTCAAAGTAAATTATGTTAAATTTAGTCAAAATATCTGACAACAGTTGAAATTAGGAACTATAAATTGTTATTGTGAATAGTTAGATCTGTCAGGGCCATTGTAGGACATTAGAACTTTTAGTTAACATCACAGAAATTTTATGCATTAATTTTAAGATTTGCAAACAAAAGTAGAAATAATAAAACAAAAATCATACAAACGAATAATTCTTGTAATGTTCAAAAATTTGTAAAGTAAGCAAATTTAAGCGGAACAAATATGAAACGAATTTATTAATTAACTTGTAATATTTTTTATGAATCACGAAAAAAAAAGAAGAAAATGAAACTTTTGAATGATTTTTCTTTCTAAATTAAACAAAAGTATAAAACTAAAAGTTATTCCTGAATTATTTAAGAAAATATAATGAAAGAAAAATGAAAATTTAATAAAAATATGAGGACTGGGAAAAATATAAATGATTGGAAATTTACAATTAATATTATCCTGATTAATTACAATTCTTATTTATTATTTGTTTTGTATAATTGATAAATGAATTCAAATTGTCATTAAAAAACTGTTAGTAGACTGTTGAAAGAAGAACACATCATTAAGTAAAACTCAATTAATATTAAACGAAAGATTATTAGTTAAGGTAAACGACAATTTAAAGAAGAAATTTTACAAATTTGATAATAATTATATGATGAAAGTTTTAAATGTGACAACTGTGGATTCAGAATTATTTCATTTAAAATAAATTAACTCCTGTTAGTTTTACAACATTATTTTAGTTTTTCTGAAAGTATTTTTCCAAAAAACCTGACTAAAATGAGAATCGGTGCTATGCGATTATGCGGTTTATTTTCTATTCGTGTTTTCGTTTTACTAGTCAATATTGGGGTTTAGTCTCCCCTAATTTTAAGAACAATTCAATTTAATTATAATTAAATAATTAAATCTTTTTCAGGTGGTTTTTTGCAATGATCTCAATAAGTGGTGTATTTGCTGTTACATTTTCTGTAGTATTTGCGTATGTTGCTGATGTTACAACTGTTGAAGATAGATCACGTGCATACGGTTTGGTGTCAGCAACATTTGCTGCTAGTTTGGTATGAACAAAATATTTAATTATATTTAACATAAATAAATTTAATTAACATTTGTCTATTTTTTTATGTTTTTAGGTTATATCACCGGCACTTGGTGCCTATCTTTTGTATAATTATAGTGACACATTAATAGTAGCATTAGCAACAGCTATCGCTGTATTAGATGTTTTTTTTATATTGGTTGCTGTGCCAGAAAGCTTACCAGAAAAAGTTCGTCCAAGCTCATGGGGTGCACCAATTAGTTGGGAACAAGCTGATCCATTTGCTGTAAATTATTATTGTTTTTTTTTTATTTATTACATATTTTACATCATTGAAAAGTCGTTTACTATAAAATAAAAATAAAACTAATAATTTATTTTATCGCAATGCATAAAATTCTGGTGAAATCATTTGGAAAATTTGATTTATTTTTTTACCACATTATTTTATATTGAAACTTCAACAAAATATGCATCATTGAAATTATTCAAATTTTATGCTAATAATTTAAACACAAAAAAAAATTGAATCATTTTTTTTATAGTAAAATCCGAAATAAATTTTTATTCTTTATTAAAAGTTGGAAATATAAAACAAAGAATTTTTTTTAAACGACTTTTATAAATTTTTAAATAAAATTTAATAATAATTTTTCTTTTTTTTTTTTTTTTTAGGCATTACGTAAAGTTGGATTAGATCACAGAATTTTAATGCAATGTGTTACAGTATTATTGTCATATCTACCTGAAGCTGGACAATATTCATGTATATTTGTTTATTTAAAATTAAAAATGGGTTTTAGTTCAATTGAGGTGTCAATTTTTATAGCTGTTGTTGGTATTTTAAGTATTTTGGCACAAGTGATTTTAGGATTTTTAATGAGGTAATTTATTCATTTAATTATAATAATAAATTGTAACAATAAACCATATTTATTTATTTAATTTTTCCTCTTTTCTTATGTTGATTTTTTAAATTAATATCTTTTTAAGAAATCATTTATTATGCTTAATTTTTAACTTTTAATTTAGTACCCTTTATTTTTCTCTACATATTTTCTACTGCAATAAAATAAAAATCAGGTCAAGAACATTTGATTATAAAAAGCTCATGTTTATATAATAATATGAGTAGGATGATGTTTGTGTCAGTACAATGTGACGTCAATACCTAAAACAAAAAGACTAAAAGATTAAATGCTCCACAAATGATAAAGGAGGGGTGAAAAACGTAAAAAGAGGATAATTTAAAATCTGTTTAAAGGTCAACAATGTATCAAAACCAAAGTACAAACAATAAAGTTAAAACAATAATGGTTGTAACATTGGTTTACAAATGAGGGGTTTTTTATGTTGTTGAAATTTTTATAATCACTATTTTAACCTTAGTCACACATCGTACGTTTGATGCATTTGACCCTTTAATAAATTTCGTGCCTTGAATTTATGGATTAGTAATAAATACCGCAGTCTCGCGTTACTTTCAAATGGTCTTGATTCTTGAATTAAATGCTTTTTTTCTATATGAAACAACTTTTTTTGTTTCTTTATTTTAAACATAACTTTTTATTTATAAATTGAAAAACTTATATTAGTCATATTTTTCTTATTTAATTTAAGGACACTTGGAGCTAAACGAACTATAATAATAGGATTATTATTTGAAATGATGCAGTTATTATGGTTTGGTTTTGGTAGTCAAACATGGATGATGTGGGCGGCTGGTATATTAGCGGCACTAGGGTCAATTACTTATCCAGCTATAAGTGCTTTTGTATCAATACATTCACATGCAGATCAGCAAGGTAATTTAAATTATTAATATTTTATTTCATTCTTAATTTTTTTCGTTACTAATTGAATAGATTTTTGTCCCTTTATTACTCATTCTTTTAATCCTCTTAAGAACTCTTAAGATTTATAGCGTAAAATTTTAATTCAATGAAATCGTAAAAAGATAAATTTTTTTTTTGCTTTCAATTCGTTATCTTGATTTTAATGCAATGCATTCCCGTATTTATTAATAATGCAATTGTGTTGCAACCATTATTTACATTTTAACAAGATAATGAAATTCACATTGAATGCAAATTGTACACATCATATTATACCCATAATTGCACAGAATAGTTACTGCCAAAGTTTTTTTTTAATATTTAATTAAATTTCTAAATATTGTTCTTTTTAAATTTTCAGGTGTTGTCCAAGGGATGGTAACTGGTATGCGTGGACTATGTAATGGTTTAGGTCCAGCTATGTTTGGTGTTATATTTTATTTATTTCATGTTGATTTACATGATGACGAACAAAAAACATTAAATAATCATAATAATATTGATAATGTTATAATAAGAAATGAAACAATAATACAACAACAACAGCAACATATAACAGAACAGTATGCATATTTTTTACCTGGTCCACCATTTGTATTTGGTGCACTTATGGTTATTATTGCAATACTTGTTGCTGCATTTATACCAGAAGGACCCAATGAAATATTAAGACGACCGTCGTCGGGTGAGAAAAAAAGTAGATTGAAATTTGTATTAATTAGTTAGTTTTAATTTATATTTATAAAAAAATTTTCTTTGAATTTATTAATTAATTAATTATTGATTATTAATTATAATTTTTGTTTTATGTATAAAAAAAATATTAGTAACAATGACATTGAATTTGAAAAAAAGAGAATCTTTTTGATTCCTCCTCCGTTCCGTTGTTGAGTTTTTTGTTGTTTTTTTTTTTGTTAGCAAATTGTGACAAATCCAAACCAATTAGAAAAGAAAACTTGTGAAAATGTAGCAAAAGAGAAATATTATTATTAAGTTAAGATTTTTTTCACAATTTATAAGACTTAAAACTTTTAAAATATGTAAATTAATTAAAGAAATTTTGAAATAGTGAATCTGTATAAATTATATAAGAAATTTTACAAAGAAAATAAAGAAAAAGTATAAAAAGGAGGAAAAAAAGAAAAAAAAAATTCTAAGTCTGAAATAGAAAAGTTATTAAACTGATCGTATTGTCACTAAAGTACTAATGTACTAAAGACAAATGTTGAATATTTTATTCATTGTTACAGAAAAATATTCGTTGTGTTTTGATGCAAATTATTTTTCAACGAAAATCAAATTTATTTTCGGTATAATTTTTCACATTTTACTTAAAATCTGAAATCAATTAAATTATATCAGTACAATTTGGAAATGATCTTTAAATAAATGTTACGTGAGGAGATAAAATGCTTTGTTCATTTGATTTTTTTTTAAATGAATTAATTAAATTCATTAAAAATGATCAATAAAATTTGTCGACGAATTATTAATTTTTCAATCGAATCAATCAAGTTAAGTTCCTTCAACTGTCTTGCCGTGATATATTTTAACTTTGATATAAAACTTTATCTTCATTTCATTTATTTTAATATAAAATCAAATTCAAATCCGATTTATTCAGACATTTTAATTATGTAAGAAAGAAAGAAAAAACCGTTTTATAATATTTGAATAATTTGCATAATAAAAATTTATTTCTTAGCTGTAAATTTTCAAAGTTAAACAAACAAAAATGAAAATTGTATAATTATTTAAAGAGCCAAGCCATCATCCGAATAATTTTGCTTTAATATAAACAATGTCATTGATTAGTAATTATTGACAATCTAGTCAGAGTTTTTTTCTTTTTTTTTGTTCTGCTATTTATGCATGCACCTTTTATTATTATTATATAGAGAAAAAAAAAACAACAAGCCAATTAATTTATGAATTATTAATTAATTGATTCTATGGTTTTATTTTTTATGTATTTTTCTTTTGTGAATGTTTTGTTTTTGAATTTTTTTTTTTTGTACAATCATTAATTTGTTTTTGTATTCCTTTTATTTTTTTGACACTTTAATTGGTTTACCTTTTGTTTTATTTGTAAATGTTTGGCTTTTATTCTTGTTGTTTTTTTTTTGTTTTTTGTTTTTTGATTAAGAGATAAATTAACGATAAATAAACAAAATGAAATTATCAAAAACTGATCAACCACAAACTAAATATTTAATTAAACATACACACACACACATACTATACACACAGATTTATTGACAGAGAAAAAATATGAAAAATGTAAAAGAAAAAAAAAATTTTATTTGTATTTTATTTTTGAAATTAAATTTAAGGATAAAAAGAATGAAGAGAAAAAAAAAATTTTGCTTGCTTTTTTTTTTTTAATTGTTTTTATTATTATTTTGGCGCGCTGAATGCTAAGTAATTTAAATGAATTTTTTGTTGCACGTTAAAGAATTCTTCAATGCTGCTCTCTCTCTGTTCACTTAAAGATCTCTTTTTTTTTTTGTTTTTTGTTAGAAATTTCCTTTTAATTAATGTGCAAAATTCTTTAAAATTTACTTTGCATTTTCACAAAATTGGTCCCATTTTTTTTGTTGTTACGTTTATCGGTATTGTTATCAATTTATTATCATCATTATTTTTAATTGTACAAAATGTTAGTCGTGTTCAAATAGTAAATTTATTTCGGTGATATTAGATCTTCTGGGTTGGATCCGTTTGTGAGAAAAAGAAAAAAAAATACAAAACTTGTCGTTGCGTGGTAACGAAACATTTGAAAAAAAAATCATTTTTGTTGTTTTTATTTTTGCAAATATTTAATACAAATGTTACGCTTTCGCTTTCCTTAATTATTAAAAATGCGAACACATTTTTAATTTTGTTTCATTTCATAAAATAATACGTTGTCGGTTGTTTTGTTTCATTTAATTTGCTAAATCAATTTAAATAAATGATAATAATGAAATGATAAATGATTTTTGTTGTTTTTTTTTTATTATCAAAAATATGTCATCGTGATTGTTTAATTTATTTTAGTGTTGTTTCTTTTGTTTTTGTTTTTTTTTTTTTTCAATTGCTCGTTATTTGGTGTTTTCGTTTTTGATGTTTTGTATTAGTTATTTATTCTTCCTATGATTACTTTTTTTTTTTATTATTTCTTTATTCATTTATGTAAGTATTGAAACATTTTTGTTTTTTTTTTTCCTTATTGCATTATTTTTTTTTTGTTCATTTTTATTTTTATTTAAAATTAATTATTAGTTTACATGCTTAAGTTTCGTTTGCACTTTACTTTTATATCTTAAGCTTTATTTTTTTTTTTACTATTTTAAGTTTTTACGTTTAATTGTAAAGACAATTTAAAAATAGACAACAACCAAATAAGTTTATTACTTAATGGCATTAGCTGAGTTTCAATGAAAATTGACGTCAAGATATCTAATTTTTTTTTTATTTGTTTTTATTTGTCTTAAGTTTAAAATGATTATTAAAAAGAATTAAAGAAATCTTGGAATATTGAAATCTTAAGAATTAAATTGAATTATAATGAAAATTCTATTAAATAAAATAATTCTAATTTTCTTTACAGGAGTTTCATTAGATGAAATTGAAAGAGGACGTAAAATTGGTGGACAATTATCACCGCTCATGCAAGATACAGCGCAACTTTAGATTTTACATTAAAAATATGAAAGAAACAAAAATTAAAAATTAAACAAAAAAAAAAAATATTTAAGAGAATTTAAGAAGGATTAACACAAAAAAAAAAAACCCAGAAAAGTCAACCCAATATTTTAGACAAAATGAATATAAAATAAAACTTAAGAACTTAAGAAGAAATATTTAAAAAAAAAAAAAAACAAACAGAGAAAAAAGAAAACAAATAAAATCAATTTTTGATTAAGAAAAAAAACAGAAAAAAAGTTAATTATTTATTTGTTATTTATGTTTGTTTCTTTTTTCTTTCATTCTATTCAAAGGAAATAAAAACACAAACAATAAAAAAAAAAGAGTAAAAATTGTAAAATGAAAATTCAATGAAAAAAAAAAAGGGAAAGGGAAAACTTTCTAAACGAAAGAAATAAATTGGAGGAGAAATAAAAATGTAATTGTAATCAATTAATTTTTGTTGTGTGGTGCAGCTGATTATTAAAATTTAATTGAAACATTTTTTTTTCTCTTATTTTCAATTTAAATGATTTTTATTTTTTTTTTTTCATTTTATTTAAATTTTTTCCTTAAAAAATTTATAATAAATTTTTCTCTTTTAATTTTAAATTTTTTAATTTTAATTTATAAATTTAACGCGATTAAAACTAGTCCCGTTTTTTGTGATTTAACATTTTTCTTTTAGTTTAGATTTCTAAATTATTTTAATTGATTTTTAAATTTTTTTAATTCTTTATTTAAATTAAAAAAAAAATAAAAACACAAAAAAAAAAAAAACAAAGTAAACACAAAAAATGAAAATAAAATCTTTATAATTGAAATTTATATAAAAAAAGAAAAGAAAACAAAACAAAAAAAAAAAATATAAAGAAACTAATTTAATGTATGAAAATAAAAATAAAAGAAAATGAAATCAACAAACACAAAAAAATAATAATCAAATACAACAACAAAAGCAAAATATAAAAGTCAATACAAGACAAAATGAAAATCTTAAAACTGTTCTTTATAACTAACCTCTTCTCGTTTCGACGATAGGTAAGATTTTTTGATTGACTTAAAAATTATTAAAAGAAAAAAAAAAACAAAAAAAAAAAAATAATCATAATATTATTTAGGTATTAGCTTAGAAGAAACTTAAAAAGAAAAGAAGGATAATTTGTTGTGTGAAAACTTTTAAAAACATAAATTTTGTGTGGAAACAAAAAAATTACAAAATATATTTATTTGACATATTCTGAAATTATATATGAAAAGCTAATCAGCTTCCGTTGACGTCATAGTTTAGTAAGAAATAATTGAAAATCTTTTTTTAATTTTACATTAGAAAGGTTGAGACGGTTGAGATAAAGAAAATCTTAGAAAATATATTTTAATGAGCACAACATTTATTCTTATATTTTTTTATTTCTTCTGAGGTATTTTAGCTTTAGCTTAACATTCTACTACCTCTCTTGTTCTATCTTTTTTTCTTCGTTTTTTTGTTTTTTTTATTTATTTATATGTAAAACAACAACAACAACAACAAAAATAGTATTATTTTCTACGGATTAATTTTGCGCAAATTTTAATTTATGAAAATTTTATTCGAATCCTTATTTTATTTTTTTTTTAAATATTTTAACCAAAAACTTTGACTATTTAATAAAAATAATTTCAGAGATTACCCCGTTAATTATTGTAAAAATCGAATATTGGTTTATTTAAAATTATATAAATTTTCCACATTAAAGTCACTGCAGAAAATTATCTTATTTGGATTGTCTAAAAATAATAAAAAAAAAAATTGATAAATAAAAATGAACATCGTTGAAGAAGCCAACCATTTTTTTTTTCTTATTGTACAAAAGTAAAAGAAAAATACACTCTTCCAATATTTATTATTCATTTGAAAAAAAAAAAAAAAACATTAATTAAACAGCTCAATTCGCACTTTCGATTCTTATGATTTTGTTTTAATGAAAATAAATTAGAAAAAAAAAAAACAAACAAACAAACAGTAATTAATTTAAAATGTACAAGTTTAATTTTTTTTTATAAACGTTTTTTTTTTACCAGAATAATTTGACTACAAAAATAAAATGCGTTTTTTTTTTTTTTTTAAATTTAAATTATTTAATTTCTCTTCATTTTCTTCTTCTTCTTTTTTCCACCATTTTGTTCTTTGTTTTTTTTAGTCAAAAATTATTCTTGTATTTTTAATTTTAAATATTTTTAAACAATTTATTTTAATTAATTTCAATAATAATGTTAAATTAAAAAAGGAAAAAAAAAAGAATAGAATTTTAAAACTACGAAAAAAAAAAAATGAATCTTTTTAGCTTTATTTTTAGCAAAGAAAAAAAAAAAAAAGAAAAGAAAAAATATTAAGATATTTATAGATTTGTTATTTTTGTTACTATGTGACTATTATTATTATTATTATTATTAATTAATATTATTATTATTATTATTATTAATGAAAAAACTTGCTTTTGATTAAATTATTAAAATTTTTAATATTTAATCGAGAATTGAAAAGAAAAAATATACAAAAAATAAATGAGGCAAGTGAAAATTTATTTAAGATGAAAAATATAAAAAAACTAAATAAAAGTATAAATAAATTTAAACAAAAGCAAAAAAATGTTGTTTTACAAAAATAAAGTTCTTATCATATTTTTTTATTTTTTATCTTTTTTTTTTTTTGTTTTTAACTGGATTCATATGCTAGACAAAAGATGTCTCTGAATGTCTTCAATTTTGATCAAAATGTGACATGAACAAAATTTCTTTTATCAAAAATTGCATAATTTTTATTGAATTGAATTCAGCCTAATGCCCTCTACAAAAGAAAAAAAAAAAAGAAAAATTGCATAAGAATATATTTAATAAAAAACAACAACAACAATATAACAACAAACAACAGAAACAACAAGAAAATATAAAATACAAAAAATACAAAAACCCTATTCTAGAAAGACATATTTTATTACAAAAAGTGTTATAAGAATATTTGAATTATGTAAATGTTGATTAATAATAAAATAATAAAAAAGGAATAATTTATGAGCAAAATGTGTTTAAATTTTAGTTTTCTTTTCTCATTTTCTTTTTAGCATAATTTTACATTTTATATTTAACATTAAAGATTAATAGAAAATATTTAAGTTTTTATTAAATTAAAGAAATGGCAACTTATTTCAGTGAATAATTTTTTGATTTATTCACATAATTTAATTCTTTCCAGGTAATAATTTCAAAAGGTATAAATGAAAATATTTCGCTTTAAAATTGATCATATTTAATATTATTAATGTAATTAATTATTTTCCTTTTACAAAATTTAGTCTTATAAATTGTTTTAAAGAAGGTACAAATATTTATTAAGGGAGAAATTTAGAAAAAAAAAAAAATCATTAGAAAATGACAACAATTTAAAATTCAACACAGAAGACAAACAATTTATTTTCTAAATCTTTTCTTTTTTGACGAACGCGACATAATTACATTAGTTTATTTTCTTCTATTATTAAAAAAAAATAATTCACTTTAAATTAATTGGTGTAAGCGAACTTGAAATTTTATGAAAAATTTATAGGAATAAAAAACTTCTAAAGAAAAATAATTCCATTATGACGTCATATTAGAAAAATTCGATAGGTAAATTTACTTTTGTGTAAGAAGGAGAAAGAATGTGGAGAGGGTTATGGCGTATATCTTGAATAAAAGTTAAAGTGTGTGTATGATGTCTTCTCTTTCAATCGTAAATTGCTCTTATAGTCCAGTCCAAAAAGAGGTAAATAAACAAACATGTTGTTTCCGATACTTTAATAGTTTTTTTTTTACTTCTTCAATATTTTTTAAGAAAACAAACTTGGTTTTTATATTTGTTTTTTTTTTTAAATATTTTATGTTTTGTGGCAAAATATAATTTATTCGATTTTAAACTTCTGCGTTTTTCGTTTTGTTAATTTTTTTCGGTCGTAAAACCAAAAAAAAAATTAATTTTAGTTAATAAATTTAATAGAAAATTTAAGTTTTGAGACAATCAGAATTTATTATGAACATTCTGCGTTTAATATTTTTTTTTGTTGTTGGCTCTTAATCAATCAACAAAAACAAAAGACTATTTACCTTTTGTTATTATTTTTAATTCTTAAGATTTTCACTATAATTTTGTCCATCACGTATGTTATTATTTATATTTTCTTTAGGATCCCATATAAATAAATAAAATAATGATAATAAAATAGCCATAAATGATACACAAAAAAGATACATAAAAATAATAAAAACACGTATTAATGTTCCTGGCTGTTTTTCATCCTCTTGTACAACAGAGCCAATAACTGTTGATTTCTTTTTTTTATCATCTGGATTTTGATAATCGTTTGATGTTTCAGACATTATTATTTGATATTTTTATTTTGTTTATTGTTCGTCTTTTAAAGAATATAATCTGTTGCGCTTAAACACAAAATTTTACTAATAATTTTTTATTAATTTAAATATAAAAAAAAACCAAACTTATTCAAACGAGAATAATTTAAAGTGAAAATAAACTGGGAATCTCAACTATACCACTCTAAAGTTACAGAATGAATGAATAGTTGCGTGATCTAAAATTTTTTCCTTATTGATGAAAGATGCGAGAAAATATTATCTATACATATAGAAAACAAAGATTTTCTTTAATAAAATAATTGTCATATAAATAAATTGGAAGAAAACCAATTAATTTATTGAATCAGTTACGAAAATAATATTAATTTTCTTTTAAAATTAAATTATAAATATTCTCATAGGCAAATCCAATTTTTAAACGATTTTTTGCGTTAGTTGAAATGGTTGAAATTAAGTAACAAAAAAATCCGCAAGATGTCACTCGAGTTTATAGTATTTTATGGCAATAATTTCAATGTAATGTTGTTGTTTTTCAGTTCAATGTTTGGTAAATATTAAAAATACGGGCATTTTGTGTATGTGAATTTGTATGTGTGCGTGTTTATCTATTGTTCTTTTTTTATTTCATCATCACATAAGTTCTGTCATTATCACCACAAGATTGATTTATCATCATAATAATAAAACAATGGCATATTTTGTTAACAGTATCCGAAATAGTCGGCAAATTTTTACAATTTTACCACAAAAATGGAATTTATCAGTATTGAGAACAATGTGCAGTAATGTGGAAAGTTCAGAAAAAAGTTTTATACCTAGCGAGCACTATGACATTATAATAGCCGGCGGAGGAATGGTTGGAATATGTCTTGCTTGCAGTATTTGTAAGTTTAGCTTTAATTCAAATATAATCTTGTACTTAAATAATAAAATCATTTTAAATATAGCGAAAAATTCCAAACTCCAACACAAGAAAATACTTCTTCTTGAGGGTGCACCAAAATATAAGGGATTTACTGGTGAAGGTTACAGTAATAGAGTTTCAGCCTTAAGTAAAGGAACAAAAGAATTAATGAAGTCAATTGGAGCATGGGATGTTATAACATCCGCTAGACATAAACCAGTAAAAAAAATGCAAGTAAGTTTCCAACCTATTCATCAAACACAATTCTTTTAATTTTAACATCAATTTATTTTTTAGGTTTGGGATGCTTCATCAGATGCATTAATTACATTTAATCATGATAATTTTTCTGATGATGTTTGTTATATTGTTGAAAATGATTTGATATTACATGCCGTCTTAAGTCCATTAAATGATTATAAAAATGTAACAATAGAAAACAATTCAAAAATTAAAACTTGTAATTTACCAAACAGCCATAATTTTGAAGAAAATAGTATTGTTGAACTAAATAATGGAAAAAGCTATAGTTGTGAATTATTGGTAAGTTAATATTTACGTATTTATTTATTTATTTTAAAACATAAATTTACAAATTTTTATACAAAATCTTAATTGGTTAAGATTGTAATCGAACCTTTAATATTGATAGATTTTTCGTTAATTCATCTAGTTTTTTTGAAATTAATTCACGATCTTGTTCAATTTTTTTCATTAATTGTGGTACTTCTGTTATTTGTTCAGTTGAATTATGTTGATCATTTTGGCGCATAACAGGCATATGAAATGAACCATACGGATTTTCCGAAACTGTACGATATCTTAAATTGTTTGTTGAAATTTTTCGTAATTGTACATCAGCATTATTATTATTACTGGAATTATTATTTTCTTTATGATTTAATGAACGTTTAAAAAAACTATAATTTCTTATTTGTTTACGTCTACGTAAACTTTGATTACGATCACGTCTTTCAGCAACAAGTTTATAAATTGATAAAATTAATTCTTTTGGTAAACGTTTTTCTCTTGGATCATTTGGTTTTATACAAAATTGTAAATGACATCTTGATGTTCTTAATAATGCACTACGTTGACATAATGCAAGTATTCTTGGTGGTGCTTTCCGTAATATTTTTGAAAAAAATAAACTTTCAAGTCTTGATACAAGTTCTGCTTGACGATATAAACGATCTAAACCAGCTGATTCTTGTAATCCTTGTATATCACTAACAGCTAAACCAACAAGCAAATTTGTTAAAATTATTGTTACGAGTAATACAAAGGCAAAAAATATTGCATGCGCTGTTCCTGGATAATAAATGTCTGTATCACCATAAAATATATCTTCAAATTCAAGTTCACCAGACATCATTATAACTGTCTTTAGTAAAGCCCTAAAAAATTAAGACTGATTAAATTTGGAAATTATACGAATGTTTAATTCTTCGAATTGTTCAGTAAAAAAAATGTATTTTTGATTCTATTTCTAGGACTTTTTTCTTTAATGTAATTCAATTAACTGTTGCTTTTAAATAAGTCTTTTTTTTTACTGAACAAAAATGATCGCCAAAATAATTTATTTGTTTTCTATAAAATAAATACTTTACCATGGCGCTGACTTAAATGACGGATAATTTGAAAATAAAACACCAAAACTTAAACCAAATGCAATTAATAAACAACAATAGGCCATTAAAAATTTTGAAAAATTTGCAGCAACTTTTGTGAACATTTGTACATAAAGTCCAAATATTGGAAAACGTCCAACAAGCATCATTAATTCTAGCCAAACAAGAAAAATAACTACAGCAGCAATATGATGTTGCCATTTTGGTATTTCTGATAAACTTTCTGTTATTATTGTACTTGGTGTCTGCAATTAAATTACATTAAATTGTGTTATTACATAAATAATTTCCAAAATCTGTAATTGAAGTATAATTTTTTTTTATTTTACCGCACAAAGGAAAACACCTAAGATAATTGTCCATTGAAGCCAATTTTCCCAATAACGGACGTAACTATTGAATCCATGAGCCATCTATAAATTCATTTAAATAAATAAAGTATACGAGAAAGATAATTCAAGTGCACTCAAGAATAAAATCATTAATTTAATAAAAAATACTTAACCTGAAATAGTTCTTTTGCAAGCATAACAAAATTCAGAAAAATAACAATATTTCCCATAACAGTGATATACATTGTTGACTGGCACGGTGATGCTTCCATTTTAAATACTTTTGGACAATCTCTAACATAAACTTTTAATACATAAAGTGTAAATAATAAAACAAAAAGTGCATGAAAAAATAAACTTAATAAAAAAAATTTTCTAATTCGTCCCCATTTTAAAAATAAAAATGTTTCACATAATGGATGTTTTAATACACGTTTTTGTCCCACTTCAATAAATGTTAATAATAACTCAGTTTCACCACGTTCTGTACTTGGTACTAATAATCTGAAATCTAATTTTATTTCACAATCAACATCACCAATTTCATGATCATTCACTTTTATTGATGAATCAAATTTTCCTAAATATTTTGGTATTATTTCTGGTGTACGACGTACAATAAATGCTAATGCTGATATACCACCATTTGTTCTTGCTGTTATATCAGCACCGTGTTCTAAATTAAAGAAAACAATAAAGAAAGAATTAGATTTTTAATTAAACAAAAGTTGTGATTACGCCTAAATAGAAATTTCGTAATTAAATTCCTCCAAGTCTTTTGACTTTGATTTTTTTAAAGCTTTAATTCAATTATTGTTGATTATTAATTTCAATTTCGTATTCTTTACTTTTAGTTTTATTGCTTAAAAATTTATAAAATTCTAATTGTGATTCATTCAAATTAAATCAAATAAAATCAAATAAATCTAAAACCATAAAATACAAATCACAAACCAATTAATAGATATGCACATGAGCCATATTCATTTAATGCAGCCATATGTAACGGTGTATAACCATAATTATCAGCTTTATTAACATCAACACCGGCACTTATTAATAATTTAGCACATTCCCAATCTTTTGATTCTTTAACAATAGCCGCATGTAATGCTGTACGTCCATCTTTATAAACAGCATTAACATCTGTACCATTATTAATTAATAAATCAACTGTTTCAGCACTTTGTGATAAACAACCAATATGTAATGGTGTTTGATTATCAGCATTACGTGTATCAATTTTTGCACCACCTTCTAATAATAATTTTGCACAAATTGTATAATCCTCTTCTGCAGCTAAATGTAATGCTGTATTCTTTTGTTTACCATATTGTGAACGTACATCAGCACCATGTGCCAATAATAATTTTATACATTCAATATGACCTAATGCTGATGCTACATGAAGTGGTGTTTCTGTGTAAACCTAAACAAATAGACAAAATAATTATATACAATTTTTAATCTTATTTTATGAAATTGTATAATTATGTTGTTGATCGAACGTTATCAAATGGATATTCGAAAAGAATTGTTAAAATTTTAGCACTTTTCAATTGTAATAAAATTGGGTAACATTCCATGCATAAATTAGGATTTCATCAATTCTGTGGTTATTTTTCTCTATATGCATTTTCCTAATGCATGTTTATAGAATTGCATAAAATCAATCTGTAAAATATTTTTGTAAATTTCAACAAAACGTACTTGTGGTGTATTTGGTGTTGCTCCATATTGTAATAAAATTTTAACACAATTAATAGCATTATTTTCTACAGCATAATGTAAAGCAGATCGTTTTTCAATTCCAGCATTTAAATTTGCACCATTTTTTAATAATAATTGTACGCATTCACAACAACCCGCACTGAAAAGAAATAAATATAGAATCAATTTCAATAGGATCATGTAAAGTTAATTAAATTGTGTTTAAGAAATTAAGACAAATGGAAGAGAATGTATTTTACTGAATTAATTTTGTAGGAAAATGAATGACTCATCAAAACACACTTTCAGGCATTTTAAAATCGTTTTACGACAATTTACTAAAGTGTGAAGATTTTCTTAATGGACCGCTAATTAATAAACTTTATTTCTTGAACCGATAACAAATGAATAATGATGGGAATCATATTAATATAATAAGTAAAATAATATTTTTTTTTATATTTACCTTGCAGCACAATGTAATGGTGTAACTTTTTTCGTATTATCCCATTGATTAGGTAATGCACCATGACGTAATAAAATTTTTGTTATTAATGAATTTGGTAATGAACATGATAAATGTAATGGTGTACGTCCTTTACTATCAATTGTATTTGGATCAGCATGATAAATATCAAGTAATTTACTAACAATACCCAATTTACGTAACCATACAGCTAATAATAATGCTGTATTTATATATTCTTTAAAATTTATTATTCCACTAAAATCACATGAATTTATTGAATTTATAATTTTTTCTGAATTTTTTAAATTTCTTAATGTTTGATTTATTTCAATTGGTTTCCATATATCATTATCATAACGTTGACTTATTGTTGTACATTCTGGTAAATTCATTTCAATACCACCATCACTACCACCACCACTACCTTCACTTGATATTTCATCTTTTTCATCTAGATTTTGTTCCTCCCAACGCATATCATTTTCCTTAAATTCATTAAAAAATATCATATCAATTTTTGTTTCGTTTCAATTAACTAAATTTAATTTTACTTACAATTATTGAAAATCTAACAGATTCCATTATTAAATTTAAATTTTTTTTCTTTTTGTTTTTAAAAATTTTTTTTTTTTACTCTTTAAACATTTTTCCTTATAACTTTTTTTACTTCTTTGTTTTTAAATTTTTAAGTTTTATTTATTCAATTAGATTTTTGATTCAATCAAAACGATAACGAACATAACAAAGGGTTCCTTCTGTACGTAACATAAAAATAGAAACGGCCATATAATTCTGTTATTACTTTTATTTCGTTTATTCTGTAATATGTAATGCAGCGTAACAGAATCGAGAAAAAGTGTTTTTTTTTTATCTTCCATTGGCACATTAAATTTCCTACTAATAATAATTATCAATAATAAGCAAAACAACAACAATTGATGGATAATGTTGTTCCGATAGATTTGACTTTAAATCGACTTTTATTAATTGCACCATGTAAAATTATGATTGACTAAATTTCTCATCACTTTCTCATCTAATCAAAAGAATTTCTATTCAACAATGAAATTTAAGAAGAAAAAGAAAGTTATTTGTGAATTGTTTTGTCTCGTAGAATTAATTCTAATAATCTAAATACAATAATTGCACTAATTTCTCAATATAAACAATTTCATTTGTTAAATTTATAATCTTATTTTTTATTGGCACTCATAAAGGCCGCGTTTAATAATAATTCACAATTATGAGCATCATCCTTATTGTTTCATTTTCCAAAAAAAACAAAATGTATTAAAAATCTTCTATTTTCTTTTTTCATTCTAAATATCAATTAAACAAATTTAATTTACAAAAAAATAACAACAACAAAAAATACGTTTGTTTTTTTTTTGTTTTATAAATTTGAAATCTAAACAAATAATTTTAATGTTTTGAAAACTTTGTAAATTAAAGTTGTTATTATTTAATTTTAATAATAATTATTTCTTTACAAAACATTCTGAATTTGTTGTTTTTTTTTTGTTTTGGTTTTTACAAATAATCTAACTGTGAATATAAAATATAATTAATTATTTCTGTCGGTCATTATTTCATTTAATGATTTTAGATTGAAAACCATTCAAATGTTTTAATTTTATTTTTTTTTGTTTTTGTAAATGAATATTTTTTCTGTTTGCTTCGGTTGAAATTTCAATTCTTTTGAAAGTTACAAAATTTCTCGAATGTTAAGTTTCAGAATTAGCTTTTGTAATATGAAAACGTAATTTTAATCTTTTTTTTATGTTGATCTGGGAAATTTTTTTAGTAAATTTGAATGGATTTCCTTCCACTGTGTAATTATATCATAACTAACGACCTTCCTTAGTTGATTCATATATATGGATTTAACTGAATGATCTTCAATGATTACTTAATATTATTTTACTGAATTCATTCAATTAACACTTTAATACTTAAGGTTTATTCACACCTGTGTAAAGTGTGAACGTATAATTTTAATTGATTTATCTCATTCAGAAAGTTTCAATCTTTAAAAATCAAAAATCAAAAAAAAAAAAAGAAGAAAATTTAATAAAAAATCGAAATGAAAACAGAAAAATTCAATAAACAATTTTATAAGAAAATTGTTATCTCACAATAAATTGTTGATTGAAAATTAACAGAGAAATTATTAAGGAAATTCTGTTTCAAAATAAAAATTTCAGAACAAACAATTTGTTTGTTGTTGTTTCTGTTTCTGTTTTATTTTTTGAAATTGACAACTTTTTCTTGTTGATTTTAAATATCATGACTTATTTTCTTTAGAGATTCAATACGATATTCATAAATAAACACAGAAACTAATTGTTATTATTGAAAATGTAAAAATGAACGTAAAATGGATAAAACAGAATTTTTCGGATATAAAACATCTGTAAACTTTCATCATCAAATTAAGAAAAAAACAAATTTCATCAACTCTCATTTAGAATATTTTCATCCTTCCGTTTTTTTTTCTTCAAAAGACTAAAAACTTTTACAATCATAATTATTTTTCTTAACTCAACTAATTTCAATTTAATTTCCATTTTTATTGTTTTTCTCCCCCACACCTAATCATTGTTGGCAAAATCAACCAACAACAAAAAAATTGTTAAACGTTATTTTTTCTTCTTCATTTTAATTTTTTTTTATTTATAGATAATTTTTTTTCCTTTCATTTGTTTACATTTAAAATTCTTTTCAATTTTTATCGACAGAACAAATCTAGGTCTTTCTAACAAAAATATAAAAATTTACAATGCAAAAAAATTGTATGAGGAGAACAAAATTTATTCAAAGTTAATTATTTTAATTATTTGTGAGGATTCGTTGGAATTGATTATTTTTTTTTTTTTTAAACTTTATTTGAATTATTTTTAATTATGTTTTTTTTTATGATAGAGAAATTTATATGTATGAAAATTGTTTTAAATTTCCCAAAACACAAGAAACAGGTTTTTTTTTTTGAAACATAAAGGAAACTAATTGGAAAATTCACCACTAAGATTTTTTCGTTTTTCTTTTATTTTACTTTCAAAAGGAGAGACAAGACACACATCCGTTCTAATTGAAAAATAATCGTAAACTGATAATTGTTTAAAAACAAAAAAAAAAACGATCATCTTTTCTTCTCCACCTTTTCATGTTTTTTCCAATTTTTTTTCTTTTTTCTTACAAAAGAAGTTCGGTTCGGATCGAATTTTCCTTCTGATGTTTTATTTTTCTTGTACGTACGATCGTTTTAATTTTTGGAATTTCGGTTTGTTTATTTTAAAGAATACCTTACTTGCCTTTGTTAAAATTAAAGATATGTAAAAACATTTGTGTAATGAGTTTACTTTTAATATCATCTTCTCTCTCTCTCTCTCTCTCTTTCTCTTTCTAATACTTATTGAGTCATATTGATTGTTTGATAAGTGAAAATTCTAACGCCCTTATTGAAAAACAAAAAAAAGTTTAAGGTAAAATATTTCCTGTTGAGGTTGTTTGTGTTTCTGAAATTTATTTAGAATTTTTCTTTTATTTTGATTTAAGTTTTTTGTAGAAACATTTTCCGAAGAAATCCGTTTAAAGTTTTTTACACTCAAACGGTGACCGGTGACTGATAATTGTTCTTTATTTTCTTTTAACTTTATATTATTTTTTATTCACTTTTCATTTTGAGAAATTGAAATTTTTTCTCATTTTGCTATTTTTAAATTAATTTTTTTGATTCTCAAACCATCGATGGAGATTTTCACGTAAGCTTTCAATGAAACCACAACAATAATTTTATTAAATTAATTAAAACTTTTCAACCAAAAATCTTTAATAATTTATTTCATTTTTCATAACGTTGTACTTTTTTTTTAAATTTTAATTGAAAGTTTTTGCGTCAAGTTCTTTTTTCGTGCGTACAAAATTAAAGATTTATTCTAAACTGATTCTTATCTTCAATTGTGAGAAAAGAGAAAAAAAAAAGTTGTAAATAGATAAAATAATTAAAGTAAAAATGTTAAATAATATAAACAGAGATTAATGATTTTATAGTTTATAAAAAGAGAAATAAAGAGAGAGAAAGAGAGAGAGAAAGATAGAGAAAAATAACGAGAGTGAAAAAATAACAATTTACAAATAAAAGTCAATAATTTTTGATGATAATCAACTAAAAATTCTAATTAAAAAAACTTAATGTAATTTTATTTTTATTTTGCCTCGAATTTGATTGATTTTTTATTTTTGTTGTTGTTGTTTTATTTTGTATGTTTTTTGTTGTTTTGTATACTTTTTGGCAATTATCCAAACAAAATTATTTATATTAAAATATTAGGATCTTGTTATAAAAATTGAAAAATTAACAAGAAAAACTGACTGACAATGAAAAATCAAACAATAATATTTTTATAATTTTTTTTTTCTGAAACTGGAAACAAAACAAAAAAAAAACACCAACAAGATATTCTTAAATTTATCATGATGACGTGCGTGTCTTTCTTTTGAACTGTTATAAAAAAAAACAACAAAATTATTTAATTTGTAAAGGAAATTACGGAAAATTTATTTGACGAAAAAAGAAAAATGTGTTCAGGTAAAATCTATCTCGGTGTTTATTCTATCATTTCCTAATTTTCTTTGATAAATTAACACAGTAGACCTAAAATGTAATTGATGTTTAACACTATACAGATAAGGCAATGATGAAGATCAAAACATTTGTCGAAATTTCGTTATTAAATTAAATTGATATTTCCCATAATTTATTTATAGACTTAATTCGTATTTAAACAATGATAACGATAATATGTCAAAACTCTACACATAAATCAATAAAAGCTTACGTTTTTTATCTGTACATATCTGAAACACGATGGTCATAAGTACCAATGTATTGTGACCTTGTTTCTACAATCCAATATAACTTCATTAATACTGAAAAAAAAAAGAATCTCTTCAGATTATAAATTGCTTATCAATCATGTGTGAAATATAAAAATTAGACTTAATTTATTGTTGCTCTGTTTTTTGTTTATTACTAAAAAAATATAAATTAAATAATAATATTTTTCTTCTTTATTTTGTAGATTGGTGCTGATGGTGCTAATTCAATTGTAAGACAACAAATGGGTGTCAATAATTTAGCGGTTTCATATAATCAAATGGGTGTTGTTGCAACTGTTGAACTTACTGATGTAAATTATAAAACAATTTATTGATATTTTAACACAATTTTTATAATCAAATTAAATGTAATATTTTTTTTTTTCGTTTATAGGCAGAGGATAACTCAGTTGCTTGGCAACGATTTTTACCAACTGGTCCAGTTGCACTGTTACCATTAACTAACACATTAAGTTCATTAGTTTGGAGTACAACACCACAACATGCAAAAGAATTAATTCAAATGTCGGGTGAGAATTTTGTTGATGCCTTAAATAGTGCATTTGTAGGTTTTTCTTTTAATTTATACTCTGGCTGATTATTTAAATTATTTAAATTTTTAGTGTAAGGATTATCCAAAAAGTGAACTAACACAAACTGCAATGAAAGTATTTGACACTATTCTTGGGAATTCTCAAAATCATTGTCAATATCCACCGTTAGTACGAGAAGTTAAAGATAAATCACGTGCAGGATTTCCCTTAGGTTTTGGTCATTCATCATCTTATGTAACTCATGGTGTTGCTTTGATTGGGTAAATTATATTTATTTTGTTTAAGAAAATTGCCTGACTTGATTTTGTCCGGTTTCTCGTTGAGATTTTTATTATTTTTTCATATTTATTTTTCATATGTAAAATTAGAGATGCCGCACATAGAGTACATCCCTTAGCAGGTCAAGGTGTTAATCTGGGATTCGGTGATGTTAAATGTTTAACAGAAGTACTTGGTGATGGAGTTTATAGCGGCTTAAAATTAGGGGATTTAACAAATTTATTAAAATATGAACAATCACGCCTTCAAAGTAATGTGCCAATAATGTTAGGTATTCATGGATTACAACAAATTTACGGTACAACATTTTCACCACTTGTTATGATGAGAAGTTTAGGATTACGGTTGACTGATTCAGTTCCATCATTAAAGGTATAAATGTTTTAAATTAACGCAATTAAAAAATAATATAATCGCTGTTTTTTTTCTCATTCTAGAAACTTTTTATGAAAAAAGCAATGGCATAAAATATATTGTAAATGGTTATTAATTAATAAATTTTGATTAGAATATAATATTCTTGTTTTTATTATTTTACTGTTGTCGGCAAACTGATAATGATAATTTTATTTTCAACTCAAAAAATAAGAATTTAAGCCAAATTTATTCGTATGTTGTAATATCATGTGAAAACCCACGGGTCGATAACGATTATTCAATACAAGTCTGGAAGAAGATTTAGTAAATTAAATTTTACGAATAATTAAAATTGTTGATTTTATTATTTGTTTTTTTTTTTATTTTAAATTTTACCGTTTTCATTCAAAATATTTTCGGTATAAAGTAAAACATTTGACACAGAGTGTTAATTTATTACGACTTCGGTTATTTTCGTTTTCGGTCGTGAATATTCGTTCTTCGAACAAAAATATACTGTTTTTCAGAATAAACTTCAAAGAAAATAAGAAATAGTTAGTTTGTAATGTCGGCTGCATTATTTTGTCTTTGTTATTATTTCTTGAATTAGTCTGTGAATATTAAATGAAAATAATATAAAAACAAATAAATATATTCTAATTAATACATTTAATTGTAATTTAGTTTTGATTAGTGAATTTTTAGTGAAGTTTTAAATGAATTATTGTTTAATAAGTTACTCATGAGTGTATTTAGTTAAAAAGAAGAAAAAAATCTTATAAATGAATTAAGTTTTTCTTTTTTGTTATCCTTCATTCGTTCTTCTAAAATAAACGAGTTTCATCAAATAAGTGTAGTTATGTTAGAATATAATTAAATAAATACAGTTACAGTTGAATGTAAGTACATATTTTAATACAATTTATTCATTGAAAAATTTCTAGTCACTTATTTGGTTTAGACACAAAAAAAAAAAATGATTAATTAAAAAAATATTTTTGTCACCTTTCGCAAACCACACAATTTAGATTTTTTTTTTGTGTTGTTTCTACTTTTATTATTTTCAATGAAACATAAAGAATAAGTAAAAATTATAGGTAGAATAGAAAAATGTTATGAAATATAATTAAAAAGGTAAAAATTCCAAAAGTTACTTTCAATAAAATGATGACGTATTTTTCTTGTAAATTTTTGTATTATTCAATTCTCTAGTCTCTGTGTCACTTTTCGGTGGATAATGTTTAAATTTTATCCAATCCATTTAATATTTTTCACATCTTTTCTATTTAATTTAAAAAAATAAAAATAAAAAATAACAACAAAAACATTTATCTTAAATCTTATTAGGTAATTTTTTTTTCTTTATTAAACTTGAATTTGAATTTTTTTGAATTTTTATTCATGTAATCAAAAAACCAAACACAAAAAAAAAACAAACAAACAAACAAACAAAAATCATATCATAACAACAAAACATAACAACGCGAATAACAAAAAAAAAAAAGTATTGTTGTTGTTGTTGTTGTTTGTTGTTGTTCTCATGAAAAAAAAAAATACATACACTAAAAAAATGAATGTTTATTTTTTCATGGTTGCTCAACTGTAAAATATTGTGATCATTATTTTCATAATAATCATAATAAAAGAATACATAAATTTAATGCAATTTTTTTTTGTTTTTGTTTTTTAATTTGCACCAAAAAAAAAAAACACAAAAACGAAACAAAACAAAATACACAAAAAAAAATAAAACAAACAAATGAATTGAATAAATTAGAATCTTGTTACGATTTATTTTGAAAGAAAAAAACGAAAAATATTTATTAATTTCATAATTTTTGCATGAGTACAAAAAAATATGAATTAAGTAACTTTTACTAACTTTTCCCACTCAACTTTTATGCAGAGAAAATTAAGGAAAATGTTTTTTTTTTTTTTCAAATAAGAATAAAAATTTATTTTTCATTTCTTCAATCCAATTAGCTTGTTTGTTTTTCGTCTTTTTTTTTTTTTTTTTGTTGTGTCCTTCAACTTCATAATCCGAATGGCCATTTTTTTTTCTATGCTTTTTTGTTTATTCTTTTGTTGTTGTTTTTTTTTTGTTTTAATTGTTATAATGATTTTTTGTTATGTTTTTTTTTCTACAAAAAACAAAAAAAATTATTTTATCAAAATTCACAAAAAAAATAATATTCAACATTTCCTGTGATAAATTAAAACCAAAATTATTAACACTTGAAATAAGAAGATGATAAAGTGGTCACATTAAATAGGTTAAAGAGCGAGAGAGAGAGAGTAAAGGGGTGAAAGAGATGTCAGTGAAATAGGGATATAGAATGAAAGAAATTTCAAATAGTGAGAATGAAAGAGAAAACAGGACTTTCAATTTTAATAACTACCTACATGGTTATATTTTGTTCACAAGTCCACAAACGTTGAATTGGAATTCACCTTGAGTAACACGCACGCATGTCAACAACCCTGAAAATATAACTAACTGTACTCTAATTTTACTTGGTTGCTTTTTTCTTTCTTGATTTAAAACAAAATTTTCTTCACGCGTTAAAAAAAAATGAACACAGAAAAAAATTAACTACGGTAATGGGGTCTGGATTAGTCACCTTCATTTTGCCTTAATTTATTTGGCTTAGAAAAAAGAGTTAGAAAGAAAAAAAATTGGTGTTAGGAAAATTAAGAGAAGAAAAAGAACAAAGAGAACTGCTGTCCCATTCAGAAAGAAGAAAAAAAAAAACTTTCGAATAAGGAATGATTCATATTTTATGATTCTTTTATTTTTTCCTCTCTGTATCAAAACCCCAGAATCTTTTTTAAACTTTTGTGTTTTTTGTTTTTTTTATATTAAAATTTATGACAATTCTTTTCGTTTTATTTTTCAAAAATCGAATATGCGAATTTATAACCCGAAAAAAAGAGAACCTTTTTCTTATAAGAAACAAAACAAAAAAAATCTTATAAAAATAAATCACATCTCATAAGTATTTTGATTCGTTCTTATTTCTGAATCCTCCAACGTCCACCAACCTCCAAATCTCCTAACGTCCAACCTTAATAAAAATCTGAAAGAAAATTTACGTTAATCAAATCAATCATTTTTTTTTTTTTTTGATTCTTTGAAAACGTTTTTTTCCAACCTGCCTGCCTGACTTTGACTTGGTAGTGATTAGTCATGCACACACGATGATCACTTCTTTTCCATTGCTTTACCTTCCTCATACGTTGGTAAGGGGGGGTTGGTTTAAAATGAAGTCATTTTTATAAAATTGACCAGAGAATTATGACGGCCTCCTTCCCCTCAATCCTCCTCTCTATAAATATCACGTTGTAATACTCTTAAGTTAAATTGTTAAATTACAACATGATGATTATAATCAAAGAGAAAAAGAATATAAGGAGGACAAATAATAGAGTGAGCGAGAGACATAATTAATTTAACTCTTGACGAAAGTGAAGACAAAATTTGTATACAAAAACCTGTTTTTGGTGTTTATTTAAAACAATCCCGTTGCATTGTGATTTGTGAATTTCAATAGGAAACAGCTGAGCAGTACGGCTGCAATTGTTATAAAAACAGGTCTTAACTGTCTAATCGGACCATCAATTTTGTGATTTAAGTTAGAAATCAATAAAACTTAAAGTGAGATACATAAATAACTATGCTTTCTTTTATATGAGGTGGTCAATTTAAACAGGCTAGCTTAGTTTTTACTGTAAATGTGTACTTGCATTCTCGCCCTATATTATTTTCTCTATGACTGAAATACTAATGGTCGTACGTATTCACAAGCGGATTTGTTAAGTTTTTATGTATTTTTCTGTCTCTTTCACTCTATCTTAGTCAGTCAAACTCAAAAGTTGTTTTTGTTGTTTGTTTGTTGTTGTTTTTTGTATTTGTGAAAATATAGTAACAACCGACATAAGTCTTTCTTGAATACCTACAATAAAATACAAGTTCTTAAATTAACCTAAATTTAAGAATTGATTGAAGTTTTTTCTTTTCTTTCATTTTTTTTTTTGTTAATTTTTTTTTTCTGCTACGGAAATATCAGATTCTTATCAAAATTGATGTGTTTTTTATACTTATTATTTCACCTAATTTATTTTTTTTTTTCTGGGTGCAGATAAAAATTGTTGATCAGAAAATTTGATAACAAATTTTTGGGGTAGTCATATCAATTATCATTCTTTCTCCAATCCCCCCTCCGTCAGCACCCCGTAACTCATCAAATACATTTATTTTTCTATTTTGATATAAATTTTTAAGAAATTGTTTTTTTTTCTCTCTTTCTGTCTTAGTTGTTTTTCTCTCTTTCTCTCTATAAAGACATTTTTTGTTGATTTTGTTTTTGTTTTTATTTTAAAAAAAATGTGAAGAGAGCAAAAGGAGAATGAAAAAAAAAGAAATTTTCTTCTTAAAATATATAATTTTACATTTTTATAAAAAGAAAATAGAGAGAATTGAGAAAATTGTGAAGAAAGAATAAAAAATAAGAATTGAAAGAAAAAGATAAAACAAAAGAATAGAATATTAGAATAGAGATTTATTTCTTACCAACTTTTAAATGCATTTGAAAGAATTTGAGTTGAGAATAAAAGAAAAAGAAAACTTTTGTCTCTTTATTTTTTTACATATTTTTTTTTTTTTACATCATCAATAAAATAAGTTCTTCTCGTTTCTTCTTTTTCTAAATTCCAAAAATTTACATGTTCTCGTTATATTTATACATACAAGAATACATCCACACACACACATATACACATGTAAACATGCACTTACATACATCGTGCACACTTACACGCTTAAACTGATTTTTTGTTTTTTGGTTTTCAATAAAGAACGAATACTTACGTCATAAGACGCGCGATGCAGAAGAATCAATTAAACTTTCTGTGATTGTTTGACCTTTTTATTTATCTTTTTTTTTGTAACGATTTAATAAATTTTCCTGTATTTGTGTGGTTGCCTGTTTGTATTCCTATACATGCAGTTTCATATGTGTGTGTGTGTATAACATTGAATATGAATTTACAAAGCAAATTTTTACTTAAATTCTTTTGAATAAAAATGAATTCTGTAAGTATAAACAAGTTAAGAGATACTTTGCGTGTTTTTGTAAAGTAACCTAAATTTCTTCAAATTGCTTTAATACACAAAAATACACAATAGAAAAAGGATAAAAAGAAATGGAAAATAGAAAATAGAAAGAGGGGTGAGTGGTGGACTTTTAAAAAACAAAGTTATTTACATAATAGGTACCTACTTTACTTATCTACTTTAACCCAATTTAAAGCCACTTACTTATTTGTACTTAATATTTGATACGTCTTATTAATTTACCTACTTACTTACTTACTTAGTTATGTGGCCAGTGATCGGCAGTGATTATAATTTGTTTAAGAAAAAAAAATCATTAAAAAAATAACAAATGAGAGACTTTTTTTTATTAATAATTAAAATGATTTTTTTCCTAATTTGGTTTTTTTTTGTTAAATTTTCTCCGAAACTAAAAGTAAAAAAAACTAAAGAAATAAAGAAACAGATTAATTGATTATAAGAAAAGTTTCCTATAATTTATTACTCGTATAAAACAGTAACTACTTATTACGTTAAGAAATTAAATAATTGAGATAAGAAATCAACTCTCTTTACCCCCCTAACCGACAATCATATGTCCAACAATTTTTATTGTGTTTTTTTTTACATTGATTTTGTAGCATGATTTTTTTTCTCTTTATTTTTGAATGTATAGGTAAACATTTTCTAAGAATCGATAATCCAAATTTTAAAAATTCTTCTGTCAATTCGAAAGATTTATTTATTATTCGGAATAAGGAGAAAGTAACTGATTTATCCAATCCCGAAAAATTTAGGAAGTAATATTGGTAGTACCTACACTTTGTGCAATCTGTACTTTGTGTAAATGTTGTGATTGATTTTTAAGTATCCTATAGAATTTTTGTTTTTGTATTTTAATCTTTAATACAAATTAAATTTTAAAAACTAAAATAATTCCTGTTGAAGATTTAGTATTTTTTTTTGGGTTTATACTGAGTTCATTCATCTCGTGTTTATTCCCATTCTTTAATCGCACACCTAAATATACAGCCACGAATTCTTAAAATTACAAATTAAAAATTAATTTTGGAACATAAATCTCAATTAAATTTCCTATAATTAATTAATTTCCGTTAAATGAAAATTTAATTTTAATTTTAAATTAAGAAAAAAAAAATTCAAACAAAGAAAAAAAATGCTTAACAAATTTTTCTGATTTAATGAAAATTCTGATGTTGATGATGATGATTATCGTAATTATGTTATTGGGGATGATCTTTGTGTTCCAATTCTGATAAACTTTTTTTCTCGTTATTTCTCTGTGAACACAAAAATGAAATTATAATTTGTGTCACGTGACTCTCGGATAGCATAATGATGACGATCACCTTAAGTATTTTCTTTTATTTCTAAAAATAATAATTGTGTAAGAAATAAAAATATTTTAACCTCGACATACAAATTTAAAAATGTAAAAACTGGTTTTAAAATTATGGTTCTGGTTCTTCTATTTTGTAGCCCAAAAAAAATGCAAAATTCTTAATGCAAAAAATAAAGGAAGCAGCTTTAACGGGTAAAAAACTTTAACTGAATGTATGGAGTGTGTTTGGTGAAAAAAGTGATTGAATAAAAAAAACCAAAAACAAATAAGAAAAGAAAAAATATTAAAACTGGAACAAATTTCTCGCTTGAATTCATTTTGGATTTTTTTTCTATCTCTTTTGATCACATAACAATATTTTTGCAATTCTGTTCTGTTCTTTTTGCAACTTGTAATAACAAACAACAATTGAAGTTATTTATACATAAAATATATTTTTATTCATACAGTTTAAAATTGTTTTATTGAATTCTGTCCAAATTGTACCATCATCATTTAAAATTAGATCGTCAACTAAATGTATACAAGTACATTTGTGTAATTATATTCCAAGTGACGCTCAATCAGTTTCATCTTCTTTATTTATATTACATAAATTATCATTGGACCTCATCGTTCAAAATTAGATTTTATTCAATCAGAAATGTGATACGGGTTTCTTTTAATTGTCTCATCAGATCAAATGTTTTTAATGGTCAGATTAGACAAGTTTTACAATACTTATTAAGTAAGTTTGTTTTTTTTAAGATGTTTTTTATGTGTTATTTTATAAGAAAGTATTGCGTGACTGGACTTTTGAAAAAAAAAAAACCGAATGGATTGGAAAAAAAAATCAACAATGAAAAAATAAAACAAAAAATAAAAAGTAACAATCACAATTTCTACATATTTTTTTAATAACGTACAATTGACGTAATAACGTAACAGTATATTTTACTTACTTAATTAGATATTAGTTACTTTTCTTCTTGCTTTCTTTCTTTCTTTCTTTCTTTTTTTTTTATTCAATTTGTATTTTTTTTTTGTTTGTTTGTTTTTATTTTTTTTTTGCCATTTCAAAAGAAATTTTTTGATTGAAGTTTTTGCAACATGTTTATTTCTTTATTTAGTCTCTTCTTTTTTTTTTATATAAATACTTAGTGATGTATTTATCCTTCTATGCGTACGGGACGTGGAGAGAGATAGAGAGGGAAAGCGCTAAGAAAGATATAATAAAATATAAAAACAGATGTTTATTCACTGATTTCATTTCAATTGGACTTTAATTGTTTTGTTTTTAATCTAAAATTACATGAAAATAAGAGTAATTAAAACTTCTCATATTGTGTCTGATTAGTCATTCTACTCAGTCCAACGGAAATAAATAGTTTTTTTTTCTTAATAATTTAAATTTATATCAAAATGTGTGTGTGCGTTTTTTTTTTTTAAATTAAATTATCTTTTTCTTCAAACATAAAAAGTGCCTACCTCTACTTATTTATTTACTTACTGTTTTAAGAGGGCAGTTTTTATTGTATTTTTAAGAATGATAAAAAACTTTGTTCCTTTTGTTGTACGGATCTGTGTATGTATTTGTGGGTGGGTGGTCTAGTGATGTAATATGAAGTAATGGGGGGGTCTTAAATAAAATAAAATATACAATTTCATTTAAAAATTCAAACATTTCATTCCCTGTTTTTGTTTCTTTCTACTTAATTTTAATTTTTTTTCTTTCTGATAAAATTATCAACTGAATACTTTTCCAGAATTCATAAATTTCAAATTGAATATTTATGGATAAAATTATAAAACATTTTGTTTTATTTATTTCTTCTTCTTTCTTTTCTCTCTCTCTCTCTCTCTCACTCTGCATTTATCTCGATTTTATTTCAGTCCTTAGTTTGATCTTCTTTTGCTATATCCACTGATTACATATTACCGAAAAATTTCACTGGTTCCATTGATTTACATCTGTTACTTCCCACAATTGCACTTCATTGTTAAAACTCCTCATCAATAATGTATTATTATTTTCCCGAAAACGAAAGAATGAAAGAATTTATGACTGAGCAGAAAAATTAAAAGAAAATTTTCACTCTTGAATAAATTCTTCAATGTTCTTCCCACTTTTATTACCAAGGCAACCAAAAACACAAAACACAATTGCCTTACAAACATTGATTTCAATTTTGACCTTGATTTCACTCCCAAAAAAAAATTTCTATTTGAGTTTTCATGATTTGATTTTAAACGTGTTGTTATGGTTACCGTACCCCCAGCCCAATCTAAAATACTCACAGGAGTCATTTTTTTTTTGTTTTCTTTTTCGAAAAATATACGTTTTTTTTTATTTCTTCAGAATAACTTCTTTTTTTTTATGGAACTTATTTATTAGTATTCATTTTTCGTTTATTTTCTTCCAGTTCTTCAAGTCTGGATTCGTAATCTCCTGTTCTTTTTTTTAATCAATGTAAATTTTTGTATTTTTGACTGAATTTGACTCTGTTCTGATAAAAAAAAATAAATGTGTGTCAGAAAATCCTGATACAGATCCTGATACAGCAGAGTAAAGTAATCCATACGTACATGTACACATGTACACTGGAGAAGCCTTAAGGCTATATGATCACGTTCACATTGTAACAATTATTATAATGTTTGTTCTTTGTTGTCGTTGTTATTATTATTATTGCTTATAAAGTTACTTACTTATTGTATGAATTATTAACGTAATTATTTATTTATTCTGAATAATATTTATTTATTTATAAGATGAAATTTTATTAAATCGTATTTTCCTTTCAGCTGTTGCACACTTTTATTTGTACATAGAATTTCAGTAGGGTACCTATAGGTTAAGACTTTTATTTACTTTTATACGTCTTTATTACAATAAATTATATTTTTGGATGAAATAATTGTATCAATATTATTGTTATTGATACAATTATTTATTTACTTATTTATTTAATTCAAATAGAAGATGAAACTGTTGTCTGTTGAAGAACAACAATAGACAAATTGTTCTTTCAAACAAACTTAACTTAGGTATTCTTTTCGGTTTTCTTTTAGTTGACTTTTAATTTTATAGACCAAAAAAAAACACGATTAGAAGAACTCTTGTAATATTTATTTATTATTATTGCTTAATTTTTGTTTTAATGAATTACAAAAATTTATTAACTTCATTAATAATTTTGTTTTATTTATTTTTTCATTTTTCTTGAAAAGGTTGACAGTGAGAGAGAGAGACTGAGAAATTTTAAAAATTATATACTTATGTAGGAGTTTGGTACACGTAACAAACTAAAATTCCAATCCAAATATTTTTGTAAAATAAATTCAAAGATGAGAAAAGAGATTTTTTTTTACACAAAGTTATAACTTCCGTTGTTTTATTTTGGTGTAAGTTCACTCATAAGTTACATCCCCTAAAAAAGGGATAATGTGAATTAATTGTTTTAGATGAGAAATGTTTTACAGGATATTTAAACAAAACCATCAGACTGTTACGCTAACACAGTAGCAGTAAAGAAGCATCCGCCCGTATACTGTACTGGGATGGTCCTATATTATAATTGTCCCGCTTTTCAGTATGAATTCTTAATAGTGAAAAAATTTTGAAAATAAATAAAATCTTTGGAATGTGAATGTTATTTTTTTTTTATTCTACAAAAAAAAATATATTACACGGATCGAATAACAAAAAAAAAATGGAAAAATGTTTTTCTTCTTTTGTTGTTGTTGATAAATGAATGAACACGAAAGAACAAGTGAAAAAGATATGCGATAGGAATCTACCAAAAAAAAAACACAACACATACACATACATACATACATGTATGCAAACAAACAAACTAATCTTCACCCTCATCCCTTTGAATAATAATAAAAAAACAATACAAATTCAAAAAAACTCTACACAAAATATACAAACACAAAATGTTCTTCCATTTTTTCTTTTTTTTTCCTTTTTGGCCAACACACCTTTGTTATTTTTGTGTTTTGTTTTTTATTTTATTTTCATTTTGGGGTACTTTTTTCTTCTCCCCCTTTTTCCTTTTAATTCTTCTTCTTTTTTAATCGTCAGTGTTGAATTGGGTTAGTAGGTTGGTTTGACATTTGATGATTAGTTTCGGAAATATGAATATGTTGCGTGGATATGAAGGTGAAAGAAAAAAAAACAAAACAGAAACAAGTAAGTGGAACACATACAAAGCTTTTTGCATAGGTACTTATTTGGTTAACCTCATAAAATTTGTTATAAAATTTAATCAAATAAATTAATAAAGAAAAGAAAAAAGGAAGTTTAATTTAGTAGGTTTGTTATTTAGGTGTAGAGGGGTGTGGGAGGTTGTTTGTAGCGGAGGTCCTACCTATTTGGTTAGACATTCAATTACGTTGGGTGGTTTTTTAGACGACTACTGGGAGTTTCAACAATAAATTAACTTTTTTTCTTTCCTCACCGCATTTACATTATTTATATATATTTTTTTTTGAGGTTAGTTTTCTTTTACTTCTTCTTCTTCTTGTTAAAATTAAGAATTAAATTTTCATAATTTTAAATAAATTAAAGTACAAAAAAAAAAAACAGGAAAAAGTACCAAAGGAGCGAAACAAGAAAAAAGGTTGAAATTGAAACTAGCAAAAAATTCTACACTACAGGCGTCAGACGAGAGTGAGAGGATGTAGTATTGGACTTGGTCGATAGGAAAAGAAAAATAAATTTTATTTCAAATTAGTAAATAATTCATTGGGGTAAAATAATTTCATCGGGTAGTTGTGGAGTTGGGCAGATCTGTTTAATGTGCACACTTTGTGTAATTTGTTGTGTAATCATTGAGGTGTTAATTTCAGGGTCTTTTTATATACGAAAATAATGATCATCATTTAAATTAAATATTCATTTTTAAAAGAAAACAGAAATTTAAAAATCTATAAATCGTAATCAATAATTGGACCGCGTGTCTCAGACAATGACCACACACGAATCTTTTACAAGTCACATGATTTGGATATTGGAACAAATTTTGTAAGGTTCTGATATTCATATCTTTCTAGTAAGTAGTATGAAATAGTTAACCAGAGGTGGGTTTACACTGTATTGTCTATTCAGAGACATAAAATTTGAAAGTAACACCAAAATTTGTAATTATGATTTTTTTTTGTATAATTTTTTATTTTATTTTCTTATCAGAATTTTGTTTTCTTTTTTCATTTTTTTTTTTCCATTTAAATTAACTTTATAAGGAAGGTCATAAATGTCAATTATTTCTCATGATAAAAACTTAAAAAAAAAATATAAAAATATCTGTTAGGAGGAACGTCGTTTATAAATTGTAAACTTCATTTATTTATTTAATTCGAATTTATTTATTTATTCTTTCTTTTCTGTTTTTCTGTTGTTTTTTTTTCGTTGTTGTTGCTTTTTTAACACTTTTTTGTTGTTGTTGGTCTAACGGATTTCCCATATTTCGTAATTATTTGTAGTTGTAATTTCTGTTCATGTGTGTGTGTGTGTGTAATTCACAGTTAAATAGTTTGAATAAATGTTATACATTTTGGGTCCCCATACTTATGTTATAAATATTATGTTTTCTTTGGTTTGTAAAAAAATTTCACTTTAAATTTTATTGACGTCACACATTTACTATTTTATGTTTTTTTTCTTACTTTGTAAGTTGGTAAAGTTTACTTAAGTAGTATTTTTTTCTTATTGTTTCTTAAATTGAATTTCACAACACTTGCTAAATTTAAATTTACTTAAATATTTTCGATTCCCCTTTAAAATGTCAGTGTTAATATATGCCATAAACAGTTCCAAATGTTACCTTCTCCAAAAAAAAAATCATTACAACTTCACTGCTTTGCACAGTTGCAAAACATTTACAAAGATTTTGAATAAGTTCTTCCAGGATCGTACTTAGTGCGTTGCTAAATACATTTAAAAATTTTGAAGTATCTTTTGATGGCTTTTAATCTCTAAAAGTTCATAAGTATCAAGTACAATTGTAACACGAAATAAAAACTAATAAGAACTTTTGGAGGAAAATGTTAGTAAGTTCATACTACGCTTATTTGTAGTAGTACTACAGTATTACAGTTAAGTTGTGTATTTTCTTAATTAAACATCATTTAAAAGTATTTGTGAAATCTCTTTGATTATTCAATTGTTTTCTTTTTTCACTTAAAATAGAAAAACTGTAATTAAAACATTGTGGAAAAAGTAGGTATTAGGACGTTGAGCTAAATTTACGTGTAGGAAAATTGTGAAATAAATAACCTTCACTGATTGCTTAAATTTACACAGATTTTATAAAGATTACACAATAGATAACATTTATGACATCCTCCCGTATTATAATACAGAAATTTAGGTTACCACCCCCCGCCAACATTGATTAAAAGCGTTTCAACGGATCCATTTACTCTTCACAGATGTTCTTCTATTTCTATTCCTCTAAAAAAAAAAATGTTTTTTTCAGTGAAGCGTTTTTTTTTCTTTCGGATTCAGAATAAAAACGAATTGAAATTGAAACGATTTTTGTTTTTTATTTTTTCTTTCTCAGAAAGTACAAAAATTTAAAAGAATCAGAAAAATAACGTATGTACCGACTGCAGCAATATGATGATGAAATCTTTCTTATCTTCAATCTTATTTTTTTGTTTTATGAAAATGAAGTACTTTACGCCAAAGAATGTCAAATTTTTTTGTTTCTCATAACCAACATTATTATTTGTTTATTTTGTTTTGTTTCGTTTCATTTTCTTGTTATTTTTTTTTTGTTTTTTGTTTTTTTGTTAGAATAAATAACAAAAAATAAAATTAAGTAGAAAAACTTGAATTGTTTTTTTTTTGTTTTGCGTTTTTTTTTAAATTGGACAAAAAAAAAGAGTTAAGAGAAAAAAAAAATCGATAACAACAAAAGATGATTTAATCTTTTCTTCTTAGTAAACTTTTCTCAATCATCAAATATATTTAGACAAAATCATAAATGTCTTTTCTTGTCTTTAGTTTTGTCTATTTTATCGAATCTACTAAAGATTCTTCAATATTCAAGACATGAAGACACAATAAAAGACAAGCCAGATGTTAAAAGCAAAAACAAAAAATAAATATGTTTTTGTTGTTAAACATTTATTTAGTTTTTGTTAAGTAAAAGAGTGAGAGAGAATGAGGTGAAAGGAAGAAAAATGAGGATGAGTAAATTGCTTACTTCATTTTTCTTTTAGAAAGAAAGAAGGATGAGTTGATGTTTTTTTTTATTTATTATTTATGTTGGAATTTTACATTTTAAAATTTTTCTCTTAAATATTAAAAAAACAAAATAAAAGAGAGAGAGCACTATGTTTTTTGTAGGAGGGAGGTGGTAGCAAAATAATAATTTAAGTTAATCTAACATGAAAGTTGTTGTAAAACTTTTTTTTTTCAATTCTATCAATGAGAATCGATACTCAAATTCTTTTATTTTGTTGAAATATTTTAACAAACATTTGCCCTTTCCTATTTTTCTTTCTTTCTTTTTCTCCTTCTTCTTCTTCTTCTTCATTTTGTTTGTCTTCATTTGACATCACTAATTGATCTAATAAAATGTGTTTAAAGAAAAATTAGCTTTTATTTTATTATTAACTGTTGTTGCTGTTGTTGTTATTTGGGCAGTGTCATCATTTAATAAAATAACATAAAAAAATTAAAAGAGTTGAGAACTGTTAAGCAATTTTCTCTTCTAATTAAATATATGTTGTGACATTGTGACGTCATCTTTCATGTTTTTTTTAAGAGTTCAAATGTCCTTAGTGAATTAAGAAACAGCATCGAAAACATCAGAATATCAAATTAATGGCAATCAATAATTCTAAGAGGAATTAGGAATATTTTTGCAAATAGCATGCGCAAGTTGCAATGAACACAAACGGTAATCGTATCACGTCTCTGTATTGGCAGTCACTAACTCCTTGCATTGGTCTTAGTTTTGTTTTCTTATAATTAATTTAGGAGCTTTGAACTCGATAAAAAATGAGGTTAAAATTTGATCAAAATTTATGTTTTTTTTTTTTATTTGCGTTGATGTTCCAAATTATATCGAATTGTTGACATATTTTTTTCGTATCGCACTTGGTAAGTTAAAATGCGATAATTCCTTTTGATTATAAAATTCAAATAAAAAAAAATTAAATAAAATAAAAAATACAAAAAAAAAAAAATGCTGATAAAATTTTTATCAATTAAAATAATTAAATTGCATCAATAAGCAAATAGTGCGATTGAGAAATATAATTTATAATTAAAGATAAACAAAGTATGTCTGTCTTTGTATGCATATTTATGAAGTTCATAATTTTTATATTATTGTCTGGTGTCTAATATTCTTGGTGAATAGGATTAAAAATGTGCAGGGGAAATAATATTGATTTGATTTATTTGGAATGTACCTTAAATCCAATGATTGATGGAAAATTTTAGTCGAATATTAAGAGCGATTTCGAAGAAGTTTCTTTATATTAAAAGATCTCAAAACTAATTAAAATTTATTTCTCCTAAAATTGATATCGAATCGAAATTTTGTTGATTTTCGATAAACAAATTTTTCCTTTTATTGTATCCAAAGTACGTCTGCACTATTGAATCTTTGAAGATTAATTTTTTTTCCTAAAAATTCAATGGTGCTCACCACCGCACATTTTCCCACTTCAAATATTTTTTTTGACGTCTATGGAATTTCTTATAAATAAAATTATTATTATAATTTTTTTTTTAGCTTTATTTGTTGTTGTTTTTGTTTAGTTTTAACACTTTTTTTTTAACATTGCGTGACTCAATTTTTTATTATGATAATAATGTCTAATGAAACACACATGTATATACACACAGAATTACACATGTACACACACACACACACACACACACACTTGAACATATGCGCAGTGTGTGATTGTGAAAAAAAACTATCATTATTTTTAAATTGTATTTGTTAAAGTTTGTTTCTTTTTTTTATATATGCAAAGTTCAATACACGCGCTTATCATAAGAATTAATAATTATTATAAAAGTAAATCAATGGATAGAGAGAAAGAGAGAGAGAGAGAGAGAGAGTGAGAAATTTGTTTATGCATAGAAGAAAATATGCGCGATTTGCCAACAGGTTGATTGCTCCTATAATTTTTTTATATACAATAATAAAGAGTAGACTGTAGTTTATCTTCATTCAGCCCCCGTTCCCCTCTCCTATACTCTTCCTTCCTGGCACTAACTTTATTTTTTATTAAAAGTCACAATAATAATCCAAAAATTTACAAGTGCGTGTGCTGTTGTTTGTGCGTGTGCGTGTGTGTGTGTGTGTGTGCGTTTGTCTGTCTCTTTTCCTGTATATTCACATTTATTTATGTTTCGTTTGTTTCTTCTTCTTCTTCTTTGTCTTCGTCTTCTTTTTTTTTTTTTTTCTTTTTCGTTAGATTAATCATACTCAACACTCAACTCCTCAATCCAACAATAACAACAATACAGAAGAAAAAAAAAACATAAGAAAGAAAGAAGTCTCTTTCACGAGAAGTCATTTTGCAACGGTATTAAAAAAAAAACACAACTTTTAAAATGTCTTGTCTTTTATGTTGGTTAATTTAAAGAAAAAAAAAACAACGAAGAAGACGAAATGAAGGAAGAAGAAAAATACGAAAGATATTTTGATGATGATAAATTTTTTTGTTTTTATTTCTTATTTAATTTTTCCGTCAATTGTGTTGATTGCAATGATGATGATGACGATTATTATGATGATGATGGTGGTGCTGTTGAAGTGAGATGTAAGCTTTATTAATAAAAATGTATTTTTCAAAAAAAAAATAATTTTTTTTTTCAAAACAAAAAGTGACAAAAAAATATTTCTAAGCAAAAAAAAGAATAAAAAAAAATATTTTTCTTAGTCAATTTGTTGAGTGTACGAATAAAATGTGTGCATTGTACTGAGTATTTGTGTGTGTGTGTGTTTGTGTGTGTGCCCGTCCTACTTTTTATTTATTTGAATAGAAATTATTTTGTTTGTGAATTTAACCTCTGTGAAGAATTTTGTTCTCATGTAAGTACACATAAACAGATCATGCGTTTAATTATGTTCCAAAAATAATCATCACAAAAATATTTATTTTTTTTTATCAAAATTCTCTCTTTAATTTTGGTTTTTTGTTGTAGTACTCATTGTTTTTGTTTAATAAAAAAATAAAAAAGAAATTTTTGTACATTTTTTCTTCATTCAACAATTGATGTTTTTGACGCTGAATTAAATTCTGTAATTCAAATTTATATACAGTAAAATCTGTCTATTTCAACCCTGTATATTTGGACCATATTAAAATTGGTCAGAAAGGTAATTAGATTTTTAGGATACTAATGTTCATTAAATTGCTTAATCGACTCGTTGTCATAACTTTGTAACTCATATGTTCTGTTAGATTTTGACAGAATTAAACAATGAGCCATCATAATGAAATAAGATTAAAGGAGTTCTGTAATAATAAAGAAAGTTTTATGAAATAGAAGAGTGCAAATTAGAGAGAGAGAGAGAGAGAGAGAAGGAGACAATTGAGTTTGTTTTATTTATTAAATTATGAAAATAATGAAGTGAAGACAAAATTATGTTTCATTTTGAATTTTTTACGAAGAAAAATAAAATATAAAATTTATTCATTTAATAATAAGATTTATTTACTTTACTTTATTTTTGTTGGTTGTGTAATGATTCGTGTTTAAAAATCAATTTAATTTTAATGTTTGTGGAACATTTAGTTAATTCTAAAAAGCAATTTATGTAATAAAGAAAAACTGTTTTTTTTTTGTTTTTTTTATTCAATTAAATTTAATTAGGGAACAGCTGAGAGAAGATGACACATTAAGAAATGGATGACCGTTTTTTTTTTTCAACTAATAAAATATTTGCCAATGAATAAGTAAGTCTAATGACATTTTGATATTCTTTGGAATATTTTTAATCGCTTTCAGTGAAACACTTTTGGACGGAACTTGTTTCTTTATTAACAAATAAGCAACACAATGACAAATGTCATTTTGTATCGTAGATTTTCAATATATAAAATTAATTCCATAATCTATTGTGGTTTTCCTTTTATACATTTCTTTCTCTCTTTCTCTCTGTCTCTTTCACTCTTACTATTGTGTAAATTTTATCAATTTAATTTCCTACTTATTTTATTATAAAAAATGACTGTTGTTTTGTTTTTGTATTAAGTAAATGCAAAATTGTGTTGACGTTTGATGATGATTGTGATGATGATAAAATTTTCTGAATGATTTTTTTTAAAATAGTTAATGATGATGAATATAATATTTTATTTAGTATTTTATTTATTAAATTTATAGTCTTTAGTTAGTTTAGTATTTGTACAATATACACACACACACACAAAAATACAACAATTTTATTACTTAGTTAAATATTCCTATACTTTAGTTTTTCTATTACATCAATTCTGTTAGTAAAATTAGTGCCGTACGAAGGGGAATTGACAACGAACTCATTTTCATACAGAAAAAAAAAACACACACACAATTTTTGTTTTTTTTTGTTAGTTAGTTATGTAATATACAGAATTCTATTAAAATTTTTGGTTAAGTTAAATTATTTTTTGTAATTGTATTTTATCATCCTCTTACCCCACTCCTCGGCAACCCCTAATACGTTAATGAATAGAAAATAGATAACGTCTATAAAATTTACATACTTTTGCTTTATATACGTTTTTTTTTTTGTTAATTTTAACTTTACGTCACAGAAACAAAAAACAGTACATACGTTGTACATACATAACGACAGACATACTTACATATATTTACCTACTTTACTTAATTGAAATCAATAATTTTATTATGTTGTTGTTGTTGTTGTTGTTATAAAATGTAAATTTTACTGATTAAAATTATACTTAATAATAATCTTTTATAGTTTTTAAAATAAATAAAATTTAAATATGAAATAATGATGGGTTGGATGGTTAGATTGAAATAGAAAATGTGGAGGGAGATATGTATTTACTGTTAAGGGCCAAATTTTTGTTTTTATTTTTTATGAAATCGTTAGAAATGAACAAAATCAGAAATTTTATATCTCTCACTTGTTGAAATTTATCATAGAATCAGAAAGTCTCCTGTTTTGTATCTTTAGCGTGTTTCTGTTTTCTTTTTTAATGAACAAAAAAAAATGTCATGTAAAAAGGGTAATTAAAGAGTTCATTGGCATCATAACTAAAACCTACAACAACAGTACCGTAAACTATCCTAGAATTATGTGATTAAAAAATTTAACAGAAATTTCCAACTTTCTGTTTTTTTTTTTTTCAATATAAAATTAAAATGATTTCATGTAATAGCAACACAAAAAAAAACCCCTTTTCAATTCATATTTTTTTAACGGAATTTACAAATCGTAAGAGTGACGTAGAGAAAGAGGAGAGTTATATCAAGCATATCATTGAATTGTGTGTGTATGTAGAGTGGGCATAAAAGAGAAAGATACAACACTAGAGAAGTGCAACAAACAAACAAAAAAAGACGAAGAAGTTGTATTAGTTTATAATTTATAAATGTACTAATATTGACAGTTTGTGTATGTACGTACGTGTGTGTGTGTGTTGTTTGGTGTAGGAAGTCCTAATAAGAAGGTTGTTTTTAATCATTTCATGATGACGAGAGAAAAAAAAAATATAATTTCATAAACAAAAAAAAAAAAACACAAAAATCATAATAAAAAGTTCCAAGAAATCGAAAACAAAACAAAAAAAAAAAAGAAACAAATAATAACAGCAGATTTCAATTTCATAATTTAATTTAATTTAATTTTTTTTTTTGGATAAATGTGTTTTTTTTTGTCACAATAAAAAACAGAATTAAAAAAGAAATATATTTTTTATGGACACAGTGGTCGGCTCTAAAAGAGACAAAAGACACAAATTATTTATTTAAATTTTTTTTTGTGTCTTGCTGTTTTTTTTTTTCTCTGTTTAACGATTTTTAAAGATTAAACGGTTTTTAATAATCTTCATTTTGTTTGCTTTTTTTTCACTTTAAATTTTTAGATTTATTGTGTTTTGAAGAAATTTTCGCTTTTTGTTTGAATTTCTTAAAAGTGTAGCGTATGAAGAAAATATGCAAAAAGTATAAATGTATTTTTTATTCTTACAGAAATTTAATTCTAGTAACAATACATTGTTGGGGTTCATTGATCTACAATTGATTTTCTTCTTTTTCTTTTTTTTTTTTTTTGCTTCATTCTATAATATGCAATTTTTATACATTTCTGTTTTTTATGTTTCAAGATTCATTTCCGTATTGTTTGAATAATTGACTATTTTAATTGTTTGTCTTTCGTCTTCTCTGCCTGCCTCTCTGAAAAGCCAACTAAAACGAGTAAACGATCAAAGTTCATCTTTTGTTTGTGTGAATGTTTGAATTATAATGTATACTGAGTTTCATAACCAATTAGAAGAGATATTTAGTTAATGCTAAGAATAAATATGAGAACAGGATAAAATTATGTGACAATCTGACATACATATATCGATTAGAATGAAAATGAGTCCAAATTAAAAGGTAGATTCGGTTTCCATAAAGAAGATGGAACTGAAATTCTTTAATTTTAGAAGAAGTTTTGTCGGATTTAATAATATTCTGAACAAAAAATCCATCCTTAATTAAACCTTGAATCTTTTGACAAAGAGAAAGAAAAGTTGAATTTAATTAAATTACGGTAATATTTTTTTGATGGAATTAATTATTGATCTAAAAAATTTTATATTTCTTTGAAAAATTATAACATAACAGTATTTGACCTTGTCTTTCACACTCATTTAGTTGTCTTGAATGAAAACAACAACAATTTTTTATTGTTTTATTTATATCACAAAATAAACAACACTAACAGACAACAACAACTAAAAGACAAACACAGGCATTCAAACGTTAAAAGTTTTTTTAACTTTCTTCTTACATATTTTTTTTTTTATTTTGTTTTTATTGCTGTACGTATTTTTCTTTGTTCCTCCCTATCATCCTCTCTCTCTCTGTCTTTCTCATTCTTCATTTTTTTCTTTTAATTTTTAATCTAAATTAAATAAGTAAAGTCAGTCGTTATTATTAAATAATCTTATCGTCTTTCAGTTGTTATTGTGTAAATAGAAGACGTTTGTATTATTGATATTTACTTCTTTTATTTTTTTCTTTTTTTTGCCATACCATCCAGTAGTGGAGTTTAAGATTTTGTAAGATTAAAAGTTGAAAAATAGGAAAATGATAAAAATTAACCAGAAAAAAAGAAAAGACAAACTGATTATTTATTTTTTGTAAGATTATAACATTTCGATTCTATTGTATTTTTTTTTTTTGTTTCTTTGTGGTCTAACCACGTTTATTAAATGTAAATAAATGATAAAGTATGTTGCCATATGTTATAACCTAACTCCACTCACTTACAAATAAACATTTTTTTTTATTCGTTAAAATGAAGATAATCATAATAATAATAATGAACAATATTATCGTTTAAGTTGGATTCTAATCTTGTGTGAAAAATTTATTTGGCATGACGAATATTAGAGGATGGAATTCTGTTTCATCAAAAACAGAAGTCAATTGCAGAATGATATGCTTTTGCTGTCCTCTCACGTGTAACTTCGAGTACAAAAAAAGAGAAATATAACCGAGAGGTGATACTAAGACTTTATGTTGTAATTTTGTCATCACTCATGACATTCTTATAGAATCACGTTTCTTAGATTACCTTACCAATTACTACAAGAAATGTTAGTAAGACAAAGATCAAATCAAATCCGACTACAGATGCATAATTGTTGGTCATGCATTATTACAATTTACTATCTTCTTTTATTTACTTTATCATTCCAAATTTGCATTCATTTCAGATTCTGATTATGTTTTTGTTTTTGGTTCCTTCTGTTGTTGTTGTTTTATGTATTTATTGTAGAATTTAATCTAATTAAATTCAGTCTAATAATAGATAAGAAATAACAAATACCAACTGACTCAATACTGTTCAATAGTATTTTGTTCGGAAGTTAACAATAAATATATTGTCTATTTTGTACTTATTATGTACATCAGTTCAATCATTATACAAACATTTATGACAACAAAAGCACTTAAACAAAAAAAAAAGAGCTCTTATCTCTTATCAGTCAAATATTATTTTTATCCTTCGGATTTATCAAATGATAATCGATAATCGATATTGTTTAATAAAAAAATAATTTGTAATTAATTAGAACGACTTTGATTTTTGATAAACCGTAAAACAAGATTATTTTTTATTTCTACATATTTTTTTATTATTATTATTGTTGTTGTTGTTTTTGTTAATAGTGAACTGTCCACTATACTGAAAATATTATCTCTTTTAATAGAAAAAAAAAATGTATGACCAATTTGTGAGTATTTTCCCACGATTAATCGATTAATCGACTTAGTAATATCATAAGTTTGTAGTTATTATTAGTAATAATTATAATTGTGAAATAAATCTGGATTATCCATGTTTAAGAAATAATCTAAACGTCATTAATTTGTAGTTGAGTTTTCTTCTTTCTTTTTTTTTTCTAATAAAACAAGAAGAAAAACAAAAAAACTGGTTTGTTCTAATTAACGAGTTGAAACACAAAAAAATCATTTTTATTGATTAATTTTTGTAAGTTTTGTAATTTTAAATTTGTTACTGTGATTCCTTATATACATTACTCCTCCTCCACCATAAGTTAATTAAATATTGTGTCTGTGTGTGTTTATATATACTATACCATTTTGCGTATGTGTAAGATTTGTTAAAATTATTAATTGTATTCCGTAAAATTACCTACTACATTTTTTTCATACGTAAATTTCTTTGAATTTTAAATTTGTGATTTGTGATGATGTTTTTTTTTTGCGATAAATTTCCTCTGATTAGTAAAATTAAATTTAAAAGAATTTACCAGTTTTAAATAGAGGATGCGACGTGCTAACTTGCGTTCTGTAATCTCCAATGTTTGTGATTTGATTTTTTTTTTTCGCATTTAATCAATTTTTTTTTTTTTTTTGTTAAAAATATTCAGTTATAGTTTAGGCATATTTTTATTTGTGTTGATTGAAACAAAATAAAAATTATCGTGTTTCTCCTTTTTTGTATTTTGTGTAAATTTGTTTTTTGAAAATAATTTTGCGTTTATTTTAATTTACACAAAATATGAACAAAGAAATATTTAGTTGAGTTAACTTAAATTATTTATTAAGTCTAGTGGTGTAATTCTGAATAGTTAACTAAGTGAGAGTTAAAAGTAAGGTGGTGTGTAATTTATATAAGTCTTATTTTATATATCTACAAATCTAATCGATTAGATTCTACAAAGTTATTTAAAAGTTGTATATAGAATATGATTCTAATACAATTATTGTAGATTATCTTGTCGTCGTCATAGAAATTATTCCTGGTAGTCCATCAATACAATAAGTAATCTAAAATTAATTCCATTAAATGTGATCTATTTTTTTTTTATTTTTCTAATAAATTTGTAAAAAGTTAGAGACAATAAAGAAAAGTTACAAGAAAGTGCAAAAATTTAACTCTACAAAAATGATATTTTTATTTTGTTTAAAAAAAAAACAAAAATTAAGCCCATATTAATAAATATACTCTAATTTATTAAGAATTTGGTCAGGCTTTGATACAAAGAAAAAAAAAACAAATGTTTTCCTAAAATTTTTCTTAACTTTAAAGAGGGTCAATTCCTATTTAAAAATATTATTAGTTTGTGTTAATTTTGTTTAATAAAGAATTTTTTTTTTATTGCAATTGTATGAATCATTATATAGGATTTTTATTTTAAATGTGTGTCACAAATTCACATTCATTCTATTGTTTATTTATTTTTATTTTTACTGACAATTTTGTTTTATTATTATTATTTTCCTTTTATATTTTTTATACTTACAACAGAGAATTAGTTTTCAATAAATTGTTATCGTGTTATCATCATCAAGTTAAAATTTGCCTTTTTTTTTGTTACAATGGGAATATATTTCAACACCAATAAAGATTGTGTAAAATGACTCATTTTACCTATCCATGCTATAACACACACACAAATGTACACATAAACACACACAATGTAAACAAAAAAAAATTATTGAATAAACTTTGCAATCTGATTAAAGATTTGATTTAGTTTTAAAGTAGAATTTATTGAAAGACGGACGTTTTTTTTTGGTAGTTTCTTCTTCTGTTCGTCTTATTTTTTTTGTAAGTTTTTTTTTTCTTCTTTGTTTTTGTTTATTGTATTTCTTAGATTAGGTCATGATCATAAGTTTAGTTTAAAATAATATTATTGTGTTTATTTGGATAATTCTAAGCGATTAAATGTGTATTTTGGTTTAGTTGTTTGTTTTTTGTGTCGATTGTTCATTTTTTTTTTCATTGAAATTTCCTAAATAGATTATCGCTTAATCTGTATTTAAAATAGAAAGTTAAGACTTTTTCTTTCTTCTGAAAGTTAGTAAAAGTTAGGAACAGTTAGGTTTTTTTTTCTTTTTTCAAAGTTAGTTCGTTAAATTAGTAAACTTTTACAACAATAAATATTTGTAGTTTTCCTTTTTTTCATTAAATATTTTTCGTTTTTTATTTACAGACAAAATCAAAATTTGATTGAAAATGAAAAACCCAACATGTTTGGGACTAGTTTTAATAACATTAACTATATTTGTAACAACTAGTAATGGAAATATACTAAATTTTACTCAAACAAAATTTACTCCCTGGCGACAAAATGTTACATACGTTAGTTCAACAACATACGATGCCAAAGGTATGGGTGCATTTTATAAAGCAACAAATAAAGTATTAGATATTGTTGTTGGCGAAGAGTTAATACCAGATGGTAAATATATTTTATTATAATTTTATTATTTTATTCAATACAAATTAATGTTTGTTGTTTAATGTTTTCAGGTTATATTGTTGTTCATAATCAAAAATTTCAGCCTGGACCAAAAGCAAAGGCAAATAACTGGAATGATTTATTAAAGACTTATTGGGGTATAATAACAATTATTTTGTTAACCCTGTTACTTGTGATTTTAATGCCAATTGTTGGGTAATTATTATTTAAAAGAAAATAATCGATATGTTTGTTGTTATTTATTAATCGATTAATATTATTTTAGTCTTTGTTTCTGTTGTTGTCGTTGTGCTGGATCTTGTGGTGGACGTACACAACCATTTGACAAAAAACATGATGGATGTCGACGTGCTTGCTATGCAATACTTTTGATCTGCGCTGCAACAGCACTTCTGTAAGAATTCTTTTTTCATGAAAAGTATAAACGGAACTTTCTATTTTCTGAATGAAGTAAAAATGTTATTTTTTATTTATATTCTGGAAAATGGAGGACGTAAACATATTTTTCAATATTAATTAACTAACTTCCCATTTAACTGGTTTTTTTTCTTGTTATATTTCTTTTAGTTTTGGTGTTGTTATTGCATTTGTAACAAACAGTTATTTGCAATACGGTGTTGAAAATGCAACCACAACTGGACGTGAAAATGTTGCCGATACTAGAAACTTTTTACAAGCAACATCTGAAGAAATTGATCATTTATTAGATCAAAATTATAATGAATTATCGACAAATCTTAAAATTATTTTACACGGTATTGATTTTTATTATTTTTTAATTTTTAATTCATATCAATAAATTTATTTGATTTTTCTAGGAACTGCAAATATTGTTATAACTGAATTTGACAAATCATCACGTGCAATTTCATTAACAAAATTACATCAGTTTGTAACAATATTACCAGAAATTCATAAAAATCTTGAACATATGAAAAGTTTAACGAATCAATTGCGTGTTAATGCATCACAATTAAATGATGGTCTTCGTGGTGTTAAACGTAAATTACTTGTATCATTAACACAATGTTCATTATCAGTTCCTGAATGTGGTACAGTTTTAAGAGATTATGAAATTGGTAAACTTGATATTAATGGTATCGACTATAATCAGGTAATATTTATTTAATTTATTTTATAAATTTACAATTTTTTTCTATAAAATTACAAAAAAATATCCCTGTTATTTTACATGCTTAAAGATGTTAGACAGATATTTTCCAAGGGTATGTTTGTTGTATTTAACAAAATAGAAATAAAAATTAAAAAGGAACTGAAATAATTATCTGTACGTTTTTATAATTTACAATAATTTTTTATTATGTTCAACTATTATGTGTATCCGTTATACCGATTTCCGGTTGTAAATTCTTAGTTAAATACGTGAATGTTGTTCAAAACTAGAATTATATACGCGACCATGAGGTTTAATAAGATATTATAACGTAATTAATAATTCTGATTGAACATAAATACAACTTTTTAAATGTACTTTATGTATTTCAGTTCCAGAATATTCCTATTTTTTTTTTTTTTTGATATCATTTTGGATTTAAAATATTTTGTGTGTTGGAAATGAATTAAATTTAAAGTTGAAATTTTATTAAACTAACAAATTAACTAAAGTGTGTTAGTTTTGTTCCAATTCTAATATTTAATTGCATTTTCTCTATAAAATTTAGACAAAAATATAATATTTATAAACAATATAAAATAAAACCTTATAAATTCTTTCAGCTACCCGATGAAATGATTGCCGAAGTTGCCGATAGTGTAAAATTATTAATAGATGGTGATTTAATATCATCAATATCAGAAAGTGAAGCATCACTTGAAAGTGTCAGAACACAATTAAATCAAACAATAACAAAACATATACCTGGGGTTGAAAAAGCATTAAAAGACGCCGGTACTGAAATAAAAAAAGCCTCAACAGAAATAACTGATTCATTAAAAAGAACATCACAATCAATTGTTGTTAATTCAAATAAACATTTAAATACAGCTGATGAATTTATCAATGAATATAGTATTTATAGATTTTATTTTGGTTTAGCAGTTAGTTCAGTTTTATTATTGGTAAATTATTTAAATTTTTAATTGATTTGAATTTTTTGTAATTGATTAATTAATTTATTTCAGATCCTTTTATGTATTGTATTTGGTTTATTATGTGGAATTTGTGGTAATCGCCCAAGCGGATATGGTGATGATTGTTGTAATAAAGGTGCTGGAAGTAAATGTTTAATGCTGTAAGTTTTCGTTTTAATTTAACACATTTACTTTATTTTAATATTAATTTATTTTTCAGTGGAGTTGCACTTATATTCTTGACGATATCTGTTCTTGCAGTTATAACATTGGTACATTTTTTGATTGGTTTTGTTGCTCATCGTGCTGTTTGTGAACCATTAAAGTAAGTTTTAAAAACTTTACATAATTTCCAATACTTTAGTCACTAGAACGAATTGATTGATTGTATTATTTATGTGCAAGTTTAATTTTGGTCAACAGATGATTACGTTTTTAAAAAAAAGTCACCAAATATTTTGTTAATCCGACAGATATTCAAATTAAACTTCTTTTTTTACTTTTTATGTTTCTAGTTAGAAAAAAAGAAGAAAAAGTACAAAAAAAATATCTTTCATAAAAAGTTGTCCAATTTTTCAAAGTTTTAATTATTTGCCATCAGGGAAAGTTGTTTTTTTTTTGTCATCTATCCTTTTCAGTTTTAAGAAAATATTATCTTTGTGTCTTTCTTAAAATTAACAAAAGGATGAAATATGTAAAAAAAATAAAGGACGATTAAATTCCAGTGAGATTCTAATGTTCATTTTTTTATTTTTAGAAATCCAAAAGATAGTCAAATATTTGAATATTTTGACAGTGTTATTGATTTAAATGACGTATATGAATCACGAACAAAATCACTATCATCATTTGAACCATCATCAGAAAAACGTAATAAACAATCGTTTAGAATTTCTGATGTAATACAAGCTTGCCATCAGAATAAATCAGTGTTTGAAGTAAGACTTTAGTTTTTTTTTCTTCTAATAATTTATGACATTCTAAAGTGTCGTTTCAAATAGTTGTTTTAATACAGACACTTTATAATCCTTAATTCTTTTTTAATTGAATTAATTGAAAATTATTTTTTTTTATTAATTTCAGGTTTTACGTTTAGAGAATCACGTTAATTTAAAAGATATTTTAAATTATTATGAAAAATATAATATACAAAGTGAATTAGAAGAATTATTTAAAAGTATTAAATTACAACAAAATATAATACTTTTAACAGAAGATACAGAACGTGCTATTAACAAATTAGCCAGTTCAAAATTAAATGATTTTAGTTCTGATAAATTTGTTCAAAATGTAAATAATCAATTTTTGATTATAATTTTTTATTTATTTAATTCTTAATATTTTTGTTATTTTTTAGTTGGGTGAAAATGTAACAAATCATAATTTACATGTAATCGCCGATAAATTAAGAGAAACAGCCGATAAATTGCCAAATAGACAGGAAATGAATGAAATTAGAGTTATACTTAAAAATCAAGCGCTTCATTTGGATACATACCAAGTAAAAAATTTGTTTATTTTTTTCTTTTTTGTTAGATATAAAGTGAAGCCTTTAGAAAGTGATCATCTCATTTTTAAATTTTAATCTTTGAACTAATAGAAAAATTTTGTTTTAAATTTATTTTTAAGGATAAACTCGTAGCACCAATGATAAAACATTCAGATGAGATGTTACTTTTAGCAAGTAAATTAGAAACAAGTTTACATTTTGGTGAAAAATCATTTGAAGTGGCAATCAAATTATTATTAGATGAAATAAAATTTGCACAAGAATATATCACCAGTGGTGGTACAGAATTTGTACAAAGTGTTGCAAAAGAATTATCTGAAAAGTTTAAAACAGAAATTGAAACATACCTTAATTTAGTTGTATCATCAATAGAAACAAATGTTGGACGTTGTACGCCAATATCAAATGTTTATAATTCAATAATTGTTGCTGGTTGTAATAGAATTGTTGATCCATTTGTAAGTATTTTATCTATAATAATTAAATTTATTTATGATTTATTACTGTGAATAAATTTGATCAAAACATCAGAATTTAAAAATATTTAGAGACAAATGGAAAAATAAAATTTTTATGTTTATTCTTTTTATAATTACAGAATGGATTTTGGGCAGGCGTTGGATTATGTATTCCATTATTTATTTTAATAATTATTTTGTGTTCAAAATTATCAACACTCTATCAAAAATCTGATCCATATCCGGGAACAATTGTTGAGGCGTAAGTTTGGTCCTTCCTATTTTTTTTTAAAAAAATTTGCCATTTTCTATTATTATTTATTTAGAAATAAATTGAGACATAAATATTTTGTTTTATTTGTTGGGTTTTTTTATTTTTGGTTTTACATATTTTGTAAATATTTGTGAATAATATATTTCCCATTTTTTTTGTCATTCTCTGTTTTTTTTTAACGTCTTTTTGCTATTCTTTTTTTTTTGTATCTTTCACAGTGAGTATTTATATGATGCATACAGCGAAAGAGATAACATTCCATTAGCAAAGTAAGTGGGAACTGAAATTTTTTGTTGTGTTTGTTTTGTTGAACGAATGGGATTTTTTTATGTGCTTTTAGAAATTACAGTTCATTGATTTTCTATTTTTTTTTTTCCTTATTTTTTTTTTTTTATTTTGCTTCAATACTAATTTTTTATGTTGTCTTTTTCTTCGTTATCTCTTGTTTACAGTGGACCAAAAAGCAAACGTAGGAAACAATATGAGCGTAGACGTAATTCACGTGAACGTAGAGATTATTATGAGGATACAAATCCATCACATGCTGCACCAAGTGGACCACGGGAAGCCAGATACAATGATATGGCACCAAAGTAAGAGAGTTTCGTTATTTTTCTTAATTTTAATTTTGTTATTATAATTATTTGTTAAATAAGGTGAATGCGTCTAGAAATTGTGAACAGAATTTGTTATTCGTACGCACGGTTTGTAGTCTTTCAATAAAAACACAAGTACAAAATTCCCACAATTAATTACATAAATGAACAAAAATATGCTATAAAATAGATGGCGTTTTTTATTCCTTTAATCCATTTTATTGTCGATTTGGAACAATTTTTTTTACTCAATCAGTAATTTCCATTTATACCAAAAACGGTCTATTCATAAAATAATAAAACTCAACAACGGGTGGGTTTTGGTAACAACAACAATATTAACAATCTATTTCATTTATTTATTATTTACACAATTTTTATAAAAAAAAAAAAATGTTAAGCGAGCAAAAAAAAGAAAAGGTTTTCATTATCTACGACTACACTCGACCTATTAAAAAAAATGCTATGATATCATTTTTATAACAATGAAAATAAATTGAAAGGGAAAAAAATCAATTCAATTCATTCGGAGAATTTATAAACGATTTACAATATTGATTAGTTGGCTTCTGTGAAAAGGGAATTAAAAATAAATTTTTAAATTGAAAAATAAGGATATAAAGTTACTTTAGTGTATGTGAATGTTCAATAATTTCTTACTCATGAATGATCATCATTATGTGGATGAAATTATTGAGACAAAGAAATTTCTTGTTTATTCATTTGTCACTGGTACGACTATCAGTGCTATTGTATTAACACAAATGTGTGAAATTATCTACCTCATATATGAGTTATCTGTCTGTTGTGAGTCAGAAACAAATACTATTGTTCTAATTAAAAATTTAAAGCTAACTTAATCTTTTAATTTCTGTTTAAGTTATACAAATAATACAGACCAAAAATCGATTATTATGAATGAATTTATCAATATCTCAACCCATTATTTCTTGATTTTATAGAATTTTTGTAAAGATTAACAAAAAAAAACCCAATGGTTAATGATCTTGTGTGAACTTTACTATTAAACTGTGGCTCATCTGTGATAATATTTAAATACTTAAGAATTACTTAATTATACGCGTCTAAATCTGAATGAATATTTTATAGAATGAAATGTGAATTTTTTGCGTTAACTGTGTGAATAACAATAAAACGTTCAATTTTCTATTTGCATTAAAAAAAACCTTTTTTTCTTTTCAATTTCAAAAGAATTTATTTCATTTAAAAATTATTATTTGGTTTTTTTTTTACTTTTGTTATTTTATAAAATTTATTTGCAAAAAAAAAAAACAGAAAATATTTTAAGAACAAAAAAAAAAATGAAAATTATTTCCAGTAAGAAAATCTCTTTTATTTTTCTATTTGTTGTTTTTTTTTTCTTCTTTTGTATTTTGGTTTTTTCTTTTTTTTTTTTTTTTTTTCTTTTTTCTTAATTTTAGTGATTTAATATACACAACACAAGAATTTAGCAGTAAACAAATTGAACATTTGAAAGGTTTAAAAAAGTCACCGTCCCCAATTGAACATAGAGCCGTTCATGAATTGCCAATATCATTATTCAATGATCGTATTAAAAAATATAATCATACGACGAATGAAGGCTTTTACTAATTTTCTTTATTTAAACATAAATAATGCTTTCTTACAAATAAACAATTTTACTACAACACAAATAAATGCATTCTTCAAATTTCAAATGAATAAACAAAATAAAAGAAAAACCAGTTGAAACGAAAAGAGGTTTAAAAAAAAAAACAATTTCTTTATTTACATTTTTTTTTATGTTTTTTTACAAATTTTTTTTGTGTTGTGTATAATTTATTTGATCAAATCTTATGCATTTTCGTTAGTTTTCATCTTATCATCACTTCAATGTAATCTCACTTCTTTTTTTGTTATGTTTATATATTTTCTCTCTCATCCATTCAATGTCATTTTTGTGTTGTTTAGGCAAATTTTTTACCTTTATTTGTTCACAATCTGTATATAAAATCAACAACCACACCACATACACACACACACACTTATATGTTTCATTGTAAATATCATTATATTCTTTTTGGGAAGTGAACACCCTTCATTTTTTTATCACAATCTTTTAATCGTTCCATCTTTAAACCATAACATTTCAAAATTCTCTATTATTTTGTTGAATTTTTTGAGAAAGAGGATACAAATCAAAGGAATTAAATAAAGTTTGAAAATGAGTTGAATTCGTTTGAAACGAAATATTTAACAAATTTGAGAATTAAAAATATTTAATTTGATAATTTTAAATCTAATCTGAGTTGTAATCAAAAGATGAAACGATCGATCATCTGTTTTGTATAAAGAAAATATAAATATTGTTTGTGATCGATTCCATATTTTGTTTTGTTATTATTTATTTTAAATATGATTTTTTTTTATTGTACATAAATTTAATTAATAAATGTAGTTTAATGAAATTTATGCAATATTTATTCTCTCCAATTTGTGTTTTGTTTTTTATTGAATTTTTTTAATTGTTTAAATTAGACATTGGGAAGGAGGTAATGGGCAACCACCAAGATACCAAAGCCCTCCAATTGCTCCGCCAGATCCAGAATATGAAAGACCACCTCCATACTATTTTCCTGGGGCATCACCAAGTCAAGAATAAATTTAATTTTTATTTAATATTCTTTTGTTTTTCTTTTTTCTTTTTTCTTTTTTCTTTTGTAACTGAAACCTTTTATTTTTTATTGAATTTTTGAGTTGAAAAATATTTTCATTTTTGAATAAGAGAGGAACGGTTTTAGATCTTTTTGCAAAATATTGCATATTATCGATTTTGCTGCAAAAATAATAAATAATGTTAATGGTGATGAAAAAAAAGGAAGCTATTTTTATTATGTTGAATTATTTAAATGAATTCAAAATAAACATAGAATGAAAATGGCTTCCTTTTTTCTGATTGGTTTATTTGAAGTTTTGAACAACAACAAATTTTGTTTTGTTTTGTTTTTTTTTTTTTTTGGTTTCATATTCATTGAAGAATCACTAGAATTCAATTTTCTTCATCATTTTGTGGTTTCTCGCTCATACCATTTTTCATTAAATTTAATAAAAAAAATATTACTAATTACAATTTTCGTTTAAATGTGTAACGGAGCGAGATACACGCTTGTAAAAAAAAAAATATAATAAAAATAACCATGTGTACCTATTTCCATTATTATTGTAGCATTCATATTTAAACAAATGTTCATTCGCTCTACTTTATCTCTCGACTCTTTAACCATCTAAAATTTAATGTCGCCGAAATAGAAAGAGAGGTGACTACTTTGTCAATAAAAGTGGCGAAGTAAACAAAAAAGAAAAATTAAATTAAATTAAATAAATTATCCTCTTTTCCATTTTTTAAGAAATTAAATTAGTTTCTTTTAGGAGTTCTTAAATTTGGCCCCCCAATTAATATTTGAACTTATTTTTTTTTTTTTTTTAAATAAAACAAAAAAAAAAGATAAAGAGAAAAATAGATTTTCCGTTACAAAGAGAATTAAACAAAAAAAAAAAAGAAAAGAATTGCAAGTGCAGTAAATTCTGTATGGAAAAATGATCACATTTTTTGAATTTAGAATAAAAATTGTTGATCAAAATTAATTGATTATAAAGACACATTTTGTTTTTATTTTGTATTTGAAGGGGATTTTACTGTATAAAATTAAAAAATAAGGCTGATTTATACCTACCCATGTTTTTAAGATATAAAAAAAAAGAACAAAACCAGTCAAATAATAAACAAAATTTTAAAAAAAAGAAACAAAAAAAATTATATAATTTTTGTCTTTAGGTTGAAAAAAAAAAAAAAACAAATAATTAAAATTAAACGAAAAATTAGCAAAAAAAAAAAAAAATACAAAATTAAATATAAAAATTTAAATATTTAAATAATTTTTTATACAAACAAGAAATGTATGTAAATGTGATTTATTTCTCATTTTTTTTTATTATTATTATTAATTATTAATTATTATTAAAATAAAATGAAATTAACGAATATGAGGATTGTCAGTTTTTCATTTTCTTCTTACTTTTTTCGATAAATAAATATTTCATTATTTGTTCTCTTCCTTCATTTCACATTTTAATTTTTACTAAAAAAAAAAAAATGATCAGAAAAGGCAAATTACTACGAAGAAATATAAAAACTTGACAAATCTTTGATTTTAAAATATAAATGAAGAGAAACATAAGAATTCATGATAATCCGTCATTAATTTTAATCATTAATTTAATTCGATTTGAATTTGGGAAAAAAAAAACAGAAAATAAAATGCAATTAAATATAAAAATTAGACGAATAAATGAATGATAAAAGGAACAACCAAATTCAAATCATTAAGTAAAAAAGAAAAACAAAAAGAAACTTGTACGGATTATCAAAGTATTTTTTAACCGTTAAATTTAACGTTAAAATTAAATGTCTTAATATTAAATAAAAATAAAAAAAAAAACTATTTAAAAAAAAAAATGAAGTAAAAATAAATAATTACAAATTTCTTATTAAAAATAATAATTTACTTTTCACTTTTAAAAAAGAAGGAAAATGATGGAAAATATATATAAATAAAATTTAAGAAAACAATTAAATTAATTGAATTAATTGGAAAAATCAATTAAAAATGGAAAACAAAATGCCATAAAATTGGAAGGATTTTTTTTTTTGAAGATTCTCCGGATGAGACAAAATCTTCTTCCTTATTTTCTTTTTTTTTTTTTTCTTTTTATTAAAAATATTTATGTAATTTGTATTAATGAAATATTTCTGATTTTGTTTTGTTTTTACCCTACCATCCCACTTTAGAGATTAACTGGAAAATAGTTCATTACTTTTTGTTCGTTTTTGTATAAAAAGAAAGACAAAAAAAAAAGTTGATTAATTTATTTTTGGTTGAATTAAATTGTGTCAATGATTCCATTTATAAATGTGTATTTTTTTGTGTATTTGAAACAAATAAATACAATTAAAAATTAAATTCATCAATCGAATGTAAGAAGCTCAAGATTAATTAATTAATTAATTATTTTAAAAAAAAACTATTTTGATCAAATTATTCCATCCTTATTCCAGAATCATCAAAGAAAAAAAAAACAATAAATACAAAAAATGAAGTATTCTCTCATTTACACATTTTAAATTAATGAATATTTTAGTACAAAAAAAAAACGAAACGAAAAGATAAATTGAATAAAAAACTGCCAAAAAAAAAAATATTAAAATTCATCAATATAAAGGAAAAAAAAGAAGAAGAAAAATTGTGAGATTGTACTAAACAATTAAAATATAATTAATGTTTAATTCTTTTATTATTATGTAATAAAAAATAAATACATAAAAAAACTACCGTTATTTTATCAATTTACTCCCATTATTCAATATAATTCATTTCGAAAAATGTTTGAAGATGTAGTGTAGTTTATTTTTGAAACAAAAGATGTCGGGGTTTAATAATTAATCTACTACATTTTTCATTTCTGATCTAGAATATATATCGACCAATTTTTCGATTTTTTCATCGATTTATTTGTTCGATACATCGACTCGGCTAAAATCTCATTCTCACTCTCAAATCTTTTGTATTTGTTTGACAGCTAAAAAGAAACATAAAATTACATCAAAAATTAAATTAAATTTTTATTGTATTATTATTCCATCAAATTTGTAGTTTCTGTGTGTTATAAAAATTTATTTAATAGCAAACTTTAAGTCATGGAAGCAAATAATGATATAACAATTGATAGGAAATTATGTGATATTTTCACTGAAGCGTTTGAGTTATTTAATGAAATAAATGCAGACTCTAATCCTACAAACAGTCTTGATGTTCAGGTATGTATTGCACTAAACATTTACTAATAAAAAAAAATTAAGTAAATGAATAATGTTTTAGATTCGTATTAAAAAATGTATAAGATTCTTCGAGGATTCTACGAGACTTGTAAGCTTAGTTGGGGTATTCAGTTCTAACGAAAATTATGAAGAAATTTCATCAAATGATTTGAAATATATTCTTCTTCCTTTTTTCTTGGCAAATTTACATATGAAATTAACATCTGGTGATAGAAGTGAAATTGTTAATATTTCAGATATTTATTATAGGTAAAAACTTTTTATTTAAGAAATACATTTCTTATAAAAATATTTTGTAGAGACTTTCTAAAGCGTTGTGAAGAATATGGCTTTTGGGATAGTAACAATCACAGTCTTGTGAAAACTAAAGATGAAAATCATACCCAAGATGAAATGGAAGTTTTAACCCATATGGTTCAAGACAGAAATGCAAAAATATTAAAATATAAAGCAAAAAAGAAGTTGGAAGATGAAATAAAATCATTAAAATTAGTTATTGATAGAGATCAAGACGATGAATCTACAAAGCGTGAATTCTATATTAAATTGATAAAATCTAGTATTTTAGATGCACATGACGAGATTGGTAGTTTAGAGACCGAAAAACAAATACTCGAACATATGAAGAAAATGAAACTTGGTAAGTGATTCTAAATAATCCCATAATAAAAAATCATTAAAGAATCAGTATTAATTAATCAACAGAAAATCCTAACTATGAAAAGGAACGCCCAAAGCATATCTCGAAACCGTTAAAACCAATTATAATCACTAGAGACGCAGCTCAAAAAGCGGTTTATGGTTTAGGTTATCCCAGTATGCCAACAATGACGGTTGAAGAATTCTACGAACAGCGTGTTGCAGATGGAATCTTTCCAGATCCAACACAAGCTAGTAGTCAAAATGCAATGCAGTCAAGAATGGAATTCGAAAGTGTTGAACAACAGGATAGAGAGGAAGTGGAGAAGGTAACTATAGTTTTCATTATTAATATTTGCATTTTTTAAATTTTTTGTTTTAGGAACGAAGAGCTGAAATCGATGATGAAGAATACATGGCAAGAAATCGTGCTATGGATGAATATAAAGATGAACATCGTCGAGGTGAAGGCAACAGGCACAATCGTAGTTAGAATTAATATCTAATAATTTTATAATAATAATATATGGATATAAACAGAAATAAATAGTGTATCATTACTACATTATCATAATAAATCCTTTGTAACTATTTTAATTATTAAAAAATCATAAAAAAACAATTTTCTTTTTTTAATTGTAAGATATTCGAGAGAAGAAGATGAATGCATCATCTCTACGTTTGACGTTTAAAACGTCATATACCACAATTTTATGTTCATATTGTTTATAACCTTTAAATTATTATTATTAAATTATTCGAATTCGGGGTTTTTATGTGTGAGTAAATAAATTATTTTCATTCTGATCCAAAGAAATGTTACCTTAGTCAACTTGTAAAATTCTTTTCAATAAAATGGCTTCTAAGAATTTACTTATATGCCTGATAATAGCAGCTTCTATCAGATATTTTCTGCTTATATCAAAATACTCTGCGGACATACAAAATAGAGTCGAAGTCACAACACCTTTAAATTCTTGGAAAAGAGGTAAATATATTTGTTATCAATATTAATACTTTATCATTAAATGGAGTTATTATATTTTAGTTAAAGAAGGAGCATTTCTTTACAAGAATGGAATTAATCCATATACTGGAGATGTTTACCATGAAAATCCATTAATACTTATATTGACAAATTTTATGGTGAATAACATGGAAGCAGTTATTCCATTTGTGTTTATATTATTGGACTTAATCACAAGTTTATTCCTGTATGGAGCTGTAACCAAATTTATTCTTGAAATGGTTTGACTTGACTTATTTTTGTTATTGACTTAACTTATGCTTATTTTGAATTACATATTTTTAGTACAACAAACAAGAAGAAGAAAAATCAACGTATGCAAAAGACACAGAGGAATTACATATATCGAAATTTGATTTAAAAACTATTCCTTATTATGTAGCTGTTTCATATTTAATGAATCCTTATTCTATTTTAAATTGTGTTGGTTTAACAACAACTGTCTGGAGTAATTTCTTTTTATCGGCTTTTTTTTATTTCCTATCAAAGAAACAAAAAGTTTATACCATTTTGGCATTAACATTTGAAAGTCAAAAAAATTTCTATCCATTTGTATTGATTATACCGGCAGCATTGTATTTATCTCAAGGAAAAAAATCAAGAAAATTTTATATATTTGAAACAATACTAATGTATATAATTTCAATGGTTTTTGTTAATTATATGGGCTTTATAATTATGAGAGATTGGAGTTTTCTAGATGCAACATATGGATTTATGTAAGAATAGAATTAAGAATAGAATGATAGATTATAAATAAATTACTAAATTATAAAATTACAGATTAAATCACAGAGACTTTCAGCCGAATATTGGTTTATTTTGGTACTTTTTTATGGAAATGTTTGATCATTTTAGAACACTTTTCCTTTATACATTCCAAATGAATGCAACTATTTTGTATCTGTTACCTTTAACACTTAAATTAAAGGATACACCAATTATGTTAGCAACTGTACTAACGGCTTTAAGCACAATATTTCGTTCATATCCTTGTGTCGGTGATGTTGCTTTTTATTTAGCTTTACTACCATTATGGAAAAATTCAGCAAAATGTAAACTTTCCTTAATTTTAATCTGTAAATTTAAATAATTATATTTTTAATTTTTAGTTATGACACACAATTTTATCGTTGGTTGTTTCTTTTTGGTCACATCACTTCTGGGACCAACCGTTTATTATCTTTGGATATATGCAAAATCTGCAAATGCTAATTTCTATTTTGGTGTTACATTAGCTTTTTCAACCGCACAGGTAATTTTCATTTTAAAATAATTTAATTTTCCAAAATTAAAATACTTATCAAATGATATCTGTTTTTAGATTTTCCTTGTGACTGACTTATTATTTGCATTTATTAAACGTGAATTTTGTTTAAAAAATGGAATTGAAATCAAAATCGATGGTAAAGATGCTAAAATGGCATTAGAATAAATTATAATTCAATTATAAAAAAAATAATTCATAAAATAAAATTATTGTAAATCCAATTAATATATGTTTACTTATGAATTTTATTCAATATTTTTACATTATTATTTAATCAAATGTTTCATTATTTTGTCGTATAATCGTATATCTCACCTTTTGATTTTTATTCTTAAATTTCATATTTTGTGTATTTTTCTTTCCATAAAAGCTGAAAAAAAAAAATTCCTATCTAAAACTTTAATCCATAAGAATAAAGTAACATCATATTTTGTATATACTAAGTCATAGGATTGTGTCAAGAAAAAAAAAAAGAAACAAGGTTTATTTAACTCGTACTATAAATATATTTATTTCTCTCTCTCTCTCCCTCTCTCTCTCTCTCTCTTATTATATCAACTAAGTATATAAAGGTAAACAAGTTTTAACAAAATTTTTAGCAATGAGAATTTATTATATGGGACTGCAATTAAATAAAATACAAAATATTTGTGATCAAAATAATAAAATACAAAATATTTACCATACACGAATAGATTGTTGATCGGTTCAGAAGTTATATATGTATGTACAATAAATAGTGAAGTTGTAATGTTTTTAATTTTTATGTTTCATTTACATTGAATAATAAAAAAAAAAAACATTTATAAATATAAAATATTTATAACATTTGAATTAAAAAATTTAAAAGGTATTTATTTGGATTATATGTTTGTATTTTAGTGTTATTAGTTTTATAATAATTCGTGATAATAAGAAGGGGGGGTGGGTGTGGGGGTTGGGGGACCGACAAATGAAATTAATTGTATGACATGTATAAGTAAAAACTTAACTAATATATGTATATACTATATATATATATTTGTGTATTATTAATTATTATTGTGGGTGTATATTTATAGTAAACAATTACAATCAAATCAAATGATAAGATAACAATTGAAAACAACACACGGGTGTTTTGTGTTTTTATTCTTCTTCTTCATTTTTGCTAATCAAACTTTACTTCTTTTTTTTGTGTTAATTCTATTTCTTTCTTATATCAACTTTTCTATTTTTTTTTTTTGTTTTCTGTTGTCTTTGAGAAAATATCTATAATAGTTAATTTTTGTTTCTTTGAAATTCGTGTCAAGACACAAATGACAAAAAAACAAAAAAAAAAAGTGAGTCAAAAAAAAAAAAATGGAATAGTACATTGATTGAGGGGGGAAAAAGGAACGAAGAGGGGAAAAATCTAATAAACTTGTTATTCATAACTTAAGTATTTTTTCTGATTGTTAAATATTTTTGGTGTTGTTGTTTTTGGTGGAATTCTTTCCTCTGTTTTTTATCGTTGTTTTTTCGTTTTGTTTTTTTTGTTAGCATAAAACGATGATTAAATTTTGCATAATAAATTTTTGTTACTTTTTTATCAAGTATTAATAATAAAAAAAGTTCGTCTAAAAAAACACAAAATTTTTACAAAAAGCGACTCACTGTTTTTTTTTTTTTTTTTTTTTGTAGAGGAATCACGAGATTTTTATTTAAACGTAAAAATTGCACGTGATTAATTTTTTTTGATTGAATTTAATTAAATTATTATTTCTTGTTTAGCTTTTGTTAATTTGATAAGTGAAAAATTAAATGTAAAAAGTAAGTCGGCAATTGTTTTTTTTTTTTTCAATTAAAATTATAAAATATAATTTATTGGTTTTTATTTAAAAAAAAAAATAAATACAACAAATACAACAAATACAACAAATTGGAGACATACAACTAACTACATTCACACACAAAACATACAAAAAAAAAAAAAAACCTTCAAAATTTAATTGTGTTTTTTTTTCTTTCTTTCTTTCAGTTAAACTTGTTTGTGAGTTTTTGTTTCTTGTTTCTTGTTTTTTTTTTTTGTTAAAGTTAACTAACTAAAAATAAAGAAAAAGAACAAAAAAAAAACACAAATACTTACTCTGGATATAAAATTGGTAGAAAGAATGAAAAATTATGTGAATAAAAATTTTCCAGTGTTAAAAAATTAATTATACAAAAAATCAAAACTTTTATAAAAGAATTTATTAATTAATTCATTTAAATTAATAATTCGTTTAACTTAAAACAATTTATTATCTTATCTATAAAAGAAGAAGAAGAAGAAAAAAGAAGTAAAAATATGTGAAATTGATTAATAAAATTTCGCGTTTGTTCTAAATTTAATAATAAAATTTAAAAAAAAAAAAAACAACAACAAAAATAAAAAAAAACACAATACAAAATAGTGAAGAAGAAAAAAATATCATGTGATTGTAAATCGTTGTAATCAAAGTTAAATTAAAATCAAAAAAAAAAAAAAAAAATTGTGATGAACAAATATTAATTATTGAAAGAAATCAAAGTTAAATTAAATAAGTGAATGTGTAAAAAAAAATTAAACACAAAAAAACAAAAAAAAAAGGAAGAGACAAATAAAAAGAAGAATAAACAAATAAAACATTATCAAAATAAAAGTGTAGTCGACAAGTTCATATTTATTTGATTTGATTGTTTCTTTCCTTTTTTTTTTTACTCTTTTTTACTTCATTTCAGTTTGTATAAATATTTAAATAAATAAATAGAAAGTGCTGGCGTTGTTCTGTTTTTTTTTTTATTATTCTTAAAATATCAATAAATCAATAAATCAATAAATTACCTTAAAATAAAATAATTGATTATAATTATGTGTCGATGTTGTCAATCGTAAGTTTTGTTCTTTATTTTCTTTTCTATTCAAATCAGTATTACATTTTTTTACATTTTATTTTTTTTTTCGTTGTTTTAATTTTCAAAATTGATAAATTGATAAAAACAAAAAAAAAAAGTACAACATAAATTGTGTTAATGTGATTTGTTCATTGTTTAGTTTTCTATTCACTTTTGTTTTTTTTTTTAATTATTAAATATTTCGAAATTAGAATTCAAGGTGCTCGGTTTTCTTATTTAATTTATGTTGTTGTTTTTTTTTTTCTTCTAATTATCCAAATAAACATTTTTTTTTTTGATTAAAAATAAATTTTGATTAAAATTCAAGAAAAATTTACAATAAAATTTATTAATTGATTGAATAAAAAATAAATGTAAACAGAAATTCATTTTTTTTAAAGGTGTCTCGAAGACTTTTATTGGAATTGTATTGAAGAAAAATTCTGTTATGATGAATCAATTGGTAAGTTTAGACGACTTAACGTCCATACTACAATAATATAATTTTAATTCATTAAATGATTTAAAAAAAAAAAATAGCTTATTATAATGCTGAAGAGGATGAACATTATCAAAAGAAGACAAGATGTAGTTATTTACCAGAAACATTAGAGAATAATAATGGTCCAATATGTATTCAGCCATCAACAATTAGGTAGAAATAAATAATAATAATAAGAAATTCTTTTTCTCTTCATTGCATGAATTTATTAATTATTTATTTTAAATTTTTATCAGTAAAATTTCTTGCAGTAATCATTAAATTCTATTAAAACTTTAATTGAAACTTTAATTGAATTGAAATGTGATTCTCATAATTTACAATTCAATTGTACCTACACTAAACATTTAAGAAAAAATCAATTGTTTGAATATTTTCAAACAAAAACATCGCATCAAATATTAAAGTTAATTGATTTATTTTTAAACCAGAATAATTATTTCCTATTCAAAATAATTTCATTTAATTTATTTTAATTCGGGAAATTCTAAAAGAATTTTTTCGTTATTAAAGATTTCTGAGTAAAAATGATTCATTTAAATTTTACTGATTTTAATGATTCATTTTAATTTTTACTAAAATTCTAATTAATGTTTAATTCTTTTATTTTTCTCTCTTAACTAACTTTAACTTTCTTACAATATTTTCTTTTTTCCAAAAAAAAAATAAAACATTTTTACAGTTCAAAAATTCATGAAGATGATTTTTATAGAGAAATACAAACAAATGTACCAATATTAGCACCAGAAATTTTATCAATATTTGCAAATTCACAAATATTTCATGAACATCAATCGACAACAACAAAACAATTAAATAAATTGACAACACCAACCGTTCATATAAAACCAAATCAAACTGATACAGAAAAATTATTAGATCGTTTAACAGGTAACAGGAATTTCTAATTATAACTAATTTTTTTTTGTATTGAGTTTTCTTCTTTACTTTAAATAATAAACAATAATTAACATACGCATGCGCATCATATGAATCATCTAAAAAACCAAAAAATTTCTACACATAAAAAGAATAAACAAGCATACACAAAATAAGGGTAGTAGACTTTTGTTTTTTTTTTTTTTTTATGTTTATAATAAAAACAATAAAAAACAACATTAATTGTAATTAATTAAATATTATGATTTTTTCATTTATGGTCACATTTATGGATTTAATGCATGTTTGATAACACAAAAAATATTTTACTTTCTTACACACAAAATATTATGTAAGGTAAGGTTTTTATTTTCATAATAAATCATACCTAAAAAATTTTCTTTTGTTATTTTTATAAGGTCAAAATTACATTACCAAAAAATGTTCAGTTGGAAAAATTTATAAAATTTAATAACAACAAAACTTTAATTTATTAAGTTTTTTGATTTTGTAAAATCTTTAAAATGTTTAAGTTGTGAAATATAATCAATTTGTATATAACTAAAAAAAAAGGTTGCTTTTGTTTTTTTTGCTAAAAATCTTTGTTTGCTTCTACAATAATAAAAAATTTAATTAGATTGTATTTTATAATTAAGCTACGCGAGTTTATATTAATTAACACATTTAATATTCTTAATCATATTAATAAAAATCTTAAACATAAAATTAATTGTTTTAAATTAATCACAAAAGCTAACTAATTTATTTTTCTTTTTACAATTAATTCTTCTTTTATTGAAATAAATAAATTACTTTTAATTCTTTCCTCTGAACATTTTTTAGACATTTGAAAGAAAAAGAAAAAAAAAAAATAATGCGATTCATTTTTAATTAAAATAATATTTATTAATTTCTTTTATTTTTATTTGATTTTATTTTATTATTTTGTTGATGTTTCTTCTCTATAATATATATTTAATGTTTTAAATATTATTTGCTAATTTATACAGGCACGACGAAGTAATTCACGACGTTATCATTATTATTTTATTATAATTTAAACCTATCCTAAAAAAAAAGAAAAACAAACAAAATGTTTTGTATTTAATTTAATTTTAAAATATTATGATTCTATTTATTGTCTAAGAGTCACAGAGACTTATAAGTTTCTTATTAGTCAGTTGTCATGTTTGACCTTTTCTTCTTTGAATTTTATAATTTTAAATTCTCTTATCTAAGGCGAGATGATTTTCTGAAAAATTTAAATAAAAATCCTAGGAAATTAATCTGAATTCATTTGATTTGAACCATTAAAGAAAAAAAAAAACATTTTAAATTTAAGAGAGATCACATTTTTAGTTGCTTTATTTGTTATTTCCTTATTTATTTCTATAATTTTAAAAACAAACAATTTTTTTTAGGAAAACCAGAAAATATTATAACAGAAAGTCCAACAAAAAAACTAACATTTGCTGCTGATACAGACAGTATTTGTAGTGAACCAATATTATCATCAGTAGTATCTTTAGCTGGCTATAGTAGTGAAACATCTATAAATAATAATGATAAAGAACATATTGTCTTACGTCCAAAATTTGATAATAAATTATTAAAACATGTACAAAGTGTACCAGACTTTGATTATTATCGTCCAGTTAGTGAAAATAATATATATACAATATCTTCACAATCATCAGCGTCACATTCACAAATAAGTATGACACCAGAGATTCCATCAATATCATTTTCAACATTACCAAAAAATTATTTGGATACACCAACAATTGATAAATATAAACTACCACCACTTAGTTTACAATCAATTCAAACAGCTAATTGTGCATTAATATCTGAATCGGATTTAACAATGCCTCGATATTTTAGAAAATCTGAATTAATTGGACAACAATTAAGAGGTCATCAAAGTGCTGATAATTTATCAATAACAACACCATCAACCCCGAAAAGGATTCACAAAGATTTTCTAGCTAGTAAACGTTTGAAACATTTTAGAAGTAAATTGCCACCTCTAGTTATTCCTGAAAAAGACAAAATTAATAAGGAGAAAACTAAAAAATAATTATTAATAAATAATACAGTATTTTCATTTTTATTTTCATTGATTTTATGGATTGGGGATTTTTTAATTTTCTTTTTTAACATTTATATTCCAGTGCTGTAAATTATTCCAATTTTAAAATTATTTCCATTAATTATATATAAAAAAAAAATAGTATTTAAATGTGATATCTATGTAATGTTATTATAATAAAATAAAATTAATCATTAAGTTTAATTAGGAAAGTATTACTTAAATTTTTTTCTTAAATTTTAAGCAATTATTTTTTCATTTAGTATAAAATAAAAAGACTATAAAATAATTAAGATTCTTTTATTATAAAAAATATTTTAATGATTATATTACATGTGTAGTACTTACTAGTACTAGTAATTAATTTAATTCTAAAGACATAAATGGAATGAAACTAATTTAAGAATGAAACCAGAACACTTTTTGTACGATCTAGGTCTTTAGAAGGAACCAATTTCCAATCATCAAGAAATTTGTTTTATATTTTAATCGGTTTAATTAATAGAATTTATTAAATTTCTATTTGTCCATCTGTAATCTTTAACTTTTTTGTACCTAAGTGTAAAAAATGCTTCTGATGTTCTTCAGTGAGAGAGAAAAACAGAAACATTAAAATCCATACCATAATTTCCTAATAATTCTCGTTTTACATTCTCGAGATTAGCTGAAATATCTGCAAAACCTAAATACTCACGAATTTAACTTAGTATACTGATCAATTTTAAAAGATTTCAATCGTCAATCGTGACCATTCAATAAATGATTTCTGAAATTACGTATTACAATGCAATTATTTTTAGTTGTTTCTTTGTTTCTACAAATAACAGAGGTTTAAAATCATTATAACAAAACCCTTACCAGCTTAAGTTTTTGATTTAAAAACACAGTATGAATTATTACTACACTATATTTACATTCAACATTTTTGTTATTTTAATTTTTATTTCGTTGTTATGTTCAAAAGAAAAACAATTATCGATCTGACGTTTCTCTTGTTTAGTTTATTGACGTTTTGAATTTCGACAAAAGACGACAAAAATGTTTTGCGTTTTTTACTAATTTGTAGCGAAATAAAATTTTTGTAGCGTTTTTATTAGGCGCGCGTTTCTTAAAACGCGTATTGGAATTATCAACTTAAAGAATAAATAACAACAAAGTTAGTTTATAAAATTTAATTTTTTCTGATTTTTTGAAAACCCGCATTAATAAATTAATCATTAAATAAATTTAAATTACAAATTTACTAATTTACAAATCGATTCGTTTCGTTTCGTTGTTCGTCGGTTGTCATCGTCTGTTTATTCGATCGTGATGTTCTGTATAACAAAATGTCTGCCATTAACAAAAAATAATATGGTACTCACGGTTGATTTTAATCGATTTCGGTCATAAAATGTATAAATATGTATGAAATTTTATGAAAAACGCGAACGTAACGCGTTCGAATTTATTTCGCACGTGTGATATTTGTTTTAAATGTGATTCTTATGTCATTAAATTGTTGTTAAGTGTTGTGCACCCCTAAACTCATCATCATCTTATAATATGCTTTGTCTGTCTGTATGTGTATATAATTATATTTTGTAAAAAGAGAAAAAAATAAAGTGTAATAAATAAATATACATATATGCCCATATCTTATATGCAAGTAATTCAAGAATATAGTATTTATCATTTTTTACTATAATTAAATTAAAAGTTTTTTGTTTAAAAAAAAAAAAGTAAGGAAAAAAAAAATTTTTTTTAGGGATTATTTTGTGAGTGATTTTTTTTTTTTTTTTTGTTACTTTTCATTTTCTTTATACTTTTGTGGATCATGAAAAGAAACATGATTGTGTAGAATAAATACAAACAACAAAATTTGGTGAATTTTTTTTTTTTTTACCTTATATAATAAGTACGCGCAATTACATTTTTAATCAAAAATCTAAATTAATCATAATAATTAAAACAACAAGAAACAAAAGTGTTTATTTTTAATTTGGTGTTTTGGTTTTTTTTTTGTTTTCATTTTTATTTTTTATTTTGTGCAATGCAAAACATAAAAGGATATTATGAAACAAAAATCTGTTTCCTTTTATTTTCCCCAACTCTCTTATTCTGGCCCACTCTCTCACTCGCTCTTTTTTTTTTTTTACATTTATTTTATTATAAAAAAAATCAATAACAAAATTTCCCAATAAAAGAAAAAAAAAAAAGAATTAATAATTACAATTTTAGTTTGGTCCGCATTCTCTTTTTTTCTCTTGTTTTTACACAATTAACTTGGGCAAAAAAAAAAGAAAAAAAAGAGGGCAACTCTTCAATGTATATAATTTTTTTTGTTGTTTGCCTAAAAAAAAAATATCATAAGGGAAGAAAAAATAAATAAAATTCATACACATATCAACTACCCCCTTCAATAAAAAAGTCAATGACCTCCCCCTATGAGTGTCTACGATTCAATGTTTAATCATCATAATTTTATTCTCCCTTCCTTCCGTTTTTTGTTTCTCTGTTAGTTTTGTTTTTTTTTTTTATTTTTTTTTTGTAAAAAAAAAAATACCAAAAAAATAAGAAGAAGACAAAATGAAAATTGCCCAATTTGCAATCAGATTTTTCGTGATTTTATTGAAACAAACAATTATGCAAATCAAAATTTTCCTTTTTTTCTCTCTCGTTCACATTTTCTTTCTCTTCTTCAGTTTTAGATCAAATTCGATTTTCCTAGATAAACCAAAGTCTACTAAAAAAAAAATCAGCAGTAGACAAAAGTTTTTTTTTTTGTCCGTCCGTTAGTTATACCACCATTCATCCCCCTTTTGTCCTTACACTCATTCCTCACTCTCTCTCTCTCTCTCTCTCTCTCTCTCTCTCACACCCTTAACTCTTTTGAATCAGATAAAAAGTCCAATTTTTTTTTTTTGTTTTGTTTAAGCTCTTCGCTTTTTTTTTTTGTTTTTTTTGAGCTTTTAGCTTTCACATATTTAATGTGAGAATCTAAATCCCTTTTTTAATAATTTATTTATTTATTTTTTTTTTCTCTCTCTGTTTTTTGTTTTCTTGTATTTTTTTCCCTGTATTTTTCTTAAAACGAAAAAAATAAAAACAAAACAACAACAACAAAAATAAAGAAACAGAATAAGTTTTTCTTTCAGAGTTTCTTTTTTTTTTGTTTTTTTTTCGAAAAGTTTTCGATTTAATCGTTAAAAATATGAGAAAATATATAATTTACAAAATAATAACGATTGTTTATCTCCCTCCATTCTTTTTCTTTCCTCTTTCTTTCTTCTTTCCTTTTCTTCTGTTTTTTTTTTGTGTCTTCTTCATTAAATTCATGATTTTCTCATCTTTAATTTTTTTTTTTTTTATTATTTTCTATATTGATTATTTTCATCCCTCTCTGTATTTTCTATTTATCTCACTCTCCATAAACACTCTCTTCTTTACACAATCATTTTTTGTTTTTTTTTTGATTTCTATCATTCTCTCTTTCTCTCTATCTAACCATCTCTCTCTCTCTCTCTTTCTTTTGTTTACTCTTTCTCTCGTTTTATCTTTCCTTATTATTCTCTGACAAAAATTTTGCTTTTGTTTTATTTTTTTCAACTTTTTTTTTTTTTTTGTTGGAAAAAAAAAACATAGAAACTTATTTTTGTTTTTCTTTTTGTTGGGGAAAAAAAAACGAATAACAAAAAAAAAAAACACAACCAATAACAACAAATTAAATAAATAAACAAAAAAAAGAAGAAGAAGAAGAAGAAGAAAATTTAGTAATGATAAAGTGAATAAAAAAAAGAAAAAAAAAAAATTCACTCCATGATTATGATTGTGTTGTTGTTGTACGGCTCCGTTCTTAAATTTAATTTTTGGTTAATTTTTTAATTTTTGTGTTGTTTCTTTAGGCATAAGCACAACAACACACAAGAGAAAAGTATAAAAAATAATACTTAGGTCATAATAATTAAAAAAAAAAAAAAAAAAAATGTTCAATAAATAAAAGAAGACGAAGAAGAAGAAGAGAAAAAAATAATTTGAAAATTTTAAAAATCAAAAAAGGAGAAATCAAAAAAAAGGCAAGAAAAGAATAAAGGGGAAAATAGTGAAAAACGTGTGTTTAAATTAAAAACAACAACAAAAAAAAAAAAAAACTAAAAAAAACATTTTATTTCCTTTCTCGTAATTTTTTTCTTTTCTTTTGTTTTTTTTTTTGTTTTTTTTTACAAAAAATTAATTATTTTTATTATTTTGTTGTTGTTGTAACTTTATTGTTTTTTTTTTGTTTGTTTTTTTTTTTTCTTTGATAAATTTTCTCACTGGATTATTATTTTTGAGGATATTTTCGAAATGTCACCAATGTTTAAAAATTTGTGTTTTATAATTAAAAAATTGTTAATTATTTTGGTGGCTGTATTTATAATTGAAAGTAATTGTATATGGCAGGAGAATGTACGACCAAAACTTTATGTTGAATTGGGTAAGTTTTTTAACATTTTTAATTTTTATTTAAGTTAAATTTACTCATTGAAATTTTGAAATTATGGACGAAATCAAATTATCTACAATCATTGAATAAATTGTATTCAATGAACGAACGTTATTTTTAATTTTGAAGTTTACTTACTCGGAGAATATTTATTACGAGTTTCATGAATATTTTAATGTATGTGCTAAGGGAGTGTAAAAGGGAAGAGAAAACAAAATTGATTTTCTGAATCTGGGTAAACTTAAATTATTTGGTATTTTTACTCGGAACTAAATCTATCCTGCTAAGTTACTCAATAATATTTCGTTCGAGGAGCAGATAGAGTTAGTTAAATTTTCATGCGCATAAACATCGAGTGTAGATCACGTAAACTCTTTGCTGAAAATAAAATCGAGTTTTCTAATCACTAATAAATAGACCAATTATTTTTAGAGATTCATTTAATCGCAACATAAATAAATTTATTCCGTATACTTAATTATTTACATAATTTTATCAAAAAATAAATAATGTATTAAATAACTTTTGCTATTTAACGTTGACCCATAGATTAAAGTTCATAATTGTTGTTTTTGTTTGTCGATTTTATTTTTGTACATATATGAACCGCAATATGTACATTCTTATTATTTTTATAACAAATCATAATGACGAAATTAAAGTATAAAAATACAAATTTTTTTTTTATCTTTCTTCAATTGAGAAATTTTGTTTTTTTTTTTTATAATTTAATTAAATTCGAGATTATATTTCTTATTTGGAATAAAAATATAGTTTCTTAATTTTTTGACTTTTGATCTTTTTATTTCTTAATTTTTTTTTTGAGTTCCCCCCTATATACGGATTGAAAATTTGCACATCGATTGTAAATTGGTTCTACCACCATTGTATTGTGCTTTGTGAAAATTGGTGAACTGGTAAAATTATCAAGAATATTGTATGGTTTGAATTTGAATTTATTTATTTGCTAATAGAATCCATAATGCTTCTAAAGAAATCTCTTTACCAATAAGTACTGCCGATTTTATATATTCATTCAAATAGCTCACAGTATTCTCTAGAATTTGATTGGCGCGCAGTTAAATGTTGACTTTTAAAAGATTTTTTTAGATGAAGAACCTATGTCGTAAATATAACAAAGACCGATTGGTTGAACGAAATATTAAAGAAGGTTTTAAAGAAATCACCCACGTTATTTATTCCCTTATCCCATATAGGTCTATTGTGTTTAGTAATCCGATCAGCTCAATGTCTTCCGATATATTAGGAGAAGAATAAATGAAGACAAAACAAAAGTAAAATCTATAAATTGAATTAAAACAAAAAAAAAAATTTGAAATTAGATTTCCGAAGGTCGTATTGGATTCAGATTGGATTATAAAAAAGAAGGACAATGCAATGATCTGAATATTAATTTCTGTTTTATTAATTTTCGTTCTGTTGCAGGAAGGACAAAGCACAATTGATATTCGATATATTTCTTAGTTACTTGTTATGGAGGTCGAAAAATTATAAATTACTTTCTATAGTGAACTTCTGTGAAATTTCCAGAACCAACTTAATTAGAGCTTAAATTGTTTCCAAAATATCTGATATTGTATTTGGGCTCATCTAATGTGAGGCGGTAATCATTCGTTAAAATTATAGTAATAAAATTGAAATCATTTTTAATCGAAATTTTTTTACACCCCGGTATGTCCTTTCCAAATTTCATCTTAGAACTTAACTAAAAAAAAATTAATTGAAAATATTTCTGATGTAATAATCAGGTCAATTTAATACGCAGATAATCAAAAGTTAAGTTCAAAACTAAGTATATATTGCCATATTGACTGTAAGACTTTTGTATGTTCTGTGACCCTAGATAGCATTAAAATTTGATAGTCTTTTTTATCTACAAAAATAAGTAACACAAATTTTCTAATTAAATTAATTTCGTAAATGTCTATGGGACATATTTATTTTGTTTATACGATCCGCTAATCTAATAAAATTAACTTTTGTTTCCATTATTAACAAGAAATTCATCTTTCTCCAAGTCTGAATAAAAATTGGACGTTTACCAATAAATATCGATAGACAAATTTTGTAAACTAACAATTTAAACAGGTTAAAAAAAGTCCTCTTAGTTCTTAACAATTATACTTAGTCTTACTATTCTCTCTAATACAATTAATAGTCAATAGATAAACATTATTAACAATCCTTAGACATTAGACTCATTAGAAAACAAAAGCAAAAAAAAACTTTAAAAAAACATTTAAAAAAAATAAAAAAAATAATCACTTGACTTAATGTGATTTTATATAAATTATAAGATCATATAAAAATCTCGAAACGTACGATTTAATGTTAAAAAAGAAGAAGAAGAAGAAGAAGATGAGAAACAAGAAAAAAAATCTTAAACAAACAAACTAATTCACTCTTCAAAAAAAAAAAAACAGAAAAGATTTTCAAAAGTTTACTTTTGTTGTTGTTCTTGTTGTTTTTCTTTTGATTTGATTTAATACATTTAATAAAAAATATAAGAACGACTATAATATCGGACATCATCAACAACAACAACAACAACAACAAAAAACAAATAACAAAATATCAACTAATCCAAAAAAAAGGGCTATTTTATTTTGGTTTTTTTATTTTTCTTTTCCAATTTAATTTAACAAAAAATAAAGAAAAAAAAACTTTCCTTACATAAATATACTTAGAGAGAAAAAAAATTTATAATAAGAAGTGTTTATCGTTATATAGAAAAATATTATTTATTTATTTTCTTATTTTTATTTCATTTCATTTTTTTTTCTTTTCTATGTTCACATTAACTATTGATGTATTGCCACGAAACCTCTAAAATATATCAACGCCGTTGAAAAAAAAAATAGAGAAAAGAAAACATTTATGAATTCTTGAAAAGGTGTGGCCCTCCCAATCCAAATAACAAAACGGATTTAAAGAAAAAAGAAGAAAACTTTTAATCTGTTTTTTATGTTATGAATTTATGAATTTTTTTTTAAACTCTTAACTATAATTTAACTAAATCAGACATGAAAGAGACAACGACGGGTAACTAATAATAACAACAATAATAAAATCAAACAATTTAATGTTATTTTATTATTAAGTTTTTAGTTGATAATGAATTGACGTTATTTAAGTAAGTAAGTAAGTAAGTAAGTAAGTAAGTAAGTAAGTAATTTAGAAAGTAAGTACGTTTAGTAAATAACAAACAAAAATAATAAATAGACAGAATTTTTTTCATTTAATTTACTTACTCGAAAATAAAAACGGTATATTTATAAAATATATTGTCATTTAGAGAAATATCTACAAGATATCAGATACATAGGTACTTTCTTTAGTTTGACAAAAGTATTCACTTTAACTTATTTAGATATCTAAGAAATTTTATTATGGAGATATTTTCTCAATGATTTTCTCGAAATACCGATTTTATAGGCTTGAATAACAAAGCCTATAATAAGTACAAAATTCATTTTAAAAATCTATAATCAAATGGAAAAATATTAAGAAATGCTTTCTTTAGTTCAGCTAAGGCTTCACTTTAACTAGTTAGGTATATTGCGCATAGGCCTTTATTGACGATTGGCAAAGATTAGTACTTTCTCTAGTTTTTCCATTATATATTTTGTTGTATTGTAGATCTGTCTGTTATTCTTCTTAATGCTGCTATATAAACAGTTCATGTTTCTTTTTAAATTCTACTAATTTAATACCAAACGACTAAAGTTGGCAATTAGGTAGGTACATAATTTTTTTTTTAAATTCAGACGACGTCTTGAGATAGCTTAATATTACAACAGCAAGCCAAGAATAATGTATATATTCATATTTTCAATGCTAAAATTTTATTTAATAATTTATTAAATTTAACATCATTTTCTTTTCCTTTTTAAAGACGGACAAAATTTTAACAGCAAAATATATATACATACCAATATCAGCCCATAATGTACTCTTAAATATCTTCACATAAAGAATTTAATGTTATTTGTTAAAACAAAAATAAAAATTAATTTAGGTATGGGTTAGAATGTTGAACGTAGGAGGTCTGGAATAAATTTTTCAATAATTTTTATATTAAATTTTAATAAAAGAAATTAACAAAAAAATTACAATTTAATTGTATACTTAAATGCTGATCGCATTTTTAAATGGACTTTAGGTGCTATTAAGTATCAAATATTCTTATAACGTACTTGCATATTTGCCTTTTTTTGAAATAAATGCATCAATAATAAGCCAGAACATCCGTGCTAAATTAATTCAATTTTTATTCTCAAATGGTTCACTTGAACAATTAACATTAACACCACACCTAACAAATAATTTCTTAGCATTATGTCAAATCATATTAGAAATTAACAACACATAAGTACAACTGTTTCTTAATTTATACTTATATCAGCATATTTGATGATCTAAAAAATAAATAAATTGTAAAATTAAAAATAACTTCATTTGTAATCAATATTTTCTTGTTTTAATTGAAATTGATTTTATTGTCAAGAAAATTATATGTAGAATTTTCGTACACCCACATTATACTCTCCCCACCCCACCCACTTTAAAACAGTATCACATTCACATAATGTATGTATGTTTTAATAAATTGTAAAAAAAACTTCTAACTCCTAATTTAACTCTTGACTTGTCATAAAGCCATATAAATCATAATTTGATTATAAGTAACAATAATTCTTTTATTTATTTATTTATTTTTTTTTTATTAACGAGTCATTTATATATTTTTGTATCCTGAGCTGGTTATTTATGAAATGTGTGTGTGTGTGTGTGTGTGTGTCTGTCCCTATTTCTCTCTTGTGTATACTTATTTATTATATTTTATTATTACAGTTTATATTTGTGTTTTGTTTGTTCGTACCTGATTCATTTTTGTGTGTATTTATTTATATATGAGTTGTGTGTGTGTGTGTTTATGTGTAGGTGTTAGTATAAATACTTGGGTTAATCATTGCAAAAAAAAAAAAAAAATCACCCCACCGATTGCACATTTTCCGTAATGATTGTACATTAATTGCAGATTTTACAAATTGATTACACATTATGGTTTTTCCCCACTGTTGTACAGAGTGTTTAACCATCCTCATTCTCGGTATAAGTATAATTTAGGAACAAAAATAATAACACATATACCACTTAGAACATAAAGGAATAAATAATAATAACAAAAAATCAAAATAATTTGTATTAAAGTCATAATAATAATACGGAAAATAAAAAAACACATCAGAGATGAAAGTAAGTAACGTAAGTAAACTAAAAATAAAAATAATGTATAAACCATAATGAACGTAATTATTTATTCAAACCGCAGAAATTATAAAAATAGAAAGGAAAAAAAAAAATTTTAAAGGAGAAAAATATTAAATTTTTTTTATGTTAAATTTTTAAGACAGCTAGACGTCGTATTTGAGACAGAGGCCCTCTGCTTGCCTCCTTCCTTCATTTTCTTTTTTTTGTTTTTTTCTTTTTTGGGTATATTTATATATTTTAATGGTTGAAATTTATTTAATTTTTCCTCTCTCACATCTTTTTACTTTCTCTCTCTTTCTCCCCCTATCACTCTCTCTCTCTCTTTTTGGTATTATTTCGATTTTGTTTCAAAGTAATTAAATTAATATTAGACATAATAATTCTTTTTTAATATCATGTAAGGGTTAAAACGGTGTTACACAGCAGTAGTAGTGGTAAGGATGCCCTGTATTTTATCGAAGAGATTGTAAGGGAAAAGCACTGGTGGAGTGGGGGGTAGGGGGGCTGGGCTGGTGGGGTTAAGGATTTTTAACAGTGAAAACAGAGAGTGAAGAAGTTTAATATATATACATATATATTTGTATATATGTATATATGTATGTATATATTTTTGGGTTTTACCAAAGGTGAGTAATTAAATTGAAATGTTTAACTTAATTATAATTATTTAAAAGGTAACTGACCCAAATCGCATTTTACTTTATTAGATACACAATCAGTAGATATTCATACCTACACACATATACCTATACTTCTTATATAATAAGTACATACATATATAGTATAGAAAGAGAGATAAAGAGTGAATGAGAATAAAATTATAAATTTTATTGGATGCTTTGTATGTGTGTTGGTGTAATATTGTATGTGTGTAGTTGCTGTTGATTTCAGTTTGTTTTACTAAAAATTAAAAAGAAAAGAAAACAAAGAAGAAAAGAAAGAAACTAAGTATAAGGAATTGGGAGGTAGAGAACTTTTGAAAATAGAAACTAAACTATAGATAAGAAATTGTATTATTTTTCTTCATTTCCCTCTCCACCCACCACCATTAAAAAGGGACAAAATTAATCGATTACTTATTTGAATTGGTTTATTAAGTAAGTAAAGTAAAGAGAATAATCGAGGATGAAAATCGTTTTTTGACTTGTTAAAATTTTGTTTAGAATAATTTTAACTTTTGAATTTAATGGGGCGCCCACCCCCTCTAAGGCCCCACAACAAATATAAGAAAGAAAATGAAATGGTTATTATTTAATCTAACCTTGAGGTTTAAGTTCAATTAACTTTTCATGATTATTACCTACTTAATTAAGTAGATTCAAACACGATATAATCTATTTCTCTCTTTCTCTCTCTCTCTGTCTCATACATATTTTCTTATTCTCCACTTTCTCTGAAATGACCAAAACAGAGCTTTAGCTTAATTCTTGTTATTGTTTTTTTTTTATGATCAGGTCAGGGTTGGAATTTATATATCCATTCAATATTCTTATTTGATTTTCCATTAGAGAAAATTAGATTAAAATTTTTTTTTTTAAAAAATAAAGTTAATATTCTAGAATACAATATTCAAATAAGAATAAGAGTTTGACGAAAGTTTTAGCAGGGCGCAATGTGAGAAAGAGACAAAAAATTATTTTGCATATATTTTCTTTTTAATGTGTGCTAAGAAAGAGTGAAAGAGTGAAAGAGAGAGAGAGGTCTTAATACTAACAGAGAAAGAAACAAAAATTTCTTTTTCTTAACATAAGTTTTGTGAAATTGGACAAAAGAGAAGAAAAAAGAATTTATGTTTAAATTTTTTAACATAAAAAAAAAAAGAGTTTTCTTTTTCGATTTAAATATTTAGAGGAAATTTTAATTTGAAAATTTATATTTATGTTTAGTCATTTTTATATTTAATCTTAGTCATATACGTATTTATTTTTAAACAAAAATTAACTGTATTATTCTCGACTAAGGATGAAATAATTTGCTTCGTGTTTTTTTTTTTAATTCCAATTATATTCAGTGTAAATTCAATAAAAAATTACATATTAGTTTTATTTTTGGTATGAAAATTTTCTCTCTATGTTTAGATTTTCAAATAGGTACCTTTTGAATAACGCAATCATATCTAACTATATATGCCTTAAACATTAAAGTATCTAAATTCTAAAATATATGTACAAACAGAATGTCGAAATCAATATGCTCCCGCAGTACCTATAATAATGTGAAAAAAAAAAAAATATAGAAACAGAAAAATATAATAATGCATACCTACTGAATATTTAAATATTTTTCACTTTGCCATAAATTTTTTTTATTTTATTTTATATTTTTTTCCCTCAATTTTCTTTATTTTATTTTTCCATTCTTTCTTTCTATATATGTCTCTCTGTCTCTCTCTCTTTCTTTTTCTTTTTCTTTTCAGTGTGCCATGGGCGACTATTTATTTTATTTATTAATTCTATGGGTTCATTATTTCTTCTTTTCTCTTCGTTTCATTTCGACTTATATACGTATTTGGAAATTATGAATAAAAATTTGATTATTTTGAGAAAATTAGGTACCTACATTTTCTTCTTCTTCTTCTTTTTTTTTTTTGTTTAATAATTCCTTATGCAAAACAAAAGAAGCACAATCTTATGTTATGTTACAAAAGAAAAAAAAAATACAATAAAAAAAAAAGAAAAACACGAAATTGAAATAAATTTTACACAAAAGTCGTCCTTCAACACTGTTACATTGAAATTTATTTGAACTTTTGTTTAAAAATATTATTCTGTTGGGTTGTTATATAATTTCATTACGAAAAAATTGAAGGGGTATACACTTTTAAAATTTTGTTGCATTACCATCGTTTGCACATTTTTCACAAAGCATATCGTTTTCTCATACACATATAGTGCTGCACATATACTTAGTGGTAATATTTGACGTTCCATCTCATAAGTTTGAAATATTCTGTAACTCAAGTTTTTACTTTGGTAGTTAGCACTTTTTGTAAATTTGTTTTAAAATTGAATTGTATGAGAATAAAGTTGTTCCTTATGCTTAAATTTAAATTAACTGTATGTATTGTTGAGAGATAAATACTTGAAGTTTTGAAAACAACCCGACTGTATAATTTTTTGTTTTTCAGTAAAACAATTAATTATTAATATCTAATTTTAATTTTTTTTTTGTTACGTTTTTACAAGAGAATTTCTTATTTTTCGTTGATTTAACCGATTTTAATCAAATATTATTTCTTAAAGAAAAATAATATTAAAAGAAATTAATTTATTCAACGTCACTCTGACTCTCTGCAAATTTAAACATTTAACAAAAAAAAAAAAAGGCAGAAAAGAAAACTTTTTATTTTTAGAATAACAAAATTCAAGATATCGCGTCTAGTGTACCAAACTCAACCAAACCCAACATTGAAAAAATACGAACTTACTTAACTTAGTATAGAAAAAAAAACCAAAAAAAAAACAATAACAACGAAAAGTAAATTTGAAAAAATAAGTTTTGGAACTTCAGTTTTTTTAGGATCAAAAAAAAAATTGTAACTTTTTTTTTTTTTCGTATATTTACTTTACGTTTATACTTACCTATTTTATTTTTTTTTGTTCTGTTCTGTTTCTGTTTTATTTATAATAAGTATAAGAGAGTTGAATAAAAGATTCTTGAGGTTGATCGCTTTTTAACACGATACATGAACATTTATAAAGAAACAAAAGTGAGTTGAAAGAGGAAAGGTTTTTCTTTTTGTTTTTGTTTTGTTTTTTCTAAAAGGTATAAATTTTTTTTTCTGTATTTTTAACGACGACAATGTTTATTTTTTTGGTGGTTAAATGACCGGGAGTGGTCACAAAACTTTCTCTCTCTCTCTCTCTTTTTCTCTTTTTATAAATTATAATTTAGATTTGTATATTTTTAATGGTTTTGTGTTTTCTTGTTTATTTTGTTGTTGTTGTTATAGTTTTATGCGGTTTTTGGTTAAGTGTAAATGTCTTCAAAAAAGTAAAATATAAATGGATTAATGGATTAAGTATACCTAATAATTTTTGTTTTTTTATACTCACAACAATCAAAATATAAATAATAATGCAAAATTTAAAGGTATACAAAAATATATACTTAAACATGAAAATGTTTTGTTTAACTTATTTAAGATTTGTTGATAAAAACATGAGTAAGAAATCAAAATTAATAATCATCATTGTCACGGTTATCATACGTGAGTCTAGGGCATTTCAATGTATGCAAACCCACCTCACTATGGTTCAGGCGGGTTCAGGATATGTGATTTGTATTTCTGATTAGCGAATTACAAACAAACGAATAATTATTATTCGACAACATTTATATCTATTTAAGGAACTTCTATAGATTCGTTTCTATTGATTTTCATTATTCAGTCAAAAAAAAAAAATATATAAAAGTGATGATAAGAAAAAATAAATAAATTAAAGATTAGAAAATTATGTCAATGCCACATTTCAAACGAAAGTTTATTCTCAAATCTTAATTAACATTCAGGTCTAACCAATCATATAAAAAGAAAGAGAAAATATTTAAAGCTGATAAGATAACTACATTATTGTCGGTCTTTAGATTATAATTTTTTTTTGGTTAGATTTCTCGTAATATAAAGCAAAAGAATTCAATTAAGTATTGAATTAAGGAATTTCACACTGTCAATAGTTTTAGTATAAGAAGAAAAGAAAATGCGGATTGATTGAAAAATTGTTGGTCAGATTTACTGATTGAATAAAGAGAAAATGGTATTTTCGGCTATTTATTTGAGTAATTTTTTAATCGATTTTAATCAATTTCCTTAAACCAAAGAGAAATAAGTAATAATAAATAACAGAGGAGTTAACCTTAACCACTATATGTAATCTCATGGAATGCAGAGTGAAATGGGTGAAATCTTTGTGTAATCAGTAATAAGTGGGGCGCGAATATTGATAGTAGATATTAAAATGTAGGAATTTTTTTTAAGATGTATGATTTCAGAGAATAAGCTTTGGTTAGATAGAATTATAATATTGTAAGACTGAGAAGTGTATGAGGGGGAAAAATAAATATGCAAGCCTTGTCCTAAATGTACAAGTGGTATGCTCGTGTGTGAGACCGATAAAAAAATATTAAAGTAGTGTAAGAATAATAATGAAAAATAAATGATAACAAATGAGGATTTAGTTCAATTCTATATTATTATTACATAATTTGTATTTATTTGATTAGGAACTAATGACTGAGTGACATTAACACTTTAATCTTTCTTCATATAGGTATACTTATATTTTATTTATAAAATAATATGACGTAATTTTCTTATGAACTCAAACACACTAATTTAGTGTCCTGTCATTTTATTTACCCATAAATAAAAATAAAAATCTCAAAAAAAGAAAAACATTTCTCATTTTCCGTTTTTTTAAAGTTTAGAGATAAAAAAAGGAAGTAGATAGAGATAGATAGAGGTAGGTTTGATATTATTACCTACTTACCTACTTAGCTACAAAAAAAAAAATGAATATGAAATAAATAAAAATGAAAATATAATTCAAAACATACATACATTCATATCAGAATATAGGTAGACATACATACTAAATATCTTTAACAATCAAAAATTATTTTTTTCTATTTCTTCTTTTTTCTTTTTTTGTTTGTATTAAAGAAAATTTTACACAAAAATTTTTCATCGTCATTTTATTTAAGTAATAATAAAATTTCTTTTTCTATTCGTATACATATAATCATAATCTTTATATATAACTATATTTAGTAGCCTTATATACTTCTGTATCTATATAGATATGTGTGTATAAGTATATACATTTTATAATCATATCTAATTTGGTGACAACAAAAAAACAAAAAAACAACAACAATGATAATAATAATAATAATAATAATGAGAACCAAAAAAAAATAAATAAATGATTGTATCTCTTCTACTAAATAAATTGACATTTGTTGTTATGTAATCACAAACTCCTTCTTTTCATTCCATTCGTTTTTTTTTTCTATTCATCTTTTACCCTACCCATCTCCTTACCCTTATTCACCCCCCACCAATTCAACTTATTCTCTTCCCTACCCACTCTTCAGCTCACCATCAATTTTAATAATTTTGAAGAGTCAAAATAATTTAATACTTAAAGTTTAAGTTTATATATTTTATAATCTTATTATTTATAAGATTAATTCTTTTTTTTTTATTTATTAAATTATAAGCCACAATTGAGTTGAATTAAGTAGCTCAATTTATATATGTTTGTATGTGTGTGTGTGTGTACGTTTATACATATTATATGTATTTTTATGTATTATAAATGTATGTTTGCATATATGTAGGTATGTAATGTATGTATGTATGTGTGTTTTGTATAACAACGTTATTTAGTTTAATTAAAGTTTTATATAAATTAAATTTTTTTTATACTTTTAATAATAAAGTTTAAAGAAAAAATGAAGAGAAATAAAATAAAAAGAATTTTGTTTTTGATCTTTTACTGCTCTTGTTGTATTTTTTATTTATTATAAAATATATTTTAATGTCTTTATTTTAGAATGGTTTGAAATAATCGATTATAATTTTCTATAATACTTTATTTTATTTTTTGAACATAGAACACGAACAGTGACTTTTAACTTATATGATTTATTAAATATAAAAGTATTTACAAAATACTAGGTACAGTAATATTACAATTGCTAACCTTAAAACACAACAATAACAACAAAAGCAAAAATTATTTATTCTATGGTCATTGCAGTTATATTATGATCTTTACCGCCAAAGTTGTATGGTCTTTGTTATTTTATTGTGAATACTAAATAGATTTCTAGGAGGATTTCTAATGACCAGAAAATGTGGACTATAAATATCGTCCCGCTACATTATTATTTCTTTTAGGTTGTGTAAGTTTAAAAAATTAGGAATCAAACAATTATTGATAATGCAATAACAACGACAAAATAAACAATAAAAATTGTCCCCCTTTTTTATGTTTATTTGAGGGATTTTTTTTTATTCTTGCCTCATAAAATCATATTTTTTTATTGCTGTTGTCAATTTTTTTTTATTTATTTACTGATTTGTGTGAAAATATTGATTTATATTTTGTGTGTTTGTGTTGTACCAACAGTAAATACAATTACAGTTTACTCTCGCCTAACATCAAACTAATTAAAATCGGCCCTGTTTACATTTTTGAAAAATTCATATTTTCGATAAGGGTAGACTCATTGGCCGGAAAAATTTAAAATGGCTGAAATTTTGTTGGTCCATGTGATATTTAAATGATTCTGTTTCTAAAAATCATTAGATATTTTCCAAACAAAAATAAAAATTGTTGTAGAAGTGAAAAAATAGAAAACAGATGACTTTAGATCTCGTGTAGTTTATAAAAATTTTACAAGCTGCAAAAAAAAATTTGTCTATAAGCCAAAAGTCTAATTAAATCCTCAATATTATCGTTTTCACTTTTTGTATTTTTTATTTAAAAAATTCGTAAACAATTCAGTCAAACATAAAAGAATTTAAAAAAAAATAATAATAATTTTCTACATTTAATTGTGTTAGTTCTACAAAACAAACACAAAAATGTACGTATGTATTAGTTGTGTATTATATTACATATGCATACATGTACGTACATATTTATTGGTTAGTTATGATTGAAATTTTGTTTTTTAACAATTATTAATTAAGTTAATTTCACCATTGACCTCGATCATTTTTTTTTTAGTATAATGAAGTTTAATTAAAATAAATTCTATTCTACATACACAGCGTGCTTTAATTCATTAAATACATTTTTGAAACAATTTTATGAATTTATTAATTTATTAATAATTGATTGATTTAATTAAATATAAAATTAGAGTAAAAGTTTTGAATTTTTGGTTTATTTTTCCCCCAATATTTATGTACGAAAATTTTGTATAAATTCAATTCGAGGGGTTAATTACTAACAAAAAAAAAGGTGAAGTTTACCTAACTATTAGCATATTTGCACAATGATTGCACATTGTATGTATCCGTGTACCGTTATACATAGTGCAATTTCTCAGCTCGATGACTTCAATCTTATTTCTGTATACATTTATAAAAATAATTCTGAATAAAAATAATTATAAAGTACTAATTGATCAATTGAATTGGAATTTGAGAGAAATTATGACGAATTTTTAATCATGTTTAATTTTATTTTTTTTCAAAAAATTTATGGTTTTTATTTGAATGAACAAAAAAAGAAACTATGGAAAAAAATATTAATTTATCGTTCGTATTTTTTTTTTGTTTTGCATGACTTTTTTTTATCGTGCCTTTAATGATTAAATTTAAAGAGTACCAAATGAGAGTCACCATTAATAATATTAGATGAAAAAGATTCTACGTTTTTATTTCGGCGGAAACAATTTTTATTAAAAAAAAAAAAAAGACAAAAAAAAAACTGTAACAAATTAATAAAATTCATCTTTGACGACACAGTTGTTTCTATATTGAACATATACGTGAGCCTAAAGGGCACACTTTAAGCATGTGTGTTTATTTGCCTGAACATTTTCACCACCCACGAATATTTCTCCAGAAAACATATGATCTTCATCATAATAATCTAGACTAAAAAAAAAACAACAACAACAAAACAAACATTTCGCACATTTATAATTGGATTTATTTAGAAATATTTTTCTAACAAACAAAAAAAAAACATAACCTTTTTCGTAAATTTTCGCTGACTGTAGATTTTTGAATTCGCCCAATTCTTATTTCTTATCTATATAAAAATGTAATGGAATTAAAAAAATAAAAAAATATACATTATAAAAAGTAACATTCATGTTTTGTATCACCTTGTAAATATTTTAAATGTTTAAACCCCTGAAAATCACGCAATCAATTTTTAGGGGTTTTTTACTCTTAGGATTTTTTTTTATATATACTTTAGGTTACATCATGATCACGACATTTTCATTATACATTCATTACACATTCCACAATTATATACTAAAGGACTATTCGACTATTCGTGATGGAATTAATATTTATAAACTTAAATTATTCTTCTTTACAAATACATACACTTAAATACGTTTACTTTTAATAACTGTGAATACAAAAGAAAGTTTTTGTTTTTTGTTTTTGTTTTTTTTTTTTTCGCAAAGAATGACTAATTTAATTTTTATGACTAACAAAAAATGCATTTCAATTGTAATTCGTCCTTTAATTGAAAGCAAGTAGAAAATATATTACAAAAATGTTTACGATAAATAAGAAAAAAAAAAACATTCAAACATCAGCTACACTATATATAATTATGTATAATTATTATTTTACAAGGATAAATGATTCATTTAAAAATTAAAAATTAATCAACTCAATTAAGTAAGTAAAGTATATTTAAGCATTTGTTTTTTTTATAATTCTATTGAATGCACAGAATTTATTTATAAAGGGAGATGTCAAGTCTATAATGAAAGGGGTGGGGGGAAGGGGTCATTCACATTAGTTATCTCATTTTCTTTGGATAAAATTATCGAAACTCTTCTTTCTTATACTAAGAAAAAGAAAAGAAGACATTTTTTAGTCATCACATCAGCAAGTAATTCTCTAAGTGTGATGATAAATTTTCAATGATCAAAAAAGAAGAGATGCAAGATAGTGAAAGAGTAGCTATAACAACAGACTCTTTAGTTCATAGGGTCAAGAGTTCAAATTCCAGTATTAAGAAATAATGGTTTGAATAAATATCTATTTAATAGTTAAATGTTCTATACTTACTTATGTATATTATGTCGTTTTATTTTATGTAGTAATGTTATGGTAAAATAGGTGATAAATACCATAAGCTGTTCATGTACCAGATTGCTCATACCTAAAATAATATTTAACTACTCCCACTAACCTTATTTCTTTATTTACATTGGGAAGAAGAAAAAAAACTAAATTTGACAGTCACAGTAGGTGTACTCTGCTCAGAAATATATAGAAGAGAAACATTTAGACAGACTGAGTATTCAGTTCTAGTAGTTATTATACAAATTTTACCATTAAAAATTATATCAGTCTTCTCTTGTTTTCTTCTTTTATGTTTCTTTTTTCATGTCGTTTAATCAAAAAAATTTCTAGAAAATTATAAAACAATCTAGAATATTATCATAAATACATACATACATTTGTATATATAAGTATTGTGTTGAACAACATCTTATAAAACTCATTAAAAAAAATTCTTTATACTTTTGATAGATTCGAGAGAGGTCAAAAGTGTATTTTTCTTAATAAATAAAACAAGTGAAAATTATTTAAAGAGGAAGAAGAATAAAAATAAGAGGACAATTTAATATGATTAACGAACGTTGAAAACGTCATCCAAAACCAAAGCAACAAGTACAATAATGACAACATAAGTACGTACATACTTTATGTATATATATTGTAATGGAAGTATATAATGTTCGTTTGCATATTTATACGTCTATATACATGATAAAGGTCAAAATCTTTATTACTTGCCCGCATTTTGTAAATAAAAAAAATATATCAAACTTATAAGAAAAAATATTTGAACAAAAACAAAAAAAAAAAAGGAAAGAGAAGAGAAGCAAAACAAAACGTTTTCAACAGAACAGAACCAATTAAATTTCTATAGTTAGTGTCGGTTAGTGCCGAGACATACGTTAATATTTTATAAAAGAATTGTGTCTTAATTTTTGTTTTCTTATCCTTTTTTTTTTGTTTTTTTGCAACTAAATTTGTATTTTTTTTTTGTTGTTTTTGTTAAAGTGTATGACACACACACATACATAAAACAATAAATAATAAAACCAAATAACCAAACAACATCTAAGACTTAGTGTGAATAAACCACCACAATTTATCTATCTTTGTGTTTATTTATAGGATCTTTTTGTCACATCTGCTAGACTAAAGTATTTTTTTTTCTTTCTTTTGTAATATTATGGTTTTTTTTTGCGCTCTTTCTTTTTTTTTTTTTTTTGTATTTACTTGTTTATATTAACCCCTCGAACGAGTTTTGCTTTAAGTTTTGTGTCCTACGTTGTTCCGTCCATCTAACCAACTATTTTCTGTTTTTTTTTTTTGTTTTCCAAAAACACAAATATCCATTTTTTTTTTTTTGTGTTTCTTATTTTCTTCTTCTTTTGGCATCTTCAAAAAAATATTTAGCACAATGACACATTCATGATATATTTTATCAAGAAAAAAAAAAAAAAAGAACGCAGAAAAAAATCTAAATGACGTCAGATGACAACAACAGAGAGAAGAGAAAGCAAAAAAAAAAAAAAAACTAGCGATATCTTATCGACAGTCGCCTCCACTTTTCTTTCACTTAAATCAACACATTCGAGTGTACTTAAAGTTCAAGTGATTCTTTTTTTCTTCATCATTTTCTTTCCTTTTCTTCTTTTTCCTTATTTTATATTATATATATTTTTTTTATAGGATAAAAAAAAACATAAAATCCGTATCATTCGACCTTGTCTGTAAAAAAGAAAAAGAAAAAAAAATACTGATTTTTATTGAAAAGAAATATTTTTTCGTTCTTATTCTTTTATAGAAAAATAGGAGAGAAAAAAAAAAACACAAAAAAATGCTTCACCATACTTTTATGAAATTTATATTTTAGTGAAAAAAAAAATATGTATCGCCTCTCTACCAGTACACCATACACCTCACCTATACCTTACCTATACTATAATACTTACCGTAAATAACAGTAAATATTTTTTTGACATTTGATTTGAAATGTTCATGTCTCGTAAACAATTTACCCAAAAAAAGAAAAAAAGAAAATTGGAAAATATTTTTGAGACAAAATAAAACAACAACAACAAAAAAAAACGATATTTTTAGAATTAATTTTCTATGAGAGAGAGAGAGAGAGAAAAATCGATTTTTTAATAAAATATATAACAACAACAGTAACAACAACAACAAACTTAATAATATTAGATTAAGTTTATAAAATATTAAATTCGCATAAGTTGGTATTAATGCTGGTGTTTTTTTTTCTTCTTCTTCTTCTTCAATGTGTCTAAATAAAAGTAGGATTCTATTTACCTACTTACCCTTCCATGCCCCATGCCCGTTAAATATATATATATATATATATGTATGAAAATTTTTCTAAGAACATTAATTATGCATTATGACATCCATTTTCAGATTTAAAATATAGATTTCTTAGGGAAAAATAGAAAAATAGAAAAAAAATACAGAATTTCTATAAAATTCTATTAAATTTAAGAGTAGAAGTTATTATTTCTGAGAAAAAATAAAAATATCATCCCCTTCCCCAACATCATCGATAAGAGGGGATTTTATGGAATTTCCAGGATTTTTACCCGTTATTGATAAACGTATTAGAATAAAGATATGTATATATAACTGTATTAGGAATAGAAGAAAGGCAGAAAAAAAAACCCTTCTGAATAAGAAACCTCAATCAAAAGAATAACCTAACAAAATACCGATATTTATGTAGATATCTAAGAAAATGAAGTAAAAAAAGAAAAAGGCGACAAATTCCACTGCAAGTGCTAAAAATTGATATCAATAATACTAAACATGTACGACGATATGCATGATTTGTCTTTCCTTTTTTTTTTTTTTTTAGATAAATATAAGTATAAAGAATTTCAAATAGTTCGTGCATGAATTTTATAAAAAAATAGAACGTAGGTATAGGAAAAATTATTTAAATATTTTGATTTATAACAAGGGAACATTTTTCTTTTCCTTTCGATCCCCTAAAGAACTTGATTTTAATTCACGATATATGGAGACAAAAACTCAAATGTAAATAGAACAAAAAAAAAAAAATAGAAAGAAATACAAAAAAATAAAAAGGTTTAATCAGGTTCATAACATAAGAGACGATATGTGTATACAGGGGTAAAGGGTTATATGAAATTTGTCAAGAGTGAAATGTATTCTTTCTATACAGATATTAAATTCCTCCTACAGAACAAAAAAATAAATAAATAAATAAGATAAGAAAACACAATAATAAACTAAAGTCAAATTCATTTATTAAGTAGCATTATTAAAATTCAATAAATAAATAAAACGGAACAAAAGTTTTATGTTTTTTTTTAGTTATTCAGATCTACAGACGTTAGAGTTATAGTTAAAAATGATTATACAAAATTTATATATGAATAGACATATATGCATAACATTCAAATTGACTTTGACAGGTGGACTTTACCTTTTAAAACCGCAGACTTAAACTTATGTATATTTATACTAAAATATATCACAAAGATTTCATCACAATTCCAGTGATGTGTGTTCTCCGGGTAAATTCAGTGAGCCTATAAAATGAAATGATAAAATTGTCTTTAAATTACACTTTAATTTATATTTTCTTAGTTTGAAATGAATTTTTTTTTATTAATGTGATTGTGGTTTGGTATTACAAATAATAAGAATAAAAAATTGTAGATGATTTTCTGAAGATTCAAAAATTTTTTTTGTTTCTTCCTGAATTTTTTCTTTGTTTATCTGATTTTTACGTTATATGAGAAACGAAGTGTATCATCAAATTAAAAGCGTTGAAGTGTTTTATAAAAATTTAATAATGGAAAATGTTCTATCAAAAATTTCACTTAAACATTTTCTGAAGCAACAAACCACTTTTGTAATATTTATTCAAATCTTGTCTTTTAGTAAATTCAATTGAAATGATAAAAAAAAAATCACTTATTCTGGTTTTCTTTTTCTGGTTCAACTTGAAAAATAAATTGAAAGATGAAAACCCGCCACTGACTTTCTATATTCTATTCTATTTTTGAACAAATATAACTATAACTAACTATATATTCTACTATAAACTATATATTCTTCTTCTTCCTTGTTTACCATAAATTAGACTGCGGTATTCAAATATTTTATAAACGCTTTTAAATAGATTTAAGTATGATGTGCATGATGAAAGACAAGAAAAGAGACAAATTATGTACAAAACTTATAACAAATAGACAAAGAAAAATTATTGATGCATAAATATATATTTGTCTTTCTCTCCTTTTGTTTTGTGTTATATATAATATTGTACTTAGAATGGTGGAATATTCAGGAATATTATAATAGATGAGAAGGAGAAACATCTGGTAAATCTTGTTGAATCTATGGTTAGGTCTTGTCTAGTGTGGGTGGTAAATAATAATCATATAAAAATATAAAGGTGCGGAGACATAATATATTTGAAATTTGTATATTTATGTTTCTGTTAGAAAATATGAATTTTTTAAATAATTATAAATTATGAATTCATTTGTACGTTAAAATTATAGTTCCTTAAGAATCTTAAGGAACTATAATTTTTGTTCTTTTCTCCATTAATATTTCTTATAAATTATTGTTACAACTTTTGTGTTCTACTCTAGAATAGATCAGGCTGATCTACGTTTAAGTCTCACAGTATATGTTTATTAAAATTGGTACCTATGGATTTTTTCAAAAATTATATTATCCGTTATCAGATGAAGTTATTTTGGGTAATGATGATCTTGGGTTTGATGATGTTTAGAATTTATTATTAAAAAATTTGTAAAACTCATAACACAAAACTCAAAGCAAATGGTACATATTTAATGCACACACAAATTATAAATGTGTCCACCATCGTGTGAATTCCTTATGGGCAAATTTTCCAGATCTAGTAATCTTAGGTGCCGTTAATTCACCCACCGCTGTACCAATGCTGTATAATTTTTTTATAAGTACATTAATTATTTAAAAATGGTCAGACTGTTAATTGTAATACAGATTATCAGAAATGAAAAATCTAATTTATTAGAATCAAGTAATTATTTTTTTTTATTAAAGATTTACATTTCATTTGTTACAATAATAATTATTTATTGATTGCTTCAGAGTTATATTACCTAGCAGAACCTATAGGTGATTGAAATTGATATTAGTGAATTTATATCAAAAAAATTATTTTTTTTAAAAACTACTTGGTGGTGGAGTACCATCTGGTGGAGGACCTGATGGTGGAGGACCGGGTGGTGGAGAGCCTGGTGGTGGAGTGCCTGATGGTGGATCACCTGCTGGTGGTGGTCCTGAGGGTGGTGATCCTAAAGGTGGTGGATTATTTGGCTTAGCTACTTTGAAGCTATCAAGTGAAATGGCATTCTATAAACATAAAAACAAATTAATAACAAAATTTCCACGAGCGAATTTTAAAATCGAACAAAGATTTGAACAAGCGAAGATATAATTAAAAATGACACGTAAAAGGTATTCGCTTTCGTTTGAAGTAAAGGATTGATCATTCTATTTCACTTTCTCTTCTTTTTGATATTTTTCTCTCAAAATCATGATGTAGGGGAAAAATGATTGTAAATTCAATGAAAAATAAATTGGAACAAATGCTTGTTTAAAATATTTGATATTTTTTAAAATAAACATTCGGTGTAAAATTCAAAGATTCACGTTTAAATATTAGTCGAAATTCAATCTAAAATTTAAACCAATCAAACGCTTTGCACCCGGCAACGTATAGTTTACAAAAGATCATGATCCACAGTATGGAACGCTGTCGTAATACGAATGAAGTGTTCCGTCCTTTTTTTATCCTTTGTGAAATATAAACAAAATAAAAAAATTCACTGTAAGATTTTGGTCGAAAACCGAATTGGAATTAACTTAAGAATGTTGTCCGATATATCTTACCACAGCCACAAACACACATAACAACACAATAAACAATGTTTTCATATTTTTAAGTGGATACTTTACTGTTGATAAATAAAATAACTTTCTTCACAAAAATAAACTGAATAGAAATAATATTTCATGATCATTCTTTTATATAGGTTGTGTTAACCTAATTATTTTTTAATCCAAATAGTTTTTTGCTCTTAAAATGTATTTATTTTCTTTTTTGTTATATTTTAACTTATATTGACATAAAATATTTTACAGAGGAAACAATTAATAAATTAGCAAAAAAATGAAAATTATTTATAATTTTATTAAAAAAAAATGGTTTATGCCGGCAAACACTTTAAAAATTATGATAATTCCGGATAAAAATAATTTAAAATAATATTCGGTGTATTGGACTATAAACTGTTAAGGTCAAATAAAACTAAATACAATTATTACAAATACAACAAAAAAAAAAAAAAAACACGAGCAAATTAGTGTGCAATATTTGATAATTATTATATCGCAGATAAATTCTGTCAGAATCATCAGAATATTAAATGCATTTTATTTTATCTTTTTTTTGTTATTTTTGTTTCATTTAATCTAAAATGTCAATTCAATTAAAAATAATTTGTTTGAAGAATTAACTTATAATTATATTTTTTTTTTGTCAAATTATAAATTATAAATTATAAATTCAAAAATTTATATTTACTCGACTCATTGCGAACACGCGCAATGTACCTATATTTTTTTACTTTATACAGTATGTGTAGGTGTAGTGTACCTATACTACCTACAGACTGTTTTTCTAACAATTTTCTAATGTATTGTAAGATAAATGGCTCTTTTTAAGGTATGACAAATTAAACTGAAATGACATTAGGTTATCTTGAAGTGAACTTTTAAATTAAACTTATATAGATAACATTTTTAGACACATTAAATATTGTGAAAATTAGTGACTTATTAACTATTGATTATTGTGTTTTGTTTATGGTTTGATCTTCAACATTGTTTCATTCAATGCTGATTGAATTGTTATAATAATTAATTAAAAGTAGATAGGTTTAGGTACATACATTTATAATTGCATTTTAAAAATATCCATACGTATTGGTTTTGTAATTTGTCTCATTTTTAAATAGGTTTTTTTTTTTATTATTTTTATTTTTATTAAATTCGATATACGTTTATATTTAGAACAGGAATAATCACAAATTGTTGAAAGGAAATTTTTTCAATTTGTATCAAGGAAAGCTTTTAAATTGTTAAAAAAGAAAAAAAAAACAAGTTTAAAATGAAAACAATGAAAAACGAAGATTGAAAGTATGATAAAATTTTTTGTGTTATTACACACAATTTTTTTTTTTCTTCTTAAAAATACAAATTAAATTGCAAACAATTTTTTTCTTTCTTTTCTTTAAATTATATAAATTGAGATTATAATCAAAAGATATAAGATGGGATATAATAACATCTGCCCTTCAAAGTTAACTAAATGAATGAAGTTTTATTGACCCAATATTAATCAAAAGTATTATTTAATTTTATAAAAGTCAGTTAAACACGACAATGTAAATATATTCTTATTATTATTATAATTATTACTTTCTATACCTAACTACTTAATTATGCATAAAGTTTCACCAATACCTATGCCACCACCTCAATCACCTCAATACCAACACCACACTCATCCCGGTCAAAGCATAAAATTATTACATTTACCATCACATGAAAATTAATTTTCCAAGTGTGTTCATTATTTCACGACATTTCATTATGGAAATTTTGATTTGAATATTTTAATTCGTAATCCCAGAATTTATTTCTGTGTAAATATATTTATCGAAATAGACGACCTGTCAGAATATGCAATTAAAGTATAATTTTTTTTTTGTTGACTTTTTTTTTCTCTCTCTCTCTCGTTCACAAATAAAAATATGACACATTTTTTGACACTTAAAAAGTTTTTTCCTTTTTTACTTTTTCTTTTTTTTATTAGAAATAATAAATTGATGTTTTATTGTAAGAAATAAAATCATGCACAAATATTTTCTCTATTTTTTTTTCTTCTTTTTTTTTTTTTTTGCATTGTTATGATGTCAATCTAATGCACTTAAGTGTCTAGACTATAAACTTAAATACAAGTGTAAGTACTTTATACTTATATCAATAACTGAATTATTATACACTTCTTATGTAATAAAAGTACTCAAAAAAAATTTAATATGTTTACTTCTCTTGTCTTGTTTGTTTTCTTTCTTTCTTTAGTCAGTCAGTCAGTTTACTTTATATATATATAATTTTTTTATATTTTTGACATAAGGGGAATACAGAATGTCACAATTTTTATTATTATTTTCAACAAATAAAAGTAAAGCAGAGAAAAATAAGAAGAAGAAAAAGAAAGAACTAAGAAGAAGAAGAAGAAAGAACTAAGAAGAAGAAGAAGAAGACTAGAAGAAAAAAGAACAGAAGTGCAGAAGGAGAAGAGAAGAAAAAAAGTAAAAAAATTCTTTGAACAGAAATAACAAATATTGATATAAAGTTTACTTTAGTTCTTTTGAGGTCATCGATCAAACTTTATACCATTTCTTCTTCCTTTTTTTTTTGTTTTCTTTAAAAAAAAAATCCTTTTGGATATTTTTATATTGATATGAGCGAGGATGAGAATATATATATATATATATGTAGTGGAGTTATACTTATACACACATAAAATATTGAATAAAAAAAAAAAAAAAATAATAAAATTGAAGACACGAGTGTTTCAAATTGGTTTTTATTCTCTTTCTTTCTTTTTTTTTTTTTCTTTCTTTTTTTTTTTTCTTTCTTTTTTTGTTGTTTTTGTTTTTTTTTTCTCTACATAAATATGATTGTATAAAGCATATACCTTTCGTATATCTATACTTAATGTTTTAAAAAATGAAAAATGTTTACATTGCATGAATATATGAAATATTTATAAATATTGAAGAAGAATTGAAAAGGAATAAGAGAATATTGCCTCGGTTGTCATTTAATTAAAATAATTTTTTTTTCTTGTGTGTTTCCCTCTGGTTCCGCCGACAAATTTTTTTTTTTTTTTTTTTTGAAGGATAGAAAAACACAATAAAACTTTAACCTCCGATCTGACATTTGTTTTTTTTTTTTTTTAGTATCATCAGAAAAATAGAAGCAAAATTGTGATGCTTTTTTTCTTCTTCTTCCTCTTCTTATAGTTTTTTGTGTACCGGCAGGCGGCAGACAAAGAGCACACATACTGAGCTTGCAGAGCTTTTTTTTTTTTTGTTCTGCAAAAATATAAATGAAATTTTTATTCAATACTACAATATTCTATTTTTCTTCTTCGTTTATTTTGCTTATTGATATGGTACCGGGTGTGTATGCGTTATAATATTCTATGTAAGATTGTGTTTGATGTGTTTCTATTTTTAGTCGGATTAAAGACACGAAATGATGACAAAATAAAATAGTATTGGAAAAGGGATGAAAGTGGGGGGGGGGGGGAAAAAAAACATTGCATAAAATAAAAAGTACATAAAGTGTGAACCAAAAGAAATAAAATAATGCATTCAATATTTTGATTGTTGTTGTTGTAGCTGATGTTCTAATGGATTTAAAAAAAAATGAAATTAGATGAAAACTTTTTTTTTTTTTTTTTGATGTATAAAAGTTTGTAATTCAGATATTTTTGTAACCATTTTCAATCATTCGATTTAGACGTTTTTCTTTTTTTTTCTTTTTTGCTCTTAACATTCACATTTTTACGACGCATTAGATTAGGACATGTGACATTTTCCTTCTTTCTTTTCTCATTTTTTTTTTTTCCTTTTTTTTTCTCTGTTACGATGTCTGACTCTGACATATAAAATATATAGAATACAATTTTTCCAAAGTTACATATATTTATCTGATGGGCCAAAATCATATTTTCATTTTGTGTTTTCTTTCACTTTACTTTTTCTTCTTCTTGTTTCTTGTTTCTTGTTTCTTTCTTGTTTTTTTTGACTCTTTTTTTTCTTTTTTTCTTTTTTTTTTCTTTCTTTCTTTTTTTTTTCTTTTTTCGTTTTTGATTAGAATAAAAAAAAAATCTAAGCAATCAGCTTAAGTGCCAACTTAACAACAACAACAAAAAAAACAAGTTGTTTGTCAATATTACCTCATTTGGTATGCAAAGTATACAACTCATTAAAAATTGTTCAATTATCGAGATGGAACATTATTAAAAAAAAAAAAAAAAGAGGAAAGAAGAAAGAAGAAAAAGAAAAGGTGAATAAAATAATCATAAATTTTCTTAAAGCTTTATGGTGATAAAGATTTTATTTGTATTGCGTTGAAAATGTTATTCGTATATTTGTTTTTTTTTTCTTTTCCTCTCTCTCTCTCTCTTCTCTCATATTCTTTTTCTTTCATTCCGTTTTTCTTTTCTTTTCTTTTCTCGTCCTTTCTTACGGCAGGAATAATATTGTTTGCTGTGCCAATTTTAGGTCTTTAAGTTTATGTGTAGTCAATAAAAAAAAAACAAAAAATAGTACTTAACGACAAGTAAAATATTTCATAAATCTTAAGTACCTTACATACACACTTATACATTTAGAGTTAATTTAATTTCGATTTGGTAGATTAACTTCATAATATTTGTGTGTTTAACTCCATAATATAAATATATTTTTAAGACATATTAACATTCGTGATCCCATATTACATTGATGATTAAATATTGCGCACATTACTTTATTATTTCTTTGGTAAATTTAGAGTAAAGAAAAAATGTTATAAAAGTTTGTGTCTTAGATAAAATTTATTTATATTTTCATAAAATACTTGCTGTTGTTGGTTTAGAGCAGCGAGTTTAATTATACGCAAAACTACAAAATCAAATTTGCTGCATTTGATTTAATTGCAAAAATGAAAATTAAATGAAGAATATTGAAATATGAACGATAATATTTGTTACAAATATTTTACCGCATTTTACTTATACCATAAATTTCAGAATAAAATTCTTTAATTTTTACCCATTTTTGTGGTTAACTTAACATTTACCAATTGAATAAATATTGTGTGTTTACATTGGTGATTTGAGCATTTGGTTAAAAAATTTACCCATGAGTATACTCAAACTTACCAAAGGAATTTAGCATAATATATTAAAAACAAAAAAAAAACAAACAAAAGGAGATCTATTAACTTTGCATTCCTTTCTATACTCTTTTTGTTTTTTTTTCTGTATTAGGAAAAAACAAAATTTGAAATTGAATAATATAAACAGTAACAAGCCATTAGAGAAAAAACAATTACATAAATATTGTTATAGAAGGAAAAGTTATAATGCTTCTTTTTCAATATATTTACGTTACGTATGTATGTATGTATGTATGTATGTATGTTGTACTAAATAATGACAAAGAATGAGATAGTTTGTTATATTTTTTTAAAAGTGTTTTTGCACGTTTTGAATTCAAAAAAAAAAAAAAAAAAACACCCACCCATATATACATACATAAATAACATAAATAAAATACAATATAATACTTATATAGAATATATTTATATATATATATATATATATATATATATATATACTTACTAAACTGGCATAGAAACAGATCGACATAAATATTAAACACAATGAAAGCGCATTCATAGGGTAGTCCCCAGTATAAACCAATTATATTGCAAAATATTTACTAAATTATTGACCACATTTTCTGAATATTACCGTATTTCATCTATAGAATTAAGCGTAATCCTTAGGGAAATTTAGGTTAAGTCACAATCATCTGTATATATACGAATATTGTATATTTATGTGAGTGTGTGTGTTTGTATTTGTGTCCCTGTAAATATTACATTAAATTCATGTATTATTCTACGATTCTTTTCTCGGATGCATATAAAAAAAAAGAAGAAGCTTTGCACGTTTTCCGTTGCAAAGAATTTATATTCAAAATGGAACAGTGAGAGAGAGAGAGAGGAAAAAAAAGAAGGAAAATTTTAGTCGAATGTCAAAAGAAAATAGAAATAAAAATGTAATCATTTGATAACAAGAGACAGCAAAGTATATTTTCACAACAGACAAAAAAAAAGTATATATATAAAAATAAAATACATGAACACATATATGTACCTACCATCCTATGTACAAACATGCATAACAATAAAATGTACATATGAACAAGATTCATTGGATAAAATGATTAAATGGGAAAAAGATGGGGGAAAATTATATATACCTACTCAACTCACTCTTGATCCTGATGGTAAAAAAATATCAAGCAATTAAATTTTTTTGTTTTGTTTTGTTCAATTGTTAACTTTTAATGTCTGGGAAAATGAAGGAATTTTTTTCTTTCGAATGGGCAATTAAAAAAAAAATAACAGCCTAATCAAATTTTATTAAAATTATGTTTCTTTCATAATACACTTTTTTTTTCATCTTTTTTTTCTTTTTACAACCATTCAGATTTTGTGTTATTTTTTTTCCTTTTTTTTCATCATGCAATCAAAAGATTTTCCATTTTCCATTTTTTTTATTTTTTTTATTTTGGTACACTCTCTTCAGTGTATACATATAGATATACACACATACATAAATACATACATATATATAGATATTTTAAGGGTGAATGTAATTTGAAATAAACTAAACTCATACAATCAGATATACATATATAACTTTAGTTCCAGTGAGAATTTCGTTATAAGAGTAAAAAAGAGAAATATATATAATTGTTAGAGTGAGACAACTATATCTCTAAATATATATATATATATATATATAATCATACAACGTTTTTAGATCAATACTTTCTCGCTATACTGCAATAGGGTGTATAGTAATTTTGGCATTGAGTTATCAAAACATGAATGGAATGAATAAAATTGTATGATGGAAGGAAAAATATATATATATATAATAAAAGAAGAATGATGAGAGGGATGGGGGGATGGATCGTTAAAATTGGTCGGTTTTTTTGGTTTTCTTTTCTTTTTCTTTTGCTTTTTATTTTTTTATTTTATTTTTTAAAGGGGGGTTAAAGTAAGTATCACAATAATTTTGAAGTTTCTATTCTTCCAATAAAGGTACCTCTCATCATCAATGACAAAAGATAAAGATTTCTTCTTTTTTTTTTGGCATTGTAGTAAAACCAAAAAAGGATAAAAAAAAAAGATAAGAGATAATTTCATTAAAAACTTTTCAGAAAATATAAAAGGGAATCCTCAAAATAAAAAAAAAAGAAAAAGGAGCAAATTTGTTAGTTCATTTTATAATCTAAAAAGTTTTCTCTGTTTTTCCTCATTTAATTCAAGCTGCTAATTTAGTATTGTTTTTGTAATGAATTCTTTGAATTATTTTGTACCGCAGTAAAAGAATAAGATTACAACCACCGCGTTCACTCGTTTTTTTTTTTTTGTTTTTCTATCTGTACTTGGATTTAATTTAAGGTGAGGATTTAACGAAAATGAATCTTGATTATTTTTCCTTCTTTTGATTATATTTTATCAATTTTTGTTTTTTTCTGTTTTATTCTTCTTCATTTATTTTCCTTTTTTTCCTTTTTCCTTTTTTTTTGCTTCCGCTTTGCTTGTAGTAAGAAAATCGTTCTACCTATACTAACTAGAATATATCCGTGTACGTCACGTAATTATATAAATTGTTTTTATTACTTATTATTTGAATTATGTGAATAAATTAGACAAATTTTTTTATTTTTTTATTTAATTTACTTTTTACTTTTATAATGATTTAATATTTTACTTTTGGATAATGATGTGTGTATGTGAGTGAGTGTAGAAGGAGGGTGGAAGAGAGAGAGAGGGGGGTAAAATATAAGCGAAAAACTTTTAACAAACATAAATATAACATCAACATCATATCATAATATACATAACTTTGACATCGTAAAGACATTTTTCTTAATCGTCCAAAAAGCAAAAAAAAAAATAAAAGAAGAAGAAGAAGACGAAAAAAATGTTTGATCCAAAAACTTTGTTCGTTGGTTGGTTGGTTTTTTTTTTTTTTTCTTATTTTTTTTCAATCAAATTTGGAAAAATATTTTGTTTTCTCGTAAAGACCAAGAAAAAACAAAAATAAAAACGAAAAATAAGAAAACTTAACGTCGCCATATTTCAGAAAGTTTTATCTAAAAGAAAATAAATAACCATCGCTTTGCGTGTTTTAGATGATCAAAATAAATCGAAAAAAAAAAAAAAAAGAAAAATATTTGACGAAATAATTCGATTTTTCCCAGTTATAAAAGTTTCTGTTTTCTTTTTCTTTTTTTTGTATTTTTTTTTTGAAGGGGGTGATCCCTAAAAATATACGTTTATTGATTTTATTTATAAAAGTATAATATATATAATATTGTATTTATTTATGTATAAACAAGACACATAAAATTGACGTGCTCCCGCAGACTGACGACGAAACGTAACGAACGAACGTTAATACTTAGAAAAAAAAGAAAGAAAATACATTGAGGGTAGTTTAGTAGTCGAGTCAGTCGGAGTCAGTTTAAGTGGTATGAGAAGAAGGGGAGTGGTATGAGTGTTTTATGATGGTATTATATTGTTGGATAATTACATGGTGCAGGATAGGGTATTAAAGTTATGCGGTAGTTAAACACAATACTTAACTATATCAAAATTCATCCAGGTGGTAAACAATAAAATGAAGGACAGAAAAAAAAAATGGAAAAAAAGGAAGTAAAGCTTTGGCAATTTTTCGTTACATTTTTTTATATATATCATGGTTAAAAAGAAAAAAGAAGGATATAAGTATAAAAGACAGAAGCAGAATAAAAAATAAAAAATAAAGGAAGATATTTTAATGAATTTGTTATGACTGATTAATTATACTGTAGCCTGAATTCTCTTTTCTGATGCTGATATAATTCTTCCTTGCTTCACCATCTACATTTTTTTTTTGTTTTTGTTTTTTTTTTTTTTTTTTTTAAAACACTGGGCTTCATCTCATCTCATCATCATACATATTTTATATTAATATAATAAAAAGGCCTTGTTTTAATTTTTCGTTTTTTTCGTTGTTTCTTTTTTGTGTTTTTTCTGTTTTTTTTTTTTTGTTTTACGAGAATCGTATAACAATTTTAATTTAATAATGTGAGTGTCTCTCTCGTTCCTATTTGTTATTCATTTGATGTTTTCCTATCTACCTACATAAAAAAAAAATCTACCACGATAACAATATCAACCAAAGCAACAACAATAGAATAGAATAACAGCAGTAGCAAGTAGCAGCACCAACAGCAGCAGCATGAGCATCAACAATATAACAACAACAGTTAAGGGGAAAAACAAAAAATAAAAATTATATCCCTTTGTGACTCAAATCACAAACAGTTCAACTCACACGAGAAAAAAAAAAATAAAGCAAATAAAAAAAATATATAAACCTACCTAAACAGAATTCCCTTGTGAATTATTTTTTCTGTTACTCCTTTTTCTATATATACAAATATATTATTATTATTATAATAGAAAATTCAGTTCATATTTCATTTAATTAAGCATCATCATCAACGTACATATATTTATTTTCATGTAAATTTGAGAATATAATAGACACATGATATACACACACACATACAATACACAATACCTTTACATAATAGAAAATAATTTATTTTCATATATAGAAAAAGCAAAATTGTATAAAAGTAAAAAAGTAAAAATTATTATTAGTTTAAAGGTCATACCATCCCCCCTTAATGATACTTTATCCTTTAAAGACACAAACATTTTTTTTTCGTTTATTTTTAAAAAAGATAAAAAAAAAAAAAAAAGGTAAGGGAAAATTTGTAAACCAGAAAAGGTTTAATTTAACTTTACATAAGACATAATATTAATTTAATTATTTTCAAATAATTTAACTGTCAAATTAAACGCCAAGAATATTTTGTGTTATGATATAAAATATGATATAGATTTGAAGGGTAAACGGGGTAGAGGTAAATTGTATAGGAAGGTTTGTAATGGGCGGAGATATATAGGGTTTGATCATGCTATTTTTTTTTCTTTAAGGTATGAGAATAATCCGTCTTAAGTTTGGTATGAGATTTATTTTTCATTCCGTATTTTCTTCTTTTTTTTTTACTTACTTATTTTGCTTTTATTTTTCGTTTGCGTCTTGGTATTTAGTTAAAGGGTTATTTTCACAAAACGTTATTCAATTTTTTTTTTTAGTATATTTTGAAAGGATGATTAGATGGGCAAAAAAAAAAAAAAAGAATATGGAAGGCGTTTCTGTTGGTGTTAAATCAACGTATCCTGCGGCAATGTCTTTACGCCTTTTTTTTTCGTTTCGTTTTTATTCCACTTTTATACTTAATTCTTAACTTTTTTTTTTTACTTTCCTTATAAATGCTTTTTTACACGGAATGATAAAAAATACCCACACACACACACATTTTTTTTTCTGTTGATTTGATTCCAGTTTTTTTTTTTAAATATGCTACACAAACACAAATATAACTGAATTTAATAATAAACGAAATAAAAATAATATTAAATATTATCATTTTGGGTAAAAAAAAAAAAAAAAGAAAATATAAAAATATAAAAGAAAACAAACAGAATATTTAGGTACCTATATTTGTTTATTTTTTCTAAAAGAAAATGAACAAAAACAACAAAAATAATAATATAAAAAAATAAGAGAGAGAGTAAAATGAAAAGAAGAAAAGGAAGAAGAAGAAAAAACAAAGAAAAACCAATAAAAACGTTTTCAGTCTAAGTGCGAAATAAAAATGTTGTTTTATCGTTATAAATCAAGACAACGAACTTCTCATCAATTTTACTTCTTCAAGTAGGAAAAAAAAAACCTTTGAATAAAAAGGAAAAAAAGGAAAACAGAAAAACAGAAAAACAAACAGGAAAACATTAAACATGCCGCGTGACTAGCTGACTGTGACGACGACAACAAACAACGACAATGATGATGATGACGATGATGATGACAACTATGACGACTACTAAGGTCCTGTTTTTTTTTTGTTTATTTTGTTTGGTTGTGTTGTTCTTGTTGTTTTTATGTTACCGCAGCTTCAATAAATTTTAGCCCTTCCTTTTTGTGTTTTTGGGCAACTGTTAAGCCACAATTCGTATATGTATACAGAAGGAGAGCGAGTGAGAGAGAGAGTAAGATCCCTTTTTCATCAAATATATATATAATATAAATACCTATTTACTCGTTTTAACAACCTTTATATCCCTTTTTGCTTATTTTGGTGTTTGATTTCTAAATTATATTTACATTTTACTTCTTCTTCTTCTTCGCCTTTTTTTTTTGATTATATATGAAATGATTTGTATTTACAACATAAAAAAAAAATCTTTTATTCTTATTCTTATTATTTTGTACTTAATATTATTGTACAAGATTAAAGACATTTTGTGTACCACTTAACTAACCAATACTTATACGTAAAGTATTTTTTTTTGTCGAGGTTATCGGTTAGTATATTGTCTAATATAGTAGAAGTGATATAACTAAACGATATGATAACGATTATTGTGATTTTATTTTTGTCAATTCCAATTAATATTAATTTTCAGTGAAAGATAATGGTCGTACTTATTTATATGAAACCAAAAAGAAGAAACAAATTTAGAATTTTTGACTAGGTACACATGAACTGTCGGTTATTAAATCCATTTTAAAACTTCGGTTTTTTTTTTTACTACACCACTGATTATGTAAGTGGGTAAATTTATATTGAAAAAAAAAATTGCAATTCAACCAATGTATAATTTTGTTTATATTTTTTTTTTTTTTAAATTATCAAACAATTAATTTCATTTATTGACGTCATTGAATTAAAGTCACGATTTTTTTTTTTATTTATATTTTTGCATTATAAAAATATTTTCCATATTTATACTAATTTAAACAATTGAAATAAATCAATGTTTTTAAATAGAGAAACAAAAAACCAATAATAATCAAATTAAAATTATTTTAAACTAACCAAAAAAATTTAATTTTAATTTTTCTTTTTATTCTTTGAATTATTTATGCACATCACATCGTTTACCTGTAGTTAAAGTTTTACCAAACAAAATTAAATACAAATCAATTTGTCAAATTTCTTTTAATGATTGTAAAGTTTTCTAATGTTGAAAAATGTTTCAAGTCAAATGAGAATTGATAAATGTTTTATTAGTAGATATTGATACATAGCTACATATATGTTCGTAAAGTTCGTAAAGGCATTTTAATTATAAATATTACTTTACTTATAGAATTCATAAAAGTATTTTCTGGTTGGTTATTTTAAATTAAATTATAAACTTAAATTGATGGTCACCACCACCATATCATATATCTTTATAATTCAACATAAACTGAGTGTTTCTAAGATGGGGGAAAAAATACAAAAGTTAAAAATGTCAAACATAGGAAATCAGAGCTTTATATTATAAGATCTGAGATAATATAAATTCACATAGAATTTAAATCCTAAGTGGTTAAAATTAAAACTAAAGAATTAGAAGAGAAAGATAAGTTGAACTGAAGTTATATTGATTTTTATTTTCTTTCTCTCTCTTCTCTCTCACTGTTTCTTTATACGAAATAAAGTGCTTCATTCATTGTGAATGAACCGTAAAATATAAAGTGTTTATGTAATCTATTTAAAAGAAAAATAAAGAAGAAGAAGAAGAAAAAAAAAATGAATAAATAAACATATAATAAAATACTTCATCCGGGGTTTCTTTTTTATACTTATGTATTATTATTTTATTCATTTACATAAACAAATCGCAAATTGATGTGTTCGTGATTAGAATCGATCTTCATATTAAAGTTAAAATATAAAATAAATAAACATTTATTTCATTTTATTTCTTTTTATATTCAACAAAAGAAAAACAAAACAAAACCAAAAGAAGAAAACGAAGAAGAAGAAAAAAAAAACTTAAAATTCCTCTGCTTCTTTTTTTTGTTTTTTTGTTTTTACACATCCGTTTAGTCTTTAGTCACAACCTAAACAACCTAATCATTGAAAATTGAATTGTAATGTGTTTCAATATTATTGGAGTCTTGGAAATCGTATTGGAATGGAGCAAAGAGAAAAAAAAATAAAAAATATCGTTCTTTCTTTCTTATCTACATATTATTGTCAAATTCCTTTCTTGTCAATGTCAATAAGAACAACAACACTAAAAGAAAATATCAAAAAAAAAAAAAAATATATAAAAAAATTCGATTTTCTTTTTTAAATTGTTCCTTTACGAATACCAAATAAGTATGTTTAAGTATATAAGAAACAAGACAGTTTTTTTTTCTTCTTCTTTTTCCTCTTCCTCTTCTTCTTTTTCCTTTTTTTTTCATCCAATATATTGTAAGCACTAACAAAACATCCCAAACACTTACTTATACCTTTTGAGAAATAAAGAAAGGAAGACGAATATGAGTAAAGTTTAAAGGGAAGAAGAAGAAGAAGAAGAAATAAAAAAAATATATATAAATAAAACGGAAGCGTCGTAAGATAATAAAATAAATCAATCATCGAAATTTATATAAACCGATTGAAGTTGTTCGTCTTTCTCTATAATAATACTTAATATCGCATGATTCCTTTTGATTTAACGCCAACCAAATTTAACGCATTTTAAATAAAAAAAAAAAAAGGAAGAAGAATAAAGGGATGATAAAAAAGAAGGAAGAAAAAAAAAATGAAGAGAAAAAAAAAAAAAAAAGTCAAAACAATTATTTGAACGGAAAAGTAAGAACGGCATAAGAAATTTATTGGGTTTTTTTTTTTCTTTCTTTACATTTCTTTTCTATTCTATTCTATAAATTTTTTTCTTTTTTTTATTTGGTTGAATATTGCTTTATAAAGAAGAAGAACAAACACCTTTCCTTATATACTTTACTCTTATATATTTTATATAAAATTTAGATCTAAAAAATATACCAACGTTTATAATATATATTTACCTTATATACTTACATTATTATATATTTTACCTATATCTTACCCTATATACCTTTACATATATTTATATACAAATAATACACACCCTTGAATTGGTTATGGTTATATTGCTGCTCTTGCTTCTGTTCTGTTGTTGCTGGTTTGATGCTGTTATTTGTTGTTGTTATTATTATTATTATTATTATTGTTGTTGTTATTGTATAAACGTGAGAGTTAAATTTAAGAAAAACATATTGCGTCTTTTCTTTATAAAATATATAAAAGAAATTGTGAAAAAAAAAAAAAATTCTATAGATAATATTTTATATACGGTTGTTTGAATCCTTTCTAATACTTGATTTTTTAATATCCATTTTTATAGAATTAAAGGATAGAAAAAAAAATTCTATATACGATTTTATAAGTAATGGTGATAAATCTTATTATCAAAAATTTTCATTTTTCCAATATTTTTCCTCTTTTGGAAAAAAAAATTCTCTTTTATTTAAAAATTCTCTCAATTTTCCAATGTCCTTGTTTTTTTTTTGTTGTTGTTTAATTTTTATGGTAAATGTAAGTGTGATTGGTATGAAAATAGGATGTTGGTAAGATGTTAATATCCCAATAAAAATACACAAATAAATAACACTTGGTTGATGAGAGGTGTGAGAGTTTGTAATAACTACAACGTAAATATAATCAATCTGCGATTTAATGGAAATGTTTTTAGAGGCTTGTCTGTTTTTTTTTTCCATACATTTACGATGTACAAAATAATTAATTTTACAAAAGAAAAAAGGACAAGGAAGAAAAAAAAAAACAAAAATAATTCGAAATTAACTCTAGATGGAGAGAGAGAGTGAGAAGAAAGAAGAAAGTTTAGAAAAATATATCACATAAGAAAGATACAGGAAGGTCCCATCCTAATTTAAAAACATTATTTTATATACTAAACATTTTTTGGTTTTTTTTTTTTTAGCCAACTTTACATTAAAGTATATTACAAAAGATCTAATTTCATAGCCAGGTTGGTAACAAAAAAAAAAAAAAAAAAGAAAAAAGAAAGAACGAAGAAAATGAAACAAGAAGAACAAAAATGAAGTATGAAGCAAAAAAAGAAAAAAAAGAAAAAAATAGAAAGGAAAAAAAATGATTATCCAGTGGTTCCAGTGGGTAGCACAATCTAATCTCCATTTTATAAAATATGCATAAAAAAAAAAATAAAGGAGTTGACTTCAATTTGATAATTTTATTTTCTGACGTTTAGATGAATATTTTTTTTTTTTATATACACATAATAATGTCTATGTATATATTATTTTATTACATGCAACCATAATACATATCTATATATATATCTACAATAATATATACTGAACATACACGATCTACAATCTACATACATACATATATATATATATATATATATATATCTATATATAATAACAGAGAGTGTTTTGTTGTTGATATATAGGTATATTTATATATAGTGAATGTCTGCCCTTGGTTGTGGTGGTGATGGGTGAGTTTGTTTTTTTTTTTTTTTTTTGTGATGTTCTGATAAAATATGTAAAAAAATAAAAGAAGAAAAACAACAAAAAAAAAACGGGGGAAAAAGGGATGAGTAGATAGATGATGAAAGAGTCAGTCGCTACCATAAGTTTACATCTCTAACATCATATAAAACATATAAAAGACAGCAGCCAATATAATTTAACAAACAGGGCTTTTTTTTTGTTTTTTGTTTTTCGTTTTTGTCTTCTTGTATATTTTATCATTATCAGAAGTTAAAAGAAAAAAAACACACACACACACAGAAAAAAAAATATGAATAAAAAAAAGAAAAAAAAAAAAGGATATAATTAAAACAGACAGTCAAGGGCGTTTATAAATTATGTATAGACCCTTAAAGGAAAAAAAAAAAGGGAATAATGTTGTATATTGTATATTTTGAATTTTAAATGAAGTTAAGTAAAACATAAATAAAATAATACTTTAAATGTTTTCCATTATTATATTTTTTTTTATAGAAAATTCAGCTTCCTTTGTTTAAAAATATTTTGTTTCTATTCTTTTCGTTTCTTTCTTATTTTGGTCAACTTGGTATGGTGTGTGATATTAGAACATTATTTTGAGAGCAAATAATAATTGTCATGATTTCTTTACACTGACAATATTATTGTGGTGTCTAAACTAAAGAGGATCTCGTTATGGTATTTTTAATGAGAAAATCATATTTACATTTAGTCACCAGAAAAACCTTTTTTTTTTGTTGTATTCTTTTAAATTTCTTTTCTTTTTTTTTCGTTATCATCTTCATCTTCTTGTTATTTATCTTCTTTTTTCCTTCTCTTATTTTGCGCAAACTCCACTTCTTCTTCTTCTTCTTCTTCTTCTCTTATTACATATTTTTCTTTTTGTTGTACTTTTTTTTTTCTTTTCTGTTTTTTTTCTGGTTAGAATGAGCAAAAATTTATTTTAGTAGGTACAACACGATTGTGCAATTTGCTTTGGTTTTAATTAGAATCAACGAAAAATAAAAAAAAAAAAAAATGGAACGAAACGAACGAAGGAATAAAATAGAAAAGAAAATCACAGTTGGTATTATGTTAACGTTGATACGTACCACGCAGCGGCACCTTATGAGTATTTTCTCATTTTCCTTTTCCTTTTTTTTTTTTTCTTCTTCCTAGAAATTAGTTTTTTTTTTTTTTTTGTTATAGGTTCGTTATTTGTTTTATATTTTGTAAAACATAATTTTACCATCACATTTTAATTTTATATATTTTTTAAATAAATGCCACTTTTTTTTTTTTTTTTGTTTAATTTTATGGGAAAAAAAAATCATAATTATTTTGCTGAATTTAATCCTAAATAGAAAATTAATAGAAAAACAAGAAAAATGTAATAAAAAAATAAAAACAAACAGGTCAAATCAATTATGCGTCAATTTACGTCGTAACAAAAGAAAATGGAAAATGGAAATAAATAAAAAAATTCATAGAGAGAGAGAGAGAGAGAGAAAGAGAGACAGAAAAGGGAAATTTCACTTTAAAAAAAATTATGGAAATCTTTAAAATATAAAATTTCTTGTTTATATGTATCGAGTTATTTTCTGTTTAGAAGAAACAAATTTAGAAAATGAAAGCAACAAAAAAAATAAGAAAAGAAAAATAGAAAAAAAACAACCCAAACTTTCAAAGAAATTTCTTTAAAAAAAATGTCCTTTAAGGGATTTACTTTTTTTTTTTTTCGTTTTAAAATATAAATTTTTTAGAAGAAAGGAATAAAATAACATCAAAAGCAGTCAGAAACATTTCATACCAAGGATTTAGTTTTTTTTTTCTGGTTTATTATAAAATTAAGTATGTGCGTTCGTTCTCTCTCTCTCTCTCTATTGGAAATAACAGAAAATAAATGTTTAAAATTTTCTTCATAAATGATAAGAAAAATGATAAGAATGAAGAGATAGGAAGAAAAAGGACAAGAGAGAGAAAATATGCAGATTTTTCTATTTCTATTTTATGAATACATTTATTAAACAAAAAAAAGAAAGAGGCAATTTTCTAAAAGTGATTAAATAAAAGTATAGGCGAGCAAAATATATCCTAGTTAATCCACCCTTAACATTTCTCCCTTTTTATAATATTCCACCTTTTCAAGTACGTGTGTGATTCATCTTCTCTTCTTATGTTTGGTTTTTTTTTTTTTAGTTTTTTTAGTTTATTCTAAAAGAGAATAAATTTGCTTACGCTAAGAAGAAAGAAAAGCAAAAAAAAAAAAAAAATGAATGAGAAAAGAAAAGAAAAAAAAAACTGATACACGGTTACCATGTTGATAACGCAACCCTGTCATCTATTCCATTCATTCATTTTCAATAGAGAAAAGTCCCTTTTCTGTTTTTTTTTTTCTTCTCTTCTTCGTTTTCCGTTTCTTTTTCTTTTTTTTTTCTTTAAAAAATGAAATGAAAAAAAAAAACTAAAATCGCATGTTTCTTGTGTGAAAGCAAAACATCAATTTCCATTCGATTAATGGGCAGTATCAAGGCGCGCATGTTAGCTAAATAAAGGATGGAAAAGGAGGATTAATTTTATTTTATTTTTTTTTTAGTGTATTTTTCCAAAACATTAAACCCTTCGTATTATAAACAGAAAATTTCTACGCGCGTATATTTAATACAACAACAACAACAATAACAATAACAAAAAAAAAATAAACGAAAGGTTTTGAAACAAGACCGATTGTATCAAATTTCTGTAGATGACACTTTTGTTGCTTTAGTATGTTTTCTTCTCTCTATTATATTATTTTATTTATACTGACACCCTTTTGTTACTATGTATAGATATTCCACCCTTTTAACTCTTCTTCTTCTTCTTTCTTTTCCTTTTTTTTTTTTTTTTTTATATATTATTTAACAAAGAGAAGAAAATAGTTTTTCCTCTTTGTGTCTTTATTCATAGAGGAAACTTTTTTACTATACAAAGTGAAAAACATTGACAAGAAAAAAAGAAGAAAAAAGTGAAGAAGAATAAAGAATAAAAGTAAAAGAAAAGTAAAAAAAAAGAGAGGAAAAAAAAAAAAATCCGTTAACGACGAAATGATCTTTCAGTTCAGTGTCCTGAGTTCTCTTATAACCCAACTAACAAAAGGACCTTAAAAAATGAAGTGTAAAACTTTCAAGCTTTTAATCATTATATAGATATAGATGATGAAGAAAAACGAATAAAAAAAAAAGATGAAAAAAGAAGAAGAAGAAGAAGAAGTTGAGAAGAGAGAATAAAATGATTGGTGTAAAAATTAGAAGGGGGATGATGGGTGGTTGGCGGATGGGATTTATGGTGAGATTTTTGGATGAAAGATAGAAGAAGATGATGTCAAGTTGTGTGTTGATTTTACTATATATAATGATGTCAATTAATCGATCGTCTATTGTTGTTAAGGGAATAATATAAATCGTTTTATTTTCTTTTCTTTACGGATTTTTTTTTCTCTCTCTCTCTCTCGCTCTATTTTTTTTTTTATTTTCTTCCTTTATTTTCTTTTTCTTTTTTTTTAAGTCTTCGAAACAAAATTGCTTTTTAACATAAAAATGGAAATTTACTTTTATTTTTATTATTATTTAGAAATAAGTACATATTTTGTTGTTGTTAATGTTATTGTTGTAGTTTGTGTATTTTATGTAAACGGAAAATTTAATAATATATATTTTGTTATTCTTCCATTTTTTTTTTTTTTTTCCTTGCATGATGATTGAAATTTATTAAAATTTATTTTTTATGAAAATAAAAAAAAGAAACAAAAAAAAAATTGTATTTTGAAAATCAATTTTTTTTTTAAAGGTTTTCATTTTTCTTCTTCTTCTTCTTTCGTTTTCTTCTTTTTTTTTTTATACTTTGGGAATTTTTTTTTGCTTTTTTTTTTTTTTTCAAATTACAATCTTGTTTCTGTCGACTTGAAAGTAGTAAAAACTAAAGGGTCGTCCTTCTTATAACTTATATTTTTATATATTTTCTTCCTTCTTTATATATAGTTGAACATTATATGCCGAGCAGAACACATTTATGCCTTTGGGCCATTGAGACGACTCCCAACTTCTATATATTTATATATAAATGTATTTGTTGTTGTATAAAAAAGAAGAAGAAGAAGAAGAAGAAAATGGGTGGTCGATATAGGTTTGTTGGAAGCTAGTAAGAAGGAAGAGTTATTTGGTTTGGGGTGTAGGTAGAAAAGGCAAAATTTGTTAACAAATTTTTAACGTTATCGAAAGTGATAAAAAAAAAAAAAAAAGAAAAAAAAACTTTTCTTCTTTTTCTTTTTTTCCTTTTTCTCTTCTTTCTTTCTTTCATTCTTTCTTTTTTTAGTTTTTATTTTTAGTGCTTTTCATGTGATTTTGTTTCTTGTGTGTTTGTGTGTGTATGTTTCTTTCTTCCAATACTCCATTTTAGAATTTATTCGATTTAAGTATTTCTGCTTTTTTTTTTTTTTTTTTCTTTCCAATTTTTGTTCTGTTTTTCTTTTTCTCTTTTTATTATTTGAATTCAAAAATAAGATATAAACAAACACAACAAAGATACATATTTATTATCAATTTAACAAAACAATAAAAAAAAAAATGTTTTCTAGTGTGTGTGTGTTACTTTTTGTAAATGTGTTGTGTGTGTGTGTGTGTTTTTTTTTTTTTTTGTAAAAAATCAAGTCAACCAATTTTTCTTCTCTATTTCGTCTGGTTTATCGATTTTTTTTTTCTCTTGTGTTTCCCTTTCTTCGCTTCTTCGCTCGTTTTTTTTTTTTTTTTATTTCGACCCATTTCTATACTCATCCTTTATAACAATTCCGAAGAAGGGAAATTCGTTGTTTTTGTTTTTGTTTTTGGTTTTATATGAGTTTCTTCTTTCTTTCTTTTTTTTTATTTTTTTACAGACAGTTATTTGTGTTAGTAAGAGTTGGAGGAATATAGGGTGGAATATATAGAAATGGGGTGGTATGTTTATTTCATATGCGTGTGTATGTTTCAAAAAAATATATATAAAAAAAAAAACAGAAAGAAAGAAAGAAAGAAAAAAAAAGGAAGAATAAATAAAAATAAAAATAAAATTTTAAAAGGTACCACTTGCCCTCCATCGTCGTTATTGTTCAACAAAACTCGGTCACCCAAACCAAACTAAACGAAACCAAAACATAAGAAGAAGAAGAAAAAAGGAAAGAAAAATCCCTTCTAAAAAGCAACCTATACACAATATGCATGCATACACACACACTTTATACAAAATCTTTCTTTTTTTCTTAATTCTCTGTCTCTTTCACTATGCCAGCCATCAACATCTTGTAATATATAACAATGTCAATACGTCTTCACACAATATTTGAGGCGAATCGATCCACAAATAAAATAATCCAATTTTCTTTTCTTCTTCATTTCTCGTGTTTTCCTTTTTTACTTTCTTCTTTCTTTTTTCTTTTTGCATTTCTATACATTTTCAATATCTTATTTATTCATAATAAAAAAAAAAACATACACACACACACACATAGATATTCGGTGAGAAGAAGGAGTGGGGAGGGGGGCGAGGTGGTTGGTTTGGGAAGAAAGGAAACACAATGTCTAGGCAAAAAAAAAAAGAAGAAACGAAGAAATGGATGGGTTGGAGAAATATATTCTATATATAAGGATACTCTTTAACATTATACAGATTTTTGTGTTTCTTCAATCAGAATAACATTTTTATTTCTTTATAAAAAAAAAAAATGGATTTAAATTGCAAAGAGAAATTATTATTTATTTAAAAATAAAAATATCAAAGTTATCCAGTTACCTTGTGGCATAACCAGGGTAAATGTTTGAGTTGTTTTTGTTGTTGTTTGTTTTTTTTTTCTTGATATTAAATTTTTCTGTTTCTCTTTCATTCATTCTGTCTCCGGTATATTTCAACGCGAAAAACCAAAAAAAAAGAAAAATTATATAAAATAAAGCAAACAAGAAAAACAAAAAAAAAAAATCTACGTCATTTTAATTTTGTAATAATGAGTTACATTTTTTGTTTTAGAATATTAACCGAAATGTATAAAAGATGAATAAGTGTGTATGTAAGAGAGTGTGAGTGTGAATGAGAGAGAGAAAGGGAAAGGCAACAATAAAAAAACAAAAAAAAAAGAAGATATAAAATCAATAAATAAATATTTATATAATAAAGTTAAAAATATTAGTAGTGAAAATTGTTTTATAAATGTAACCTTTTATAACTATATGATGCATAAACTATTTTGGCATAACAATTAAGGGAATGATTTATGTATAATAAACGACGGAAGGTTATTTAGTTTTCTGAACTTAAAAACACTTTCACACTTAAAACCTTTAATCTTTTCTGAATGGATTAAATGTTAAACTTATACTAATTCGGTTGGGGATCGAAACACATTTTACTGGAAAAAAAAAAGAATAGATTTTATTTTTTGTTTTTTTTTGGTTTTTTTATTTTATTTTTTTTTTTGAAAAGGTTAGTCCCGAGGTTATAGTCCATTATTTTGAACTCTATGCGCCCGCCCGTCATTCAAAATTTATTATGTATTACTGTATAGTATAATATTAATATAAGAAGAACAGAGATAGAACGTGTAAAAAAAAATAAAATAAAACAAGATAAAAAATAAAAATGGGTTTACCATTTTTACTTTCAGTCGTTGTTTTTGTTTTTATGTTATTTTATTTTACTTTTTTTTTTTCGACATTAGAATTTTGTTCTCTTGATTCTTTTTGAAATAATTTTACTGCCTAAAAAAAAGAAAAAACAATACAGTCAAAACCTGTCAACCATCTTGGAAAATTATATCATTGAATTGGTGAACATAAAACCTAAATCTATTGTCACAATTACTTAATGGTACATGCATTACTCAACATAAATAATTAATGTAGAGAGAACACAAGAAGAATATAAGAAAAAAACTCAATTCAATGTTTTGTTTTTTTTTTTTTTTTGGTTTTGTCTTTTCTTTTTTATTCTGTTGTTTTTTTTTTGTTTTTGTTTTTTATTCGTTTTCTTCATCATTATCTCTTTTCTCTTATCTTATCTGATCTTATCTTCTTTTGTGAATCTTATAATTTTTTTTTTTTTTTATTTTTATTCTTCTTTTATATTTTTCTATGGTTTTTCCCGTGTAAAAGAAAAAAAAAGGGCAAGAATATATAAACAATAAAATAGCATACAATAACAACAACAACTAAAATAATACAACAATATTATTTTCAATTGTGTCCATTTGCTTGCACTTAACATTTTTGTATAAGTTTTCTTTTTTTTTTTTTTGGTATTGTTTTGTTTCGTTTCGTTTTTCATTTTTCTCGGGTACATAAGTACGTATAATACTTACACATTATTATAAAAAACATACAAAACATAAAATACATAGGTAGATAAATAAATATATATGTATGTAATTTATATATATAACCATACTGTATATTATTTTTGTATATAATAATGTAAGCTTTTGTTTGTAACCATATAATATATTATTATGGTAACAATTTATTATTGAAAGCGTTTTCTATGCTATGGCTAATTTACACTACAAATAAAATATAAATAAATACATACACCACACACATAACACATACACACTAGCACACACAATACGTCATACATGCCTACCATGTACGTACACATAGATAAAAAAAACACAAACACGCATTCAACGATTTTCATTCAATGAGAAAAACTAACCCCTCTATTAAATACATTTATAGAATTTATATATGTCAAGAGAGTAAGAGTGAGAGAGAGAGATGAACAATATATCTACACTCATGTATTCTTATTCACCCACTCATATTAGGCATACACACACACACGCACGCATAAACATGTAAACTACGTAAACACATACAAAAAATATAAAAGTCTTGTTTTCTTGTGTGATTTAAAACGATGCTGCTGTGCTTTTCTCCGTTCCACATAAAATGTGGCTCATTACATGCCCCTCTTCAACATATACATATAAACATAGTACACATAACATAACAGAAGAAACGAATATAGAAATTTGAAATGAAAAGAGGGTTCCAGTATAACAACTATTATAATAGAAAGTAGTAGAAAGAAAGAAAGAAAAGGAAGAAAAGAAAAGAAAAAAAAAAGGCAAGGCAAGGCAATGGTGATATAATGATTCAAGTTTAATTTGAAATTATTATCAAGTCTGATAAATGGAATTGTTCTGATTATTACAGTGAAGACAGTTTTGTTTTTTTTTCTTTTGCTTTTTTTTATTTCGTTTTTTTTTTTCTTTATTTATTTATTTTTTTTTTTTTTGTTGTTGAGCATTTTTGTTGATTTTTTTTTTTCTGACATATTTTTCTTTATTTTTATTGGATTTTAGATATTTTTCGGATAATCGTCTTATAATAATCGAAGAGGTTAATTTACTTTTATCTTTTGTTTGAAAATTCTTTTTCTTCTTTTTTTTTTGTCTTGTCTTCACATTTTTCCTTTTTTTTTTTTTTTGTTTTTGCTCTGTTTTTATTGATTTTGATTATTGTCAGATTGCATAAAATTTGTGTTGGTGTTAAATACGTGCATATGAATTTTTTAGGGTGTCTAATTTAATTAACTTTTATCCACTTTAATCATGACTCATAAAGAAAAAAGAAAAAAATCTGCGAGATAGAAAAAAGTAGAATAGAAGAAAATTCTAATGACAAAGCAAAAGTTAATTTTAGATTATCAGAATTGTGAGTTGAATCTACATCGTCAGATTGTTTTGTTTTATTTTATTTTTTTTAAATATTAGTTTATCACTGTACGTTAATGTTTTCAGTCTTTCCCATTCCCCCAAACTCTCTCATCCTTTGAACCTAAATCTGTTTCGTTTTGTTTTGTTTGTTTTTTTTCTTTTTTCTTCTTTCCTTTCAAAAAAAATCGTTAAGATGGCCGCTGTATCAATTTCGTAAATTGACTGACATTTACTGTTAAGTCAAATCAAATAAACCTTTTGTCTTGTCTTAGCTTTTAGACTTTTTGTTGACCAGAGAATAAACGCTGTACCGCTTGAGTACGGTCATATAATTGAAATTGGCATATGAGGAGGGAAAAATATGATGTTAAAATGTTTAAAATAAAAATAAATTTATAAAATAGAAGAAGACAATGCCAAAGAAAAGAATCCTAAATAAATAATAAACACTAGTCCTTAGTCCTTACATTGAATAATAAAAAAAGAAGAAACCCATAACGAAAAAAAAACATTAGAAATAATAATCCAGTTCTATATTTTATATTATTCTATGCGAAGTTTAATATCCCAAAAAAAAAAAAAAATCCTTGAACATCCTGGAGTATAAATAATCTATACGATTAAGTAAGGAATTTTTGCTTCTTTTTTGTTTTTGTGTAATGAGGGTCCTTCGTTAAGGTTCAACTTGACTTTAAGAATCTTGTTTCAAATTTAATGCAATCATGCTTAATGTCAGACCAATTATGATAAAGGGGGGGTAAAAAATACGATCGTATTACAGAGTAGAGGGTGGTTTTCTTTTTTATTCAGCTTTTTTTGTATTTTACTTACTTCGGTGAGTAATAATAAGGGTTTGTTGATTTCTATATACCCCAGAACAGAACTTACGTTTGCTTATATTTTCGGAGGGTCAATTTAATATGTTGGGTCAATGTTTTTATTTGTATTAATTTTTGTTGAAACAAAAAAAAAAAAAGAAACAAAACATGCGTCGTACAAAAAAAAAATATAAAGCAAAATGGTTGAATTTGCTTAGTTGTTTTCTGTGTTAGGAGGGAAAAATTTAAAATTCTGCATAATTTTTATATTTGTACATTTTTAAAGCACAGCAGCACGATTCTAATAATACGTTGTTTTATATTCGGCCATATGATCCATGTATGAGATTCTATAGGGTTGAGGGTTATACTCATTCTAAAAGCTTTATATAGATCAATCTCTTTCCTAAAGGTCAATTTCTTCATTCTACAATCATACTTTTTTTTTTTCTTTCATACACAAATCCAAAGAGAAACATATATGATGAAATGTATGTGTGGCAATAAATGCAAATTTTAAAATAATATGAATTTCCACGAAATCATACCCTGATCCGACCTTCCTTACATAATATATATATATGTCTGATCAAATGTCCTCTAAATTTTATCTCTTATAACGTCGTTCTACTTATATATGTTCATATATCTCTATACACATATATTTATATACACATACTATAGATATATAAATATGTATATATATATGTTTGTATATAGTATTTTGATTCATGTATACGGCATCTTGTCTTTTTTATATACAGAAAAAAAAAAAACAAGAATACAACAATTTCAATATATCATCATATATACTTATATCCATATTTTGTTCTTCCTTTTACTTCCTTCTTCAATCTTGCCATATATGATACAAAAATAAATCCCTAGTAAAGGAATAAAAAAAAAAAGAAGAAGAAGAAAAAAGAGTAGAGAAGAGAGAAGAGCAAACGAAAAAAAAAAAAAACAGAAAAGAGTAAAAAAAGAAGAAATGTTGAAATGAAACCAGAGGAAACTGTCAAAGAAGAGAAAAGAGTGAGAGAGATAGAGAGAGGGAGAGAGAAGAAAAAAAAGTTTTTTTTTTTTAAGTATAAAGTTGCGTGTACAAATTGAACGTGAAAATAGGTTTATCCTGATGTAAGTAAGTGACAATATTTGGCGATTACGGCACCCTCTCTCTAGTCAAGTATTATATATATTTTTTTTTTTTTGCTTTCTTGAGAAAACCTTGCATTTATTTTTTTTTTTTTTTTTCTGTGGGGAAAATATCAATTTTCCAATTTAATTTTGTGCTTTTTTTTTCTCCCTTAAACTTATTTATTTTTATTTTATTTTTGCCCTATTTAACTTATTTTTATTAAATCTTATCATATAAATAATCTTTTCATTTTTTTTTTACTTACAGGTTCCGATGACATCCTTAAATTTCAAGGAAATGACACAGTAATTGACCATTTTAAAATTGTATTACGAGATGGAAACAGTTTATTGGTTGGTGCAAGGTAAATTGACATTTTTATTTTTTTATAAAATTTCACATTTCAAATTCTTAAGTTTTTTTTTTTTTTTTGTTTTTTGTTGTTAATTATTTAATGGGGGTTTCAGAGAGAAAATGGAAAATAACTTTTTATCCGTGTTTTTTTTTTATCGAGGGAGAATTATATAAAATTAATTGAATAAATGGATGGTTTTAAAGAATAACCGTTATTTAAAAAAATAACAAAAAAAAAACATTTATTGAGCATTTATATAGTTAATGGGGGGTAATGGGTTAATGGTTACAAATATTAATTTAAATTTCTATTTATTAAATTTCAACCATAAAAAGGCAATTACAATTTGGATGTTAATAAATAATATTTGATTTGTTTGAATATTCTAAATTAAAGTACAAATAAATTTTGCCATTATAAATTGATTTGATGTGAAATGTTAATTGGAAACAAATTTATAAATCAATTATAATGAAAAATATTCTCTCTAAACAATTTCATTCTTTAAGATAATTTCAATCAAGAATTTAATTGATGAATTCAAGTCGAACAAAATTATTGAATTTCTTTAAATTCTTTATTTTTATCGATGCCAAAAATTTTAAGACTTTAAATAATAGTTTGATTGTCTCAAAGTGTCCTAATGTTTATTTTACATAAAATAAGGAAAGACCCAGACATTTTTATTGATTAACAAAATAAAATGAAGAAAATTATAAATCTTTGCACTTAGTCAATTAACTTAGTTTTGCTCTGTTTCATATTTCACGTAAATATATTTGGGAAACAATTTTTTTATTGAAATATTTTACGGCTTACATAAAATTTGATGTTAAAATTAATTTATTTCATTGACCTTGCCTTTTGAAAACCTTTTTATTTAAGTTAATGTATCGTGCCTATTAATTTTGTTTTCTCTTTAAAATTGTGACGACAAAGAAAAAAAAAACAGAAAGAAAAGAAAATTAAAATTTTTCGTGTGTAAATTGAATTGAATTGATATTTAAAATTATTAACTTTGTTATTGACCTTTTAAGCTGAGTTAAGTTTACCCAACAATTTTTCTTGTGTTTCGTTTATTTTTCGTGTTTCTTTCTTCTTCTTGTTATTTTTTTTTTAATGAAATTTAAACGACACCCAACTTTGGGTGTTTTACTGTTGTTTTTTTTTTGTTTTTATTTTTAGTAATTATTTTTATTGTAATTTCATTATTATCGGTAACCAACCCTCACTCCTCTTACATTTTAGCCGATTTTAGCTTACATAAAGGATTAAAATATATAAGATTATTCAAATATAATTTACACGTTAATACAAATTATTTAAATAAAAAAAGAACAACAACAAAAAAAACAAAAATTGTCAAAATATAAAAAAAAATTTAATAAATAAATTAAAATAAATTGGAAAACGAATAAGGGAAGAGTGGAGTTGGTTGGGGGTTACTATATTATTATAATAATTAAAACATGATGAAAAATAAATTGCCTTCATCTAAAATTTATACAATATACGAGAACACAAGAAACAAAAACAAAAAAAAAAATGTGAAACAATTTAATTAATTTTTTTTTTTATTAATTATTAATTATTAATTAGTATTTAATTACTGAACAAAGAATTTTTAATTAACAATTTTTTTTTATATTCTTCTTCTTCTTCTTGTTTTTTTTTTGTGTACTTTTACTGATAAAAATAAAAATGAAAAATATTGTCGCAATATTACAATTGACACGTTCAATTTGATCTGATGATAGATGATTTTGTTTTTTTCTTTTTTGCTTATAAATAATCTTTAATTTCACGAACATTTCTTGGTAGTCTGCTTAGACTACTTAGAGCAAAAGAGAGAGAGAGTATGAGTGTAATTACAGAAAGAGACAGAGAGTAAAAATTATATTTAGCTGACTTTTAACTGACTATAATTACACAATTAATTGGTAACAATGATACGACAATATCCTCTTGTCATAATTCACATAAATTTTGACCGTTTTTCTTCAGATATTGTTTTTACTGTTCAGTAAAATTAAAGTTTTCTTTGTAATAAAATTAAAGATAATTTGAATTTACTTTCTTTTATTTTTTTCGACACTAAATTGTAAACAAGTCAAAAGTTTTAAAAACTTAAAATAATTTTTGAAAACTTGAAAAGTTTTTGATTATACAAAAAGTAATACAATAAAACATGTCTAATCGGACAAAGAATTTTATTTAAGAAGTTTAAACCGGTTAGACACGCATGCATATGATGTTGTTGTTATTATTATTATTGTTGTTGTTGTTGTTGTTGTATATTTAAAAGTTTTTATAACTTAAAGTATTTTTAGATGAAGCTTTTTTTATTTAGGGAGCTTTTGACTTTATTTAATTTAAAAATATTTAGATTATTAATTATAACCGCTGGGTATATATTTTTTGAGACTTGTAGACGGCTACAGAACTTTTCAGGGGAAAAAGGAAAAAAAATATATTAAATTAAATAAGAAAGAAAAAAAATAAGAAATGTTTTTTGGGTGCCTATAAATTTTTCGTTTAAAGTAAAATGTTTTCAAAGAATTCTAATCTTAATTATCTATGAATTAACTTTCATATTTCAAGATATTATTTTTTTTTTTTATTAAAAATCGTTAATAAATTTTTTAATTTAAATTTGAAATATTTTTTTTTTCTTATTTGTTGTTGTATTTAGAACGGATCCATACAATTAACAAACGTTTTTTTTTTTTTCTTCTTTTTAAATAAATTATCTTTAAAAGAAAATTAAATCTTAATTCTTAAATCACAACAGACAAAAAAAAAAGAAGTGATATAATTTTCTTTCTTATTTAATTTCGTTTCGTTGAGAAAAAAAAAAACTAAAACTTCCCCTTTTTTTTTCTTCTTCTTCTATATTTGCCAGTATATTTCTACGATTTATTCGCACATGCCTAATTATAATTTTGTTGTTGCTATTGTTTCTTTTTCTTTTGTTTTTGTTTTTATTTTTGTTACAAAAATCATTTATCTTGTTACAAAGAAAAACCTAATCGAGCGAACACAATCTCTTTATAAAATTTTGTTGTTCTTTGCCTTGTCGTCTTCGAGCGTGTTTTGTCTTTTCTCTTCTGCTTTTTCTTCTTCTAAATTTTTTTATTTTTTTTTTGTTTCTTCTTCTTCGTTTTTCCTTCTGCTTCCTCTGCTTCCTCTTTTTCTTCTTCTTTTTTTCACTTTCAATAACGATTTGTTTGTATAAAAAATTAGTTAACTTGAACAAAAAAAAAAAAAAAGAATGAAAGAAAGAAAGAAAAAAAAATGTGAAAATAAAAGGAAAAGGAAAAGGAAAAGAAGAAAAATAAAGGAAGAAAGAAAATAGGTATATCACCTTCAATATTATATGTCACATTAAATTCTCTGGCTTCCTTTTTATATATAAAGTAAGTACATATTGACATATTTTTTTTTCTTCTTTATTCTTCTTTCCTTTTTTTCTTTCCCCCCATCCCTACTGTTTCCTTTCCCTTTCTTTTTATATATAGAAGTACATTATATATATATATATATATATATCTATCTATCGACGTTACCTAAGCTTATATATAACGTATCGAGGTATCGCAAATAGGTATATATTTTTTTTTTTTTTTTCAATAAAATTTTTTAACACGACAACAAGGAATATATACAATTTTTTTTTTCATCTTCTCCCAATCATCTCTCTCTTTCTCTCTCTCTCTCTCTCTATATTTCTTGTAGATATAAAATGTTTACAATTCAATACTTGATTTTTCAATGAATTAACATCTGAATAAAAACTCATATATAATACACATACACATACAGACACATATATATTGTATAAATGTGGCTTCCAGAATCTAGACATCCTTAACAAAATAAATATATATTGAAGAAAAAAGAAAGAAAAAAAAAAAAATTGTAACACGTCTAGACATTTAACTATAAGTTGAAAATTTCTTAAGATTAACTTATTTCATTTCTTTATTCTTTATTCTTTATTTTTTTGTTCTTTTCTCTTCTTTTCTTATATTTGGTGCATATATGTATATTTGCATTACGATTGATTTCTAAATTGCATATAGAAAAATGTTCATGTTACCATAAAAAATGAAGAAAATCATTTTAATTTTCATTTCATCGATGTACGTTCTATTCAACATAAATATGTGAATGTGCGCTGTGATGTAGCTTTTTTGTTATTACGTGTTCAGGATTTAAAATGTACCATTAAATTGTCTAATTTGCATAATTTTTTTCAAAAAAAAAAAAAAATTCTTAGAAATTTAGTTTTCTTCAAAGTTTTTCTTTTAGATTTTATAAGAAACATTTTTTTTGTTCGTCCTTATTTTCCTTTAGGAAAAAAAAAAAACGATGAATAGTTTGTCATCATTTCTTAAACATTTGTTATCTCCGTTTTTTTTCTCCTCTTTTCTCCGTTTTCTCTTTTCTTTTAAATTTTCTACGTTTAACAGAATTTATTATATTTATTTTGTTTGTTCTTCTTCTTCGTCTTTTTCGTCTTCTTCTCTCTGAAATAAATAAAAAAAATTTTTTTGAAATATTTCCATCCAAATCGCCTAATCCGGAAATGTCATTAATTCTGTCTGTTCTTGTTTGGTAAAAAAAAAAACGAAAAGAAAATAAAATATAAAAAAAAAAAAAATGAGAAGAGGGATCATTCTCTCAGTGGGCCAACCTAATCCAACCTCAAAGCTGTCTTATACTTCAGATTATCGCTTTTTTTTTGGTTTTTTTTTCTATTTCAACATTCAAATCAATCAATCAAAATTTCTTCTTTATTTTCATTTTCTCTCTCCCTCTCGTTTTTCTTTCTTTTTTTTTTTTTTTTGTTATCCCGATCATATTTTTGAGCCGTGTAACCGCTTCAAAATTTAATGATTACAAAACCAAACCATCCTTCCACTTTCTTTTTTTTTTCTTTTTTGTACACTACACTTTACCCCGCGGCATGGTTTTAAATTCAATAATATCATTGTTGAAATTCGTCACACACCAACAACCACCCCTCATTATAAACACCCATATAACTTTTTTGTCGATTTTACTCGGTTGAAGGGTATGATGGAAAGGACTGTGAAGGGGCATAGGGATGGGGGAGATGGAGGAGTGAATATTATATAAATTATTTATTTCACGTATAATAAAAAAAAAAAAAGAAAGAAATCCAAAATGAATGCTGTTCCGCATCAACCCTCTTTCTTCTTACTCACTGTTATTTTTTTTTTTTTGTTACTGTTACTGTTATACTTGCCGTCTACCCAAATTTCCTTGTCCACCTCCACCTCCGCGCGCGCGCCTACTCTTTAAATTAAAAATAAAAACGACCAAAAAAAAAAAGCTGAAGAAATCGATTTTTAACAGCAACAACCAACAACAACAACAATAAAAAAAAACAACCACAAGAAAAAAATGTTTTTCTTCTCTTAATTTGACATTTGAAATATCAAAATAAAGAAAGAAAAAAAAAGAAGAAAGAAACGAGAGAAAAAAAAATGAAAATAAAAAAGATAAAATTGAAAATTGAAAATGAATCTATGAACACAAGAAACAAGAACCAAACAATTTTCATGTTTTTATGTATTTTTTTTATTCTTCTTCTTCTTCCTTTTCTTCTCTGTAATAATAGTTAAAGTTGATAAACTTTTCTGGCACTTACCAATTGCAATTGCAACTTTAACTATAACCGAAAAAAAAAATAAAAAGCGAAAAAGTTTTTCCGTTTTTTGTTTTCTATTTTTTGTTTTTTGTTTTTTTATTTTTGTAATAAAATAATTACATTTTATTGATTTTTTTTTTAGAAAAATTTCTTCTATTTTTTTTTTTTTTTTGCCTTTTTTCTTTTAGTTTTTATATTTTTCCTGATGCATTCGATATTTTTATTTCGTTTTCTTCTTCTTCTTTTTTTTCTTTTCAATTTTAAATGGATTTTTTTAATTTTTTTTTTGATGTATTAGTTTTAATATTATGTTGTATGTACGTACAACATCAAACAATAACAATAACAACAACAACAACAACAACAAAAACCATTAAATAGAAACAACAACAATAACCACAAAAATAAAGAAATTTTTTTGTTCATCCTTCTTTATCCTTATTCTCCTAACTTCAATATTCGTTCGTCCTTTTTTTTTTATATCATCAGAAGAGAAGAATCACGATGTGTGCATTTTAGAATAAACAATGAAAATGAATATATAAAATAGACGAATAAATTCATACCGAAGAAAAATTGATGATTTTGCAAAAAAAAAAAAAAAACGAAGAAGAAGAAGAAGAAAAACAAAAACAAACAACAACAAAAAAATTTTCTAACTCAGTTTTATTTATTTTATTTTTTGATTTTCCATTTTCAATTCTATAGAAAAATTTTATTCAATTTCTTTCTTTGTAATTTTTCATTTCTTTTAAATAATAATTTCTTCAATGTAAAATGTAAAATGCCATTTATGGGAATTTTTTTTCTCTCTTCTGCGATTTTCTGTTTTTCTTCTTTCTTTCTTTTTTTTTTTTTTTTTCTTGTGCAAATATATAAATTCACTTGGCTGCTGTTTTGTGTGTGTGTGTGGTTTTGTATATACTATTTGTGTGTGTTTGTGTATTATAAATAGAAAATGTATACATTAAAATTCAACATCACAAAATTTTATTTTATTTTATTTTTTTTTTTTGACGGATTGGGATTAGGGACCTACGAAGAGGTGAAAAGGAAGGAAGGAAAGAGAATTTTTGTGGTTAGAAGGGTGTATCATAATCTGAATGCAATGAGATTATCATTTTATGTTAGCATCAAAATATTCATATTCAGGAATCAGTGTAATAATTTTTGGATTAAAAAAATAAATAAATGTATATCTGCACACATGCAGACTCACACACACACAAACACACACACACACATTTATAGATCTGCCTAAATAATATGACGGAAAATGAGTGAGAAAGAAAGAGAGTGAGTATGATTGAGAGGAAATAGAATTATTGAAATGATGAAAAATGAAATATTCTATATACGATTATATACACACACACACACTTAACGAGTAACGGATGTGTGAAGTTTAATTATTAAAATGAATTATACTTATATATGAAGAAAGATAGAAAATAGCTTTAGTTCAAGTATTTTCTTCTTATAAAATAATTATTGAAGAACAAAAAAGAAAGAAAAAAAAAAACAAGTAACAAGAAAATATAATTTTCTCAGTTGAGAGAAGAATATTTTCTTCTGTTTTTTTTTTATATTTTTTTTTTTTATTGTATATTCGAAGGGTGTTCACCTACTTTACATACTTTCAATAATAAAAATTCAAAACACAAAAAAACACAGAGAAAGGGGTAGATAGGTGGTAGGTAGGTAGATTTAGGTACTATATATAAAACTTACATAAATATAGAACATACGTACATACATTATATTTTATTTTATAAATATATGATGTTATGACGATATTAAATTTGTTCGCGTCCTAAGATGTTAATGAAACAAATGTTACAAATTAATTGTGTACATTTACATACTTATATGCTAAGTATATGTAGTCTAGTTATATATATATATCTACTACCCTCTCTATAAGTCATCATCATCATCATCATCATCATTATCTCTTTTATTTTCATTATCACCTTCTGTTCTTTTTAGTCTTTCTATCTTCTCTTTCTCTTCTTCTTCTTCTTCTTCTTTTTCATTGTTTTTAATGTTAGGTATACATATTTTTCACATGAAAATTTTTTTACCTTAAATATTTTGACGATGCTATACATATATTTGTATAGTCTAATGTCTAATCTAATGTACTATATATGTGTTAGTATAATTCATGTATGGAATTTTTGTTTTTGTTATTTTCTCTTATATTCTAAAATTACAAAAAAAAAATAACACACACACACACACACACATTTTTTTGTCTTTTCCAAAATGTCAATTGGATTTAATGAAAAATGAGAAAATATATAAACGCTAAGAGAAATTATTTATAAAATGGTATGTTTGTTAAGAATTACTTGGTACATGTGTATGACAGAGATATGGGGTTGGTTTTTCTTTAAGGGAAAAAGGGAAAGAAAATAGAGAAAAAAAAATGTTAAGAATAAGAGATGAGGTTAAAATAAAATTAGAGAGTCTCATATGATCTTCTCATATATGATATCAAATATCTTTGTATATTCATGTATGTTATGTATATGTTGTGTACGTATGCATGTTAGTATGTATGTATGTATGTATGTATGTATGTATGTATGTATGTATGTATGTATGTATGTATGTATGTACGTATTCTATGTATTCTTGTTATCAACAACCAATTTTTCTCTTTTTTTCTTGTTATTTTTCTTCCCTTATACACTCAACAAAAATAATAGAAGAAATGGCATTACAAACGATATATGACATACATACATATAATGTATTTTACATTCTATATACCTTTTACTATACTACTTCAATTTACTTTGACTTTTACGACAAGAACTCAACGAGTCAACTAAAAAGAATGAAAGATAGAAGAAGAAAAAAAAACCAAGTCAACTAACGTGTCTATGTTTTATTTTTTTTTTGTTATGTGAAGTGATAATGGAATGGAATAATAATAAGAATGATTTTTTTTTTTTTTTTTGTATAAAATAAGAAAATACAAGAAAATAGAAAATATAAGAAAATAAAAATGGAGAAATTTGTTAAATGTTTGTTAATGCTTTTTTCTTCTTCATTTTTTTTTTCTTCTTTATTTTTTATTTTTTTTTTTATATTTTGCTAAAAAGTAAAAAAGAAAAGAAAAAGGAATTTATTTCCTAAAAAAGAGAAAAGAAAAAAGAAAAGATGAAAAATTTTAAAAATATGAAATATTTGAAATTTTCTTCTTTTTTTTTTTTTTCTTTCCTGTTCCTTTCTTTCTTTTTTTTCTTTCATTTCTTTTATTTTTATAAAAAGTATGTCTTAAGTTAAATCAATTTTTTTGGATTACCTTCTTTTTTATATAAAATATAAATATATAGAACGTGTTGGTAACGATGGTGATTCTGTTGTAGAGATCCGGTACATATATAACAGTTATGGGATGTTTGGGCTGAGGGGGAGGGGAAGGATTAGGATTTCCTATTGAAGAGCTATCTGATTTTTTTGTTGGTTTTTTTCCCCCTCTTTTGCCAGTGTCGTCCTTATTAAGGGCGCGTATTTTGTTCTTATACATTCTCTTAAAATATATAATGCAGTCCATTTATAACAAATACCGTCCTATATGTTTATCCCAATTTACTAAAAAGAAGTAAAAAAAAATAAAATCTTCTTCATTCAATCTTATTATCTTATCGCATGGAACAAAAAAACAAAAAAAAATAGAAGAAACTCAGCAAAAAAAAAATCTATATAAAATAACCCAAATACCCACGGGGTTCTTGATCAACAGTATGAACTCTAAATTCTTTAATCAAAATCAATTTATTCCATTCAGACTCCCGACGGATATAATCGAACGAATCCCTTCTGTTTGTAAAATTGTCTATTTTTTTTTTTTTGATTATTTCTTCTTCATTCATTTTTTTCGTTTTTTTCTTTCTTTTTTTGTGTAAGAAAAAGAATCGAAACCAACCAAAATTATAATTAAATTTAAATCATATTCTCAGCTTCATAACGTATCAGTACAACCATAGGTAAATACAATGCACATAAATTTGTGTGTTGTTTTATTTTATTCAACTAACATGTCAGACACTTATCCCAATAGTGTCTTGAGTTCAAATCTAGGTGTGGGATAGATATAAATACTTTTTGGATTTCCATCTTTTAAATACTGTATCTTACATGACTACATGACCCAAATTTATCCCTAAACTTATACCTTATGTAATATTATGTGATTTTATTATTAATAGTGAGACCATACCTTTATTTTTTTTTCTGTATCTGTAAACAGAAAAAAAAAACTTTTAACCCAGAAAGATTCTCATCAATAAAGTGTCAATCTAGCCTGCATTTAACATTATAAAAAGAGTTCTAGACTGACTAGTCAATTCATCATTGGTGGACCGCATCCTCTAACTCTTTATATTTGAAACAAAAAAAAAAAAAAAACAAATATCGACATTCACACACACACACACTCATAGAAAATACATAAAATAATGTTTATGATCCCGTGAAAATTTTCATCCAAAAAGTTAAATCTTAAATGTTTTTAAGTGTAAAAAAAGAAGAAAAAAAAACAGAAAAAGAAAATGAAAATGAAAGAGAAAGAGAATGGGGTTGTTATTTATAAGAGAAGGTGGTTCATCAATCATTCTTATTTTTCATTTTAAAACCCTTTTCATCTTATCGTATTATACAATCATTACTATCCTTTGGTTTTTGACTTCCTCAATATAAATATCTTTTTTCCCCTTTTTCCTTCATTTTCACAAACTTCTTCTTCTTTTTTTATGGTCTATTTAGATGCAATTACTGTTATCTATATAAACATTATAATTTTCACACAAGAATCGTGGTCGAAATATATAACCAGACACGCACGTACAATAACCCATCTACCTATATTCACGTCGTCCAAACATAACAAAAAAAAAAAAGAAGAAGAAGAAGAAAAAAACCACCCCCTTCTTAAAAAAGAGAAAAAGCTCAAACTTCTTTTCTCTTTCTACAATTTAACCCATCTCCTGTTTGTACAAATTTGTGACTGATTGATATAAATTATTATAGTACTTTGTCTCTCTGTGAACGACCCAACCATAAAAAATATAAAAACGTAACGGCAAACGCAAACGAATAAAAAAAAAAAAGAATAAGAAGAAGAAGAAAAAAATGGAAAGCATAAAGAAAAAGAAAATAGAACGCTCAACACGTAAAAACATTTCAATTAATTTAATTAATATTTATTTATTTATTGATTCTTTTTTTTCTCTCTCTCTTTCCTCTCTCACTCTCTCTCTCTCTCTGATATTTATTAAGTATTAAATTTTATTGGGAATTCTTCCTCTTCTTCCTCCTCTTCTTCAAAAATTTATAAATTACTTAAATATGTTAATAAATAATAAAACTTTTTTTATTGATATTTTGATATAAAGAGGAATATAGAGAGAGAGACAGAGAGTAAGAGAATAAGAAGAAGAAGTAACAACAAAAAAATTATTATTAAATTGATGAGTAAAATTTATTCTAATAAAATTTGTATTTGTTTATTTACAGAAATATGGTCTACAATTTGAGTATATTTGATTTGACTGAACAGCAAAGACTTAATTGGTATTCACCAGAGGATGATGTTAAAATGTGTGTTGTCAAGGGACGTGATGAGGTATGTACATTTTCTTCTCTATTCTCCTATTTAAGTATTTATTGATTAAGTTTATGTTTTTTTTTTTTTTTTTGTTTCTATAACGTAACATTTATCTGCTGGTATTTATTTTCTTCAACTTCAACTTCATCTTCCTCTTTTCTGTTTTTCTGTATTTTTTTTTTTTTTTATTAAAACATTTGATAGAATGTCTTCTTAATTCCATATTACCAAAATATCTAAGAAGTTATATCAATGGATTAAGGAGAGAATAAAAAAATGATAATAATAATAATAAAAATATTAATTTCAAAATCAATCAAAAGACGAGGAGAAAAAAAAAATTCAATAAATCGGATTTAGGAAAATTATAGAAAAAGCAATAACTAAATTGGGGTTGATTCAATTTGTCGATTTGGTTCTTAATTTTCGGTTCAATCAATTGAATATATTTTTTAATTGAATTTTTAATTGAAATAATAAAAGCGGAAATATATAAAATGAAAATCAAAATATAAAACATGAGTTCAGAAATCACAGATTTTTTTTTTGTTTGATTTTATTTTTTCTTGATTAAATTTTAATAGAACCAATATTTTAAGCTTCTTCTTTAGAGAAAACTTTTAGTTCCCTTTTTTTTCATTATATACATTTTGTTGATTTTTTTTTATGACCTAACCAAAATATGTAGGTAGCTGTTGTGTAGGTATGGATTTTTCTTTTTCTGTCTTTTTTTTTGTTACCGTTCTTTAGGTTCTTAGAGAAAATTTAACTTTCAATTTTTTATTCTTTGGTTATATAGGTCCCTGTGTAGATGGATGGCTTAACAAAATCATTAATCAATTTACACGTGGCCTAGCGTTTTCTTTTCGAACACTTTTCCTTCTTTTATTTATATACAATTTTTTTGTTCCTTTCCTTTCCTTCCTCGTTTCCTTTCCTTTCCTTTCCTTTTTTCTTTTTGATTTTAATACGACCTTTATAACCGATATGTACATCGATGACTAAGCTTCTCGTCCTGACCTAAGTGGGCAATGATGTTGTTTTTTTTGCTTCTTTTTCTTCTTTTTCTACTTTTTTCCGTTTTTCGTCTATTGAAATATTGAGACATGGCCAATCATTGAAAAAAAAATAGAGGAAAACGAATAAGAAGAAGAATATGTAGATGAAAGGGGTGGGGGTGAAGGAACTAAAAAAAAAAATCTCTAAGATAAAAATTCCAACCTTTTTTTCTTTCTTTCCTTTTTTTTTTTTTTTTGATCCGCAATGAAATCTTACAGAATGTAAGATTTCTTCTTTTTTTTTTTCCTTTCTTACTTTTTTTTTTCTTTTTTTTTTTTTTTGTGATTATTATAATATAAAAATCAAATTCACCCTCTCAATACTCAAATCTTTTACACCGTTTTGAAATTTACCCAAAAAAAAAAAAGTAAAAAAAAGAAGAGGAAAGAAAAAACTAAAGACGTAAGAAAAAGAAAGTAAGAAGAAAATGAAAAAAAGAAGAAGAAGACTTCTGTATTTGATTAACCACATTTTAGGGGTGTCAAATAACATTAATTTTCATGTTTAAACGATACAAACACATTCAAAAGTGCGTCAAATTGTTAAAAAGAAAAAAATTTTGATATTCTTCAACTTTATCTATTTTCTTCCATGTTTTCCCATTTTCTTTTTCTTCTTCTTGTTTTTTTTTTTTTAAATTTTTATAAGATGGAATTTTGGTTGATTTCCATCAGAACCTTTAATAAAAAAAACGGTTTTTTTTTATTGATTTTATATCTTTATGTAACCGCAAAAGCTATACGGTATTTAGAAGTTAAAGGTTATCATTTTAAAGAGAAATCTCTCTCTTCTTCTCTCAGTCATTCTCTCTCTCTTTCTTTCTCTCTCTCCTTTAGTCCTTTAGTTAAGCTAATATCTACACTGGATTTTCCTTAAATGTTTTAAGGGTGGTAAAATATAAATATTAGATCTCCAAAAAATGATGATTTGTTTTTTTTTTTTCTTTTCTTTTTCTAAGTTTATTGTTTATTAAAAGATGTCGTTGAGGTTTCTTCTCCTCTTTCTTTTTTTTTTTTAAAGAAGACAAAAAATAAATATCAGCATTGCGTCAGATTATTTATATAAATATATAAAATTGACCAACAGTGTATGTATGTTTGTATGTATGTAATCATGTATATGTAAAATTATGTTGTGTACGTGTTTAAACCTATTGGAATCGTTCATTCATTACATTTAATGTAAAATCAATTTTAAATGATTATTGAAACATATTTGAACAGATTATTTTGAATATATTTAGATAGTTTCTTTAGTTGGTAAATGTTTAAAATTCAGTAAGCCTACAATGACAATGGTCTTTTTTTTTTATTGCAATTTTCATTTGTAATGTAAAACAATAAATGATTGATCTATGTACTAAATATATGCTAAGTTCAATTAATGTAACTACGTTTACCTGAGAATTTCTTTTTAATATTTTCCAATTTATTTCTAATTAAAATCTGTCATTTCCACCTCACATCATTCTTGTATTTAATAATTTTTGTACGGATCGTATGAAAATTGTAAACAGAAATTAAATAAGAATCAACTTTTTAAATTTTAGAAATTTTTAATTAAAAATATTTTCCTATTTTTGAATAATTTCAGGATGCATGTCAAAATTACATACGTATCTTAGTAATACCATCACCAGGAAAATTATTAATGTGTGGTACACATTCATTTTTACCTAAATGTCGTTTATTTCAAATAAATGAAAATAATTATACATTAGAAGGTGAAAAAACGGGACAGGCATTATGTCCGTATGATCCACAACATAATTCAACAGCTGTTTTTGTTGGTAAATATATTAATTTAAATTTCTTTTTTTTTGTTTTTTAATTATTCTCGTTGTAACTTTATATTTGAACAATAACAACAAAAAAAAATTTTTTTTAAATCTATCAACTTTTTTTTTCTATAAAAAATTTAATACGGAAATTAATTCTGATGCTGAACAAAAGCTAACAAAAAAGCTGACAAAACTAAACAAAAGAGTAAATCATGTGGAATATCAAATTTAACAAATGTTTTTAAATTGGATTAACAAAATCCTAAAAATAATAAAACTGAATGAAAAGAAACAAAGGAGAACAAAAAAAAAAAATCTATTTTACTTTTCTTTTAATTTTAGATAATGAACTGTATACTGGAACAGTGGCTGATTTTAGTAGTAGTGATCCAATTATCTATCGTGAACCACTACAAACAGAACAATATGATAGTCTTAGTTTAAATGGTAATATTAATTGAATTGAATTTAAATTTAATTTATAAACAAAATTTTATTATTATTGAATGAATAATTTTAATTATATAATTATTGTATTCTTGTTTATTTTATTTTATTTGTTTGTTACAGCACCAAATTTTGTTGGTTCATTTTCCCAAGGTGATTTTGTTTATTTCTTTTTTCGTGAAACTGCTGTTGAATATATTAATTGTGGAAAGGTAATAAAAATAGTTGTACTTGTTTTGTACGTTTATATTTTCTCTCTTTTTCAAATAAATAATATTGTAAAATGTTCACATACAAATTGTAATTGTAATTATTTTGGTTAATTTTCTAATTTTCACAGGCTGTTTTTTCACGTGTTGCTAGAGTATGTAAATGGGATAAAGGTGGTCCACATAGATTCAGAAATCGATGGACATCATATTTAAAGTCACGTTTGAATTGTTCAATTCCTGGTGATTTTCCATTTTATTTTAATGAAATACGTAAGTACCTAACCTCCACCTTTTTTTTTTCTTTTCCTTTATACAGAACACACACAAAAAAAAAATGAAAATGAAAAGAAGAAAAGAAGAAAAGGAAAACAAATAAATATTTCCTAAAGTACAATTTCTAATTTTAATAAATTAAAATTCTGGGAAAAGTTTTTTTTTTGTTTTGTTTTGTTTTTTTTTTGACAAAAAAAAAACGAAAAATGAAACACAAAAAAAAAAGAAGAAAAAAAATGGCAACTTTTTTTTTGTATTTATTTGAACTTTTTTTGAGAGAGAAAAAAAAAATAAAAGAAAAGAAAGTTTTAAAATTAAAAAACTAAAGAAAAAGTAATTTGTTGAACGATGTCGTTGTTAAATCCCAAAAGTTTCAATAGACGTTGATCATACTTTTTTTTGTATTGTATTTCATCAATAATTCATAACATGAAGAAAATGAAAATTAATTAGTTTTATTTCTCTTCATCCCCTTTTCATAAATATTTATTATTTTTCTTTTGTTTCGATTTTTATTTTTTGGTTTTATCATATTTAATTCACGTATTTTAAATTTAAATAGAATCGACAAGTCATCTAGTTGAAGGACGTTACGGGCATGCCAATTCAAAACTTATATATGGTACATTTGCAACACCAACAAATTCAATTCCTGGTTCTGCTGTTTGTGCATTTTCACTTCAGGTTTAATAAAAAACAAAAAATTATTTCATATTTAATTTTATCTAATAGAAAATATTTTTCAATTTATTTTTTCTCTTATTTTCATTTTATACAGGACATTACCGACACTTTTGAAGGTTATTTTAAAGAACAAAGTGGAATCAACTCTAATTGGCTACCTGTTAACAGTGTTAAGGTTTGTTCTTTCATAATAAACTTTATAGTTTGTTTTTATCTTTGTCACTCTTTCACGTCTTTCGTTTTTGTTTTTGTTTTATTTTTTGCAATTTACTTTGTTACTTTTTTTCTGTTTTTCTGTTTTATTTATTTGATAGAATTTTCTTTCTTTTGTGAACGGAGTAAAATAATAATAATAAACGAAGAAGAAGAAGAAAAAAAAAAGAAATAAGTTTTAGTTGTTGCAAAAGGATCTCTTTGTTAAAGTTCGATCTTTTTATGTCAATACTTGAAGTTAAAGATAGAAAGAAAAGAATCCGAAGTTAAACAAAAAAAAAAGAAAGTCAGAAATATAAAATTGGTCGATTTTTTAGACGGTTCATTTGTTGAATTGAATCGAGAAAAAAAAGAAAGTTTTTAAGGGAAAAAAAGGAAGGAATTTGAATTAAACAAATAAAAAAATTGTCAAAAAATGAAAAGTTTTCTGACATCTCATCGCATTCCCGAAAACAAAACTACCCGTCTCTGATGATAAATAAAAGAATTACAGAATTGTTTATTTTTGTTTTATATTTTAAATGAAATGCAAAAGTTTCTTACTTTCTGTTTTTTGCTATTTCTTGTTTTTTAAATTAATTTTTATAATTCCCAGGTACCAGATCCACGTCCTGGTTCTTGTCATAACGATTCAAGAACATTACCAGATCTAACATTGAATTTCATTAAAACACATTCGTTAATGGATGAAAATGTACCGGCATTCTTTGGACAACCAATTTTAACACGTACAAGTACAATGTAAGTTGTAGATTTTTTTTTTCTCTTTCAACTAAAAAACAAAAAAAAATAGAAGAAGAAGAGTAACCACAGACAAAAGATCAAAATTAAGAAAAGAGAAATAACAGAATGACTTTTCGTACCGATTTACTAACTTTTTTATTTTTAGTTATAGATTTACGGCAATAGCAGTAGATCCACAAATTAAAACACCCGGTGGGAAAACATACGATGTTATTTTTGTTGGAACAGGTAATTATTATAAGGCGTTTCCGTTCTCTTAAATTAAATAATTACATTCTAATGAAAATTGTTTATGAAAGAATTAAAATTTATGTGTAACTTGGGACTAGACAGTTGCATTTTAATAAGTTTCTCTATTCCACGTCTCACATCATTTATAAGAATTTAATAGAAAATTTCACGTGTTTTTGTATTGTTCTATAAATAACACAAAATTGATTAAAATAATTAATTATTCAGTTTAATGTAAGACTTTTGTCACCGACAATTAAAAAAGAAAAGAAGAAGAAGAAGAAGAAGATAACAAAAAATAATAATAATAAAAGGCATTTATTATTGAAATAGAAATTGTATAAGGTTATTTTTGTTTCTCCAAATTCTTCAACCTTTTTCTTTCTTTTTCCTCTTTTTGTTCTTCTTCTGTACGTAACCCTTCCATAAAATAAAATAAAGAAAAGAAAAGAACGAAAAAAGAAAAGTTTATTTTATTTAGAAGACAATTTTCTATAATCTTTTTTATACAAGAATAACAGATGTCTTTATCAGTTTAGTAAATGAAAATGAATGAATAAAGAAAGAAAGAAAGAAAAATGAAAATGTACAGTAAAATGAGAAATGTGAAGAAAAGGAAGAAAATAAGGTTATTGTGTATATTATTATGCAATATGTTGTAGGTATTTCAACAAAAATAAGGGAAGTTCAACATAAATTAACTAACTTATAATTCAATGTTACTGTTTTTTTTTTGTTTTTGTTTTTGTTTTTGTTTTTCCTTATTATTTTATTTAATTTTTACGCCTCTCCATCCTCCAAAAAAAAAGGGGGTAAAAAAATAATAATATTCAATGCAGCAAAAAATCGATTGAGTTTTTGTTGCTGTTTTTTTTTTTTTGCTTTGTGTGTGTGTGTGTTTTTTGACGTTACTAAAATATTCAACGCAATAAAACCTGATGAACATTTTAAATATTTAAACAATTCATCAAATATAAAAAAAAAAATAATACAAAAACGCTCTTGAATCCCGTGCAACTACTCAGCTACTCAACTACTTAAAAAAAAAATCATAAACACAAACACACACACACACACACACACAGATAAATGGCACGGAAACCGAGAATCATGTTTTAATATTATTTTTTTCCAACGAAATAACATAATTTTTAAACATATTTAATTAATGAAAAGAAATTCATTTATTTTTCTATTTTGTTTACTTATTTTTCTGGGTTTAAAAATTATTTTAATTTCAATTCATTCCGTTTTTTTTTTTCTTAATTACTGGCTTTTTATTTTTTCTTTTTCCTTTTTTTTTCATCGTTAACTGATTCATTTAAAAGTACATAGATATTTTTAATTTTCATTGCATTTATTATTTTCAAAGAGGAAAAAAAAAAGAAAAGGAAATTTTAAGCGAGAGAGAGAGAGAGCGAGAGAGAGAGAAGTAGAATAAATCTTGATTAAATAAGTGTTTTTTGCGCGAATATTAAAATACGCGTGCTTGAACGTCAAAGATACAATTTTTATTTTGTTGTTTCTGTTTTAAATTTTTATATACAATTTTTTCTCATTTTTTGACTGATGTCTGTTTATATGTATATATAAATATATATATATAGATATATTTTATTCACATTATTTCACAAGTAAATTATAATTAAATTATCTTTTATTTAATGTAAACGCGTCAGGTTATAAGCGCGCTATTTTCCTGCTGTTACTTTCTACTGCCTGCCACATTGTTTATATAAAAAAAGGGGTTAATTTTATTGTATATATATGTGACGACTGATGCTTGTTTGATGATAAAATAAAGTATAATAAAATCATTTGTATGTATTAATTGATAAACAAGAAACAGAAGAACAAAAAAAAAACTAAATAAATAAATAAATATTAATCAATGCAATGAAATTTTTTCCCCATTTAATTATATACGGAATAATAATTTATAACGATGGGAGGGAGGGGGTTCTTTACATTTATTTTTTCTTCTTTTATATAGTTAATCAGATATGATCGAGTTATTTATTGATCTTGATTTACATCAAAAGTAATGGAATATTCTGTGATAAAATTTTAATTATTGATGACGTCATTTGTTGTAAATTCTAACTACATTCTGTTATTATTAAACAATTCTTGTTATTTATAAAGATTCAATAGATTTTTCTATTGCATGTAATTTAAAGGTGTTATAATTGGGTACAAATCATAACAAACAAATAAAAATTTTGATATAGTTTTCCCTTTCCTTTAACTGATACTTCTTTCTCTTTCTCTCTCTCTCTCTGAATTTTCTTATATAAAATATAATTTTATTGTTTTAAATTTATAGAAAATAATTGATTCTTAGAAAACTAAAATGAAATAATTTTCACTTTATAATGAAACAATTAAAATACAGTAAAAGAAAAAAGTCTTTACCTTTACGTCAGTCATGAATAGAATAAACAAGAAATTTATAAATGTTTATAAAACAATTGAATAAAATTTTCCAAATGAGTCACCTAATTCTCTCTCTACTACAATTAAATAAATTCAAAAGAATTATTTATTAACTAAATAAATTTATAATAAACAGAGAGAATAAAGAAACACAGTCGAATTATAGAAATAAATTTCAAACGAAAAAAAAAAAAATTATTATAACAAAAAATTTGTTCTCGTATTCTATGAAGATGACTTCTTTTTTGTTCCATCCTATTTTTTTTTTTTTCAATATAAAACAAAACAATGCAATTAAAATTAAAACCAATAAAACCATATTCCAGTTAATTTTGTTGAAATACACAAAATATTTTTAGGTCATTCATAATAATTTTTATTGTTTTAAATAAATTCACATAAATTTTATAAAAAAATAAATAAAATTTTAATACAAATTTACTTTAATTATTAAACAAAAAAATGTTTTTGTTTATTTTTGTTTGAACATATTTCATATTATTCTTTGTTTCCTTTTTACAGATCATGGAAAAATAATAAAAACAGTAAATGCCGATTCAGCTGATACTATTAAAAAAGTATCATCAGTTGTTATTGAAGAATTGGATGTATTAGCTAAAAGTGAGCCAATACGTAGTTTAGAAATAGTACGTACAACACAATTTGGTAAGTTGATATCTTTTTTTTTAATACATAATAATTATTTAAAGAAATTTCTTCTTGTAAAATGTGAAAAATATATTTTATGTGTTCTTGAAATGTTTTACCAATTTCACAATAAAATGCATTAACGAATATCAATTATTAATTTCCTTAAAATACAATTCAAAACAGATTTATTTTGAAATAACATTTATGAATAATTAACAATTAGAATACAATGTATATACCTCAATGAATTCTATTCATCTGCAAACATTGAGTTAAATTCGTTGTAAAAAACTCCTCACATCTGGACTAAATAAAATTAAATTGTTCAATTGATAATTTGACTTTTATTACAAGACCAAAAATTCTAAAACAATTTAAGAATTTAAATTATGTAAAACAATTTAAAAAAAACTCAAAATGACAAGCTTTTCAATTTTTAACAATTATTTTCATTCCAAACAATAATTCCTTTTTTTTTATATGATTAATGCAGATCAACCACGTGAAGGAAGTTATGATGATGGAAAATTAATTGTTATTACTGATAATCAAGTAATTGCTATAAAATTGCATCGTTGTAATAGTCCAAAAATAACAAGTTGCGGGTATGTTTTTTTTTAATTTGAAATTGAAGTAAATAAAATTAATTTAATAATTTAATCCAACAGTGAATGTGTTGCTCTACAAGATCCATATTGTGCCTGGGATAAAATAGCTGGTAAATGTCGTTCACATGGATCACCACGTTGGATGGAAGAAACATATTTTTATCAAAATGTTGCAACTGGTCAACATGCTATTTGTCCAACAGAAAAAATGACAACAACTAAAAATGCTAATGCCGGTGAACAAAAAGGATCCAGAATTGATATGGATTTACTTGATTCACATAGTCGTTATAATCAAGATCAATCAAATGGTGAAATAATAAATATAATGCAGGATAAAAATTTTGAAGGCAATAATCCACAAGTAACAGCTGATGTTATAAATGCACAATATGCTGTTGAAACACTTGTTATGGCCGTATTAGCTGGTGCTATATTTGCATTATTAGTTGGTTTTATAACCGGCTATTTTTGTGGAAGACGTTGCCATAAAGATGAAGATGATAATCTTCCATATCCTGATACCGAATATGAATATTTTGAACAAAGACAAAATGTTAATAGAATACAAACAGAACCAAAATTATTACCACAAGTTGAAGAGGTTACATATGCAGAACCTGTATTATTACCACAAGCGTCTAGTCAAAATAAAATACAACATTCACCTAAGAGTACATTAAGAAAACCAATGGGACATCATCATGGTGCCAATTCAGAAACATTATTTCAAGTATGTTTATTTTTATTTTGATTACAGTTTTTTATTTGGCCTCTCTAATTATTGAGGTTTTGACATTAATTAATTTTATTAAACCAGTTGCCAGATCTTAAAGATTTTATGAAAATTGGTTGATAATACTACGCATACATGTCAAGATCTTAACTGATGTCGATGTTTGTTTTTTTTTCTTTAGAAATTGAATCTTTTTATAAAAATTCCAAAAAAAAAAAAAAACAAAAATTCCTCGTTTAAAGAATGGGAAAATTCGGGAAATTTTCCAAATTTTTATGAAAATAAAATTAAAGCTCGTGGAAATTTAACGCAAGTAAAAAAAAATGAAAATAAAAGAAGAGAGGAAAGATGAAGAAAAGAATATGCAAAAACCTCATTAAAATTATATCTTGAAATAACAAACAATGAATTCTCTTTAAAATCATTTCGTCTTTTTTTTTTTTTTTTTTTTTTGTTTTACTTTCATACCAAAAATTCCCTATTTTGTATCCGTTCGCGTCCGTGAGGATTTTCAATCAAATTAACTAAATTATTTCAACAATTTACAATTCTATATTCTGGAGAGGGTTACAATACAACTACAATACTTTTCTTTGGCTCCCTTTTTCACATTATTTCCTTCTTTTTTTTTTTTAACGAAAATAAAAATATAACACAAAATAGATATTCAAAAACACACACACACACACACAGACAAAGAAACAGAAAAAAATAGAAGTCTCAATAAAAAAGGGTTAAATTATGTAAATCATTTATCATTATCATTAAATTTAGTAAATTACATTTTTTGTGAAAAATAAATAAACACAACAACAACAACAACAACAACAAAATAATAATTTATTTCAGTTTCAGCCTGATGGCTATAATACACGTGATACTTATCGTGGTCGTGATAATTTTGGTACTTTAAGATCACATCAGGTGAATATAATTAACATGTTTACTTTTTTTTCCTTTTTCTTTCCTCTTTCTTTCTCTTTCTTTCTCTTTCTTTCTCTTTCTTTCTCTTTCGTTTTTTTTTTTTTTATTATTATTTTTTGGTTTACATTAGTTTTGTTATGAATTAATGATCATTTGTTATGTATTTAAGTATTTATTATAGACTTAAATTTTTTTTCTTCTCCCCCCTCCCTTAACCCTTCACAAATCTCCTGAATAATAATAATAATAATGTTTTTATTTATTCGTTTCATTTCTTTTTTCTTTCTTTTCTTTCTTTTAGGGCGATAATAATTATCGTCGCGGTGATGGATTCTCAACAACTAGAAGTGTCAAAAAGGTAAATAAAAATTCGGTAGTTTTCTTTTTTTATTATTATTAAATTTTCTGTTCTCGTACATTTTCTCTTCATTTTGTTTTTAATTTTTTTTTTTTTTTGTGTTCTTGTGTATTTTCCTACTTTCATTTTTGTTATTTTTCTTCTCTTCACTTAATAGGTGTATCTTTGAGACGGGAGTGGGGCGGCTGAGACTAGTCAGGGACTCATTAATCAAAATATGGTAATTAGTTTTTAAAAACTAATAAAAAAAAAAAACAAACAATTATTTTCATGTGTTTTCTTTTTTTTTTTATTCTTTTGTTTGTTTTTTTTTTCTTAAAAGAAAAAAAAAAATTATCGTAAAATTTTGCTAAATGTTTTTTTTGTTTTTTGTTTTGTGTTTATATTTTTTTAACATTTTGTTTTTTTTTTTTTCTTTAATTATGTTGTTGTTGTATTTTATTCATCTCTCTTTTTTTTTTTTTTGTTTTAAAAAAAAAGAAAATATTCGGATTAAATATAATTGGTTAATATTTAGTAATTTTTATTTTTGTTGTTTCAAAAAAAGAAAAAAATAATCAAAATCAAAATCAAAAAAAAAAAAAAAACAAAACCATTTTCGTTCGCACTGTGTGTGTGTATGTCAATCAATCAATCAATCAGCCATCCTGCGTCCAACTCTCCAAAACAAATAAACAAATATAAATCCCATTTTTTCTTCCATTTATAAAATTTTAACCAACAAATTTTCATAAATGGAGATAAATGTGCGTTGTTCTTGTTGTTGTTGTTTTTTTTTTCTGTTTCCAGTATTTTGTGTGTGTGACCTTAAAATTAGTTTCGTTTATTTATTTTTGTGTTTCCCTCCCCCCCTTCCCATTAGTCTATTTCTAGAATTTGAATCAAACAAAAAAAAATAGAATTGAATTGAAATTTTCATTTATTTGTTGTGTGAGCTTTTTTTTTTTTTTTGTTTTTTACTTTTGAATTGTCCATTACAAAACTCTTATGTGAAACTTTTCTTTGTTTCCTTTCTTTCTTTCTTTCTTTCTTTCTTTCTTATAAACAAAAACAAAAAAAAAAAAATTCTTTTCAACTTTTAAAACTTTTTTTTAAAAAAAAGTAAAAACAGAAAAAAATTATCAATTAAAAGAAGAAAAAGAAAAATCAAACAAACAAATAACAACAAATCGAAAATTTTCTTCATTTGTTGTGTTTTGTTTTTAGTTTTTTTTTTTTGTGTTATTTTTCTATTAATTGTTAGTTGATGTTTTTGTTTTGTTTTTGTTTTTTGTTTTTCTTTACAAATAAATAAAAAACTTTTTCTTTTTAGTTGATTTTTTGTTGTTGTTGTTGTTGTTTCTTTCTTTCACTTTTTTTTTTGTTTTTGTTTTTGTTTCTATCTTGAAGAAAATCTGTTTTAAATGTAATATTTTAGGGTCTAAATACAAATACTCGAAATAGAAGTCTTGGCCGATTGAGAAGGCAGCCGCCCCGACATGGCATTGGTAAGTTTATTTCGTAATTATTTGGTCCAACTTAAAAAAAAAAAACTAAACTGAATAAAAAAAAAAAATAAAAATATGAAATTAAATTTAAAATTAAAATCAATAATTTTTCTTTAATAAAAACAAAGAAAATTTAAATAAAGAAAGTTAAAGATGGAAGACGTTGAAGATGATGATGATGAAAAAATAAAAAAAAATAACACGCTTGTATAAAAATGTACTTTTTTTGTTTTGTTTTGTTTTTACTTTACTTATTTTTCTGTTTTCTTTTTTTTTTTTTTTTTGGTTCTTTTGTTTTTTTTTTTTATTTTTATTTTTAATAAATAAAAAGAAATTTTATCTCTGTGTGCTCGTGTGTGTGTGGGTTTTTTGTTGTTTACCTTTTTTTGTTGTAACCAAATTTTTTTTTTAATATATTTTCTTTGAATATTTATTTACAGTAACACAACATCGTTCTGATAGTCCTCAAAATTCAAGTTCAGCATCATCACCAGCAATGTCACATAGTAGTTCTAGTCCTGCACCACCATCAAGCAGTCCCAGTCCACAAGAAAGTCCTAAAAATTGTAGTTATATATACAGAGATTGATTAATATATAAAACAAAATCAATGTCATCAATAATAACACCACCATCAACACCTATACATACAACAAATAGAATAAAAAATCAATTGATTCGTCAATTAAATGATAAATGGAATATTCTTAATAATAAATGGTTTAATTTGAGTGGAAAAATTTATAATAATAATAAAAATATAAACATTTATGATGATATTAATACAAGTAGTGAAGAAAATGGATATCTTTGGCATCAAGAAAATCAAAATAATAATCATTATCAAAATAAACATAAAAATCAACAGCAACAACATCATCATCATCAACATCATCATCATCATCATCATCGTAAAATAATAAAAAGAAGAAATAGTACTACTGGTGATCCAAAAGAATTTGATATGTTAGTTCTTAAGACTGTGGACTGGGAAGATAATGAAAGCTATTAAAAGCAATTCCTTTTTTTTTTTTGTTTTTTTTTTTTCCATTTTGTCCTTTTTTCTCTTTATTTTCCTGTTTTTATTATTGGCTTTTTCTCCCTCTTCTTCTTCATCATGAATTGAACAATTGAAGTGTTTTTTTTTTCTCTGTGTCTGTCTGTCTTAATTTCTTTATTTTCTTTTGTGGTGAAAAATAAAACACACACACACAAAACTAGTTAAGTTTTTTTCTGTTGCGACATTTGAGTGTAATTGATCCTATATATCCCCTCCCTCTCCGCCCCCTTTTCTGTTATAAAGAGGAAAATAATAAAAAAAAAAACTAAATTAAATAAAAAATGACATTTGACATGTTCTAATGCTTTGTGAACCCTTTTTTTTCTGTTGTAACTCTTGTACTTTTCTTAATTCTTTATTCTTGTTTTACCTTCTTTCCTTTTAACCCATTTTCCTTTTTTTCCCTTTTACAATTTAAATTAATTATTATAGATTTTTAGAATCCTAGACTTTTATTTAGGATTAATCAATAAATAATAAAAATAAAAAATACTGATTTTAGAGAGATAAAAAAAAAACATATTTTTACATTGAGATAAAAATAAACAAAAAAAAATAAACAAAATTTAAAATTAAAAATAATTGACGGAAAAAAAAATTACAAGAAAAACAAAAACAAAAAAAAAAAAAGAAACAAAAATATGGAAAAAAAACTTAAAATTAAAAATTAAAAATAAATAAAAAAAAAAAGGAAAAAATTTAAAAATTATTCAAATTAAATAAGAGAAAACAAAAGTAAATAAATAAATAATTAGATGAGAATTTCGTATTTAATTAATGTTTCAAAAGTCCAATGAAACCAAAGATATTATTAATTAATTAATTAATTTGCATTTATTTAACAATTTTTTATTCGTTTTTTTTTTTTTTTACATTTACATTTATTTAAATATATTTAATTATTTTGTAAATAACTCATTCCTATATTTTTAAAAAAAAAAAAAAACATACATAAGAAACACAAAACGAAACGATCAGTGAACGTAATGAATTTATTTAATTAATTCTAATTTTTTGTTTATTTCTTTTTTTTTTTTTTTTTTTTTTTGTTGCTTTCACAAATAAAATACAAACAAAGAAAATGTCATTCCCCCCACCCCACTTTTTTTTTTGTTTTAAAAAAATAAAAACAACAACATACAATGCAATTGTGATTGAAAATAATGAAATGAAGGATAAAGAGTAAAAAAATGACAACAACAAAAACATACAAAGGTACAAATTATTATTTCTGTGATTGAGTTTTGGATGTAACAAAAGAAAATATGAAGATAAATATCAATTGAAAATAATTCAATGAAAAATAAACAACAAAATTAAATAAAATTTCAATTTTAAAAGCAGACAGAATATGCATTTTTTTTTTTTTTTTTTTTTTAAATTAATTCTAGACACTTTTTTTTTTTGTTTGTTTAAAATCAAAACACAAGAAAATAATCCTCCAGCTAATAAACTAACTATAAACTATAGAAAAAAAACTAAAACTTAAAAATTTAAAACTAAAATAAAAGAATAAGGAGAAAAAAAGAAGAAGAAGAAGAAGAAAAAAGAAGAAAAAAAACAAACAAGGGAAATATTTATTAAAATTTATAAACGAGAAAATGAAAAAAAAAAAATCACACAACACAAAAATAAATATTAACTAACATTTAAAACATTTATTTATTTAAAACAAGAAAAATATAAACAAAAAAAAAAATTATATAACTAAATTAAAACTAAATAAAACTAAAAATCTAATCGATTGTACTAAATTAAAAAACATAAAAACATAAAAAAAAAAAAAGTAGTTTCATAAAAATAAAAATTTAAAAAAAAAATTTACTCTTAAAATATATAAACAAAAGGAAAACAAAAAATTATATAAAAAATAATTAACACAAAAAAAAAAACAATTGAACATAAAGAATAAAAAACAAAAAAATATTTTACAAACAAAAAAAATATATAAAAACAGAAGAAGAAGAAGAAAAATATGGGAAAATAATTTAAATAAATTTAAATAAAATTAAGAAGTAAAAAGTAAGAATAGTAATGATAATGAATTAATGCAAGACTTTAATTATTAAACAAACAAAAGAAAAAAAAAAATACGTACACGAAAAATAAAAACAAAAGAAAAATTAAAAAAACTGAAATTAAATTAAATTTAATTATTTAAATCTTTAAACATAATAGACGAAGAGGAAGAAGAAAAAAAAAATATTATATAAATTAATAATTATTATTATTATTATTATTATTATTATTAAAGAAGAAGAAGAAGAAGACGGATGATGAGAAGAAAAATTAATTAAACAAAAATGAAAATGAGAAACACGTAGAGATTATTATTAATTAATTGAAAAATAAATAAATTATTATTAAAGAATTTTATTGATAAAAAAAAAAAACTTATTATTAAATTATTAAACTCGGTATAAAATAAATAAGATTTTTTTATTTGTTTGTTTTTTTTTTGCTCTTTTTTTTTTGTTGTTTTGTGTTGAAAATATTCAATGTGGGGCCGCGCGCCGCGGAATGTTTTTAAATAAATTGTGTAAATATAATTTGTAATTGTAATTTTGTAATTCGAAGACAATTACAGAAATTAAAGGAATAAATAAAAAACGAGACTAAATTTAATGATGCCAGTTCAAATGTTTTTTGCGAAACCACCTTGCAATATATACAATCCACCCCCTCCCACCACCACTCACGTTTTTACTCTTCCATGCTATTTTTTGTTTGTTTGTTTTTTTGTTTTAAAATAAAAATATGGAGGGTGGGGGGGAGAGTTTATGTTTTTATTTTGTTTACTTTTTAATTGATTTCAATTAATGTACTTTTTCCATTTTTCCCTTCCTTTTGTTTGTTTGTGGATTATTACAACAACAACAAACAAACACACAAACAAATAAATAAACGACAAAGAAGAAAGAACAAAATTCATTTAAATTTTAAATGGACAATTTGATTTAATTTGAATTAAATTTACGGAATTAATGACAAAACATAAAAATAAAAATTGGTCAATCATTAAACTTCATTTTATCAGAAATGAAAAAAAAAAAGCGGGCGGGGGGAAGGAAAAAATGGCAGGCAACGAAATCACGAATTGATTTTGGAAAAAAACAAAAACAAAAGCAAAAAAAAAATTGAGCAAACCCCATTTTGAATATTCTAAATAAAAAATGAAACACAACAACAACAACAACAACAACAAAAATATTATTTTTAATGTTATTTTTTTTTTCTGTTATTTTCTTCTTGAAAATGAAAAAAAAAAAACAAACTAAAGAAAGAAAAAAAAAAGAAAAAAGCAAAAAAAAAGCAAAAACAAATAAATAAAAAAATTTTTAAATTTAAAAATTAAAAAAAAGTAAAAAATAAAAGTAAAAAAAAAAACAAAAGAATATATTTATATATATATTTCATATAATATAATATACAAAGTGCTTCTTAAAAAAAAATATATAAATATCGCTTAGAAATATATATTAGAAGTTTTGGTGTGTAGAACAAAAAGAAGGAAAGTTTTTATTAATTAATTAAAGTAAAAAAAAAAAGGAAAAAAAAATGATTTTTAATTTTGAAAAAAAAAAAAAAATAAAGAAGAAGAAAAAAATTGAAAAAAGAGAAACAAAAAAAAAACACACACAAAATAATCAAACTTAAATAAACTGATTTTTTTTTTCTTTTTTTTTTTTTTCTAAAAATTTAACAAAAGAAAAAATAAATGGAAATTTTAATCAGAAACAAAAGAAAACAGTAAAAGCCGAATAAAGGTTTAAAACGGTCAAGGGACCAGCCAATATAAAATTTGTTAATTTTGTTTTCGTTTTTATTTGATTCGAATTCGATTGATTGAATTTGGAAGAATTAAATTATTCTACTTTCAAATTTTTTCACTAAAAGTCTGACCGATTTATAATTAATAATTAAAAATAAATGAAATTCATTTTAATATGTTTTTCTTAAACATTCTAAAATGATGTCCCCTCCACCCCTCCCCATGTTTAAGTTTGTCTTTCTTTTTTTTTTTTGAATTTGTATTTTTTTGATCTAAAGAAAACGTAAAATAATATTCTGTGGTATTTTTTTTAAACACAAAACAAAAGACTTTAAAGTAAAATGGTCACTAAATAATAAAAAAAGAAACACACCCCACTTCTCCTAGCCCTCATTAATTTTGATTAATAAAAATTGCGTGTGTGTGTGTGTGTGTGGTGAAAGTGTTCGAGGCCTAATTCGGCTTTTTATCTGTACAAAGAAAAAAAGAAACATTTGAATAAAAATTTTTATTTCAATTGAAAATATATTTGGTTGGCTTTCCAGACAAATTAATTTCTTCTTTCTCCCATCTCTCTCTCTCTCTCTCTCTTTATCTCTCTTTATCTGTTTTAATTTATATTTTACAAAACTTAAAGAAAAAAAAATATATTAAAAATAAAATAAAGTAAAAAAAAAACGTAGATTTGTAGTAAACAAAAAGTCAATTTCTTGTAAAAAAATTTAAAAGCAAAATAATAGTTAAAAAAATAAAAAAAAGAAACAAAAGAATGAATAATTAATTGAATTCAATGAATTAATTGTGAATTAATTAGGAAAAAAAAAATTAAGAAGAAGAAGAAGAAAAAAGAGAAAAAAAAAAAATAAATTGAAAGCAATTTTTTTTTGTTGTATCAATTTTTTTTTTTTTTTTTGTTTTCTTTATGCAGAATTAATAAATAAAAAATACAACAACAGAAAAGAAGAAAAAAAGTTAAATGGAAAGGGAAAGGGAAACAAAAGAGAACAAGAAACAAAAAATATTCCTGTTTTTTTTTTGTTTGATCTGACATTTTTGTTTTTTTTTTTTTAACGTTAAATTATACAAAAACTCGTCTACAAATATAATCATTAATAAATTACTAATTGTTGATATTTTTGTTTAATTAATTAATTAAATTTTATTTAATTCAAAAAGAATGCAAAACAAAAACATAAATATAGAATACTCACGAAAGACTGAAACTAACACGACGTTTTCGAAATTTACAAATTCAAAACAAATAAGAAGAAGAAGAAGAAGAAATTTAATTAAATTTATAAAAATTAATGTTTGGATGTGCACCTACTTTTTTTTTTATAATAATTTGTTTTCCCATTTTCCTTTTAACTTCACTTCCCTTTGTAATTCCTTCCCTTTTTTTTTGTATTCAGTTTATTTGTTGTTGTTTTTTTTTTATCTCTTCTTTCTCTCTTTTTCTCTTTCTCTCTCTCTCTTTGTCTTTGTCATAAAAAAAATTGAAACAAACCCCAATAAAATAAGTAAGGTTAGGTTACTGATATGAAACGTCAGAGAATATTTTACAAATACAGAACTAAACAAAAGAAAAACGGTCAACCGTTGTTCACGTTCAGTTTTCCAGTGAAAGAATATTTGAAAATATTGGGAAATTTTTAAATTAATTTTTCCTTTCCAAAATCTGTTTATTAAAAAATATAAAATGGATTTTATTTTGTTGTTTTATAAAATTCCAAAAATTTATTATGAAAGTAAAAACAAAATATTTCCGTCTTCAGTAAAAATAATAAAAATATCAAATTATTGAGAAAATTTTAATAAAATGAGTACAAAAAAATATAAAAGAAAAAGAAGAAATTATGGAATAAATTTAAATTTACTTCATTTTGTAAACAAAATACAAAAACAAGAACACAAAATACGTTGAAATTATAAATGAATTTAAATTAAATATGAGAAAGCGAAGAAAATGAAAGAAAAATTAACACAAACAAAAAAAGTTTAAAATTTAAAAAAAAATTTAAAAAAAAAAATAAAAGTAAAAAAAAAAAAATGGAAAATAAAATAAATGAAAAAAAAAGTTAAAAAAAAATTAAAAAATAAAGAATAAAGAATAATGTAATATTTAATAAGAACAACACAGTGATATTTACTAAATGCATTATTACTACATACACTTTAATTTAACAAAAAAAAAAATAAAAAAATAAAAAATAAGAAAAAAAAAAAAACAAAAACAAATAAAACATAAATTCTCAATTCCCACCCCCCACTTACTTTTTTTTTTTTTTATCTTTTCTTCTTTCCAAAAAAAACCCCGTTTTTTTATTCATAGAGATTTTTTAAAGAACAAAAAAAAAAGTCTTTAATTAAAAATAACAACAAAATGTGTTAAATTTCAATTGTTCCGTTTTTGTCATTTCTAAAAATTTTTTGTAACAGCCAATAAAAAGTAGCAATAAAATATTATTCCAATCCTTGTGAAAATTTTCACAGACCGACATTTAATGTAAAATGTCATTTTAATTATTTATTCATCTCCCTCATCTCTATTCACCTTTCATTCTATTTCTTTCTCTTACTTGCCCAATTAATGTCTCTCTCTCTCTCTCTCTCTGTCTTTACTGTCCTTTCATCATTTTATTCTCTAAATTTAGTTCATCCAAAAAAAATTCTTTTGTTTTTTTTTTCTTTAAAAAATTATTAAAAATTTTGAAATTGAAATTTTTCTGTTTTTTTTTTTTTGTTTTGACAATTAACGTAAAGTAAAAACAAAAATTTATAAACAAAAATAAATCATTGATGAATTGATGATGGTGGAGATAAGACGAATAAATTTTTTGTTTAAATTTGTACATAGAGGAAATTAAAAAAAAAAAAAAAAACATAAAAAAAAAATGCTTCACAAAAAGAAACAAAAAGCAAATTTTTTTTGAACTTTAATGAAAATTGTTAATGAATGAAATTAAAAATATATAAAAGGAAAATACATAAAAATATTTATTAAAAATGGAAATTTTTTTTGAAAAAAAAAAAAAAAAAACCAATCGATTGAAAAACTACAAAAATAAAGAGAAGAAGAAGAAATTTTTGTTTTAAATTTTTTCTTTTTTTTGTTTTTTTTTTTTTTTTTTTTTCTAAAAAAAAAGAATAAACAAAAATAAAAAAAGAAAAAAAAGAGAAGAAAATAAAAATCAAAAAATCCAATCCTTAAAAAAAAAAAATTCTTAAATATTTATTAAAAAAACAAAATAAATTCTTTATAAACAAAAAAAAAAAAAAAAAAAACATAAAAAACATTAAAAAGAGAAGAAAAAAAAAAAAGAAAGAAAGAAAATAATAGAAATAAATACAATTTTTAGAATCGTTTTCTTATAAATAGACTTTAGACTTTAATAAATAATAAAAAGAAGAAAAAAAAAAAATTAATAATAAATTAAATTAAAAATAAATTAAAAATATAAATAAATATATATTGGCGATAGGTCGGAGCAACAAACACACTACAACAACAACAACAACAACAACAACAGCAATCATACAAACAATACAACAAAATAATAATAATTAAACCCAACACCCACATCACCCCACAACTTAATTATAAATTTATTGAGCTTTTACTGCTGGACAGTAAATTTAAATGTGATTCTGACAAGAATTTTCTTAATTCTCAAAATACACAACTGAAGAAAAAAAAACAACAACAAATGAGAAATAATTAATTAAAAAATATTGGCTTTAAAAAAAAAACTTACTATAAAAATTATTTAATTAAAGGAAAATTAATTCGAAAAAAGTAAATGAACAAAAACAAAAAAATAAAATAAAACCCCCTTGAAAAACTGGAATTTAAAAAAAAAAAAAAAAAGAAATAAAAGAAAACTAAAAATATGAGGAGAAAATAAGAAGAAGAAGAAGAAGAAGAAGAAGTAGAAACAAAATGAAAGTTTTTAACTTTAAAATTTTTTAAAGAGTAAAAAAAAAATTAAGAATGATAATTGGAAGAATTATAAAATAAATATAAATAATTAAGATTAGAATTTTCACAAAAATAAATAAATAAATAAATAATAAAAAAAAAGAAATTATAGGAAAATGCCATTTTTATTATTCATAAAAACAAATAAAAAAAATACATTTTATTAATTAACCTCCTTCTTCTTATCCTTCCGTAAATTATTAAAAAAAAAAATTATTATTATCCAACTACTCATCATCCACCCTTCTCTCTTTCTACTCCTCCTACTCCGACACAGTTGCGCGCAATATATTGTCGATATTTAAAAAAAATTTATATATATATATTTAATTAATTAATAAATTACAACAAAACAAGAAAAAAGAAGAAGAAAAAACAGAATATTTTGTATAGGGTTAAATGCCATTTAATTAATAAATTACAACAAAAACAAAACAAAAAAAGTATATTTAATAAAAATTAAACAAAAAAAAAAAAGAAAAAAGCAAAAAAAAAAAAAAGAAAAGAAAAGAAAATCATATTAACATTTTTACATTTCCTTATTATATAATTATTATTAAAAATTATACAAAACAAAAATGAAAAAAAAAAAAAAAAAAAAACAACGTAGAATATTATGACGTAGAACTTAAGGTATATAAAACAAAAACAACAAATATTAAAAAATAAAAAAAAATTGCATTTTATTCTCATCATTTTTATTTATCAAAATAAATTTTAATTAATTTACTCCTTTTTATTTTTTTCCTAAAACCTCTAAGGACACAACATTTTTTTATTATATATATATAACCCTTAAAAATATGATTATTATTTTTAGGCAATTATTTTATTTTGTATTTTGTATTTTTACGAAATTTAATCAATTTTTCTACATTTATTCTAAGGGTGTGTACGTAAACGCAGAATTTTTTAATTATTATCGGTATATTATTTTGTTTCAATGAATAATATGGTATGCAGATTGCTACCGTATCAACATTTTTTTTTTTTATTTATTCTAACTGTCAGATCAAAAATATATTTAAAAGAAAAGTGAAACAAAAACACAAAAAAAAAACAAAGCAGCTGAATTAGACTGAGCAGATCTGTCAAAAATGATCTCAACCAATCAGCTTATTTCATTTTAAATTTTACAATTAATCCTCCTCTGTTTGTTTGCTTTAATTTTATTTTTCTTTTGTTTTTTTAATTAAAATATCAAAACAAGTAATCAATTTGAATTTTGTAATTTGTAGAGAAATCAAAAAAAAAAACTAAAATAAATAAATAAATTTCATAAAAATTATATAAAAGAAAAATAAATGAAGAGGAAAGAAAAAAAGCGCGTAATTTAAACCAAAATAAAAAATCCATAAAAACAAGAAAAAATAAAATAAAATTATTATTATTCATTAATTAAAGAGAAGAAAAAAATATACTTAAATTAAAATTAAATTAAATTAAATTAAATAGACAGCTTTTGCAATAAAAAAAAAAAATCTTAAAATAAATAAAAAAAAAATTATTAAAGAAAAACATTTTTTTTTCTGTTTTCTTTTTCTGTTTTGTCTCTTCCTTAATTAATTTTCAGTCATAGTTTAAAAATAAATGAATAAAAAAAAAAGCCATTACAACCAAAAAAAAACAAAAGAAAACGTAAAACTTTAATAAAATTATAGAGAAAAAAAAAACTAAAAAAAAAATTGTTTGTAAATATTTTCTGAATGTAAAAAAAAAAAGAAACAAATTTATTATGGTGAAACACAAAAAAAAAAACCAAACTGACACAAGATGGGTAACACTAAAAATGCCGGCGGGTTAAAAAAAAAAATGAATTCTAAAGAAAAAAAAAAAAATAAGAAGATATTATTATTAATTGATTGTAAATTAGTGAGAATATAAATTTAAAAATGAAAACAAAAAAAACCATAAAAACACGTTAAGTTAAATTTTGTTTGTAATTTTTGTTTTTTTCTTTTTTTTTTTTTTAATTTTGTTGAAAAAGAGAAAAAAAAAATCGTAAAAAAAATGTCCAATAAAAAAAAATACAAAAATAAATTGAATGAAAAAAAAAAAATATAAGATACAAAAATAATTTATTTACGATTACGATTAAACTTTTAATTAAATTTTTAAACTTTTTAAATAGTTAAAAAAAAAAGACAAAAAAAAAAAAATAAATAAGTTTTCCAAAACATAAATAAAAAAAAAAAATGTAGTGCAAATATTAAAACAAAAAAATAAGAATTATAACAAAAAAAAAAAAAAACAATTTAAAGAAAGTAAAAAGATGGTAATGAAGGAAACTGCAATAAAAAAAAAAAAATACAAAAACAAGAAAGAAGAAGAAGAAAAAAATAAAAATACGAGTATTAAAAAAGAAAAAGACAAAAGTTGGGAAAATAAATGAAATTAAATTAAATGAGTTTTTAAATTAAAAATAAATAAAACAAATAAGCCTTTGCTAATTATTAAAAAAAAAACAAAAACAAAAACAAAATTAATTTATCTTAGTAAAAAAAAAAATAAAAATAAAAATAAAAAACAAAAAATGAGGAAGAAGAAGAAATTTAAAGGAAAAAAAAAACGTATATATATATATATATACACACATACATATACATAACACCCATACATAAAATAATACATAAACAAATATATATATACATTGCATTGCATATATAATTATATGAATTATATTTGAAAATTTTCTGTGAGGGAAGCGCGATTTAAAAGAAAACAAAAAACAAAAAAAAAAAAAATTTAAAAAAAAAAAAAACAAAAAAAAATTATAATTAAAAATTTCGATTTTTAACGCACAAAAAAAGAAAATAAGAAGAAAAAGAAGAAAAAAAATACATAAATTAAAAACTATTTAATATTAATTTTTTTTATACAAATTAAAGAAAAAAGAAAAAAAGAATATAAAGAAAAATATCCCCCCCAGATGAACAAAAACCAAAAAGAAACAAGAAAAAATTTTATTAATTTACCAAAACAAGAAAAAAAAAAACTCTTTTAATTTTGTGTAAAAAGTCGAAATTTTCAGTTTCATTGGAAATAAAATAAGAAAAAAAACAACAACAACTAAAAAAAAAAAAAGACACTTTTGTGAGAGGGATAAAAACAAAAAAAAAATGCCATAAATAAATTTTAAACAATATATTTAAAAAAAAAAAAAAGTATACATAAGATTTAACACTAGAAAATGTAACAACTTTGATTTAGAAATACAAAAACAAAAAAAAAAATAAAAAATTTAAAAAAAAATTATATTTATTGGTTTTTTTTTTATTTTTTTTTATTTGTGTAAAAATATTTTGTGGAAACATTTTTAGGAGACAATTTTTGTGGAAACATTTTTTTCTCTACCTACACTGTATTTGTCTATCTACACTACAATAACTAAACGGCTTATTATTTATGGTTCACTAATTCAGAATATTTCCATAAATGATAATTCCATAATAAACGTAATAAATTCAGAAGTTTTGTAAATCAAGTGGTTAGCTGAGTTCAAAGAGACTGGTACACAAATTGAAGATCTTCAGATATCTAATCACAATTATTGGAGGGAAAACTGTCATCATTTATCAAAAACCAATAAAAATATAAGATGAGTATAAATTTATTTCCTTGGTAAACACGTTCACGATAATTAAAAACTTCACTTTGTTAAATCAATTTATATACGTAAATCAGTAAAGGTAACTTTCCTAATAAGATATTTCTATAATTAAGAGAATAATGAAGAATTGAGTTTGGTTTTTCTGGAATTTGTTAATATTTGGTTAAATAAAAAACAAATGATTATAATAATAATAATAATAATAATAAAATCGACTACTTTTTAATTATCAATTAATATTTATAATAATTACAATAATAATAATAATAATAATAATAATAATAATAAATACAAATTATTAAATTAAAATGTTATTTACAATTGTTAATTGTTGTAAATATTTTTAATATAAAAAATATATTTTGAAAAAATTTAACTTCTCCTTTTCGTTTTTGCTTATGTTTTTTTTTTCTCTGAACAATTATTTTCTCTTTTGCTGCAAAACATTAAATTAATTAAAAAGAAAAAACAAAGTAAATTGGTATTTTATATAATTATTTTCTTATTTTGATAAAAACTAACAATTACATTTCTGAAATTTTCCAAAAAATAAATTTGCTAAATTACACAAAAAAAAAAAAATGTTTGTTAATTTTTTTTCTGAAACGAATTAAAACAAATAATTATTTTTGGTTTAATAAGCTGATATTTTGTTAACACATGAATCCAATTCATATGAATACTTAAGTTCTTATATGCTAGGTGTGAGTTTTGAAAGCATCATCATTAATTAATAGGCATATCGTACTATGGGTTATATATTTTACTTTTATAATTTTAATACAAGTAACGAGAATTTTTCTCGGTCTTTTATTTTTTGCCAAATAAATATAATTTATATATTTATTTGATATTACGTTAATTAACGTTTATAGAATAAATTCTTTCTCAATGATCAAAAAACGGAGAAAACAGTTCTTTTAGTCAGTCCATGACTAAAAATAAAATATAAAGGTCGATAAGTTTTCACATGGAAACTAATCTTTATATCATACAATAAATAGGTTAAAATTAGAAGTTGTCGTCAATTTGATTATTCCCATTTTTATGTATATTTGATAATCTTAACCTTAGTTAATTTCTATGTTCTACCCATTTGATTTAAATTTAGAATCGTATTATAAATCGATTAAACAGCTTATAAAACCAAACATTTCTTAATATATTTTATATCAAAATATAAACCAAAAACAAAATTCTATATTCTAAAATTAAATCATTAAATAAAAAAAGAGAATAAAAAAAATTAACAATCTATTGTTTGAAATTTTTGGTGACACGAATGAAACCACTTTTATAATATTGTGGTATTTTTATAAAACTTTCTGCATTCATTTCTCTTCTCTGTGTTGACTGACGAAGTATATTGATTATTTTACCTAAAAATAAAAATAAACAAACAAGAAAAAAAAAAAATAAGGAAAATTTAATAAACGAAAAAAATCCAAATGAAAATCTTTCTTCCTACCTAAAATATTCATTGTATGAAAATGTTTATTTCTAATTTTAAGCATTTCTTTTAAGTTTGTATTTGTATTCCAACGTTTTATTATTTCAATTGTTAAAACGTTTATTGTTTCTGGTGTACAAGAAAATGGATCTTCCTATTAAATGAAAAACAAAAAGAACCATTATTGTAAAATTCAATCAGAAATAATTTTAGGACTATTAAATTTGTCGTCCATAAACTAAATCGATATTTACATATTTTATAAGAAGTAAATTGGATTGATTTGAATTAAAAAGAAAAACATAATTTTCACATGCACATAAAAAACCTTGAATTCTTTTGAATAAATTTCTTTATAATAAAATTAGAATATTTTTGATTCATATATTCGTTATTTAATGATTTCGGTGAAATTAAAGAATCCAAACAAATCCAATTTACCATTGACAATGACACGACTACGACATATATTTCTGTTTCTTTTTTTTAATTCTATTTTATTAAAAAATAATTATCTTACCGGACAAAAATGAATATTTAAATTATAATTTGTACAGGATGTTTGTATTAATTTGATTAATTTATTATAATCACAATTAGATTTAGAGATATGATTTAGATAATCTGGTATATTCATTTCACTTGTATCACGTTTATTCTCTTCAAAATAATTATGTATTATTAATTTATCTGGTTCTATTCCAATAATATTTAATGCATCAATTAATATTTTTTCATCACAATTTAAACTAAAAATATTAACTGTATTTTCCATGGAAATCTGTAAATAAAAAAAATAAAAAAAAACGAAAGAAAAATTAATCTTAATTATTAAAAAATAATTACAAAATCCTAAAAGAAATAAAATTCAAATCATTTTTTATTAAATTGAGACAAAATTTCTTATTTTATTTTTCAAAATTCTAAAGTTTTATTTACGAATTTTGTAATGACGCAGCGGAAAAATAACATTTTTATATTTTCATTTCTAGAGAATAAAATCAGGTTTTGTTTTTCTTAAAAAAAAAAATGGAAATCATTGAAATTAATTAAAAATGAGAAAAATTACAAACAAATTAATAAAAGTAAGTTCATATTTGTAAATTTTTGAATTTCTTTCAATACAAATTTTCGTAAATTGAATTTATCAATTTGACGGACTTCATTAAGGATATCGTATGACATTCACACATTGATATAAAAAATCAAATATAATTGTAATTATTATAGAGATCCAAACTAAGGATGTTAGCTAATCAGTATAGGATTCTAAATAAAAAAACATATTTTCAATTCATTTCTGTTCATTTAAACAATTAAAAAAATATTTTTCTAAAATGACGAGAGAATTTAAATAAAGAATTAAATGAAAATAATTTTAATACCTTTTCATTAAAACCAGCTAAATCAGGAACAGTAAATTTTGTATTATTAAATATTGGTAAATTTAATTGTAATTTTGTATATTTTTTTGGATTATAATCATTATTATGATATTCTGTTAAATTAAGTCCTAAATTTTGTATTTTATCAGCACGTATTTGTTTATTTGTTATTCTTTGATAATTTTCTTTATTATTTTTATTACATGAATAACATGTTTCATTTAATTTTATTGCTCGATTTGTATTAAATAAAAATTCATTTTCTGTGCAATCTAAACATATTTTTTGTGTATTATTTATAATTAATTGTTTGTTATTATTATTATTATTGCTATTATGATGATGATTATTATTATTATTATTATTATTAATATGATTATTTTTTATTTGTAATTTTTTATTATTATATTCATGACTAGAATCGATATGATGATCTGATGTTTGTAATTGTAATGATGTCAATGATGATGTACAACAAGATAAGGAATATGATGGAAGAATTTGTTGTTGTAATTTATTTAAATTTTGATTTGTAAATTTATTACTACAATCTTGTTGCGACTGTTGTTGTTGTGGCTTTTTAGGTTTTGTTCCTGTTACCTTTGTTTTAATATCAGGAATTTTTTCAATTAAATCAATATTTTCTAATTTTATTTCATCAGAATTATTTATTAAATTAATTTCATTTGTTAATAATTTTTCATTTACTATATTTAATTTTTTTTCTTCAAATTCTGGTATTGAAAGAATTGGTGTAATATTATTAGATGGTACAACAACAACATCTAATGTTTGAACAAAATTATTTTCTAATTTTGGTATATCATCAATACCAATACGATTAAAATCAGTGCCCGAAAGATAAACATCAGTTTCTGATGTTGGTTCTGGATCAAAATCCATTTCTAAAAAATCTGTTTCATCATCTTGTTGCTGTTGTTGTAATTGTTGTGGTAATTCTGGTGAACCAGGTATACCACGATATGCATAAACACAATCTTCTGGATTTGATATTTCATCATCAGACAATACATTATCAGGTAATAATATTATATCATCAATTATATCATTCTCATTTAAATATGATAAATTATCTGTAGAATCATCTTCTTCACATTCTGATTTTATTGAATATTTCTCATCTTCATTTTCATCATTTTGTTTTTCATCAATACAACGTGAATTTTCTGTTAACAATTTTAATTGTTCAGTGTTTTTTATTTCACCATTATTCTTTTGATATAATATATTATTGCTATTCTGTTTACAATGATTATTTGTTGTTTCTGTTAAAATATTAATTTTTTTATTTTTCCAACAATAATCCAAATTATTTTCATGTAAATTACCATCTTTCATCTTTTTCTCATCATCAGTCTTTTCCATAATAATATTATTTTCCAATATTAAATTGTTATTATTCTTCTGTTGTATATTTTTACTTTTACCATAAACATTATTTTTATTATCATTATTGTCACAATATTTATCCATAATTATTTTGTTCTTTTTCTAAACTTCAAAAATTTATAAAAGCCGAACAAATTTTTTTTTTAACTTCTTTTTGTATTATTACAAAATGATTGATTGATTATTATTTTATAATAATATTAAAAACGTTTTTGTACTGAAAATCACATTGTTTTTAATATAACATATCCTATAGTAATTTTTTTTATAAATATTAAATTTTGTTGTGTTTTAAGTGAAAATGTTTATAATTTTGATTAATTTTTATTACTTTTTTTTTATGCAATGATTGTTTGACATTTACATTTATGAAAATAAAATATGTGTGAAAAAAACCCACTGACGCGAAGTTAGCTGATGAAAATATATATATTTAAAATGGCCGAAAATTTTTTTATTTACAAAACAGTGAACTGAATAAAAGTGTACTTTGAACTGAAAAACAATAATATTGGTATTAGTATTGCCAATTTCAATTAATATTATATTTTCGATATTGCCATACAAATTTTTTTTAGATTCAATTCGAAGAATTGTTGAGAGGCATCTTTATTTTAACATTAACAGTAAAAAATATTAAATTTTACATCTATTACTTTACTATTTTATTATGTTCAAGTTTAAAAAAGTTTAATACATATTTTTTATTTGTTTTTACCCAAATAAAATTAAAAATGGATTGCTGTTATTTGAGAAATGTATTTCTTCTTGTGATTTCTGCAATATTATTATCAATTATGCTATTTTCATTCGCCGTATCAGAAATAAAATCTGCTGATAAAATTACAAATATTAAGGCCGATTTGGAGTTAGTATTGGTAAGAAAAGTAAAATTGCATTTCATATAAAATGTTTATATATTATTAATTTCGTAGGATGTATTATTAAAGAAAGATCAATATTTTTTGAGTAAAGAAGATAACGCAGATAACCGTCATTTATCAGAAATGGTTGTATCAAATACTGAAAGAAAGATTGAAGAGTTGAAATTATTATGTAAATTTACTCAAATGCATTATGACAAAACTGGACGACCAGACTTTGCGCTCGACACTTTGGGTGCTGAAATAATATCAATTCATGATACAGAAATTTTAACTTTCTTAGGATTGGCTTATTCCAATACCCGTCCTCGTGCAATATTGCAACCGTCAGTTTTTCCAGGGGAATGTTTTGGTTTTAAAGGACCTGCATCTATTACGATTAAACTAATGGGAAAAGTAATTAATATTTTTTATTTTATATTTTAAAAAATGCTTACTTTTTATTCATGATTTTTGTGAAGTATTAAAATATTTCTTACAATAATTTTTAAAGTTTCTTCGGCATATTATTCGCAATAATAATAATAATGTAATAATATTTTTACTAATTATTTGGTAGATTTACTTAGATGAAATTGGAATCGAACATATTCCCGTTGAGTTATCTCCAACTGGAAATATTTTTAGTGCTCCAAAAGATTTTTCTCTTTGGGTTAGTTATTAAACCCTATTTGTTTTGAATTTTGAATTTTTTTTTTAAATAAAATTGAATGTAGGCGTTGAAGTCACGAGATGATCAAAATCCATACTTTATTGATGATTTCAGTTATGATATTAATAAGAATCCTCTTCAGTTATTCAGTTTTAAGAAAACTAAAACGAGCTATGGTTTTGTAAATATTAAATTTAGGAACAATCATGGGCATAAAGATCATACTTGCGTTTATAGGTAATATACAAATATAATTTAAATTATTTCTTTTTATGATTCATTTTTTTTTCTTTTAGAGTACGTGTTTATGGATACTTAGATCAAAGTAATTAATTTAAAAAAAAACATTACATTTAAAAATATATATAACTTTGTATGATAATAGATAATATAATTATAGTTAAAAATATAATTTTTGATTAATTCGTACTAGAATCTGAAGAAGAAAAACTAGATTTTGGAGAAATATCAGTGTGTAGAAATTTTTTCGGTCTTTTTCGAAAATTTCGAACAACCAATAAAAATAAAGTAATAAAAAAATCTGTCATTTTTCTGTGGAAAGTTAAATTGCTTTATAATAGATGTCTTAAATTAATGAATGTAATTGTAAATTTATTAAATAAAGTGTTTTAAAAAGATGGTTAGTATGATGCAAAATTGTTCCTATGCAACGATGTCTTCAATTTCGCAACAAAGTGATGTGTTTCCAATTGCTGGTAAGATTTTAGTGCAACATTTTTATCTTGCCAAAATTTTGTTTACGAAATGTCATAATTCTGAATTCTAAGAAAAAAATATCGTTTTTAAATTAAGAAAACTGATAATAAAATACATGGAAACAGTTTTGTGTACAATTAGAAGTTTTTAAAATAAAAATTTGAGTTAATTTATATTAATAAATAAATATATAAACGATTCATAATGAGAGTTTCCCGTATTTATTTATGGTATGCCATGAATAATAATTGACTTAATTTTTTTTTTGTATGTGTGTTTGCTACTGTAATGCAAATGCGATTTAGTTTCCAAATTTTATTTTTAAAATAAACTGTTATAAACATTTTAGTTTTCATTTGAAACTGACGTTTTTATTTTTAAATATTCAATTATGTATGGTTTTTCTTAAATATTAAATAATTTTGTGTTATTTAACTTGAGTAAATAAAAGTTTTATTTTTAGATTTAACACCAGAACAACAAAAATTATTAATTGAACTACGTAAGAAGAAACAAGAACTTCTATTAGAAATACAGGTACAATTTATAATTAATTTTTATAAAATTATTGCACAAAAAAATATATTATCTAATCAGAAAAGTGTCAAAAATTTTGATTAACAAATAAATGACGAATATAAATCAGTGTTTTTTGCTACTCCTAAAATTAATGACGTAAATATTGTGTTTCAATATCGACATTAATTTAATATGTATAAATTTTAGTCAACCCTGCAAAATAGCAGCTGAAATAAACTATAAATACAAACATAACATATTGAACGAATACTTTCAAACGCACACTTGTTAATCGTTTTGACATTAAATGTCATTATATGTACGTATTAGCCTAATAATACACTCATACAAATTCATACACACATATGTTCAGTATTTAAAAAACTTATTTCATTTTTTATTATTTACATTGGCGGTTACAAAATTGTTTAGTTGTTCGTATGTGTTTTTTCAGTCATATTTGAAAAATTCGCAGAGTAAGGTCGCGAATTTACGTCTTGGATATTTTCTAAGTAAAAGTTTAAAAGTTTTTTTTTTTTATTGGAATAAAATTCCAATCAAAAATGTTGTGAAGAATAAAAATCAAGAGAAAAAAAAGAAGTTTTAAGTTTTTATGATTCAAGTGTCTCGTGTATTTGCGTTTTAGTTAATGATTTGATTTTTTGTAAGTGTTTTAATACAAAATATTAAAAAAGTTTTTTTGTGGTAAATTTAAAATCAAAGTGAAAATCAAAAAAAAAAAATAATAATAATAAAAGAAAAAAATTGCAAAAAAGAAAAAGTTCAATTAAAATAAAACACAAAATGGATAAAGGAATTTAAAATGAATAATAAGACGCCAGTTTGTAAAATTTTGTAAATATTTTTGGGGCCTTTTTTTTTTAATTTCTTGGAAATCAAGACAATCGTCACAATTTACTTAACTGATGATTCAACAATAAAAAACTTGGGGAAAAAAAAAAACAAATGATAGAAAAAATACTTAGTTCTATTCTTCTTCTCTTTTTAGTCTTTAAATTAATAAATTTATTAATAAATATATAAATTAAATTACAAAAGGTTGAATTTAGTTAACACTTTATGAATTTACAATGGGAAGAATAAAAATCAAAAATAAAATGAAAAATGATTCAACGAATATAAACGAACAATTTAAATTTAGTTTAACTTTAGCTTCTTCTTAATACACTTTTTTGTATCTTTATTTACTAATTTTTTTTTTTTATTTTCCTTCTGTCTCTCTCTCTCTCTCGCTCGCTCTCTTTATTTTTCAATTGAATTAAATTGAAAAGAAGTTAGCCATCAACAAGATTCAACTTTGTTCTTTTTTTTTTTTTTATGACACTTTAATAAGATTTGCATTTTTATATAAACTCGACTTTATTAAAAAACAAAAAAAAAAAAAAGAAAAAAGTAAAAAACTAGCAAAATATATGAACAACAAAACATAAGAAAAAAATGACGTCAACTTATTTAAGTGACCAGACAAACTCTAAAAATACATTTTTCTTCTTGTTATAAGTTTTTTTTTTTTTTTGTTTTAATTTTTATTGTATTTAATCGTTTTTATCTTTAAAGAATTTCTTCTTTTAATTGTTTGTTTTTGCTTTTTTTTTAATATCACTTTTATATTTTAATTTTATCTTTAAAGTTAAAAAATTGTTATACAAAGAAAAATGTTCAAGAGTGATTTTTTTTTTTTGTAATTTTACTTGTTTCATTTTTTTACATGTGAATTTTTTATTTTATTAAACACAAAAAATAAAGTCAAATTAATTGCACTTTGCACGTTATGTTGGCGTTTTTTGTTTTTTTTTTTGTTTTTTTGGTGCAATCCAATCTGAATCATTGCGCTTGTGAAATAAAAAAACAAAAAACAAATTAAAACACGTGTTGTTAGTATGCATACATTTTTTTTATATTGATTCAATTTACCCTTCAAACTTTTAATTTTTTTAAAATATTGACAATAATTCATTTTTAATTTGTTTTCATATTTTTTTTTTTTTATTTATAAATATTGTGGCTAAAGTCATAATATTTTAATAGATAAACATTTGTGTTGCGGTTTGGAGTTTTTTTTTTTCTTCTACTGAATTGATTTTTTTTTTGATATTCTCATTTTCTTTTTTTTTTTTAAAAAAAAAATAATATTCATCAATCGATTCATACAAGTTAAAAATTAGAAAGAATTTTTTGGCAGTTGTTGTTTTTATTTAATTATAGATACTTCCTGTATTCAATTAAATTTCACAAATTAAAATCTAAAGTTAGCTGAAAAATTATGGTTTTTGAATTAAATAAAGAGAGTAATGGCAGTAGAGTCCTGTCTAATCGGACCATTATTCGTAATTAAAAAAAATTAAAAATTAAATTCGATAGGCGAGTTGATTGATTCCGTCTGATTAGTTAATTAGATAGTTTCCTCTGTATAATTGACTTTAGTTTCAAATTAATTTTTGAAATTGAAACTAAATTAAATTTCCTTCACATAAATTTAAGGAATGAATAATTTCCTTTTAATGTCTTTCAATTGAATCGGAACCGATCCTTTCATTGTCTGAGCATATAATTTTAATGATTACTACAAATAATAATAAAATATTTATCAAATAAAAACATTTTTTTTGTTTAGACAGAAAACAGTGTTGCCGTTTCTCTGACTATTTAATAGCCAAATAAAATAAATGAAAGGGTTATTTTTATTATAACCATTCACTAATAGTTTTATCAATATACAATAAAAATTATAATATAATTATAAGGAAAATAGGAAGAAAAAAAGGGGAGAAAATCGAATTAATTTTACTTTTTTGAAATAGATAAAAACTAAAAAAAGGAGATAGGAAGTTTTTAGATTTTGTAAAAACAAACGCGAAACAATTTTTATACAACTTTTTATTAATAATTACAGAATGTAATGTATGTAAGAGTCACACTGCTGCTATCCTACCAAAAAATGTGTGATTAGTCACACTTATCTTATAATTATTTAAACTGATTAAAATAATAATTACTTTTTGTATAATCGTACACGAGATTTTTCAATATTATGAACTATTAACTTAACACAAGTCTAGTCCTCTATCGTTGTCTAGTCAATATTTTATAGTCTCAAAAACAAAAAATAAAAATTAAGAGGAATTCCCAAAAGTACTTTTATTGTTGTTAATTTGAAATTAATAACGCCATTTGTTTAATTGACTTCTTTTTACCAATACATCTTTATTTATAATTACAAAAAATTTCTTTAAATTTTGACACCTTGTTAACTCAAAAAAAATTTATCAAAGCAAGAGGAGAAAAAAAATTTTGTGTTTTTTTTTCTCTCTTTTAAATTTTTGTTTTTGTAATAAAAAGATGAAGAAAAAAAAAAAACAGAAACAATAAAATTAAGAAATTTTAATGATTTAGATGGGTTTCATAAATATATTTTGTATTTGTTAAAATGAAAATATATTTTAAAAAGTAATGTTGATGTAGAAAACAGTTTATCCATTTTGTTTATAGACAGATGAAGAATTATGTCCGATCATATAAATTGTAACTAATTTTGTATCAATGTAGAAAATGATCAAAATTTTAATGTTGATACACTTTATTACATCTAACAGTTTTTTTCATCTTTAGTATTTTCTATGAAATTTAACTGAAATTCTTTTCATGTCATTTTTATTGTCTAGAAAACTATTTTTTTATTTTATTTTAAAATTACGTGAAATTGTGAAATAAACGGATAAACGAATAATAAAATTGTACGGTTAAAAATGATGATCCAACTAAAATTAAAAAATACTGCATCATTTCAGATGAAACAAAAAAAAAAAAAAAAAGGAGTCAAAATTACTAATTTTTGACAATTTTAAATATTTTTTTTTTAAAAAACAAAAAGATTCACTTGACTTCCTTTCTAACTTTTAAATATGTATAAATAAAATATCATTTCCTTTTCTTTAAATTATAATTATTAAACTTTACTTATTTTGTTTCACATTTCTACATTATTTCATTATTTAAGAATAAATGACATCAATTTGAATTAAGAAAAAAATATAATAACTAAGTATATGAAATAATTCTTTTTAATTGATTATGAAAATTTAAATCAAATGTGACGTCAGAGGTCAAATAACACGCGTATATTTATTTTTTCTCTTTCTCTATAATTTTTTTCTTCACTTAATTTTTGTAATCGAATTAAATTACGATTTTTCTTTTTATTTAATTTATTTATTTTTTTGGTGCAAATTGATATTTGTTGTTGTTGTGATTTTTGTAAAAAAAAAAAAGAAACAAATTTCAAACAAACATTAAATATTTATATTTTTTGAACGATGACGTAATTTTGTTATCATATTTTTTTAAAAAAAAATTAAATAAAAAATTATCATCAAAATTATTCGCTTTAAATTTTTATTGTACATTTTATTTATTTTTGTTTTAAAATATTAACGTAACGTCAATGAAATTTTTTTTCTTCTTTGTTTACACATTTTTAAATTTTTTTCATTTAAAAAATTTTTCATACAAATTTTCTTGAAAATAACAAAAATATTGTAGTAAATGATGAACGATTTATTTATTAAAGGAAAATGAATATTTTAATTTCATTAACATAACTTAACGTTATTGTTAATGGAATAAAAATTTTCAATTTTAAGACAACAACAAAAAAGAGAACTTTTCTCACTCTGTGCCTGGATTACGATAAATCTGTGAGTGCCGAAAATGCTGAGTGCATGTGTGCGTAAGTGAGTGAGAACGATTAACTGAATGCGAGTGCGAATAAGTAAGTTGAGTGACTCGTACTCGCATATTTATCGTAATCTAGTCACTGAAGGATTAAAATATAAATGAAGCAGAATTTTTATAAATAACAAAAAAACGAACAACTAAAAAAACTTTCGTTAATAATTATGACATTGTGTATGTAAAATTAATACCAAATCATTTGTACAACTTTTTTTCTGAACATTCATATTTGAGTCAGAGGAAGATTCCAACCAAATATATAAATAAATTGCCCTACCATAATACGTCATACATCTTTCATTTTTATAAATACTAGACGCTCGACAATACGTCATAAATGTCATATGTCATATATTTTGTATTCTTAAGTTGTTGTTGTTGTGTCGCAGTGGTGAATTAGTTGTTGTTGTTGTGTCGCAGTGGTGAATTAGTTGTTGTTGTTGTGTCGCAGTGGTGTTCACTGTGCTCTCTGTATTTTGAGTTCAAATAGGGTTAACAGCTAAGCAATTTTTTTCAGTCATAATTAACTGGAGTTTTGACTCTTTTTTGTTTTTGTTTTTGTTTAATTTTATTTGAAAAGAATGTAAGACAGATAATTTAATTGTTTTACACACACACACACACATGCACCCAAAAAAAAAATCTTCCGTTTTAAAATTTCTTTATAAAAACTCGTTCCCAAAAAAAAAATGTCTATAAATTAAAATCTAAAATCTAAAAACATTTTCATATTTTATGCTATTTTTAATCGTTTCTCTCCAGTTTTAAAAATACATTTTATAAATGAAGAATATATTTTTCTATACGATTAAAACACAAGCTATACGATCAAAACAAAAAAAAAAAAAACTAACCAATTTAGAAAACTAATTTCCATGACTGCCTGACTGTTTAACTTTTATTCAATATGTTTCCATTTAACTTCTTTTATTATTATTATTTTTTCATTTTCCTTTTCCATAATTAACTCGACCTCGCATTTTATAAAAACGCCGTCTGTTTATACTTTGTGTATACGTCGTTTTTTTTTTCCTTTTTTTCTTTCAGTAAATTTTAGTTTTTTTGATAACATTTTCAAATAAAGAGATAAAACGGTGAAGCGGAAGGAGAAAAAATCAATTAATTAGATATTGGCACGGCACGAGTCCAAGCAAAAAATAATAAAAATAAGAGACGAAACAAATTTTTCTTATTTTTGGTGTCATCCGTCATTTCTGATTTTAATGATTTTAGTCAATAAACATTTTTCCGTTGTTTTATTTCCGCTAAAAATATTTCTGTTTTTTTTTCTTCTTTAGATTTGTTGTTTGACTAAAAAAAAACCGTTTCAATTCATCATTATTGTTATTTTTATTATTATTAGAGAAGATGAATATAAACCGAGACCTCGGAAGTATGAATGTACTCAGAACAACAGAAATCACGATTATGTTAAATTTCAATAAAGTTTTGTGTTTTTGTTGTATTATAAAAAAAAAACACCACAAAATAAAGACAACAACAAACAAAAAACATCCAGATGTTTTAAACAAATTTTTCAAGATATCACTGTCGGTTTTTTTTTTTGTTTGTTTTATATTGTCTTATACTCATCCTCTCATCCTTATCCTCTCACAAACAAAAACAAAAAATTTAAAAACAACAACCAAAAATATAATCATAATGATGAAATTTTGTGTTTGTTGAAAAATGACCGAAAACTAAATGGTTGCCTTTCTTAGAATTCTGATAAAAGAGGGAACCAAAAAAAAAATAAATAAATAAAATAACTGAACAACGTTGATTGTGAAATGTTTTGAATATTGTGAAAGAAAAAAAAAAGCGATATATTTTTTTTTTTATCCGGCAAACTAACAATCCAAATGAAAGAAATATTGTGTCAGAATTGAGGTTTTTCCTTCGAAATTTTCTATTTTTTTTTTTTATTAGTATTTAATTATCAAAATTCTTTTCCTTTTTTTTTTCTTCTTAAGGAAGTAAGATTCCCATTCCTATTAGTTATTTATATTTTATGTAGGTGCTACTGGAAACACCAAAAAAAAAAAGAATAGAAATCTAAAGGCAAATAAATAGAAAATGGAAAGTAGAAATTTCGTGTAAATAATTTTTTTTCTCCTGTTGTACTAAACTAAACTAATTTATTCTCTACGCTTATTTTTTTTTTTTGTTTTGCTCGTTACAGATTTTTTTTTCTACGATAAAAGATTATTCCAACCCCTTATTATGTCCAAATGAATTTAAATATGTCACTCATATTTTTCTCTTATGCCATTTAGGCTTTAAGGGATTTTTGGTTTTAATTAAGGATTATTTAAAGGGAATTTGTATATAAGTTTATGATAACGATAATGAAAAGTGTGACAATTTTTAATATGATTTGTTAAATGTGAAAATCATAATTTGCTTTTGCTTCTTTTTTTTTTTTTTTTGTTAAATTTAACCAAACATTTATTTATTTGCTTTTTATAGTTTCGCTTTTGTTTCATTTTAGTATTTTTTTTTTTTTAATAAATGTGAGTTGATAGTTTCCTTCTTTTCTGTATATTTATCTCCTATAATATAAATATACATTTTTTTTTTATATATTTCGCGTGACCGACAAAAAATTTCTTAATCGAAGTTCCTGCGGAAGATCTTTTGTAGATAGAAAAAAAATTATTTTACTTCACTTTAATACGCTAATCTATTTTTCTGTTTTGATATCATATTCTTATGTAACATAAGATATCGTTTCTTTCAACATTTCACCATACGATAAAATAATATAGCAAAAAAAAAAAAACCTATGCTTTAATTTTCAGCCTAAATTGATAAGATAAAAATTTGCAGTGTTGGATTTGATAAGTTTACAATCTTATTAGTTTTGGTCAGGAACTATAAGGGGGTCAGTGTTCCATTTATATGATTTAATAAATAAATTTCACATGGTATTGGAGAAGAGATCGTTATGCTCTATTGAACATCCTATTTTATTATTTAAAAATTGTTGTATTTGCACTGGACAACAATTACTACCAAACAATTTAAAAATCAAACTAAAAAATATCACATAGCGACAAACAATAGTTCAAAGTTCTTGATTATTTAAGGTTTTTTTTCCCCACATTAAAACGATATTAAAATCTGAGTAACAAAATGAAATTAGTAAACATAAAAAAAAATAATACAAATATAGAAATGTTACGTTTTGGAAGCAGCGGTAACTTATTAACAAACACGTTTACATGAAATTTATTAACACAATCTCTGATTAACTGAAAAAACAAAAAAAAAAATTGAATCCGAACATTTGACGAAGATTAAAACGAAACGATAAACAATATTTTCAACGGTACGAAATTCAAAATGTTTACAACAAAAAAAAAAAAAAAGAATACTGAAATTTTTTTATTGGATTGGAAGTGGTTAGTGTGAGTGTAGGTCGTTTCATCTGATGTCATTTAGTCATCTTTTATTGTTATTGTTATTGTTGTTGTTTTCATTTGTAGGTGCATTTATATTAAATATGTTGCTTTCTTCATTGATTATCCTATAATAGGATTTCATATTTGCATAATAAAAATTAATTGAGCTCTTTATACTTTGTGTTACTTTGTATATTTAATTTTTATCTTTTAAAGTGAAACAAACAAATGTTTACAGGAGAGAATTTATTTTGATTGATTAAAAATTTATATTTTTGATTTTTATATTTTATTTTTGGTTACGTGTCCATTTTTAACTTTTAATCATTTTTAATCATCAATGGAAATTAAAAAAAAAACATCTATTGATGTTTTGAAATTTGTGTAAAAATCAAAAAAAAAAAAGAAGAAGCAAATTCTTAATTCATTTTCTGTTTGATTCATTTTTTTCTAAAAAAAAAAAAACAACCAATCAGATAATCGTATTTCAATCGACACCGTTTCCTGAGTGGAAACACATCCCACACTCACATCAATTAAGTATTTGGTTTAAATCTCAGTTCCTACACGACCCTGTCAGTTATTACAAGACACGGTAATAAGTCTAAACTTAAACTCCACTAATCGTATTTTAGCTAAAAATTTATTCTGTTTTTCTTCAATTTAGTTTGCATGGATTATGAAATAAAAATTGAATAGAAATAACACAAAACTATGTCGATCAATATTTATTTTCTCATTCCAAAAACTAAATTTCAATTTAGAATAATAATTCAATAAATTGAGGAAAAACATATTTTACTAATTTTTAAATGTTTTTTTTTTCTTGTCGCAATCTTTAATACGGCACTGACAAAACATCTCAATCTGGCAACACAATAACACACTCATAAATTTCCATAAACAAACAAGAAAGAAAAATAAATTAAAATATAATCGACAATTTTCTATATTTGAAACTGATTTAACCTGATCCGATCGTTTTTTTGTTGTTGTTGTTGTTGTCTTTTCTTAAAAGAAGAAAAAAAAAGAAGAAGAAACATTCACAAAATTCATTCTTTAGTTTTTTATTGTAAATAATTTTTGAAAAAAAGTTTTTTGAGCAAAAAAAATAGCGGTTTTCACTCAATTTATATTCGTGTTACATTTTGCACGCAACAAACAACAAAAAAAAAAAATATTTACGTTTTATTCGAAAGCAACAAACAGAAAAAAAAAATATGAAGAAGAAGAAGAAGAAAAAGACGATATTTTTTTTTTTTTTTATCAATTTTGGAATTTTAAAACTTAACACATTTTAATAAACGTAAATTGATTTATTTTTTTTTCTTTTCATAAAACAAAAACAAAAACAAAACAAAAATATGAAGAAGAAGAAAAGAAAAAAATGTCAAAAATATTTCAGCAAGGACATTGAACGCGTATTTAAAATAATTTCCATAAACATAAAACACACAACAAATAAAAAACAAAAAACAAAACAAGCAAAGCAAAGCAAGGTAGAATAATTTATATTAAATGATATTTTGTGAGATATTCAAGATTTGTATGTATGTGATTTGTGAAGAGAAAGAAATATCGGAATGAATGCACACAGTTTGATGCAATAAGAAAATAATAAGTTAACATTGTTTATTATTGTTTATTATTAGCTGGTCGCATTTCTTCAACATTTTACTCAAATTATGTTTTTGTTTTTTTGTTTTGTTTTGTGTTTCATTTTAAAATTTATATTTATATTTTCTTGAAGTCTTTTTTTTCTCTGTTTCTGTTTTGAGACAAATTTACACACACACACACACAAAATTAAATTACATATAATTTGTAAATAAATTATGCGAAATGTAATTTCTTGTTATAATTTTAACGAAATGTTGACAAAAAAAATTTATTTTGTATTTTAAGTTGGGTTAATGAGAAGTGCGAGTTACTTTTTAAACGTTAAAGTTTTTATTTCTGTATTTTTCTCAATTAAATTTAAAAATTATTGCATTTATTGGATACATCTGGGCCGTCAGTTTGTTTTATTTTACTCTACATTTTAGTATTTGAACCCTGCGCATTTTACTTTTTGTACATTTCCTAAAACAACACAAATATTAAAATACTTATCGCCTTGAAAACTTATCGCCATGAAAACAGAAAGAGGAAGAAAAAAAAAGAAGATAAAAACCCATAATAGATAAAAGTAGATTTCTTTGGAATTGCCTACACGTACACAAAGATAAAAAAAAATGGGTATCCTTCTATAGTTTGTAGAGTAGCTTTGACCTGTGAATATTCAAACACAAAAGTTATGTCTTGTTGTTTTGTTTTTTCTTCTTTTTAGATAAAAAAAAGTTTGTTTGCTGAAAATTTACAATATAATTTTTTTTTTTGCTATTTGTGAGTTGATTTCTGAAGATCATTCGTACCATGATCTTTGGGTGTTGTGCTGATGAATTATTATCACAAATAATAATTACTTTAAATAAAATTCTTTAGTTTTAGGTTCGCTGATCTCGTAACCTCAAAAAGAATTTCATTAAAACAAAAAAAAAACAAAAAATTGTTCATAAAACTCACATATTTTTTTTTTGTTCTTTTAACTTTTATTATTTGCTCTCGCTAATTATGTTTATTAGGTAAAAAAAAATTAATTGAGTTGTGAGATATACCTAATTGGTTTTAATACAAATGCCTAATACACGCGATCATATATACTAATTCTAAAAGACAAAAAACAAAAAAAAGAAACCCATTGGAAATAATCATCAACGAATTTAAATATTCCGTAATACACATATCAGTTCCATATTTCTCTAATATCTCTAAAAACAACAACACACAAAACAAGAAAAGAAAGAAAGAACAACAATACAAAGATGATGTTCATAACGTTGAATAAATAAATAAATAAGTAAACTCACATTTATAAAAATGAACAGAAAAAAAAATAATAAAGAAGTGATCATCGCTATTTATAAATATTTTTTAATATTATTAAAACTATAATAAAATATTCAATACACAATATTCCTTATAAAAGGAGGGGTTTGGGTGAAAAGGGGAAAATGTGTAGTGTAAGAAAAATACAACAACAACAAACAATATTGATGTGAAATTTTAGAATCGATTTCTGACGAACGAGAAACGTTTGTAAAATGAAAAAAAATCAAAGATCAAGATCAATTTTACTTTGATTTTTTTTTTAATTCAACCAAAGTATTATTTGTTGTTGTTTTTGTTTTACTGTGATTATTATGTGATTATTATTATTTTCTGACCAAGGCCACCGACCATACATCTATGGTTGATCTCTTTTGATCTGTTTTAAATGAAACTCAATTAAGTTTTTTACTTGTTTGATCTGAGTTCGATCTTATTTAATAGTTATCTTGTTACGTTCTCTCTCCTATCTTTTGTTTTCTATAGTTCTTTGTATAGTTTCTAGTGAACGTCCTTGAAGAATTGAAAAATATTTAAAAGATATTTGATTAGGAACAAAAAAACAACAACATCAACAACAGCAACAATCATTAAATTAAATGAAACAATTAAATTTATTAGTTTTGGATGCGGATGAATGGATTTATTCTCGGTCTATTAACAACTTTTTTTTTAGTTCAAAAGAAAAAATGGTGAATAAGAAGAAGAAGAAGAAGAAGAAGAAAAAAAAATACAAATTAGCAAAAAAAATTTTGTTAAAATATTTTGTATTGAGCAAAAAGAAAAAAAAATATATACCCGGTTGTACAATGCAACATTTAATAAATTTATAGAATTTCTAGCAAGCAAAAAAAAAATAAAAAAGACACAACACACACACACATACATACACACAAATTAAACACATTCTTCTGTTAATCATTTTGTTTTCCATTTTTATTATAAAAACAATAAAATTACTCACGCGCAAACGTCATTAGTGACTTTATATTTACAATTACAACAATATTTGAAACATGTAATTTAAAGAAATCTCATTTTTTATTTATTTATTTATTTAACTTAACTAATTTTATTCGTCTTTTTGTCTTTTTTTTTTTTTACCTTCTTTGTATATTTTATTTTGCTGTTCATTTATGTCATTAATTAGAAATAGAGAGACAATCAAATGTCTTTATTTTTGTTCATTTTGTTTTCATTTTGTTTTGTTTCATTAAGATTTTTCAATAATTATTCAACATTCCGAGTAAATAAAATATTATAGAAATAAACGTTACGTCTGATTGAACTTTAATTTTTGTTCATATTAATTTTATTTTTTAATTTTAGATTATTTACATATTAAATTTTATGTTTAGATCGCATGACAGAATTTCATCTAATTATTGGTACAGTCAAAATTTGTTTTTAATGTCAAATTATAAAGTAATATTTGTTATTTTTTTTCTTCTTTTTATTAAAGAAAATAAAAAAGGAAAGATGAAACCAGTGAGGTTTTTTTTCTTCTATTTCTTCTTTTTATATTTTTCGTTACTCTCTAAAGTCTAAAGTCATGTAATTAACTAAAAGTTTAATCAGACATGTTTATTAATTACATTGAACAATTATTCAATTTTTTTTTTTGTTTTTTTTTTTATTTCGCATAATGACTTTTAATTGACGTTTTTTTCCCCACTTCTTCTTTCATTTTTATTTTACTGTACGTTTTTTTTTTTTTCGTTTGTTGTTCTTGTGTCTCATCTTTTTTTTTCTTTGATCTTGAACTCGTATCTAAACGTCGCTTTGTATTAAACCTTGACAAAAATTTATAGTAAATGTTGTCTCTTTCTTTTGTTTTTCTTCTTCCTCTGTTTTTATTCTTTCATTTTTATTCTAAATAATATTTATTTTTTTTTTAAAAAATGGAAACAAAAATAAAGCAAAAGAAGAAAAATTAAAAAAAAAAAAACAGTTTTTTTTTTGTACAGAGAAATTATTTTTTGTTATAAACAAATTTATTTTTCCTTGACTCAAATATTACTGAAAATTTACCATTTCCGTTTTGCTTTTGATAAATAAAACGATTTTGTATACAAAATAAAAAAAAAAAAATGTATAATTATTGTGTAAACTTTGTTCACTAAAAAAATTCAACTAAAAGCCTTTTTTTTCTCCACTCCACTCCTCTCCTCCTCTCTTTATTTTTTTATTATTTTACTTCAAAAAGTTCTATCAGGTTTTAATAGTTTTTGTTTTTTTTTTTTGGATTTTACTTAACTCTAATAACATTAACAAATTTTTTTATTGTTATTATATTAAAAATATACAGAAATTCTGTACGTTTGTACGTCCAAATATTATAGAGTTTTTGTTGTTGTTGTTGTTGTCTCGTGTCGTTACAAGCAGCAACAACAAAAAAAAAACTTCTCTTTTCGCATCAAAGGAGAGAAAAAAAAAAAAAACACACACCAAATATATTTATTCAAATTTTAATTGTTTTGTGAATTGGGATTAGGTTTGTTCATCATAAAAAAAAAGAAGAAGAAGAAGATTGTCTAGGGAAAAATGTATTTATTCATTTTTATATGACGTATATTGAATTGAAAATGAGAGTAGCAATTTAAGTAGAACAAAAATACATTTTATTTTAGTTTTATTGCTGCTTACATGCAACAAATGGTTGTGTAAACCATCCACACCTTTTCTTACGTAAATCTATTGTGAATTAATATTATACGTAAAACTTTTTACAATATACAATTTATGTTGAATTTCTAACAGTTGTAGATTACACCTACACATGTAGATTTAACTATTGAAAAATAGCAAATAGCAAATAAATTGTAGAATTATACAAAAAAAAACAAACAATAAAATCCAATTTTTATAAAAGGAAGATTCCAAAAATTTGACTAGAAAACTTTTTGGTTATTTTTTTCTTCTCTAAATAAAATTCTTCGTTATAAAAAGGTTTTTTTTTTTTTTACAAAATTTTACAAAAATATGAAACGCTTTCAATTTTTTTTTATCCAGTGTCGTTTTTTTTTTTTAGTTTTCTTTTCTTTTATTTTATTTTTGTTTTCTTTTCTTTTTTCATCGAATCTGAATTTTAAATTTTATTTTTGTTTTTATTTTATTTTTTTTTATTTAGTTTGACGTTTCAATTTTTAAATTGAATCAATCAAAGACAAAAATAGTGAAAATGCAATTTAAATTTTTTCAATAATCTGAATATAAATAAAACATCATTTAAATCGTTTAATGAAAGTGATAATAAATTAAAGAAAAAAAATACAAACAGAATAAAAAGTTGTATTTAGTTTATGTTTTGTGTAAGCTACAATTATTTTTTTTTCCTGTTCATTTTATAAATGATCTCATAATTGTTATAAACAATAAAACAATAAATACAAAATTTTGTTAATAAAATAAAGGTTAAAAAATTAAAATATAAAAATGTTTGTTACAAATGAACGTAAACCAAAAATAACATCAAATTGGTTTTCATCATTGCGACGTCAACCAAAAAATAAAAAACCGGATTATAATTATTTACAAAAAAGTTGTTTAGATTTGACAACAACATCATCAGCAATAACAACATCACCAACATCATCACCGTTACCAACTTTAGTTAATAAAAAATTAAATATTTATCATAATGTTGGTAATAATATTTCAACATCATCATTATCATCAACGGCATCAGCATTTTCAATACCAATTTCTGTTGCATCAACAACATCATCAAATTCATCTACAGCTGATATTGATCAAAATTTATGTCCAAAATGTTTTACAAAATTAAAAAGTCAACATGAATTAAAAAGAATTGATGAAAAATTTAGATATCAACAACAACAACAACAACAACAGCAACAACAAAAACAAAAATTAGAACAACAAAAACAAAAATTACAACAACAACAACAAAAAGAATTACAACAGCAGCAGCAACAACTACAACAAAAACAACAAACAGAATTAAATGAACTTAGTAAAATTGATGATGTGATCACAAATAGTAATCAAACAATATATTATTTTAATAAAAAAGAAGAATTTAGTACAGTTACAAAAAAGACAACAACCACAACAACAATAACACGTACAACAATATTAAATAAAGATAATGAACAGAATCGTTTAGTATTTGGTGAAAATGGTGATTTATTAACAGATATTTATAATAAAAAAAAATTCTTATTAAATCATCAAATGTCAATCAATAATAATTGTAATAATAAAATAATTAATAATAATAATAATAATAATTCTAGTAGCAATAATAATAATTTATATCAATATAATAATAATAATAAATATTTGAATAAAAAAAAATTTCATAATATAAAAAATCGTGATGGTTTAGTATTTAATGATAATGGTGAAATAATTAAATCAAATCCAAATCTTTTATTATTAAATGTTGAACATGGTAGTACAAATACTGTTTCTAGTTTAGCTAGAACACCAACAACAACAGAAGATGATTTTGAATATATTGATGATACAACATTTAATGAAATTTATGATAATGAATTTAAATTAAAAATTTGTCCAAATTGTAAATGTAATAATGTACGATCACAATCAGAATGGAATCTTAGTACAAGAAAGGTAATTGTTAAAGTGTTTTATTTACTTATTTAATCTCTGGAATTTTGACACAAATCTGATCGTCTAATGACGAGTTTCATGAAACTTTTAACAGTCAGTTACGAAAATATGTGTCCCCTTTCTTGAATTGTTGTCGTATTGCTAAAAATTAACGTGAAACTGAACATTAGTAATAATTATTTAAATGAGGATGATAATTCAATGATCATGAGTAACCTTAATTTAAATCATTTTTAAATTTTTAAATTCTGTTTATTTACCAAGAAAAGTTGATCATTTTAATTTATTTGTTTTTGGTTTCAATTACAGCAAATCAAAGATGAATTGTGTGAAGTAGTCTCTGAAATGGAAGCACTTGATTCACCAGAAGACTGTAAACATTCCAATAAAGATAAACAAATGTCAATAGGACGTAAAAAATTTAATATGGATCCAAAGAAAGGTAATTTTTTTTTATTTTGAATTTAAATTTAAACAAAAAAAACAAACTAAATAGTCGTTTCTTATTTGTAGTTGTGTTTCTTGTGTAATTTGTAACACACCCTAAAAACACAAATATTATTGTTGTTAACTTTAATTGACTTTGATTTTTTATATATTATTTGTGGTATGCTCTATTTCGTAAAATGTCGATTTATTTGACACCTCTTTTATTTTTTCTTTTGTGTTCTCTCTTATTGGTTTTTTCTTTTTTTTTTTTTTTATGTGTAACTAATGTGAATGATTTTTCTATTTAAAAATTCTTCTGTACATATATTCGTGTGTGTGTGTGCATATATCGGATGACTGTTTTTTTTTTTTTTTGAATAGGACGACAGATCAATAGTTCAATTTCCGGCACGAATCAGATTTGATTTTTTTTTTGTTATTTTATTTTATATGAAATTAGAGAGACGAAGCAAAAGAAACTTTTGTGCCTAAACCTATGTATAAATATAATTGTGTTTGCATGTGTGTGTGTTCGTTGTAAGGGAATTTGTCAGGAAATGAAGAATAAAAATAGATTTTTTTTTTTATTTAATTTTATTTTGGTTTGTTTCGGGTTTCTGTTTTTTGTTTCTCTTTTATTCTCTTGTTTTTTTTTTAATAGGTCATTGTCATCACCAGTAAACTTTAATTGATTATTTTGACAAAGTAGAAATAAATTGAGGTACCTCTCATTACAACAAATAATAAATTCCTTTCGTTAAACACGCTTGAATATTTTGTTTACTTTTTGAGCCGAATATAATTAAATTATTAAATTTTTATACTGATCCGATATAACGAACATTTAAAATTTTATTCTTTCAGGTATTGAATATCTCGTTGAGAATCATCTTCTTCAAATGGATGCCCAGGGTGTTGCACACTTTTTATATAAGGGCGAAGGATTAAATAAAACAGCAATAGGTAAGTTTGGATTTTGTAGTCTCTCATTCTCGACGTGTATCTTTATTTTAGTTTTAAACTTAATTTATCTTTATCATAAAAAACAGAACAACTACAAAAGATAAATATCAAAATTGATTTCTTTATTTATTTATTATTTTATTTTTTCTTTTGATTTTATTCTTTTTAATTACATCGAAGATATCGTAAATCACTCTTGGTTTTGTTTTTTTTTATCTATTTATTTATTCTTAAGAATAACGTAAAAAATATTGTGAAATCATTAAGAAATATTCTCTATAAAAAAGAATAAAAAACATAAAAAAAAAAGTAGAACTCACATAAAAAGCTTCCCTTCATTTTGTTCCCCCGTGATCTCTCTTTTTTTGTCCTATTCTCTTTTTTCTGTGGATTTTTTTTTTGCTTCATGAGATGATGTTTCTGTTTTTGTGTATCTTTTAAGTGCGTTGTTCCCAATTTGTTTTTTTTTTTGTTTCTCGCTTTCATTCTCGTTCATTATTTGTAAAAATTTAATTGTTATTTTTTTATTTTCGTTTTCTTTCTTTTTTTTTTTTGTTTTTTCTTTCGTTTGAAAATGATTGAAATATTTCTGTTGTTGTTTTTGTTGTTGTTATTGTGACCTAAATTAAGATTCAAACTTAAAGAAACAAAAAGAAAAAAAGAACGTTAAAGTCATTAACATTTAACAATTATAATGGTAAAATTGTAAGAATTGTATTCACTAAGTATTCTCTATTCTTTTTTGATTATGTTGATTCTATATGATGATGAAGATGATTATGATGAAAATGACGATACAATATGACGATGAGATAAGACTAAAACTTTAGTTTAATTAAATTACAGTAAAGAGAAAATATGATTCATCGTTTATTATTTGTTTTAATTTTGTTTATTAAAAAAAAAAGAATCTTTGTTGTTTTTATTGTGGTTCAATTTGTTTCATCCGTCTTCTTACTTAACACCAATAAAACTTGGGTTATTTCACTAAGATTGACGATTGTCTTTTTTTGTTTTGTGTTTCTGTCCGTCTGTTTTAAATTAATAATAATCGTTTACTTTAATATTTAAAAAATAAAACAGAATTGATGTTAATAAAAGAGAGATCATTAAAATAAAGTTTTTAAAAAAAAATTTTTTTTGCACAATTTAATTTAATGATGGCAAATAAAGACAAAAGCCGATGAAAAATAATAACCGTTAATTTTAAGTTATTCACCTGTTTCAATTTTTACTTACTAAATTTTCATCATTAATTCAATCAATAATAAAACAACAGAATAAATATTACCCATCATCTGCAATCAATTATCTACGAAACAAAAATATATTTATTTTATTATTAAAACTTCATCGTGAATAAATAATTAATTGTTTATTGTATTTTTTTTTTGACAGGTGATTATCTTGGTGAAAAGAATGACTTTAATGAACAGGTTTTAAAAGCATTCGTTGAACTTCATGACTTTACAAATTTAATATTAGTACAAGCGTTAAGGTTAGATAAGAATAACAATAAATATCAAATACATAAGTTCATCAAATATATTATTTAATTAAATCTTTTATATATTTTTTTTTTTTTGTTTTATTTTAGACAATTTTTATGGTCATTTCGTCTTCCTGGTGAAGCACAAAAAATTGATCGTATGATGGAATGTTTTGCACAACGCTACTGTCAACTTAATCCTGATATATTTACAAATACTGATACTTGTTATGTTCTCAGTTTTGCTATTATTATGCTGAATACATCACTTCATAATCCATCTGTAAGTTTTATCCCTTTCCTTTCCTTTTGTTCATTTTCAGTTTTTGAAGAATTGATGTTAGTTTTTATTTCTGACGCCAATTTTTTTTTTGTTCTAAAAACGCGTTCAAGATGAATCACTAAAACGTTTGTTGTTTTTTTTTGTCTAACTCTTTTCAATCGACAATAAATAATTGGAACTTTAATTCGTAATAAAAAATATTTAAAAAATCGGAGATGAATCCGGGTTTAAAATTAAATCTTTTGCTACTTTTAATTAAATTGGGATAAATAGTTGTTATTGTTCTCCGATTTTCAAGTTCATCTCCTTCTTTAAATTTTTATTAATTTATTCTGCATTTTCAAAGATCAATGAAAAAAATATATATAAAATAAATTCTATTTACAAGACGCGACATAAGGATTTGTGTTCTTTTGTTACTGACCGAATTTTGTAAGATTATTAAACCAATCTGAATAAAACAAAATTATAATCAAGAATTGATGTCGTGACTTTGAAACATCAAAACAGAAAAAAAAAATAAAAAGAAATTAGAAATTGAGATAAAAAGAAAGAGGAAAAAATTGGATTTTCTTTTTATATTTGCTTAAAGTGACCTCATATATTTTATTATAACGCATAATACTCTAGAGTGATTCACTTTTGTATTCTTAGTAATTGAAATCGATAAAAATAATAATAATGTCTATTTTCTTTTCTAATCAATAAAAAAAGGTGAAAGATAAGCCAAGTGTTGAACAATTTATATCAATGAATCGTGGTATTAATAATGGTGGTGATTTACCACGTGAATTACTTGAATCTTTATATGATTCAATACGTACAGAACCATTTAAAATTCCACAGGATGATGGAAATGATTTAATGCATACATTCTTTAATCCTGATAAAGAGGGCTGGTTATGGAAACAGGGAGGACGGTAAGATTTATTTGTTTTAATAAATTTTTTTGACTTAAATTCTTAACTTCGAATTTTTTTAGTTTTAAAAAAAACACATGTAATTATATAGTCTAGTCTAGTCACGATAATTTGTACCAATTAAAACCACACAGCTGTTTAAATTTCGTTTGTGTTGTTGATAACATATTTTTGTACGTTTTTTTTTTTACTTGGAATTTTTTTTTTATGAAGGGAAAACAATTAAAATTGTTTTTTTTTGTATTTCGCCGAAAAGTAAAAAGCCAAAAAAATATTTGGAATTTGTTAGGAATTATAAAAAAGTAAATGCATTTAGATTGTTTTTTTTTTGTTTATGATGCAAGATGCATTGTGGATTGCATGTTAGCTGTATTTCTCAATAATTAAATTAAACTCTGATCTCACGGTTAATTAATGAAAGTCTATTCAATTAATAATAATTTCTTGTATCATTTTTTTTTTATGTAATAAAATTTTATTTGAAATTTTTCCCCAATAAAATAACGTAACATGAATTTAATATTAACGTGCTCCCCTATTTCTGTTTTTATTTAGCATATTTGTCGCAAAAATAAAAACAAAGAAAAAAAATGGTTCAATTCCTAATTTTCAATTAAAGTGAAATTCTAATTCGTAATAATTTTTTTACATTCATTTTATTGTTAAAGTTTTCTCATTTGGTTTACGTTTTGATCGAAGACTTCCTCTTCTGTTTATTTTTCTTGTTGTTAAAAATTTGCTTTCCGAAATGTTTTAAAAATTCTTTTAAAATACAAACTAGAAAAGTACTAATTACATCGGTTAATCTGAGTGGATTAAAAATAATTAAATTTTAATTGAATTAATGGTGGATTACATTGGATTTACATTTGAATTGATTTATTTTGTTTTCTTTTTTTTTTGGCTTGGACTTATATTTGCATTAGTCCAAATCATAATTTAGCTTTAAGTGTTTTATGTTGGATTTCACAAGAGAATTTCTATGAATTGTGAATAATTAAAAATAAAAGGGAGGGAGAAGCTTATGAGAATGTCATGTAAAATAGGACAAATAGAATTTCAAATCAACTTAACGTTAACATTAATAATTTTACTTGAATTCTTTAAAATTAGAATAAAAAAATGAGAAAATAATTCAATTTGTATATTTTGTTTATTTCTGTAGGTATAAATCATGGAAACGAAGATGGTTCATATTAAACGATAATTGTTTATATTATTTCGAGTATACAACTGATAAAGAGCCAAGAGGGATAATTCCATTAGAGAATATTTCTGTAAGTATTTAAAAAAAAATTGTGAAATTATTTCTAATTCTAAAAATTCAATTGAATTTCTCCTTTTGTGTTTATGTTTTGTAACTAGAAAATGTCAAAAGCGTTTTTTTATAAAGTAAACGCGTCATTATATTTATATTTTTTTTCTTCTTGTTCTTCTTCTTCGTCTTTACAAATGTAACGAGAAAGAAAGAAAATGAGACACGACAAGTAAAGTCCTTTTATTTTATTATGTATAATGATGATTCGATAACAGATTTTATAATAATGTTTCTGACATTGACGTTTCAATATTTACTTTACTTTATTTTATTTTTATTGATTTTTAAACATTTTAAAATGAAAAAAACATCAGACTGTGATAATAAATTGACGTCACATTTAATAATCTCAATTTCTCAAGGCGTCTGAAACGGTGTGGTTTTAAGGGCCATAATTTACTAAAATTTACGCTAATTTTTCTAATATGAGAATAATTTATATAAATTTTGTGAGAAGTAAATGATAATTTTTGTTGCACTGCAACATATTTGGACTACAGAATATTTTACTATAATACTTATGGATTAAAACAACTATGACAAGGGGAAATATTTCAAGGCATTTTAAATGCGTAAAAGAAATGCACGAATGAATGTGAGAATTTCAATCGCCATTAGTAAAGAGAAGCTAAATTCCAAATGTCACAAGAATTGCATTCCAAAAGATTTATCTATGAATTTACGAGGTTTAAGATTTCTTTTAATTGTAACATTTTGTCATTGTTTGTCAAGAATTGAATTATGTTAATTGCATTTTTATTTGTTATCTGTTGACAATTAATTAAATTAAGATGAAAAGATTGGTGAAGTAGAAAATTATGGACCTAAATGTTTGTACTCGTTTATCCGGGTTCAACATTTTTTTCTTTTCACATTCTATCTAAATAATATTTTGTGTTTGTAAGTCGTAAATCTTGTTTCAATAATTATAGGCAGTTCTTTTGATTCAAACGTTTTTAAACTTAATAAATTAAAAATGACTCACTTTATTTGTACGTAAATTCCACACTTGGTAAAAAGATAAAAAAAATAATTACATAAATATTCTTGACATAAATTTCTATATAAATTCAATACAAAAAAACAACAACAACAACAACTATGCAATACAATTAAAAATGTATTAAAGGGCCGAACTGGTGTGTGTAGAAAATAATTTATATTTGTAACGCCATCGAAAATTAAAACTCCTTGTAAAAATGTCAACAAATATAATGTGAATTGTTTTTGTTATTCTGTTTTTCAATTTTAATTGTGTTTCAGTGACGTAGTCGTTTACACGGACTTGTCTACACGGACTTATTTTACAGACATATTTCATTATAGTTTATTATAATTGATTTGAGTTTTTGTTTTGTATTTTAATTTTTCTTTCATTATAAAGTAAATCGAAAGAGAAAATATAAAACAAATGAAATAAAAAATAGAAAATTTGAATTAATTTGAATAAATTATTTACATTTATTTATACTTTTTCTTGTTTCTTTTTTGTTTGTAGGTAAGAGAGATAACTGATAGAAATAAACCGCATTGTTTTGAACTTTATGCGTGTGGTGATATAATCAAAGCGTGCAAGACTGACTCAGAGGGAAAGGTAAAAATAAAATGAATTTTACAAATATTTTTCTATAAATTTTAATTCGTTTTTTGTTTGTCTTGTTTTTTTTTTCTTTCTGTTAACAGGTTGTTGAAGGTAAACATACCGTTTATAGAATGTCAGCGGCAACAGAAGAAGATAAACTTGATTGGATTAAATGTTTAACACAATCAATTAGTTATAATCCATTTTATGATATTTTAGTACAAAGAAAAAAGAAAGCATTAGCTAAAAGTTAGTAATTAATTTTAAATTAAAACAAACAAAAGAAAGAAAAAAATTGTATGTAATTGCAAATTATTATTATTATTATTATTATTATTATTAATATTTATTATTTTCTTTTTTACCTCTATGGAAGAAAAGAAAAGAGAAGAAAAAAAAAAAGAATAGACAGAATAAAGAGAATATTTATATCTTAGGTGTCCGTCGTGTTGACCATTTTTTTTTAAGTCTTAAGAAGAGTAGATATCTAAAATGCAATTAAAAACAAAAGAAATAAAAAGATATCATAATTTAATTATAGGTAAAAAGAAGAAGAAGAAATAATAAATGGGATATGTTGGGGTTGGGGAAATTAGAAAAAACAAAAAATATTCAAAACCGTGATAAAGTAAAATAAATGTGTGTGAGGGGAAAATATTGTAATAGATGTTCGTCCGAAATTATTATCGTCTATTTTTTTATATTGTTTATTTTCTTGTCGTCTGACTCTTGATATTTTTTTTTTCTCTTTCTCTGTTTTGTCGTTTATTTATTTATTACAACAATAACAACAAAATTAAAGAAATGTTACAATATGTGAGAAACAGAAATGCCATTAGAATGTGTTGAAATATGCCATAGAGACTTAGAGTGAGGGAAAGAGAGAGAGAGAGAGAGAGAAGACAATAAAACTTATAAGGTTTCACAAATATTTTGTCTTCTAGATCGTTTGTCTATTTGTTTCCTTTATGTTGTAATTTTACATTTGCATTCTGTTTCTTAAAAGCTTTAGACTTTTTTTGGGTAAATTGTTTCATAACTTCAAATCTATAAATTGTCATTAATTTTTTTTTTTTTTTTGTTTAATTTTAATAATTTATTAACTTATCAATAATTTGTAAAATGAAAAAGTAAAAATCTAAAAATTGAATAAAAACAATTTAATAAAAATATATTGATAGAAGGATATTTATGTATTATTGTAATTATTGTTATTGTTTAGATTTAGTTAGGGATAATTATTTAATTTTAATCTTAAGAAATATAGAGGCTTCGTTTATTTCTTTCTTTCAATTCTTTTTTTTTTTTGTATTAAAAAACAGAAACATTGTGTTTGTAATCATATTCAGAGAGGAACAAAAAAAAAAAAAAAAATTGAACATATGAATATTTTTTATAAACTTTTAATTATTCTTCGCGCACTGACAAATTGTTGTTTTTTTCTCGTCATTTTTTTTTTGTCTTAATAAAATTTAAATCAAATTTAAGAAAAGAAAAACAAAATAATAGAATAATAAATTGTGAAGCATTTTTGTTGCTTTTTTCCACCCGTTTTTTTTTTTTCTTTAACTTGAAAATATTTGTAAGAACAGAATAATATTTATTTTTGATTTAGCTCATTTTACCAACTTTGATAATAAATGTTGAGATTTAATCAGAATAAATATTCTATATTCGATTTTTTCAATCACGTGTGTTTCTTAATTCTGCACAAAAACAAAATTTAATAAATTAAAGGAATATTTTATACAATGCAAAGTCTCGTTAGTATTTTGTTGTTGTTATTTTATTACAAAGATATTAAAAAAAAATATATATTTGTTTATTTCGTAAAGTTTTTCAGTGAGAAATTCGAATATTTTAATACTCCCCAAAAAATTTAATGGGTTCTCACACCAGAGATGTCTTTTTTTTCGGTTATTATGATTTCTAAAAAATTAAATTTAAAGAAAATTAAAATCTTATCACAATAAATATAAAAGTTTAAATCACCAAAAAATCTATATTTGGTGTTGAGATGATATTATCGTAGTATTTATAAGTATGCCAATTTGTATTTAAGTTAAGATTCTGAGATTTATATAAAGATGCTTTAAGCAGAACTGGGGCTACCGCAAAAGACGAATTAAATGACGAAGGCGTGATTGTTGTAAAATATTTCAATAAAAATCTGTAAATATTAATTAAAATGACTTTAAAGATTACAAAATGAATTTATTTTTATAAATTCCAATTGGAAATTTTTGTGAATCACAAATTAACTTTTTTTTTTTTTTTATTGCGAATTTTATTAAAAATAAAATCATTTGTAATTTTTTTTTTAATATGGATTGAAATTAGTAATTTTCGTTTACATATTAAATCTTATACAAAAGAAAAAAGATAGAAAGAAAGAAAAGAAACACAAAATAATAAATAAAGAAAAATAGGGAAAAAACCGAAAAGAAGAGAAATTTTTGTTTGTTACACTGAAACAGATGTTGGTCCATTTAAAAATCGTTGATCACAAATTATATTATGTGATTACACGTCCAAACAAATAGACTTGATTTTTTGTTGTTTTTTTTTTTTTTTTACTAGTAATATTTTAATTGAAACGTCAACAAAAGTGTACCGCAAATAAATGAACAACCAAATTTCTCTTCATTTTATAAAATAAAATAAAATCAAAAAAAAAGGAAACATTAAAAATAATTGTAAATATAAAATTTAAAAAAACATATTCTAATCTTAAATTAATAAATTATTTAGAAATTGTGTAAAATGGAGTAAAAAAAAAAACAACAACAACAAAAGAAAATATCAGATGTTTTTTTACATATGTCCGCGCTTATTTATTATTTCCTATGGAAACAAAATAAGCCTTTTTTTTATTATTATTAATTAAAATCAAGACAAATGAAACAAATAATAATAAAAAAGAACAACAACAACAACATATTATTATTATTATTATTATTATTAGTAAAAATGCTTTGAATAAAATGGACTGATAGAGAATGAGAGAATGAAAATAAATTGTGTGCATGTGTGTGTGAGAGAGAGAGAGAGAGAGAGATAGTAAGATATATAGAGAAAGAGAAGGAAAATGTTATTTATGAAAATATTATAAAACCTGGCGCGAATTATAAAATTTATTTGAATTATCAAATAAGATAAAATATTAAATTATATAAAAAGTAAAATGAAGAAGAAAGAAACAAATACAAAATATTCATACGATTATTATTATAATTAGACTACAAATATAATTATTATTAGTAATATTATTTTTATTATTTAATTAAAAACTAATGTGAATGTAATTTTATTGTAATTTTGTTAATTGTAATTGTATATATATATAAATATTTATAAACAAAATAGGGTAATGTCATGTATATTATTATAATAATTATAAAGAACAAACAAAACATTTTATATTGAATTTTGAATGTATAAAATTTAAAACAATAAAAAAAAAAAAAAGTTAATATAAATAAATAGAAACAACTTTCATCATATAAAAAACTATTGAAAATTTTGTTACTATTACTTTTTACTTATATATTGTCTGTTTTATAATGTAGGTAATAATTATTTTAAATTACAACACACAAATCCAATTTGTTAGAACATAATTTTTGTAAGATTACAAAAATTTAGTTCATTATAAAGCCGATTTATTTGATAAAAACACAACTGGAGGAATTAGAATAAAAATACACGATTGAGTCACTTAGAGGGTCGGTGGTTGGACACAAAAACCTTGTCTACTGAAGGTCCGTAGTTCAAATAATTTTTGTGTAAAAAGTTGCAAGAAAATGACGACTAATAAACTGGAAAGAAAAAAATAAATAATTCATTATTGGGAATGTTTTCTAAACTTTAAAGAGCCGTAGTGGAATAGTGGTTATGATGAGGGCTAATGATAAGAGATACTCGGGTTCAATTCCTATCGAAACAAATTTTTTTATTTAATTAAAGTTCTTTAAAAACTTATCAAAAATAAATACACAATCAACTCCAGGTATATATGAGTCATAGTGTAGTTGGTTAATGCTGGACTTTGGTTATCAAGGTCCTGGGTTCAATTCTCCTGTTTCTATAATATTTTTTCAAAAAAAAATTTTTTAATTTACTTCCTCAGATTTATGATCGCCTGGTAGAGCAATTTCTGAAAAATTGAAATTTTATTATGGAAAAATAGAAATTAGAAAGAGACAACTATATTATTCTTTCTCCTTTTCTAATTTTTTTTGTCGGGGCCGGCGACAAAAAATTTTTTAGTGTTGTAACAGGCGAACATAATTTCAAGGAGACAAAAGAATTCTTTTTTTTTTTTAACAAATTATTGGAAAATTCTCTTCCTATCGTTGATTTACTTAAGTATTAGGCCAGAAAAAATATCTATTTGCTTCTTCACTCTGTATGAATTTTTGGAATCTCCCCTTACTCACCTTAGTCTTGTACTTACCATTATTTTTTACATGCAAATTTCAGGAAAATCGATTGATATTTACTCGGTTTTATGAATATAAAAAGAAGTTCCACAAATCTGTGAATAATTACCATAATTGGATGGATGGGGCAATATATTTGAATTTACTAAAATATATGCACCAACTGTTCTTATAGGAAATCAAAAAACAAAAAATCGTTCCATTTAATGAAGAATCTAACGATGTTATGTGATCCACAAAATACAAGTACGTATTAAAAACGCATGTGCAGATGCTAGGTGGTTCAGAATCCACCTCAAAAATAGTAGGTCTCGTCTCAAGTTGGACGACAAAAATTAAAAAGCCAATAAAAACAATCACTTGATGCAAATAAAGTACAAAGAGAGTAGAAGTAGAAGAAGTACGTATTAATTCTCAATTTATAATTTGTAAATAAATTTTTATAATTATTAATGATAATTTGAACTTACCGTTAAAGTTTTTATTATTTTTTATAACTTCTAGATATTGGAAGAATTCTGTGAGTATGGTTGGAAATTTAATTATTGTGCATTAATTGACCGATCTCTAAGATTTTTTTTAAATCTTAATCCTTCTACGATACTTCTTTTAAACGCCAACAAATTTGTGCAATATTTTAGCACAAGTCTTGATGATTTTATGAGACATTTGACTTATTTTAATGACATGTCTTGTTACTATTCCAGTGAATAAAAGCTGAATCTGGAAAGGAATAATTTTGGATGAAGGAGAAAAAAGTAAAGAGTAAAAGTTCTAAATCACTTTGATTCAGAAGCTCTTTCCGTCTGCTAAATAAATTCCGAATATGAAAAAGTAAAAATGGAAAGTTTGGCTGTAAAAAAAGGGGAACAAGGGAAATAAAAGACATTCGCGATTTTTTTTTTAAATTAATTTTTTTTTTGAAGCTATATTTTTATGTAATAATTATCCGTGTTGTACATTTCAACGCTAAACAGTGTGATAATTAAAGATAATTTTTTTTAATCCATTTTTTTTTATTTATTTTGTTTTTTTTATTTATTTATTATTTTTCTTTTTTTTTTTTGGTCCATCATCGTCTCTCAGCGTTGTTCGTCACACACACAAAAAAAAAAAACAAACAAAACTCTCGTCTTTTTTTATTATTTGTGTTTCACAGAATATATACATTTTTTTTTTATTAAGTTTTCTTTTTTTTTTATGGATTTTCAACAAAAAAAAAAAAAAAAAAGTGCTTTTTTTTTCATTCACAGAGTTTTTGTTTCGTCGTTTTTTTTCTCTCTTTTTCCTTTCATTTTGAATTATTTTTTTTTTGTTTCAATTGTTTTTGTGTGAGTCATTTTTTTTTTGTTTCTTTATTCGACAAAACGAATTTTCTTCTTTTTTTTTCTTGTTTTTCTTATAAATTACAAATATTGAATAAAATAATTAACTGATTTCTCTTATCTGCACTTTTATTCATTTTTTTTTTTTTATTTAATTGATTTTCAGAATTTTTTTCCTTGTTTTTTTTTATTTTGAATTTTAAAGACTTTTAGTCCGTTTGACGTTTGTAAAACATTTTCGGCCATTTTGGATTGTAAATTTGTTTTTATTTTATTTTGAATTTTCTGATTGGTTGATTTTTTTTGTTTTTGACATTTAAATTTTTGACATAATAAAAAGTAAAATACGTTGAGCTTTCACTGAAGATTTTTACCTTCTATAATTTTATCCATTTACTTGAATTTTAATTTTAATTGAAATGAATTTTGTATTTCACGGTTATTATTTTTTAACGTATTTTTCTTTTGGGTAAAAAAAAAGTAAAATTAAAAGTTTTTTTTTATAATTAAAATCTCACTACAAAATCCTTTGTTTGATTTTTCTTTAAATTTTCTGTTTTGTCTTAAACGGAAACAAATGTTTTAAAAAAAAGCCTTTAATACAATATTTTTCTGTTTATCCAATAATTTTGTTTTTTTTTTTTTTGAAAGTTTTAAAAGCAAAAAGAAAAAAACATTGGAAAAAAGCTCAACAAAAAAAAAAACGGATTTTCTTTTACTTTCATTTTGTTTTCTTCATTTACTTCTTTTTTTTTTTTTTTACTTCGAATTTTTATTATTTACAAATTACAATTAATTAAAAAAATGTCACCGTTAATTTTTATATAATTTTAAATATTAAAAAGTATTCTTTTCATTTTTTCTTCTTCTTCTTCTTTTTTTTTTTTTATAAATAATTTAATATACAATTTTTATTAATACTTTTTAATTATCATGCATCATCATTATTATCCTCTCTATCGCTCTCTCTCTCTCTTTCTTCTTTATTTTCTAATAAGATTTTTTTTTTTTTTTTAGTTTTTTATTTTTATTATTTTCATAAATTATTGAAATTTACGTTTGTAAGTATTTGTGTGTGTTTATGTGTAATTGGGGATTTGTATATTTATGTTTAAAAGGATAGAGAGAAGAAGGAAACATAAATTTACAGACTATAATCCAACAAAAAAAAAAAATCCCCTTCATTTTGTTTTTACTTTTAAGTTTGTTTTTGTTTTTTGTTGTTTTTTTTTTTTTTAATAATTAAATCGTTGCAAATAGACTTTAATGATATGGATTAAAATGTCAAATATACATAAATATATATTTATAATTTATTCATAGATTATTATTTATTTATTTATATTATTTTTTTTTTTAATTGTTTTGTTTTTCTTTCTTGATGTTTATATGTGTATGTGTATGTGTGTGTGTGTCTTTTTCCTGTAGTATTTTTTTATTTTTATTTATTCATAATAATAATATTATCATAATTATTAATAATCTGCTTTATCATATAATAATAATAATTAACTATTTTTTAGCTTCTGTTTTTTTTTTTTTTTTTGCTTTTTTGTCAAATAAATTTTGTATTTTCAAATTTTTTTACCCCGGATACTAGTTTTCGGTTTAATTTTTATTTTTATTTGAATAAATAAAAAGAAAACTAGATAAAATCTTCATTATCGATATAATTTAATTTCACGAAAATTCTAATTTTTGTTGCCCTTTATAATCGACAAAGAAGATTTCTGTTATTTATATATTTATTCCGTTATTTTTAATGTTTTGTTGTTGTTGTTTCAGTTTTTATCAATTTTGTGTGTCAATTCAATTCGAATGTGAAGATTTTCTATTGTTTGTTTTTGTCCTTTCACAATAACAACAACAACAACAAAAACGAAGATATTTTTTTGTTGAATAATTTTTGTTTGTAGTATCTCCAATTTTTCTTAAATTTTATTTACATTCACTAATTAAAATTATTATTAATTAATTAATTAATTAATTTTTTTTCTTTTTCAATTATTTTTGTTTAGTCAAGTAAAATAATTATGACTTTTTATCATTTTCTTTTGTTTTTTCTTTATTTATTTATCAGTTAATTTAATAATAATAATAATCATATAATATAATTAATAGTATTTAATAATAGTTAATAATCATAATGATCGTAATTAATAATTAATAATTTAATTCCTAAAAAAATTCTCTCACTTTCAATAAAACATAAATTTTTATTAATATTATTTTTTTTTTTTTTGTTTTTTAATTATTATTAATTATTAATTTTAGTTTCAATAAATTGTGATTAATACTTAAATATTTAATTTTAATTTTAATTAATTTATTTATATTGTTGATTTTTGTTTGTTTTTTTTGTTTTGTTTGTATTTTTTTTTTTTTTTTGTTTTTTATTCACTTTTTGTATAATTTTTATAAGAAGAGGTTTGATTAAGTAAAAATCATCAGCAAAAACCACTAGAGCGGTTTGAAAAAGGCACAAGGGGAAAATTGGGAAAAGTTTTTTTGTGTTTTTTTTTTTTTTTTGTTTTAGAATTATTTTTGTTTTGCTCAATTTTTGTCTTTCTTTCACTTAAAAAAAAAAGTGTGTTTTTGTTGTTGTTTATTATTTAATTAAATCTTTTATGTGTTTTTATTGAAATATAAATATTAATAAATAATAAACTATAAAATTTGTTTTTTTTTTTTTCATTTGGTTTTACTTTTTGAATTAATTGTTTTGTGTGCATCGGGCATAACGTTGACATCCATTTTTTTTTTGTGACGTTTTTCAATTTCGTTTCGTTTCTTTTGTTTTTTTTTTTTTAATTTTCAAAATGGCCGCTGTGATTTTTTTCTTTTTTTAAAAAAAAAAACACAATGGCCACTTACGATTTTTTTTTGTTTCTCTTTAATTTTTAATTTTTCAGTCTTAAATAATGAGAACGTAGCCTTTTATTATCATAACACTATTTAACGTTTGTCCCAAATTTTCATTTTATTTTCCACATATTTTATTATTAGAATTTTCCAAAACCCAAAACATTTTTTTTAACCAACTAATTTTTCACAATAAATTACAAAAATATCCCTTTTAAAAATGGAAACGAGAGAATTAGAAATGTTTTTAAAAGGGTATTTTCTTTTTTTTCTTTTCGAAACTTACACAAATGACGTCATAACACAAAAAAAAAATGGATGTGACGTTATAATAATTTTACACAAAATGTGCTTTGTTTGTTTTTTTTTTTTTTCTGTTTTTCACCAAACAAATGATGAAGAAAAAAGGTAAAAATAATAAAAAAAAAGGAAAAAAACAAAAACAAACTAAAAGGTTTAATAATAAAGTAAATCGGTATTATTTTGGTTAATGATTAGATTGAATGGATTTAGGGTAAAAAGTTGTGTAGGTATATATTTGAAAGTTTTTAAAAGGATTCTAATTAGCTTATTGCACTACAAAAACAAAAAAAAAAAAACAATTTTTTGTATTGAATGATTTCAACAATAATTCATACAAGAAAAAAAAAAATAGAAACAAAGAGAATATGGCTGAACTAATAAGCGTTTATAAATTTTTAATAAGGAACGGAAACGTTTGTGTAGTTTTTTTATTTATAAAGAAAAAATTCATTTTACCTGAGGCAATTTTGCATTGACTTTAGTTTTTTTTTATATATTCATAGGAGTTAAAAGTTTGAAGGTATTTTTTATTTGATTTTATTTTAGACATTATATAGTAGAAAAATAGGGGTTCGGGGGGGGGGGGGGGTTTTAGATTTATGGTAGAATGGGAAACCGGAAATGTTTCACTCTTTTTTCTAGAATCCATAACTCAAAGTGCGTACATTTTTTCCTTGTTTTCATGTTTTCAACTTTGACGTGATTTTATAGATAGATTTAAATAATTGGAATAAAAGTGAAAGTTTTTTTTTTTCTTTTTTTGTTTTTTTTTTCCGTTCCTCTCCAAAAATATATTTATTATTATTATTATTTTTATTTAAGAATAATTTAGTGTTAGTAATTTTAGTTTTGTGTCAAAACAAAAACAAAAAGTCGAAAAAAAAAAATAAGAATGAATGAATGAAAGAAAAGGAAAAAAAAAAATAAACGTCAATAAATCAATAATGTTCTCAATTTATCAATAGACAAGACACACTACAATTTTTTTTTTTTAATTATTATTTTTCTTTTGTTTGTTAACACTATTTTTATACTTTCTTAATTAATTAATGATTTAATCTTTTCTCCTAACAAAAGAAAAAAAAGAAAGAACTCATTTTTTTTTTGTTTATTTTCTTTTCTCATAATTTTATTTTTTTTTTTTTTTTGTTCTTCACTTATTTTGTTTTATTCATTTATTGTCAAAAATCATCCGTAGAGTTCTTCTTATTTTAATAATATTATAATAATGTCGATGGAAATTACTTTCCATGTTTTTATTTTTTTTATTTTGTCTCGGTTATCCTTCTTTTTTGTTTTTTTTTAATAGAGGGTTTTTTGAGGGTAGTGCAGTGAAAAAGGTTTTTGGATTTTTTTTCTTTATTGTTTGTTTATATTTTTTTTAATTGGAAAAGAGGATTTTTTTACTTTTTTTTTTTAAAATAGTTTTTGTTTTTTTTTTCTACATTTTTTTTTTTTTAATAATTTTTTTTTTTTATAATAAGAAACAATGATAAAAAATTGTAAGAATTATTTAAAAATAAGGGCGTGCTCGAAACATTTTAATGATTAAATTCAACGATACAACTATATCGGAATATTATTTTACAGAAAACAAATAAAAAACATACCACATTAATCTTCAACAGAAAATAATTCCATTTTATGAGCTGTCAATCACAACATGTGGAATATTATCAGCTGTAAATGTAACTTCCTTCTCTTTCCATTTTGATTCAAGCAAAAATCAAAAATTGGAAAGATTTATTAAAATAATCTGTTTTAATTACAAAACAGATGTCACTAGTAGCTACAGACAAAAAAAATTTAATGATTATCATTAATGATTTAAGAAACAGATGTCGCTAGCAGTAAAAAAAAAATAATAATTTAAATTTGAATTTATTTTAAATATTTTTTGAACGCACCCCAATAATAATATGCAGATTAATTAATAATAATTTATAATTAATAATTAATAATAAAATAACGAATTAATTTAATCTTAAAAATATTATTTTTTTTTGTTATTATTTTCTCTTTTATATTTTCAAAATTCATTCCTTTTGCGTTTTTTCTTTAAAATTTTAATTAATTTAATTAGAAGAATACTTTTTTTTTTTACTAATTGAATATTTTTGTATTTTTTTTTTCTCTTTCTTGGGAAATTAATCAATAAAAGCCTTTTCACTACATTGCTATTTTTTTTTTATTTTTTGTTTTGTTTTTTTTTTTTTTTATTTTTGACTAAAAATTAATTAGTTCTTTTTTTTTCCTATTTGTTTTTTTTTTTTTTTATTTAATTTCATTTCATTTTCTTGTAATTATTAATTCATAATTAATTTTTATATTTAAATTTAATTTTTTTACTTTTTTTTTTTTTGTTTTAATTTTTACTGAATATAAAATATAAAAAGTCTCATTTTTTTTTTGTTTTATTTTTTATCTTTCCTTTTTTTTTAATTTTAATTAATTTTTTAATTAAATATTTTTTTATTTTATTTTTATTTTTTTTTTTGTTAAAATTCCTTTTTTTTTTTTATTTTTTCTTTAATTACCGTCAATTTTTTTTTTATTTTAATTTTTTATTAATTAATTTTTTAACATTAGAAAATTTCACAGAAAAACGAGTTTTTAATGTAAAAAGTCTGATATTGATCACAAAAAGTAGTCCACTGTATTAATTTTCTTAATTTCCTTTACTTCTTCTTCTTCTTTTTTTCTCTTTTGTTTTTTGTTTTTTTTTAATTATAATTTTTTTGTTTTTCTTTAATTACAAATTACATTATTTAAATATAAAAGAATAATTATTTATTTATTTTTATTACATTTTTTTTTTTTCTCTTTATTTTTTATTTCATTGAATTTCAAACCTTTTAATATTTTTTTTTTTGAATTTCTTTTATGATTCAAAAAAAAAAAACAACCAATAATTAATTTAATTCAAAAAAAAATTAAAAAAACAATTTTTCCTTTTTTTTTTTTGTTTTTCCTTAAAAAAAACAAAAACCAAATTAATTTATTTTTTAATTTTAATTAAATTGTTTTTTTTTTTCTTCTGTTTTGTTCTTAATAAGTGGATGGTTTATAACCCAAATTTTTTCGTTGTAAGAATAAATGTATTTCTCTAAAATTCGGTCTACTTGATTCATTTCGTTGCCAGCATTCACACATAAGATCATAAATTTCACGTGGGCAGTTCATTGGAATTGGAAGAAGAATCTAAAGATGAATAAAAATAAAAAAAAAACAAATAATAAAAATTATTAAATTAATTTTTAATATTAAAAATTTTTTCTATTCGTGAACGTAAATTTAATTTCTGTGAATGGAAAGAGAAAATATAAAAAGATTTCTCTTGTTAGGATAAATTACAGAAAAAAAAAATGTTGGTACATTTTTTGGTGAATTTATTTAAAACCGTTTTTTAAAAACAAAACCACAGAGTGACGAAGAGTTCATTAAAAATAATAGTTATGTGTCTGTCCCTGTCCATTGACCTTATTATTCGGTAATGTTAACAATTTTCCACCAATGGAAATATCGTGGAAATACCAACATTTATTTGCCTTTTAATTTGCCTTTTAATGATTGTAAATTGTTGTAAATTGACAAAAGATTTTCAATAATTTTAACCGCCCCCGATCCATCACCCACCCTCCCAATTAAAAACTAAAGTTATAAACATAAAACAATATTTTCCAGGAATTATTTTCACAAATATTTGTAAGAGCAAAAAAAAAAAAAAATAATGTCAAGTGAAATTGATCTAACGTCTTTCGTTCACTGAAAGTTTTTTTGGAATATTTCTGTTCTGTTCTGTTCTTTTTTTTTTCTTTGGTTTTCTCATGCAATAAATAAGAAGAAGAAGAATAATAAAAAGACGAAGATCTTTTATACTTATTTATGATTTACTTATGATCTGAACTGAATAGAGAATTTATTTGATTAGTGGGTTGTTATTGTATACAAATATATAACAATGAAATCAATTGTGTATGTGTATATGTGTGTGTGTGTGTGTGTATGTTCATATGAAAATATATTATTGAAAAAATTTCCTAGAATATTTATGTAGATTGTTGAGTGAACAACGGCCCCTTCCCAATCACAATTTTTTTTTTGTCTAATCCTAAAAAATATTGAGGACGAATTGACTTTCATTTATTAATCTTTTTAAACTTTCAATCAATCGATATTTATTGTTGTATATTTTCCTTTTTTTTTTTTTTTTAATCCTCATCTCTACCATTTTCACTCATTCCACATAGTAGCTATATTTTTCCTACTTCGATCATCAATTTTCTCATGGGGAATATCCTTACACATTTATACATACTTGAACACATGCATACACACACACACAGGCACATACATCAACTGATACATATAAAGGCGCATGCACACACACACACACACAGACACAAGGAAAGTCTTAAATTGATTGACACAGGTTTAAGAATGTCATTTGTTAATTGAGAATTTTCTTTTGTTGTTATTGTTGTATTTCTCTCTCTCTCTCTTTCTTTCTCTCTTTTATATAGAAATAGAAATTTATCTTGAATAATAATTCTTTAATGAAACATTATTTATTATTATTTTATAATAATAATAATAATAATAATAAAATATAAAATAAGTAATAATAATAACAACAACAACAACAACCAAGAAACAAAAAAAAAAGAGTGAAAATGTTATGAAAAAAATAAAATGTCGTTTATAATTATTTATCAAAATCACAAAAAAAAAAAAAAATAACAAAAATTCCTCTCTCTCACTCTTTTTTTTCTCTCTTTTCACCCACCACCACACCCCTTGATTTTTATTTTTTTTTGAACACAAGAAAAAGTCGTTTCTTCTTCTTCTTCTTCTTTTTATATATTTTTTTTTTTTGTGCTCTCGTTATTTTGTAGAACTTTATTTATTTCTATAAAAGTTGAGTTTGAACATGATTAATCAATAATATAACGTTGATGTTGGATTAAAATGAAGAAGAAGTAGAAGAAGAAGAAGAAGAAGAAGAAAAAGAAGAAAAAGAAGAAAAAAAAAAGAAGAAGAACGAATTTTATTGTTCAGGTGACATCGTTCATTCTTTTCATATAAAAGCATGATAAAAATAAAAATCAAGGGGCCAGGTGAAGGGGATTTTTTTTTTGTTATGAAAGTTAAAAGGGGGAAATAAAATGAAAGGGTTACTTGCAGAGTACATAAATATAAAATTGCAACGTCTTAATAAAACAATATATAATAATAAAAGACTGACTGCAATGGACGTGTACCATTATATATTTAATAAAAATGAATGACACGAACAGAATTATGTATTTATAAAAGAATAGAGATTTTTTTCTTATTCCCTTTTAGTTTTTAAGATCGAAAAAACAAACAACAACAACAACAGCAAAGCCAAAATTAATTAGTCTTTTGAATTGAGTTGAGGTGTGTGTGTGTGTGTGAATATGAGTCTGTTGAATAAAAATTCAAAGAAAAGAGAGAGAGAGAGAGAGAGAAACTACAACAACAACAAATAAGTGAATATAAAAGTCAGCATGATGATAGAAAATAATTTTCAATGGGTGTAAGCAAAATTTCTATTCCTTGAAAAATTTTTAATAGATTATTTTTCATATGGTGGTTTTTTTTTCTTATCAATTTTCTAAGATTTCAAGATGTGTGACTTTTTTTTTTTTTTGCCGTAGGAAAGTTACAAAAATAATTTTTAAACTTTATAAAATTATGGCACCGGAAAAATTCAAGTAAAGTCAATAGGAAAAGAGAATTCACAAAAATTGTTTACACAACAATTACCGCATATGAAAATAGATTCAGTTGGGTTTAACCAAACCAAAAAAAAAAAAAAATTGTATTGACGGGAGAATGGAACAAATTTTGTAATATTCACAATGAAAATTCTAACTTAACAAAAATAATCGAAATCTTAACACAAAACTATTTCATTTTCATTTAAATTTTATAAGAAAAATCTTTGAAAAAAAGTTCTTTACACAAATCATTGTTAAAAATATATTTAAAAGAATTTATTTCTATATGAATTATTGTGTAGAGAAAGAATACCAAAAATTCTTTAAAAGATTTTCATCTTTTGTTTTTAAAAAAAAAACCAACCAAAAAAATGTTCAATCTTTTTTTTTTTGTCTTTCTTTCATTTTTGTTTAAATAAAGTTTTTGGTGAAACCACCAAATAAGGGACGACAGCTTCAAATAAAATTTTTAGGTTTATATAAATTGATAATCTCTCTATTGATTATAACTTTACATACACACACACACACACACACACACACACACATTACGTAGTCTCTTTCTTTATCCCATCACAAGAAAACAATTACAACAAAAACAACAACATCACCAAGAAGAAGAAGAAGAAGAAGAAGAAAAAAAAACAAAACTTTTTAAGAAATTAATAACAAAAAACAAAAAGCAAAACAGAAACAGAAACAGAAACCAAACAAAAAATATTTTCTTGACTTTTATCCACTCGTCGATTTTTTTTTTCTTCTTCTTCTTCTTTTTCTTTCAGTTGTTGTTTTTGTATGTGGTCAGATTAATTAACTATTTATAAATGACTTTCCATTAACTTAATGTAATATTACTACTTTTCTACATCCTTTTTCTCTCACACTTCATTTATTTCATCATACATTTACGTCCATCTGGCAAATGAAACGGGTATGAAGACTTTTCTTCTTCTTCTTCTTCTTCCTTTTTTCTATTTTTTTTTTTTTTCTATTTGTCCAGTCCAACAAACTCTTACACACAACTTTATTAAACTATCATCCATTTTTTTCTTCTTCTGTTTTTGTTGAGAGACAAAAAAAAAAAAAGAAGGAAAGTAGAAAAAAGAAAAAAAACGGAAAACAAAACTTCTTGAGTTGACTCTTTTTATATATTTTTATTTTCGTTTTTTCTCTTCGTTTGTTGTTGTTTTTTTTTGTTTTTTTTTGGACAGACACAACAAACCAACAAAAACATCTATACTTACATTATATGAATATATAACAACAACAACAACAAAAACAACAACAACAACTATACAATCTATAAAAGATAAGGATAAAAAAAAAAAAAGTACTTACATGTTCTTTATCATCTTTATAAATGTGACCAATATTTTCTATAACTTTTTCATCAGTCATATTTTCAAATGGTTGTTCTCTTGCAAACGTCAATATTTCCCAAAGGGTTACAGCAAATGACCACACGTCGGACTTAGATGTAAACCTCCCCTAAAAAAAGAAAAGGAAGATAAATATTAAATTTATTTATACGTTTTTACTGTTTATTTTATTTATTATCTAAGTATTGACATTTATGTATTCATGTATGTATCTTTATATGTAACTGTATGTGTGTATGTTTATATGTTTGTACGAATAGTTAATAAAGTTTAGGTTAACATTATCTATTTATATAAATATAAAAAGTGGAAAGAAGTGGGCGTTTGGGTATCTTACATATTTTGGATTAAATATTATCAAAAAAAAAAAAACTGAGAGAATGAGAAAGTCTGGCAATTTTTTATGGTTGGTCACTTTTTATTATTATGACTTTTAACTTTTAACCTCAATAATTGTTTAAAATAATGGATTATTATTGGGGATAGAATATCATAGAATCCCTTTTGTCCTTACGTCTTCATTATAATAATCGATCAAAATTTAAAATTTTCAATGAATTTAAATATTTTGTTGTATAAATTTTAACATCAAATGAAGGAATTTTTCTTTTAAAACATTTTATAGTTTAATGTATAATATTACCATAAGGGACAGTGTGAGAGTGGAAGGGGGGGAAGTGATAAGTTTGTTATATAGTTTATGTCCAATCATTCATTAATGACGTTTCCTTTATAATTTCTCAATTGTAAAATTTTTTTTGTCATTTTATTAGAAATAATTTATGCATTTTTTTCTTGTATTAATTTTCTGTGTAACGAAAAAGTTTTGCCAGTTAGTTTAATTATTTTTAATAATTAAATGTAATAAAACTACTAATTAATTCATTTAAAGCAAGGGTAAACTCTACAAGTGAATTAATTTTATTTAAATTAAATTATATTTTTAATGAAAAGGGTGGAAAAAAAATATATAAAAAAATAACGTTCTCCCTTTTTTTATAGTTTTTTTTTTTTTTTCATTTTGGTCGAAAATTTGATTTTAAATTTTAAGCAAAACCAAAAGTTAAGAATGTCGTGAGGGGTGGTGTGAAGGAACAGAAGAATTTACTAATTATTTTTCATTTGTTAATATTTTTCATGTTTTCGTAAAGCAGATTCTTGTAGTTTTATATTTATGACGTAATTTTTGTTTTAGAAAGCAAAATCAAATGATTGTTACAAATGTATGAATTTATCAGTGACACAAAACCAATCAAAAAATGTTGAACCAAATTCTTTTGTAAAAAAAAAAAAAATAGAAGGAAAATTAGAAATTCAAATTTTGTATTTAAATGAAATTGAAAGAATTTAAAAATAAACTTAACTGATTTAATTTTTTTAAACAATAAACTATCGGCATAAATTATAATTTATTTTTAGAATAAATATGACGAAAATATAAACTAAACTAATAACATTTTTATTCTTTACACACACACACACACACACACACATACACACACTCACGCACATACACACAAATGTCTACATTTTATAAACATTATTGTTCATTTATTGTATAAATAAATATAATACAAGAGAAATTAGAATTGAAAGAAGTTGAATGTTGATGAAGGGGGAAAGGGGAATGAAATGAGTATAGAAGGGTAAGTATAGAGAAGTAAAAGTAAAAATGTATACACATTAATAAATAATAAATATTAAATGAGAAACATATTTTTATATTCTTTCTTCTTCCTTCTTCTTCATTCTTCATTCGTCATTCTTCTTCTTATTTTATATTTCTAATCGACATACATTATAAATATATTATTATATTTTATTGTAATTATTTATTAATATTGAAAGATAGTTGGAATAGAGGAAAATATATAAGAAAATTAATTTTTATGTTCGTCAATCAATCAATCAATCAATCATTATTCAAATTGAATAAAACTAAAATGATGAGATTAAATAGAAATTGTATAATGATTGCGGGATAAAGGGAGGATATATGTGTAGTTGTATTTGTATATATATAGGTAGAAATATATAATATGTATATATGTATGTATGTATTGATAAAATGAGAGAAATAAATTTTTTGACGTAAAGGATGAATAAAATATAAATATATTATTAAAAATTCAAAAAAAGCCATTTATAGTTTAGATTCTAAAGGTTATTTCATTGATCCATATCAAATTTTAGGTTCACACCTATACATACATACATAAATACATTTTACTTACCTACCTACATTATATTACTTATCTAGTGGGGAAATAAATTTAATGAAATAAAATAAAAAGCTTTTTAAATTTGACACTAATTATTTTGGTTTTTATAAATAATATCGCATATTTTGTGAATGTAAATTAAAATAATTTTGTTGTTGTTTATAAAAAAAAAAAAGTAAAAATTGATTGATGTTCAAAAAGGGGTTGACATACTAGTATATTTACTAGACTGATTACAATGTAGTCTAGTATATTATTATTTCAGTTTACTCTAAATAAATAAATAAATTGTTGTTACATAAAAAAAAAAACGTTTGAAAATTAAACATCCAAGGTCAATCATCTAATCGTAATTAGGATCAGGGTATTTTTTTTATTTAATTTTTAGGACAGACAAATTCTTCCTTTTATTTTTCTTTCAGACTGAAAAGTCGTGGTAATTAATAAATAACAGAGAAATATTTTGTCAAAGAAGAAGAAAAAAAAAAAAAAGAACGCAATTATCTTAATAATTGAAAAATAATTTTTTATTTGCAAATTTCGGAAGAAAATAAAATATTTTCAGTTAAAATTTTCTTCTGATTAAAAAAAAAAAGAAGTCAAACAATTTAATGATCAAAGTTTGATTTAGATTTTTTAATTTTTTTTTTTGTACGAAACAAATTTTTTGCTTTTAAAATGTTTCCTTATTAAAGATTCGCTTTAATTTAGATTTTAATAAAAAAAATAAATAAAATGTAAATTTACCAGAAAAACACTTTCCCATGACATCCATCGAATAGGCATTGGTTGTGATTGTCTTCCAGTACCTTCTAAATGACAGTAATCAGATGAGTAAGCGGTCCGGTTTATCACAGTTCCAAGTGTACATACTTTTACTTCTAGTTGGGGTCCAATGACACAACTCCTATATAAAACACAAAACAAACCAAAAAAAAAAAAATATATAAATAAATAAAATTAAAATAAAGGAATTTCATTTTAATTAAATAATTTTTCTCTTCTCTTCATCACAACCACCAAAAACATTTTATAATCGTCTGTTTTTCTGTTTAGGGGTACTTTTTTTTTTGTTCTGTATTTTTGTTGTTGTTGTTGTTGTTTTGTTTGTTTGTTTGTTTTTTTTTTTTTTGTTCAGAACAGATTCTGAGCTCTAGAGAGAACGGGCAAAAAAAAAAAAAAGAAAAAAATCTCTAGAAACCCATTTACTATTAAAATATTTTTATGGTTAATTATGAACAATTACAAAGAGGGTAAAGTCACGTATTTAAAGCTTTTTCGTTTCATAATGTAAACAAAAAAAAAAAAAGAAGAAGAAGAAGAAAAAAAAAGGAAAAGGAAAGGAAACGAAACGAAAAGGAAAAAAAAAATTGGAACATGTAAGGAAAGAGAAAAATTAGAAAGGGGTTTTTATTTTTGTTGTTGTTGTTGTTGTAAAAGTTGAAGTCTAAAGAAAGAACGGATGAATGGTGCAGAAGTGTATGAAGTGTAGTGTTTCATAATATTAGTAAAATAAGGGAAAAAAAAAAAATGGAATGTGAAATGGGTGAAAATAAAAATAAATAAAAACAGACGGAAAGAATGAAAGATTTTCCTATTATTTACAAGACAATGCGTTTCTCGTGTCATATCACTCAATTCTTTAGAGAGGGCATATGTGAGAGGGCATATACATTATATTGTCATATAATGTAACAAATACATACACACACACACACACACACATATGTTATTCTGTTATATTAAACGGATTGAGGCACGTGTGCATAACGAATTAAATATTGTTATAACGAAATGAAAATAAAACGTAAAATAGAAAAGTGTATCAACAAAAAAAAAAAAAACAAAAACAAAAATGTATGAAGGAAATTTTTTCTTCGCATTTTTACAAAAGAAAATCATTTATAAATTATTAAATAAAAGCAAAAAAAAAAAAAAAACTTATGTTGCAAAATTATTTTCTTTAATTTTTGTTGTTGTTGTTGTTGTTGTTGTTGTATTTTTAAAGTTTCAAGTGACTTTTAAATTATTTACTAACGTTAATAATTTTTTTTCTTTGGTCTTTGTGTTTGTATTTGTACCATCTACAATCATTATTGATAAATAGAATATTTATTTTATTTGAGGTTGGGGTGGAAGGGGTTTGAGAGAAAAATTAATTTAAAGTGGCATAATAATAAAATGAAAGATGTAAATAAAGGATGGTTGAAAAAAAAAATAAGAGGAAACAATAATAATAATAATAATAATAATAATAATAATAATAAAGAATAGAATAATATAAAGGACGAAATGTTTGGCAGTATAGAACAAGTGATGGATTTATTTGAGTAAAAAGGAATTAAAAGGATTATTGCGTGAAACGTTTTTTGGTTAAAATAGACGATATAAGCAGGCTGAAACAGAGACGTTATTGGAATGAGATGTGAAAGTAGGTGTTTAGTAGGAGGGGTGGTTTTTTTTTTTCTTCTTCTCTCTTATATATAAAATGGATTCGTATATACTACAAAAAAAAAATAAACCACACAAAAGCATTAGATTATATAAAGAAAGAGATAGAAAGTTTACAGAGTGAATGAGATAGAAAAAAAGTATAATAAATTGTGGATAGCATGTGAAATTTTAATTTCTAGAAAATTATCGTTCATATTTTTTGGGCCTTTTATTCCAACAAAAAGGGAATGCATTGAAAGGCAAGAGGGATATTGTACTATATGGGTGTATGTGGATGTGTGTGTGTGTGTGTATACCAGAATATAAGTGTATGTGTGTATGTGTGTGTGGTAAGGTAATTTATTATTATTGTCCTTCGAACGAATGAACGAACGACTCCCCAAAAGAACCACACTGACAAGCCGACCTTAGAGTATAATTCAAAGAGAAAAATAAAGGAGTTGGAGAAAGGATAGTTTTATTTGAGCTGCTGCAATATAATTCCATTAATTTCCAAAAAAAAAAAAAAAACTACACTAAAAGGAAAAGAGTCACGAACAGTAAAGAATGACAACGTTAAAGAAACAGAAAAAAAAAATAAAATAAAAATGGAAAGAAGAAGACGATGAAGTAGGATGAAAAAACAAAAAAAAAAAAAAAGTATCAGCAAACAAACCACTTTCAAGATTGTTTTATCTCACAATTGAAGAATCTTATAACGAAAATTTCCTAATCTTAACAATATTTACTTAAACTCAAATTCCCATTTATATATAAAAGAGGAATATGAAGGAGAAATAATACAAAGAAGAAGAAGAAGAAGATGAAGGAAAAAAAAGGATAAAAATAAAAGGAGGAAAATATCCATTTTTGTTATTTTTAGTTGTTGTTGTTGATATCTTGTGCTTTTGAGTCGTTGAGCTTTTCTCTTCTTCATTTTTTTTTTTTTTCTATTTCAAATCAAACAAACAAAGATCAAGATGAAAAGGAAGGAAGAAAGGAAGGAAAGAAAGAAAAAAAAAATTGATATATCTTTTGAATGGTATGCAAGTCTCCCCCCATTTCTTCTTCTTCCTCTTCTTCTTCTTATTTTTTTGGTATCCCCATTCTTTTATTCTTCGATTTTCGATACACCATTCCCGCATCATATCGTGAAACGAAGCATCAACAGAAAGAAAGAAAACAAAATTATATCGATATTTACCAACAACAAGCAACAACAACAACAACAAACAACAACAACAAACAACATCAGGAGCAAGAAATAAAATAAAAAGAACAAAAAAAAAAAAAAAAACCTGCTCGACAAAAGACAAACAGGCTTAAAAGCCTATACTAGAATCTAGATCTATATACACTACCACCACCCCCTCACACCCCCAATCACCTCTTATACACACGTATATCTTTAGATAGATAGCCTGAAATTGAATCTATACATATATATACAAAAGAAGATCAACTAAGGCCACCTTTTCTCAATAAAAATATAGAGGAGAAAAAAAAATATATATAGATAAAAATTTATATGTATAAGGACGTATAGTTGAATGGAATGAAAGAGAGAAGAAAGAAAAAAGGACATCGATAAAACAATGAAATATGTTAAAATTCAATAAAGAAGAAGAAGAAGAAAAAAAAATACAAAAAAACTAAATTTTGAATGGGTAAAAAAATTGAAAAACAAAAAAAAAAAACTCTTCATATTTTTCTCATCATCAAAAAGATAACAAAATAATAAATAAATGAAAAAAAAACAACAACAAGAAAATGAAAAGGAAAAAGAAAAAACAAAAATTGGTAAAATAGAAAAAATTCAGTTTTCTAATCGGTTCTTTTTTTTTTTTTTTATCAAAATATTTATACGATAAATTTTTATTTATTTGAAACAAAAAAAAAAAGCATTTTTTTCTCCTCTTTTGATTATTTTTATAAAGAGAGAGAGAGAGAGATCACTAGACACTAGCGCCACATTGTTTGTATGCAGAAATTAGATGAAACATATCAACATTTTTTTTTTTGTATTCTTCTGATTTTCATTTTACAGTTACCGACAAATAAATATTGAAAAATAAAAAGAAAAGAAATGAAAATAAAATATACAATTTAGTAAAGGTGAAGGTGATGGTGGTGGTTTCTAGAGAGTGGGTGATATGAGAGATGATAGAGTAAGAGGTGAATGTGAAAAAGAGACGGGCGGGTTATTTGAAGAGTGAGAAATGGAAATCAATATGTAAACATAAGGGAATTTATGAATTCAAAGCAATTAAAATGAAATAATCGATTAGTTGTTTGGAAGGAGTTTTTTTTTTTTTTTTGGAATATGGGAAAAACATTTTAAGGGGGGCAGGGTAGGAGAGATGAAGAGGTTTTTTTTTTTGTAAAACAGGATCATTAATCTTGTCTTGTGTTGGTTAAGCATAGAGACGAACCGTCGGTTCTCTATATATCTATCTATGCACTCTCTCTCTCTCTCTCTCTTTTCTATCTCTTTCTGTTGTGTGTTTACGTTTGTGGCGTGTAATACCAGAAAAAAGAAACAATTTTTTTTTTTTGGGAAATTAGAAGGGTGTATATATTTTCCGTATTTATTTCCATCATTTGTTATTATTATTATTAATATAATTAGCATTTGGTATTAAACCTTAACCGAAAAAAAAAATCCCTTCTTTTGTTATGGAAATTTGCTCTGGATGGAAATTCTTTCTATTTTTTTTTTCTTTTACCTTCTTTTTTTTTATTCATTTTTTTTTTCTTATTTCATTTGGACTTAACTCCCGCTGCTAAATTGGATATTAAAATTTTGAAGGATGAGGGCGAGAGAAAGAGAGAGAGGTGGTCACAAACAACCAACCAAAAAAAAAAAAAAAAAGTAAAGTAAGAAAAAGAAAGAAAAAAAAAAAAGGATACAACAATATTAATTATAAAAGTGTGTCCCCTTTATCAACTGACATATTTACTCATAAGAAAATTGAAGAAGAAGAAAACAACTGAAAAAAAAAAAAAGAAAAAAGATTGGATGCATTAAAAAACAAGAAAAGAAATTTAATTTGCATATTAATTAATTGTCACGACCAAAAAAGCTTTACTTAATGAACTCAGCCTCTGGTTTTTATTTTCTTGTGGTTTTTCCTTCAATTTTTTTTTTTATGGTACTCTTTGGGTTTGCCCACATGGTGCGTTTACTCATCAATTGTTGTATTTTTCTTTCCTTTTCTTTTCACCGTGAGTATTTTATGTTGTTGTATTTTATTTATTTATTTTTAAAAGAAATAAACAAAAGAATAAGAGACAAATGAAGAAAAAATTAAATTAAATTAAATTAAATAAAATAAAAACCTAAACTATGGGATATAATATCAATTAATTAGTATAATATTTGTGTTGAAAAAGGAACAGGGACAAAATATAATAGAAATGGCAATCATAAAATAAAAATGGACGAACGTGATGATGATGACATACCGATGAATAATTACTAATGTTTGTTGGATAATTAAAACGAACAAAAAAAAAAGAAAATAATAAAAAAGGGACGAATAATGATTTTGTTTTCTTTTTTTCAATTAAAGTGCGCTGAATTTGGTTTTGTGACATAATATACATAAGTAGGCTTTATGTCGCGTGTGTGTGTGTGTATTTTTTTTTTTAATAAGGGGGGAAAAAAACAACAATAAATCGTAGACGCCATTTTTCTTTTTCATGTCGAATATTTCAAAACATTTGAACTTTTTTTTTGCTCTAAATATTACCAGATGACAACTTTTTTTTCTAATCTTCAATTAATCAATTTTAGGTTGAAACTAAATTAATAATAAATTAGAACTAATTTCATTTAATTTGTAACACGCTTGTTGCACAATATTCTATGTGACTCTGTCAATTTTTTTTTTAACGATCATTTTCATTAATTTTCATTTTTGCCAAATTGTTTTCTGTTTTCTATAAAACATAAAAAAAAAAACAACAACAACATAATATTTTATGTTTCTTTTTTTTTTTTTTCTTTTTATTTGAGAATCATATAAACTTTTAAAGGTAATAAATTTAATTTCCTGTTTATACAAAAAAGCAAAAACAACAACAACAAAAATGTCGATATATTTGCAATACAAATTGAACGTTTTTTTTTTATATATATTTTTTTTTTGTCGAAAAACGAACACATTCGTTATTATTTTTTTTTTGTTTTTTTTTTTTATGACAAACGTTTTAAAATATAAATTCGTGTTTTGTTGTTGTTGTTGTTGTTGTTGTTGTGTGAGAAAAGAACGATATCAACACGTATCCAATATTCCATTACACGTACCTATATTTATATACATATTAGAAAAAGAAAAGTCGAAGGATCGAACAGATCCTTTATTCTTATGTATCCTTCTTTTTTCTCTTTCTATATATATAAAAAGAAACCCCTTCTTGTGTTGCCACTCTCCCCCAACTCTGACTCTCTTCACGCTCACTTTAAATATTTTTTAATAACAAAATTTCTCTTCTATTTTTTTTTTTTTGTTGTTTTTGCCATCATATATCGAAACACTTCCTTATACATGCACCCCATATATTTTATTTAACCCCCATCGACCATAAACAGAAGAGACGACATCAGTTTTATGGCAAACACTTTTATCTTAAAAATAAATACACTTTTTTTTTTTTCATTTTTCTGGTTACGAGTTGTTGTTTTTTTATTGCACTATTAGTAATACTTGGTGCTGTTTGGTTTGTTGGTTTTTTTTTTTTTTATCAATTTTCATATCCTGATATTCATATGACAAAACATGAACGTTGGAAAGGAGTTGTTGGTGTGTGTTAGAGTGAAAATGCACATTATACAAAAAAAAAAAAATAGTGTCCGTGGGGGGGTTGATGTTGGTGTTGTTGTTTAACAGACACAAATTTCTTTTCATTTTTCGCGTAATATTTATTCACTTTTTTCCCTTATAAAAATATTCTATATGTATTAGTTGTTCTCATATATATTGTTATATCATACATTGCTCAGCTGTTTTTTAAGTAAATAAACAAATAAATAATATAAAATATACGAATCATATGATGTTACTATAAAATGGGAATATAAATCAGGCATTTATCCCTTTTAAGCTTAACCCAAAACTATTTATACATAAATGGGATGTGTTATAATATGTGTGTATGTATGTTATGTATGTTATGTGCATGTATGTATGTATATATTATGTATATAAAATAGGATAATATAGAGAGGATATTCAAGTGGAATATCTGTATGTCCATATGTATTACAATATAATAAAAGTGGGTCCATATATCCTAAATATAATCGGGTACGAATTTAAGTGCAGGCCACAATTTATAGACTTAGACTCTAATTATTGTTTTTATTTTTCCTTTTGTTTCTCTTTTATTGAATCTTAAATAAGAAAATCTCACATTTAAATTATTTATTAGAATTTGGAATTATTTTTTAGTTTGTTAGAATTGAATTTAACAAAAAAAATAAAGAAGAAAAAAAAAATGTCAAGTCATAACTGAATATAAAATAAAAAATTCGTAACAACAATTCAAATTATTTTTATTTTCGAAATTTCATTTAATTTTTCTCAGACAACTCTCAATAAATGTTGAACTTTAATCAATTAAATAATACTCAAAAGAACCGAACGATTCTTCTTAGGAAATCTGCATGTGTTCCTAAGAGCTGGCAATGCGCCGAATCGAATTAAAATGCATATGCTGATGCTAGGTGGTTCAGAACCCATCTCAAAAATAGTAGGTCTCCTAGTTACTAATAACCTTAGTCGTTGATGTACTAGGTTCATAAAAAATTAAAATACAAATATTAAAAAGAAGAATTAGTTGAAAATTGATTGAATAATAAATATTTTTTTATTAACAAATAAATTAATTTAACAACAATTCCATTAAATGTTAATGTTTATTTAAAAGAAACCAAAAAAAAAGAAGAAAAATCAATTGCTGGGCCTGTAATCTAAAATAGTCACAGATTAATCAGGATATATGGAGAGGTTTTTTTTTTTTTGGATTAACATATGTCGTTTATAAACTTTTGGATAAATTTAATTCTTTGGTTGACACCCCTAGTGTCTGGTTTTACAACAAAAAAAAAAAAAAAATAAAACATACCACGATCGACGACTAATTTCCCACTAACATGACCATCTCATCCTTCTCACTCTCTTTTATTATCACCCTAACATATATTTATTTTTTTTTTTTTATGTTTATGTTTTTATTTTTATTTCATCACACTTTATATAAATGCGTGTGTGTGTGTTTAACCAATAAAATATAATTATAATAAATCAAATCGATTGAAAAAATAAAATGGTGTTTTTTTTTTTGTTGTTTTCTTAAAATGTTGTGGATGTAAAAATGGGAAAAATTTGTGTAGTGTTTTTATTTTGATGTAATTGAAAAAGAAATTAATGTAATTGTGTTATTTTTATCGCATTCTATTTTCTAAACTGAACAAATGAAAATGTATTTTTTTTTTCCACACCTTTCACTTTATTTTATTATACATTATTATGGAACTAACTATAAACTACACATCCTATATATGTACTTTCATCATCATCAGATTGTTAGAAGAGAAATATTTTCCGTCATACATAATATATAAATGTATGTAGAATAAATGAAACAAACAAACAAATACACACACACACACACACACACATACACATACACAAACATATTAGTATATTATATTGTTTTCAGGCGTTAGGTTTGGCCCATATGTCAGTACTTATTGAGTTAATGTGATAATGTTTGTCACACAATGCTTGACTGAGTGATTATTTCATAGTTAATTGCACTGTCAAGGGACACTTTTGTATGAATGGACCATTTATATTTTGAGGATTATTCAATGGTTTTCACTAAAAATATATATATATTACGTTTACTATTATGTTTATGTTGTTTATTATTTTATATATAAAAACAAAACAATCTGATCTATCTCTTTTTAAGTATAATTTTCACTATTCATTTGTCGTCGTCTATTATATAAAATAATTCTCTATACAGATTATTATCCCACCTCACACACCCCCCCTTCTAACTATACCACAACAACATTATTTTAGAACAAACAATGATTTCATTAAATTGTACCAAAGAAGAAAAAAAAAAGAAAAAAGAAAAAAGAAAAAATTGGACTTTGATTAAATTATAGAAGAAAAATAAAAAAAAAGTTTGTTATTTTGTTCAAACTTAGGAAGAATTTTTTCTTTTTTTATGCTAACACAAAGTTAAGTTTTATTCTTGAAAAAAAAAAAAATAATAGAAGTAAAAAGGAAATGAAAAGTAAATGAAAACGATTGATATTTGTGTGAGAGTGAAAGAGAAAAAGAAAAGTGAGAATATGTGTAAGAGAGAGAAAAATTATAATAATATGAAAAAGAAGAAAATTAATATGTTAAATTATCTTGGGGATGTCTGTGTCTCGGTTGGTGACTACGAGAAATATGATCGTACATTTATTAGTAATGGGTTGATGATGAGACATTCTTATTACTTTGTTATTTTTTTTTTTATGTGTCCTTTTCTTTTACTATTCATCTGTGTTATATAAGAAGTGGAAGAAGAAGAAAAAAAAGTACGAGGAAGAAGAAGTTCTGTTAAATGCAAAAAGTTTGTTTTTTTTTTTTAGGAAAGGAGAGAGAGAGAGGGAGAAAAAAAATATATAGAAGAAGTGGAGGAAAATAAGTAAAAGTCAAAATTAATATCTCGTGTCTTTATAGAAAATCCGTACAATTTTTCATTTTATTTCTGGGTAAAACAAAAAAAAAAAAAGGAGACCATTGACACGATAATCGACAATGATGAATAATGGGCATGGAAAAAGGAAGATACGAACGGTTAGTAAAGTTAAGAGTTGGTCATAATACTTCATTCATATAAATTTATTGAAACCTTATAAAACGACAAAGAAGGAAAAATTGGAAAGATTTTCATCAGATTATGTAATGAGGTCATTTATTTCTTCGTATAATAAATTCTCCTGATGTCATTTCAAAATTTTAATTGATTTTTTTTTGTCACAACAACAACAACAACAAAAAATGAGAAGAAGAAGAATCTTATTCCTTACTTTTTGGATTATTAAGAATTATAGTATTGAAGATTCAAGCCAAAGGATTTTACAAGTCGATGACCGAATATAACATAACAGAGTAATCTATTTTAGTCGTATGTTTATTGATGAGAATTTACAGACATGGAATCTAACATTTATATGCATAATCATATCAATTATTTATCAACCCCAACTAAACTTACATAAAAATTTTCATGTGTTACCATTTTTAATTCGAAATTTGTTAATAGAGAATTCTTATTTATGTGTAAGACAAATTCATTTCTACAATGAATATTTTATCTTCAGTACATACATTTTACCTGTTGTGACGTGTCACATTAAATTATTCTTTTGTTTTTTTGAACTTGGAAAATATTTCATTAAATACAAAAAAAAAAAAATAAAAAACAGAAGGAATTATGTAAATTAGAAAATAGTCTAAAACTGACAGTTTTTTTTCTTCTTCTTCTTCTTCTTCTTTTTTATTATCTTTATACGTTATCTTTAAAATAAATAAAAGATAATAAATTAAAATTGATAGACTCATAACTTTTCATTTCTACATGTTCAAAACTTCATATTTATTTTATTTATTTTTTTCTTTCCTTTTTAAATTGAAAAAGATAAAACTGTTTCAATTTCTTTTAAGGTAAATTTCTTCATATACAGAATTTCTTCATCACACCAACCTCAACCAACCCCTAACCTTTACCATTTTTTTTTTTTTTTTTTATCTTTTTCTTCTGTTTTCACAAGAGACATAAGAAAATTTTAGTGTTGTTTTTTTTTTTTTTGTCATTTTTCTTCATATATTATTTTTTTTTTCTTTCCCATTTTCTCTGTTTTATTTTCCTTTTTTCTTTTAAATTCATGCTAAAAAAAAAAAAATGAAAGCAAGAAAGCCATCGTTCCATCGTTCTATCGTTCAACAAAAATTGTATTATCTAACATAATATGAATATAATTTATTTAAGATCTAAAAAGTTCTTGATCTCAATCTAAATTACATATAAATACTCCACTGTACCACTTCTCTATATAAATGACTTCCTTCTCTTTTTCTTCTTCTTCTTCTTCTTCTTATTGAAACAGGAAAATAAACACATGACATTTCATATGCATAAATAAAGAATTTTTATTTTTTTTTTATGTATGACGACTAAACAATTTACAAATTATTTCTACATCGTTTGATTTTACATTATTATGAAGGAGAAGTAAAAGTGGAAAAAAATATGGGTGGTTGTTACACAAAGCGTAACTTCTAGACGCCTCTATCTACTTAACATATGCCACACTTTCTTCTTTTTTTTTTATATTCTACCGTCAGACTTGAAACTCATAAAATGAATTGCCTGAATTACAATAAAGACGAAGTTTAATTTATAAAAACCTAACCTTAAATAAATCAAATCTTGAACCGGGTTTATTGAGAGAAAACAAGAGAAAGAGAGAGGATTATATACAAAAAAAAATACATTTTTTTTCTCTTTTTCTTCTTTTTCCTTTTTCACTGTTTTTTTTTTTTCTTTTTAAAAAAATTCATATTAATTAAAAGTAAAATAAAAAGGAAAAAGACAGTGGAAAAAGGAAGAAGAAAAAAAAAAAAGAAAATGGGAAAAAATTAGGGAACGTAGCCGCAGTAATGGGATTACATACAATTTAGATAGAAAGACAAGAAACACCTTTAGATTCTTTTATTTTTGGCAAATATAAAAAGAGAATAATTTTTGGAGACACTAATACATAAATGGATAAATATACATTTATATAAAATAAACATGCCAATACGTACACACACACACACACACATACACACGTATTATAGGTACACAAAAATTTAAGTTGAAAATTCTATAGAAATAAATAGAGGAAAAATATTATATTTGTTTGTATATCGTTGTGAATTTATGTGTATGTGTGTGTGAATGTATCTATATAAAATAAAAAGCTCTATATAAGTAGAATTTGTATTTGATGATGAAGAAGGGAATTTTATATATTTTCTTCCTTTTTTTTTTTTTTTTTTTTTTTTTCTTTGGGGTGAAAATTATAGTGGAACGATGGACAACATCAGATTTTTCTCTTAATACCTTTAATACCTTTTAGGCAGATTGCGGTAATGTTCAAAGAATTAACTTGAAAATTTACACACACACACATACACACGTACACACATATGTATAAATAAATAGAGGCTAAAAAAGATAGACACCATCAGAGTAAAGTATAAAGTGAGATGAGAATTGTATAAAGATTTTATGGATACGTTTTGTTTTTTTTTTTTTTTTGTTCCTTTCAAATATTTCCACAAATTTTTCATCTTTTATTTTTTAGTTTTTGTTTTTGTATTTCTTTTTTTTCAATATAACTGGATCAAAATAAAACAAAAACAACAAACAAAATAAGCAATGGGGAAAAAATACAGGAAAACAAAACAAAACAAAAACAAAAACAAAAAAAAAAATAAATAGGGAAAACAGAATTTAATAAGAATATCAGGAAAGAGAAGACTTGAGTACGAGACTACAGAGAAAAGAAAAAAAAAGAAAGAAAACAAAGAAACGAGAAGCTTTACTCTTTACCCCACTTCTGGATATTTTTTTCTACTTTTTTTTTTCTGTAAATAAAGGAAAGTTCTATAGTTGAATCTTTTTGGTTGCTTTTCTTCTTCTTCTTCTTCTTCATCATCTTCTTCATCTTCATGTTTTTTTATTTTTTGTACTTTATAAGTTTAAATTTAAACATAATATAAAATCAATAAAATTTTAATGGAAATTTAATGTGGATAAACATAGATTTATATATTTTCTTATTTTTCATGTTATGTGTATCTGTTGTATCTCTCTGCATTTTTACATTTAAAAAAAAAAATATAGTATCTATAAAACAGAAGAAGTTATGGTAAACAGAGGTAATGTAGACACCTGTCTATATATACAAAATACACACACACACACACAAATACATAAAAACATGCAAAGGAAGAATACTTTTACCCCCATGCCATTTATTTAATGTTAAAAAATCAACTTTAAACAAAAACAAAAACAAAAAAAAAACACAAGATGATTTAAGTTAGAAATGTGAAGTTTAGGTTAAAGTCGTTTAAGTTGTACCGCGTTTTGTTATACGGAAATAAAATGACACATTGGAGATTTTGTCTTTTATATAACAGATACGCAAAAGAGTGATGAGGAAAATGGGAGGTATGGGGGTGCGGAAAAAAAATTATTTTATATTTTGTTATTTGTTGTATGGAGGAACATTAACACGTTTTCATGTATTTCCTTTTCCTTTTTCCTTTCTTTTTTTTTTGTGAAAAACTTTTTCAGTAAAATAGAAGAAGTTTTGTTATAGATTACGTAGAAGAAAATTATAGAAAGACAAAAAGAAAAGTAAAACTGAATCTCTTTCCTCTATTAAAGAAAGTTATAGATAGGAAGAAGATGAAGAAGAAGAAGAAGATGAATAAGACAAAAAAGAGCTGACGTAGTCTAGATAAATATAGTATTGGTAGGTATATTATATTGTGTCAATTGTAAATTGAATTAGGTCAATCAAATATTGAGTAGTTATATGATAGCAACAGAACTTATACGTGATAACGTTTCTATAACACAATCACATTTTCTTTAATAAAATAAGCTTTCCAAAGAAAGGATAAAATAAAGGGGGAGAAAAGAAAAAAAAAAATAAATACAAAATATAAAATCCAGGAAAAAAAGAAACAAAAAAAAAATGGTTACATTGCTTAGAATTATTTCTTTTTCTTCTTCGTGTCTTCTTTTTTTTTTTTTATTTATTAAATAAAACAAACTTTGTATAGATCCTCCACCCACCACCCTCCAATTTCAAAAGTGTATCTATTTATATAAAAGCACCAACGCAAAAAAAAAAAGAACCATATATAGAATTGTTAGATGAGTAAGGTAACTAATACAATAGAGGGAAAAATCTAATGTTTTATATAAATGTGTAAAAAAATTTATATATATATGAAGGTACTATACATTATAATGAAATCACAGAACATGATCCTTTTAAACTGTTTAGGTTTAATAACGTAATCAAAATAACAAATCTTTTCTAAACAATAATTGCCGATCAAATTATGTAGAGTTACCCAAAATAAAATAATAGCAACAACAACAACAACAACAACAACAAAAAGAGAAAACAACAACAAAAAAAGAGAAAACAACAACAACAAAAAATAAACATAAAAAAAAAAAATTAAGGGATTTGTCCCCCATTAAAATTTTATCTGAAAAATCACATGATCCCCATATTTGTGTTAATTAAATTCCTTCAAAAACCTATTCGATAATTGAAACAAAACGTTTATTATTTTATTGTTTTAAATCACACACATACATACACACACAACCCATACACACACACATGCATATATATATAACGATAAAATCCCTTTCATGCGTTTTCCCATATAATTTAGCAATATAATATTTGATATTCAAATATTTCCTTTATAACTCTCTCTCTCTCTCCCTCTCTCTCTTTCTTTTGTACTACAAATATTTAGAAATATTAAAGAAAATTTCTTCCTCTCATTTTTCATTAAACATAAGTTAAAGGAAAAAGCTATCAAAATTTATACGATCAAAACTATTTTATATTATTATTATTGTATAAAACGATAAGGCGTCTCCATCTCAATATATGAACACACAGCACACAGCACACACACACACACACATACATATATATTCTATAAATGTATCTTATTCTTCATTTTCTTAAATACAAATATAATTTGAAAAGTCCTCCTTTATACAACTAACTAAATACTGGGTGTAATACCTAAAAAAAAAAAAGAAAAAACCAACAACAAAAAACACAAAAAAAAAAACCGAAAAACGAAAAAAGAAAGGGGAACCAAGGGTAAGTTAGTTATTTACGATTCTTCTTATTATGTTTTATAAATGAATGGCACTAACATCTGTTACACATCTCTTAAAAACGATATGCTTATTAATTTGACTATAATAAAATGTCAAACTATACTGTCGCGTATTATCCGTTTTTTTTTTTATTTTTTGTATATATAAAAAGGACTAAATATTAGTATTAAAGATATGGTATGCGCGTCGTTACTACTATACTTACCAATTTCCTAATATTTTACTCATACTTTCTTATATATATATATATATATATTGTATATATTGACTATGTATAATATTTCCCTTATTAAACCCCATCTTATGACTGCCTGCTTTTGACATCAACAACACAAGAAAAGAAAAGAAAATGAAAAGAAAACGAAAAGAAAGGAAAAGGAAGAAAGAATGAAAAGAAAAAAAAAGAGTACAGAAGAAGAAAAACTTCAAAGATGAAAGAAAGAGACAAAGACGAATTAACACTTTCTGGAAATTTGTTCAAATTAAATAAGATTTTTTTTTTGAGTGTGCGGGCGCGTACAACGGCAAAGAGTAAAAAAAGAGGGCAATGAAAAGGTTGTGATGAAGAATAACGAGTTTTGTTCAACAAATAAAACCGCGTAAACACATACACACACACATATATACATATAAAACACATTCACATACTTGACAAGAGAGGAAAACCTTCAGAAAATTTTCATAAAATTGCCTGACTCGAATTCTTAATTAAAAATATAAGACGTGCAAAATATGAAATTATAAGAAATTTATATTTCATTTTGTTTAAAGCTTTTTCCACTTTTTCTTCTCCTTCACATTATACATATATACATACATACATATATATTATGACATATATACATTTGCATGTATTTATGTATGTATTTATATGTACATATATATGTATGTATGTATATATGATGGCATATGTATATTTAATATTACTCATGTTGTTGTTATTATTTTTGATGTCATTTTCATATTGGATTTACTTTATTTTTGTTGTTGTTGTTCTTTGAATTACGTGTTTTTTTTTTTGTTTTTTTATTATTTTTTTTTTTTTTGCAAATCTGTTTCTCTCTCTGTCTCTCTCTCTCTTTTTATCATAATGTTTTCTATAGATATAAAGGATGATGTTGAAAATATTGTCCGTATATTTGTGTAAAACTTTGTCTTTTAAATATTTCTACTAAAATTTTTCCCATATTACACATGCAAAAGTAAACATAAACATTCTCAAATAAAAAAATTATAAGAGACAAGAATATTTCAAATATGACATTCAAAATTGTTTATTTTTTTTAAATAATATATAAAATGTATATAACTCGGGATCGGGATTCATATAAATACTAAGTTTTGACTGACGAGAGACGAGAGTTGAGTGTGTCATTTTAAAAAGGTAAAATTATCCGAGATAAAGTGAACAAAAAAAAAAAGGGATAATAATAATGTAGAAAAGGATTAAAAAGTTTTTCATTTTGACTTAATCAAAAGTACATTATTTATACTAAAATTTAATACATTGCACAGATTGTGCAGTTTATTCTATATTTATATGAATATATTTTCTACAGATTGCAATTTTAAAACTTTCACATTTTACTTTTCTGATCTAACAATAACAACAACAACAACAACAACAACAACAACAACAACAACAACAACAACGTCAACAACAAAAATTAATATAAAATAAACAACACAAAAAATATATTAGTTGAATCAAGGCATTCTAGAATAAAATTCAGAGGGACTTGATTGAACAGATAACATTTTCTATTTATATATATATATATTTTTTTTTTGATTTGAAACATAAAACAAAAATTTTGTTGTCATTTTCTTAACCAAAAATTTTCTTCAAAACACAAAAAAAAAAAAAAAAAAACCAAAACAATTTTCAAAAAGATAAACTCCGGAAATTTAATTTTCTTAAAGTGGTTTTGAGAAAAAGAAAAAAAAGAAGAAAATAAATTCTCTAATATTTTTCTTTCTCTCTCTCTGTGTGTGTGTGTCTGTGTGTGTGTGTGTATATTCGCAAACATTTAATTTTAAAACCAAAAAAACATTATTTTACAATGCCGCCACTGACAAGGATGAAATATTTACCAAAAATCCGTGGTAAAATATTGTTACAAAAATAAGAAATAAGAACAACAAGAAATTAATACATTTGAGTTGATGATTATGTTGATTATTATGAATGAAAAACAATTTTAGAGTATCTTAAGTTCTAAGGTAAAAATGTTAAAAATGATGGATGAATATTTCACTAAAAAACTTCTTCTAATTTTCTATTAAAACTAAATTTTTGTTTATTGTGTTGTTATTTTTTATTTTGTTCGTATAGAAAACTTTACCATATAAAATTCAATGCATCATAATATCCCTCTTTCTCTCTCTCTCTCTATTGACACTGATCCTGTGTTTATTATAATAATATTTAATTTATAATTTTTGAATGATAAAACTTTCTAAATGAATATTAAAATTTTCATAATTAAATGAATCAGAGATTTACGTCGACTATTTTTAATGAGTAACGAGTAAAAAAAAAAAACATTCTCTATTTTAGTTTTAATAACAAAAAAAAAAAACAAAACAAAAGAAAACAGAAAACAGAAACAAAGAAACAAGAATTTCGTCTGTTCTTATTTTGTTATCTGAATTTGCATAAATTTGTTATAGAAAAACAAGAAGGTGGGGTAGGGGGTGGGTCGAAAAATATGGTTAATAAAATTTCTCTATGAAATATGGTTACCGTAATTATTTATAAATTTCATTTTGTATTTTATTTATATGAAAAAAAAACAAAAAAACGAAGAGAAGAGAATAAATGAAAAATAAATGAAAATAATTTTTACCTTGATGCTAAATCTCGATGTACAAATTCCATTTGTTCTAAATACTTCATACCAGACGCTATTTGTGTTGCAATGTATATTAAACATCCATAACTAAAATTACCAAAAAAAAAGAAAAAAATGGATTATAATTTACTCTGTTGTGAATTTTATGAATATGTGAGTAGATTTTACAAATTTTTATAGAAAAATGAAAGATAAATTTAAATAAATCAATGAATTTTTAATAAGAATGAAGAATATTTTTCATGTAAACAGATTTCACATATTTTTTTTTTGTTTATTTTATGACATTTTTATTATTATTCAGAATGTGAATTTAACAAAAACAAAAAAAAAAATTGACAATGATTTATTTTCAAAATGTTCCGAGACAACCTAATCGATCAGCTTCACTCTTTATTTTTTTATTTTTTTTTTTTTATAATTTTGAAAATAATGAAAATTGTAATTTACCTTAAATAATTGTTTTGAACACCAACTGGTCCAGTTTCTGCTACATGTTCTTGTAAAAATTGATTCAAATCACCTGTACAATCACTATAATCAAGTACAACACAAATTGGTTCATCTCTAAGACATGCACCAGCCATTTTTACAACATTTTGATCCGATAAACGTGCTAAATGACGTGCCTTACAACGAAATTCCTTTTTAGTATGTTCAGATGTTCCTGGACGTAATGTTGAGACAGCAACTAAACTATAACTGGGGGAAAAAAAAAACAAAACAAAAACAAAAATACAATTTTCTTAATAAAAGAAAAACATAAAAATCTTATAATTCTAGAAAATAAGAAGAAAATAAAATGAAAATATTCTATAGAAGTTTTCAGAGACAAACGTGACAATTTCACAAAAATAATAAAATCTATATTTTTTTTTGTTTTTAGTTTTTCACCATTTTCAATTAAAAATAATATTTTTTTTCATTATTTACAAAATTTTAATTCAATTAATTTTAAACAATGTAAAATTCACGTAGTAATATTTTAGTGAAGATTTAAAGTTATTTTTTTATTATAAAATAAAACATTCTTAATAATATAAAAATAACTTACCACAATCCTTTGGTTTCACATAAATGTAATTCACCAAATGTACCAGAACCAAGTTTCTCAACAATAACTAAAGAATGTCTTGGAAATTCTAACAATTGTAAATCATCGTCTGTTGATATTGCATCAACATCACTATACGCATTTATAAGTGTTGGTATTGGTGGTGTTGTTGTTGTTATATTTGGTTGTTGTTGTTGCTGCTGTTGTTGTTGTTGTTGTTGTTGTTGTTGTATTATTGTTGTTGGTTTACAAATAGCTGTAGCTGCATAATATTTTTCAGGTGGTGGTGGTACTGGTGGTGGTTTTGGAAATATACTATTTAATGGGGGTGGTGTTGAACGTACACTAACATAACCACCAGGAATTTTTGGTATTAAATCTTGCATATGGGGTACAGCATACTCTTGGCAAACAATATCAGGAACATCTGAAAATTTAGATAAAACAAAAGAGAAGAAAAAATAAAAATAAAAAAAAAGTTTTATATTTTTGTTGTTGTTGTTGTTGTTGTTTTGCTTTATCTTCAAAACTTAATTTAATTTTGGAAAATATTTTGTTTGTTTGTTTATTTTAAATTATAAAGATAATAATGTATTGTTTTGTAGAAAGTAGAGAAAGAGAAAGAGAGAGAGAGAGAGAGAGAAAGGAGGAGGAGGAGAGAGAGAGGTAAATTTTAAGAGAATATTATACAGAATTTTATAGTTTGTAGTTTATACTTGAATATTATTTTATGATCAGTAATAAATTTTGTAGGGGAAATAATTAACAAAAGGAATGAATATATAATTGATAAATCTATATTACTCTGTTTTTCTGTTAGGACTAACCAAACTGATTTTAGTTGAAATGAGATTTACTATGAAATAGAATATGAAGAGAAAGAAGAAGAAGAAGAAGAAGAAGTAGAAGAAATTTAATTATGAAAAAAAAAAATTCTTTTTTTTTTTTTGATAAACTTTTGGAATTTGTTTGATGATAACCGAAAGATTGAAAAAGAAAAAAAAAAGCTTACAGACGCTTATCATTTCTTTTTCTTTCATTTAATTCTTCGAAGAGAGAGAGAGAGAGAGAGAGAGAAAACAAAAAACAAGAAAGAAAATCAAAAGATGTAAAAGGACAAAGTTTTAGAGTTACAAAATAAATAAGATCGAAGCTTTATAGATTTTTTGTAACATTTTCTAAATAAACAAATTTAAAAACTTTATAATCTATTTTGTCCATTTGTACTTAATTAATAAATAATTAATAAACAGATTACAGAACGTTCACATAGGAGTAAATAAAATATAGGGTTGTGTGGTATGGAAGTTATAGAATTAAAAAATATATTTGTCAAACTGACAGAATTATAATTTATGGATTTAAAAATAATTAAAAAAAAAAAAAATGACGACGACCAAAATTGATTTTTTTTTTTTTTTTTTTAAATGATTATTAAAATAATTTTATTTGTCTTCTCGTTTTTTCTGTTCTGGAAAAATTCTATTTGTCTTTGTCTCTCTTTTTTCACTAATTATTAATTCATATTTTAATCTGTGGTATGTTATTACAGAAGATTAAATTTTTATCTCGTTCACATATGTGTTCCTGTGTTCCTGTGTTTTCCAATATTTGCGTCACATTTATTTTTAATTTTCTCTCTCTCTCTCTCTCTCTCTCTGTTCCTCCTCTTTCTTCTTTGAATTTAATTTTTTAATGTAATTCTTTTTTTTTTTTTTTTGTTTAAATTATTTTCTGCTGTTTTATTCCATTTGTGACGGTCCCATAAAATAGTCCCTGGCCATTGAATCACAATTTCTTCCCACATAATAAAATATTATATAAAAATGTAATATGAACAGTGAAAACCAGAGGAGCTCAGTAAATGAAATTCGACTTTTGCTTAACTCTTTTATTTTTCCCACATGAAACAGTGTACATACACATACACACACACACACACACACACACACACACACACACACACACACACACACACTCACATATATATATATATGCACATATGATAGGACAACAGGATATAATTTTTTAAACCGTATTCTTTTTTTTTTTTTAATTATTAGCTTGCTTTATTTTCTTCTTCTTCTTCTTCTTCTATTCCTTTTTATTGTTGTTGTTGTTGTTGTCGTAGTTGTTATTCCTCTCTTTCTACTGTATAAAAATTGTTCATAATCGTTTTAATTTTATAAAATATGTATAAAAATGGATTTTAAATTCTCGTGTGTTGTTTTTTCATTTTATATTTTTTTTTTTTTCATTTTTTGTTAAAATAAAATGAAAGAAAAAAAAAAAGAAGAAGAAGAAGAAGAAGAAATGTACGCGCCAGAGGAGGGAAAATAAAATTTATGTGGACGTACGGGTGGTTTTATACATATATAGTTAAATATATCGCGTTTTAAAGATGTGAGATTGTGACGTATTAGTCAGGGGAGTGCGCGTGCGGTTCGTATTTTTTTTTTCACTCACCCTCACTTTCTCTCTCTCTCTCTCTCTCTCACTCTTCCGTTAAGCTCTTGTGGTATATAATTTTAAATGTATGCAACATTTTTTTCTGCGCTTTATAAAAAATAAAAAAAATATATAAAATGAAAAATGTTGTTACCGTTTTATGAAAAGCAACGGCAAAAACAAAAAAAAAGAAATCCGTTTTTATATTGATTTCTTCTCATGTTACAGAAAAAGAAAAAGAAGAAGAAAAAGAAGAAGAAGAAGAAGAAGAGGAAAAAAAACTGTATTAAATTCTGTTACATAAACGAACCTCACGGGATCACAAAAAAAAAACCAAAAAAAAATAGTTCGTTATAATTCAAAGGGAATTGGGTTGATATAAAATGAAGAATTCGTTAAGTTCCCATTTCTGACTTTTTCACGTAAGGCAAAAAGGAAAAGACGGATAATTTTAAGTAAAAGTTTCTGAAGGTAAAACAAAAACAAAAACAGGATAAAATTAAGAGATTGAGTTGTTTTTGTAAAAATGAAAAATGAAAAAAAAAAAAAAAAAAAAAAAAGTGAAAATGCAAACCCAAAGGGTCAAAAATGACTTTGAAGAAAATCTAATGAAAAATATGTAATTCAATCTCTGTTCACGTATTCTATGTGCGGCAGGCAGGTCCTTTTCTTTCCATTTTTATTTTAACGCCAAGAAATCTAATCAAAAATAGAAAAAAAAAAATAAAAGAAGGAAAAGTAAAAAAAATCATCATTTTTCTGTTTTGCATTTTTTCTTCTTCTTCTTCTTCTTTCGTTTCGTTTCTTTCGTTTGGTTTGGTTTTTTTTTTTTTGTTGATCCTTTTATGTTTATTTTTTTTTCTTTTTTTTTGGTTGTTGTAAGGAATTCACACCCGAAAAATATTCTTTTTTTTTCTCTTGAAAAAAAAAAAAAAAAAAAATAGAAAGAAGAAGAAGAAGAAGAAAAAAATATATAAAAAATGGATGAAAAGCAGCAGCAAGAAATTTCAATTTCAAAAGGAAATGCGGATCGAGAATTAGCATATAGCAAAAAAAGAAGAAGAAGAAGAAGAAGAAAACCTTTTTACTTTCTTTTTTTTTTTGTTCTTTCTCCCCACCGTTTTACCCCCATTTTCCAACCCAAATCTTTTCTCTTTCTTTTTTTTTTTGTATGTTTGCTTTTTTTTTGTTTTTTTGTTTTCTTCTTTTCATTTGTGTCCTATTCAAAAATGCAATGTGATTATACATAGATGTTGTGTCGTTTGTTGTCGTCATTTTCCTCTTTTCAGTTTTCTATAAGAGTTCACATGGGAAATTAATGCAGAATACCAAACCAATTCATTTATTTTTTTTTTTTGTATTTTTTCTCGTTTCTCAATTCAAAATAATTTCTATAATGATGATTTTTATATTTCAGTTTTTTTCATTTCATTTTCGTCTATTTTTTTGCTTTTTTTATTTTTTTATTTTTTCATTTTGTTTTTGCTGGTTTTTTCTACTTGTTGTTGTTGTTGCTTTCTGTTGTCGTTTTTTTTTTTTTTTTGTTATTGGAAAATTTCCAAATAATGTTTTATTTAATTTTTTTTACAAATAAATATTTTCGCTGAATAATAATAATAATAATTTTCTAGGACAAGAAAATAGAATTTAAGACAAGATAAAAAAAAAAAAACAAAGACAGGAAAAACAATAAACAGAAGAAAATATTTTATAATTCAAGTAAACAGAAATAAAACACACAAAAATTGTATTTAATTTGAATTTGTTTATTATTTTTTAGTGTGATTTATGTTCAACGTAGAAATATTATGACTTTGTCCTTAATTTTCTTTTGTTTTTCTTTTGTTTTTCTTTTGGTTAAAAATATATATTGACAAAATATGTAGTTTATTAGAGAAATTATAATATTGAAGTATAAAATTAAAATAAAGGACGAAAACCAAATATAAAAGGACTAAAAGATATTTAAGGATGAAAATACTGAATAATAGAAAATATAAATAAATATAAACAAATAAAAATTCTACACGAACGAAACGTACGAGCACCAAAATAAATTGTTATTGTTGCCTTTTGTTTTTACCCCCTCCCATTCTTGTTGTTCTTTTTTATTTGTATCTTAGATGATTTCTTAGAAATATCTTTCTAGTCTATAAGAATCTAGAGAGTCTACAGAATCTAGAGAGTCTAGAGAGTCTAAAGGGTCTAGACAAAAAGTATTTCTTTTAATTAAAGAAAAAAAAAACGGTAATTATTAATTATTTACCAATAAATATTTCTTACAAATGACAAAAAAAAACAACAACAACAACAACATCAAGTTTAAATTACGTTCACGTTTCAATTCAAATTAAATTCTGAAATCTTAATTATCAACAAAATTCATACTAAATAAATCAATAATTCTTTAAAGACAAAAAACCAACAACAAGGTAAAACGTCTGTAATTGAAAGTCACGTTAAAGGCCAATGAAATAGAATATGTTTATACACACACACACACACACACACAAAAAGATGTTTAAAAAATAATTAATATTTTGATTTAATCCAAAGATATAAGCCAATAAATTACTTTGTTTTTAGTACGTGTGATGTTTATTGGTAGACATGCATTGAAGTTTAAATTTTATAGAATTTCTCTAATATTTTATAATGGGTAATTGGTAACCGGAGGGGGAGGCGTGGGAGACGACTGGTGATAATATAGAAAAACATATTTTCAGATGTTCATTTGTCGGTATCCGTGAAATTTTTTTTAATAATTCATTATTATTAAAAGTGAACAGAGAAAATTTTTAAGTTTTCTGATTTTAAAATTAAAATTTCAATTTGTGTTTTCTTTCTTACTTTATAGAGGAAATAAATTGTATTAATTTAATTTAAACTTGAATTTACACAAATCACAGTAAAATAAACACCGTCGACTCTCATCAATAGGGATTCCAGTTTTCAACAGCAGCACGATAGTAGAGATAATGTTTTGTATTCCGGTGCCTTAAAATTATCCTGACAGTTCATACAAGACACATTAATAAGCCCAAAACAATTAAATTAAATTAACATTAAAAAAAATATTGACACGACATACAGACAATTGATAGAAAAATGAAAGAAATGATAACTAGTTCAAAAGTATCATGACCTGATTACCCCAAAACAAAAATAAAGACGAAGAAAAACTTCTATTATTTTTTTTTCTTTTTGGAAAACTTCCAACTAATTTTTTTCTCTTTTCTGCATTCATTTTTTTTTTGTTATTTTACTTTAATTTTGGGGGAAAAAAATATATAAATCCATTTTGGAAAACTTTTTCTTTTCTTCATTCTTTTCTTCTTTCTTTCTTTTCATAAAACAATTTAAATGCATTTTAATTTCGTTTCTTATATTTTTTTTTTTCTTTCACATAAATTTAATTGTTTTGTTACTTCATTTAATTTATTATCTTTTAATTAATGCACAAAAAAAAACGAAGAAAAAAAATATAAAATAAAACAAAACAACCAAAGGATAAAAGATGGATAATAGGGAAAGAAGAAGAAGAAGAAGAACTTGTAAAGAACTTTTTATGTTTGGTATTAATTTTCTAGAATCTCAAGAAACAAAAGAAACAAAATAATAATAATAATAATAATCATAATGTCGGTTTTACCTGTATAATCTGGTGTAATATGATGACGTTGCATATCATTAAGTGTACAACCGCTAGCAGCACTTGTGTACATATTTACATTAAAAGGTTCATGATATAAACTGCTTTTATCAATCGATTCATTATCATCCATTGCCACCTTTTTTGTTTGTTCCATTTCAGAGTGGAGAACGGAGATGAAGAAAAAAAAGACAATCAAGAAAAAAGAGAAAAAAAAAAATGTAAAAAGATAAAAATTAGAATTAATTAACAATTATTATTTTTTTTTTTTGATTTTTAATTAAATTTGAAATTAAAAAGAAACATTTTGATAAAATAAAAAAAAAACATTAATTAAATGAAGTAAAGTGAGACAAAAGACATTGAAGAAAAAATAAAAACAAAATTAAAAATTTATGACAAAAAAAAAAATGAACAAAAAAAAAAATTAAATCAAAAATAAAAGAAAGAATAAAAAAATAACGATGAATAATACATACATGCATGTATTTTACCTTAATATTGCTATTCATACGTTTGTCAACACTTAAACTTTCTGAATGTAAATTATGTTGTAATGTACCAAGTACATCAGAACGTCTTGAACGTTTATTTCTAGCAATTATGAATAAAATTACAACAATAAGTAATAAAATAATTGTTGTTAATACGGCAATTATAACACCAACAAAATGTGGTTCTGGTTCTTGATCAATTGGTTTTGGTGAAATTACTGAAATAGTAGAAGAAGATAAATGTTAAATCAGCGTTAAAATATATTGTAGAATTTTGAATAAACTGCGACCTGTTTCGATTCATGTATTGATTAAATTACATTGACATTATAAGTGAACCAGTTTCGAATATCGAATAACGACGGAAATACGTGGTGATCTGTTTGAGTAAATGGATTAGTAAACTATTTCACCAATAATATAAATGCATCTTGGAATTGTTAAAATTTAAGTCAGCTGGTGATATTATTAACTGAGGTCAATTTATTTTATATAAAACAGCACTACTGTTGATTGTATCGGTGGTAACTATTTTATTTATTGATGACTTAGTAGATTTACAACTAATGATTGCCAACTGCTGGCTAATTGGAAACATATTAGTCCAACAGTCATTTTTATTGGTAAAAACGAAACACAAAATCAATAATAGAAATTTCTTTTCTTTTATTAATTATTTTACTCTTTAATTTTATTTTTCTTATAAATTGAATTTAATTCCATTGTGCAATTTAATTAAAATTGTAAATAATCGTGAACATTCTTCAGCAATCTGTTACGTCATATTCTTTCAGAAATTGATTGCAATGACTGTTGAGTGTTACAATAAAATCAATTTATTTTTTTCTGAGTACACAAGAGTTCACCATAAATAAATAAATTGACTGTATTTGTTTTATTTTTCATGTACCGTGTACTTGTACTTGTACACGTATGAGTTCAATTTAACTAAATTAATAAACATAAAATAAATTAATACTTACTTTGTGGATTATGATTTCTTTCACCTTTACTTGGAATTGTTTGTACTTCATCTCGTTGTAATGGATATTCTAATGATGTATCTTGTGGCAGTGTACTACCATTCGCTTCCTCTTCTGTGAAATTTCCAAGCACAGGAACTGGGTAATATATTTTAATTATGAAAATTAGTCATAAATGAACAAAGGAAACTTAAAATTTTTCTGTTTTTCTTTGAAAATTTCTTTAACTGTAGGATATTTTTTTTTTCATTTAGAAAAAAAAAAAAACATTTTTCGTTTGATAATATTTTTGACCGAATTTTCTCTTTATTTAATTTAAACATTTAAATTTTTTTCTGTTTCAAAAAAAAAAGAACAAAAAATAGAACAGAGAATAAAGAATAATAATTAAAAGAAAATATTAAATGAAAGAAAAGCTTTCATAAAATTCTGACTAAATATTAAAGGCATTTTCTTTAGTCGAAGAAACAAAAAAAAAAAAAAAACCACAAGTGAGAATTTCTCTTTAATAATTTTTCATGTTTTCCGTTCGTTTTCTTTTTTTCTTATTTTTTATATTTTCCATTTATTTTCCATTTCTTTGTCTTAAAAAAAAAAAAAAAAGGAAAGAAACCCAAACTTAGTTACAAAAAATAGAAAAACAAAAAGAAAGACAAAAAGTTGTTTAAGTTAAAAAAAAAAAATGTACCGAGAGAAGAGCCGGGGTCAAGAACTCAATTGAATTATGATTGATTGTGTTAATGACCCGCATTAAGTTTATACATTAAACAAGAAAAAAAAAAGGTGGACGGTACCAATCGATAAAACAAAAAAAAAATATAACCTAAATTCTGTGACCAAAAAAAAAAAAAGAAAAAGATGAAGAACTTTTTCATATACAATTCTTACTTTTCGATTTTCTTCTTCTTCATAATTATCAAAGGTTAAAAAACTTTCAAAGGTTGAAAATGATGAAATTTAATTTGAAATTAATAATTTCTTCCTGACTTTGTTTTTTCCTTATTATTTGTTGTTCCATTTTCATTCAATGAATTATTTCCTCCAGTCAAATAATAATAAAAAAGAAAACCCGTGTGCTTTTGGTTTGTTCTTTTCTCCTTCCCATTTTAAATAAGAAGATGGAAGAAAATTGTGCGACGAACAAAAAAAAAAAGAAAAAGAAATCTTTATAAAAAAAAAATGAGGGGGGAAAGTTTTAAGAATTTTTCTTCTTTTTCTTCTTAAAAAAAAAAATAAGAAAACAAAACAGAAAAAATTGAAAATAATTTTGATTACGTTATTATTTTTATGTTCTCATATGTCTTTGTCTATTTCAGTCTTTTTTGTCTCTGTCATTTTACGTGCACACGTGTGTGTATGCGTGTATATGTTGTGTATGTTTGTATTTTTTATGTAACATTTTTGTTTTTCATTTTTTTTTTTCTAAAACGAAGCAAAATATTTCTTAAAAGTTTTATGTGAATTGATAATGTTTTATGATAAGGTACACACACACACACACACACAAACACACACAACGCATGCACAACATACACCCACAATAATGTTTAAGTATTTTTATAGAAAGATGCCGGAATTATCTGATAATAAAAAAAAAAAAAATAGAACGAGAAGTAAGACGTAAGACGTAAGATGTAAGATGTAAGAAGAAGAAGAAGAAGAAGTAAAAAGTAAGAAAATTCTTTATACAGATAAACGTAACATAACATAATCTTATATATTTCTCTATTATCTTTTCTAAGGAAGAGAACAAAAAAAACAATCTGTGAGGAGGGTAAAACAAAATTTGAAGACGGGTAGAAAATATTTTTTTTTTTTTTGGTAAAGAATTTATTTTCATAATAAAGAAAAAAAAAATAGAAAGAAGAAAACTTTAAAAAAAAAAAAAAAACACAAAAAATTAAATTAAAAACTTCATAATTTATTAAAAGAAAATTCTCTGAATCAAAAAAAATTTATTCCTCAATTTTTCTTTAACCAATAAACAAATGTTCACGTAATCTACTTTCACCCATTTATGTTTTTTCTTTCCCTTTTCTCACTACCGCGTCTACTCTACTCTACTCTACTGGTGTTCTTGTAAGAAAAAAAAAAGTAAAAAGTAAAAATTAAAATTTAAAGCAGACAAAAAAAAAAAAAAAGGTAAGTAAAACAATGAACGAAGAAAATGAGGAAATTGTTCCCTTTTTCTCTTGTTTTACTTTCTTTCTTCTTTTTTTTTTTTTGTGCTTTTCAAAAGCTCAAATATTTATTTATAACTTCTCATATAAATATATTGAAAGTCTCAAAGTTGAATCGACGAGGTAAACGATGAAGAAGAAGAAGAAGAAGAAGAAAGAAACGAAAGAAACAAAAAATGTAAGATGAAGAGAAAAAAAAACGAAACGAAACGAAAGAAGGAAAAACTAAAAAAGACGTGAAATTAATCTTATATTGGATAACAACAAACCCCGAATAAAGAAAAGAACGAAAAAAAAAAAAAATATAAATAAATAAATAAAAAGAAAAACCGAATAAGGGAAGGAAAAAAAAAAAAAAAAAACGAAAGAAGAAAACAAATTATTTGTTGTTCGTTTTTGTTGTTATTGTTATTGTTGTTGTTGCTGTTGTTTGGTACATAACATATAACAAAAGAAGAGAGAGGAAGAATTTCATCAACATACATTAGACAGGAAGCCTTAGGAAAATAAAATAAATTACAACAAATTTTTCAATACAACAACTTTCTTCTTTTCATTTTCATTTTTATTTTTATTTTTATTTTCATTTTTTTTTTTTTGCGTGCGAAACTTTTTCGTTTTTCTTTTCTTTTTTTTTTTTTTCTCAAAAATTTGTGGATGGAAAAACTACCCCTTACTTACATACAGACAACATACATACATATATTTCTCTATCTTTCATTCTCTATCTCTCATATCTTTGTGCTCTCTATGAAAATGAGAATGTTTGTGTGAATGTTTTGTTGGAGGTTGTTTTTTTTTTTTTTTTTGGGGTTGATTATGGAATGAGTTTAATATTATATAGAAGAAGAAGAAGAAGAAGAAGAAGTATGAGATATTCAATTTCTACGTCCCAACGTACCAAAACCAAACATATGTATACTTACATACATACATATATATATTTATACATTTATACGAATGTACGTTACAAACCGAAATATATATTTCTGCGTACTTATTTATTTACATGACACAAGATACCAGAAAAAAAAAAAAAAAAAAGAAAGAAGAAGAAGAAGAAAAACCAGAAGGAACATAATATTCTAGTGGTGGTTGGTGGATCTATGGTATGTTTTAAGGGTTTTTTTTTTCTTGCTGTGGTGCTAGTGGGATGGGGCATTTTTCTTCTTTTTTTTTTTTTTTTTTTAGGTTTATATATTTATTTATTATATATTTTTTTTTTCTTTCTTTCTTCATCTACTTGTTGTTGTTATATTATTGTGGTGTATATTTTGGATGTTTCGGATGCGTATTATATACAATTTTGTTAAAGGAATGTACCCATCACATATATATATATATATATATGAGAATGTTGACGACATAACGACAACGTTCTACGACGGTAACGAAAGACTATGATATTATACATATTGATATAAATATATATATACGATATACGAGAATATATGGAAGTGATGAGATCACTCTATTTTGTATCTTCTCTGGTATTTCTTCTTTATATTCTTTCTCTGATGTTGAAGTGTATCATATGCACAATATTCTGATTGAGAATTCAAAATGTTCAATTTTGAGTGACATTTTGTTCTCAGTTTCTTTCTTTTTTGTTTGTCTTTTTTTTTTTGTTTAGGTTTTTCTTTATATTCAATCGGAAAAAATAACAAACATAGAAATAAAACAGTAGCGGGTAATCATTTTCTAGAAAATCTTTATAATATGGAAAATGCTAATATTTTATTAATAACACTTCTGACAACAAAATTCTAATTAGAAACAAAGAAAAATAAAATCCAAAAATAGGAAAATTTATCTATAAAGAATATTCAATGTTTGTGAGAATCGATGAATTAATGAATATTTTCAAAATAAATTATTAATTGATTTGAATTTAAATTTACATAATGGGAGAGAAACACAAATGGATGCTATTAGAAAAGACAACAACAACTAAAAATATAATTTAATTCTTATTTAAAAAAAAAAAAAAATAGATTTTGTTGAAATCTTAAAATCCATTTAGAATTTTGTACCTGTTACGCTACTGATTCAAATATAATATACTGTTGAATTTGTATATTCAATTGAAGAAGGTGTACTCACACATATGTGTCTATGTGTATGTAAATATTTTAATACATTGAATCACATCCACACACATATAGAAATATATATATATATATATATATATATGATGGAAGAAATCCATAATAGGTGATTGAATGTAGGTGTTCAGGCATAATATGGAAATCAAGATGATGTTTATTTAATCAACGAACAAAAATACTGAGAGTTTTTTTTGTTGTATTTTTTGGTTGTTGTTTTTGTTACTTTTATTATTATATTCCTTGAATACACACACACGCACATACACACATACACACACATACACACATAACGCACATACGCATACATAATGTATGAAAAAAGTAAAAAGCAAACAAAACAAAAAGAAAGAGGAAAAAATACAGGAAGAAAAAGGAAGACACACAGAAATTGTGTTCTATAAATATAATTCAATGTTTTCTTTTTTTTTTCTTTCTTTCTTTTAACTTTATAATAAAATAATATAATCGGTCCCTTTAAAAAAAAAAAATAAAGGAAGAACAAGGAGAAGAAGAAGAAGAAAAAATTTCCGGTTACTTGAGTATAATGTTCACGTCACATTTTTCGTAAGACTTTTCCTTCATTTTTCTTCCTCTTTCCGTCTTATATTTTCGGAGAGAGATGATGGGCAGAAAAAAAAAGAAAGGAAAATGGAAAGAAAATTTACTTTGGCCAAAAAAGTAAGAAGAAAAGTTATCATCATAAACTTATTGAAACTTATATAACTTTTTTACTGAATTAATGTGTTATATAATATTATGAAGTTTTTTAGTTGATTCTTTCTTTTCTTTTCTTTTCTTTTTTATTTTTTTTTGTGTGCGGATTTAAAAAGTTAGTGAGTTAAAGTAAGTGGTCTTGGTTTCTGTCTATCTTCCTTCTCTCATACATTTTTTGTATTTCTTTCTTTCCAACCTCTTAAACTCACCACCCCCTTGCGTTGTGTTGTGTTTTCTTTTTTTTTTTTGGTACTTTTATTTTGTTTATGGTTGTAAATCATATTTTATTAATTAATATGACACTTTAATTAATTTGTTGTTAAATTTGAATTTTAGGAAAAAGAGTGGGTGGGGGGAAATATGAAAGTGGAGAACAAAAATAAAATTTGATATTATTATTATAATAATGGATTTGTCTATTTGGATTCTACAAAGTCTTGATTCATTTCAAATTTTTTTCTCTCTTTTGTTGTTATTGTTGCCGTTGCCGTTGTTGTTGTTGTTTTTGGATAATTTTCTTTTAAAGTAATTAAAACGTCAGTTTAAATTAGCCTATCAAATTCCAATTAAACAATTTCAAAAAATTCTTTCTTCTTCTTTACTTTTGATAAATGCATTATTAATTTGTTGAAGTACGACTAGACTAGAATATTTTAATCAAAAGATAAACTTTCAATTGACTTTTCTATTGTATAATCACTTTAAATAATTACAATCTATTTAATAAATTACCCAAATAACAAAGAAAAAAAAACAATCTGAGTCCTTCATGTTCTCGATAATTAATTTATTGTTCTTCAACATTTTATGGAACCACATCATACAACAACCAACCAACTAAACAAAAAAAAAAAAACTATCCCCAATAAAATTTTCAACAACGTTTACATATTTTTTTTAATTCAATTATGAAATTTTCACATTTTCTCTGCAAAAACACTTCAAAAGTTAAGTTAAAATGAAATAAAAAAAGTTTAATAAAAAAAAAAAATAAAGAAAAAAAATAAAAAAAATGAATTAAAAAAAAAATTGATTCTAATTTTTGGTATAAAATTTTTCTAGTACTTTACTTTCTCACTCTAATTTTATTCATCGCTCACGCTCTCTCTTTTATATTTGAATAGGAAAAAATAAATAAATATTACAAGTTACCAAGATTAAATTATTTTATATAAATTATCATTCCCCTTAAAAAGTTAACAGAAGGAAGAAGAAGAAGAAGAAGGAAAAAAAAAATAAGTAACAAAAACTCCAATCGTTTACCATAACAACCATAATTTCGTTAATTAAAAAATTATCAAGTGGCGTGAGAAATCCCAGTTTTTTTTTTATCCTTCTTCTTCCTTTTTATAACCCTTTTTTTTTATTAATTATATTTCAAGTGATTTAATAAAAAAAAACAAGAAGAAAAAAAACAAGAAGAAAATATAAGTAGAAGAAGAAGAAAAAATGTAAGAAGAGTAAGTAGAGAGAAAGAGATAGAGAAGAGTAGTGAGAGAGAGAGAGCAAAAAAAAAAAAATACAATCACGATATTTAAGTAATCGTTGTAATTTAATAGAAAAAAAAGAAGAAGAAGAAGAAGAAGAAGAAGAAGATTGGATAGGGTTGATACATATAGACAGAAAGATAAGGACCTTTTTCATTTATTAAATTTTCTGTATTTTTCTTTTTTTTCTTTTTTTCTTCCTTTTATTTTATTTTGAAAATTGGTATACGAGACAAAAATCGTATCTTTTTACTACGAATTTTAGCCTGAAGACAAAGATAAGGAAGTGAGGAAATAAAGGAAGAAAAAAAAAAGGACAATGGTGAAAAAGTTTAGTGTTTTGGCTGAAATGATGAAGACGACAGAACAAAAAAAATAAAATAAAATAAACGAACGTGTTCGTTTTTTTTTTGTTTTTTGGTTGGACCAAATTCAATGTTTTGTTTTTTTTTTTTTTCTTTTTTCGTTTTGTTTTCCTTCTTTTATTTTCAATTGTTTTCAATTATTTTTTAAATTTTGTCATGGCTGACTTCGTTTTACAACAACAACAACAAAAAAAGAGGAAAAACGAGTAAACTAAATTGCTTTTTTCAATATAAAAAATTTTTGCTCTAATATTTTTCAACAAAGTGCGACAATATCGATTAAATTCAATAATCGATATTTTATGTTCTCTCTTGTGTCGTTGACGCTTTTGACCTTTAGCAGAAAAAAAAAAAAACAATAAACAACAACAACAACGAAACAGCTTTAAAGTTTTAACATTTTTATAAAGAATAAAAAAAAAAAGAAATTTAACAATAAAAAAAAAAAAGGAAAGAAGAACAAAACAAAAACAACAACAAAAATGGCCGACATAAAGTTGAATATAAATTTTTTTTTTTTTTTAATACTTTTTTTTTCTTTTTATGAAATATTAATAAATATGATCTTACCATATTTTCTAACAATGTTTGTCACTTTATTCTTTCAATTTTGTCTTTTTTCTTTCTTTCTTTTTTTTTTTGCAAAATAATAATAACAAAAAGCTGTCATCTTCTTTTAGGAAAAATTATTATTTTCTAGAATAGATTTTTGTCTTTTTTCTTTTTCTTTTTTTCTTCTTTTTTTTTCTATTACAGAAATAAATAGTCGAGAAAATATTCTAATGATAAAAGATGATCATTGAATTTTATTTTTAGTTTTGATATTACGTAGATACTTTTTTTTTATATTTAAGATTGATATTATTGATATTATTATTCCATTTGTTATTTTTATGTATTATGATTGTTCAGTCAATAAGTATAATCAATGTCACAGCTGCAAAAAGCAATGAGAGGGATAATATTCTATATAAAATTAGTTTTAGTTACAAAAGTCGTTTTATATATATATGTATATATACTTGGGTCTTACTGTCTGTGTGTGAGTGTGTGTGTGTGTATGTGTGTGACCTCTACCTACTCTACACGCCACTCAAATTAAATAATATCATCCTGATGTTATTATTTTTTTTCTTCTTTTTATTAGATGAACCTTGACTTTGTTTTGTTATATATTTTTGTAATTGTATTGCTTCTATGATACAATAGAGAGGGAGAGAAAGAAAAAAACAAAAACAAAAACAAAAAAAAAAGGGATCACGGATTTACCCTTCAATATAATAAATCTATGAATTAGTCTAAACCATAGACAACTTGATACAGATTGCATGTACGAACATTTAAGTTGCAGCTTAATAAAAAATAAAAAAAGAAAACAATTGAATAAATTAAAGAAAAAAATTACCGATTTTTGATCAGGAATAAAATGGAATAAAATGACATTTTATTAAACGGATAATTTAACTAGAAGCTTTTGCTTTGGGTTATCATCCATGATTGTAAAATTATTGTACAATATTTTACACAATTCATTGTACTCGAACAATTCATTTTTTTTGTTTGCTATAAAGGAATACAAATAAATTTTTGGACTAAACTGTAATGAGATTTGAATTCACTTTGAATTGACTGTATTTTGTTTTCAATGCCATAATTCTTATGAATGGACAAAATGTAAATATTGAAGCTTTTTGACTATTCATAATTTTAATAATTGAAATTAAATTTTAGTATTTTCACTTTGATCCTTTTTGGTTTTATTTTTTATATATTTATCTGCGTTAAATACAAAATTCACTTTATATATATTTATTAACAAATAAATATTTTGTGAAAATTTTCTATGTCAATTCTAGCCACTAAAAATGAAAAAGCTCAAATCAAAATTGAAAAATGATAAACCAAAATGAAAACAGTTTCATATAAATGATGTTAATATACAAATAACATTTTCAATTTAATTGAAACATTATTGAATTGATAGCGAATATTATTATTTACTTGTAATATTTGTAGACTCTTTTATTGATAATTAAATATTAGTGATGGTTGATAAGAGACGTAAGGGACTGACAAATAGAAAATTAAATATCTATTTAATAATAAAATAGAATTTTATATTATTTGTTTTATTTTACAAAAAAAAGGACACACAAACAATAAAAAAACTAAATCAAATATATTTCACTATAAAAAAATAAACTAATCGAAATTAAATTGAATTGATTAAAATAAAAAAAAAAAGAAAAATGTTCACCATTAAGTGTACTTTGTACTAAATATTATTTATAGTAGTGAAATTTATTATATTTTATTTATTCCGTCGTTTTATTTGTGTTTATTAAATAATAATAAAAAAAAAAGAAGAAAAACAAAAATATGAATTATAATGAAATTGAAATTTTCAACAACAGTACCTATAATATTATTGAGCAAATAAAATAAATCTAAAAAATCAAAAAACAGAAAGAAAGAATTTTTTATTTGTTTGTTCTGTTTTTTTTTTTATTTTTTTTTTGTTTTATATTTTTTCCCTCCGAAACCCATATTCTTTGTAAATACATAAATACCATCTTCTTCTTCTTTTTCTTCTCTTTTTTTTCTGTTCTTTCGATTATATGATACGATATACGATTCTCCTTAAAAAACATTTTATATCTATATATAGATTCACGTATGTATAGAACAATTGAATATATAGAAACAAAATAAATCAATTCGAAGTAAAATATAAAAGAAAGTATGAGGGAAACTTTCTTCTTTTCTTTTATTTTATTATTTTATTATTTTATTATTTTTTTTTTTTTTTTGAAGGTAAGGTGCTTGGTACAACAGATTTGCGCTGTGACCTATAAAAAAAAATTTTTTTTTGTGCTTTTTTTCTTTTTTTTGCTATAACCGGGTTTTTATTCTACTTTTGGTCCTAGATTGGCTCTAGAGAAACATAAGTTGAGAGTACTGAATTAGAGGCTTTTTCTGCTGTTTATTATTTTTTTTTTTTTCTTTTTTTTTTTTGGAAAAATAAGAAGAAATTTGATCTTATGTGTGAGAAAGAATGTTCCTATATATATATATATATTTGTGACACTCTTTAAGAGTAGAAAATCCTGCTGATAAATAAGAATATTTTTGTAGAATGAACATGAGTAAATTTTATATATGAGATTACTCAGAGGAGTAATTTGATTTTTTTTTTTTTTTACTTCTATTTCTTTATTTTCTTCCTTTCAACCACTTCCACCTCTACCAACCTCTTTTTATCTAACGAAAGTCTTTATCAAAAAAAAAAAAAATTTATATGTTTGTATTTTTTTTTTTTTATATTTCAGTTATCTCTCTCTTTCTCTATCACTCTCTCTGTTTCTCTTTGTTTTATATAATTTTCTTATAAAAGTTTAATAAATCAACACGCAATTTCTAATTACCTGTTTCCAGAAGAAGAAAAATATATACATAAATATAAGTACCTATATCTTACTTAGGTTACGTAAGAAACACTAACAAAAGTTATAAGAATAATAATAATAATAATAATAATAATAATAACAACAACAACAGCAACATAAAAAAACATTATGGTTCATCATCATAACAGAAATGTTAGCATTGCAAAGCATTAATTAGCTTGAGGGAATGAAGAATGAAAGATAATCAAAGTAAACAAGACATCTATGTATTTTTTTTTTTTTTTTGCTATATTTTTATATTTTTTAATCTAAAACGCGTACTTGACACAATATTATTATTTAAGGGAAGAAAAAAAAAAAATTATAAAATAAAAGAAACCGAAGAAAACGAAGGAAGAAAAGGACAAAAATAAAACGTGATTGTAAGAAATAAAAAAAAAAAAAAGAAAACAAAAAATGTATAAAAAGAAAATGGAACATGATGGGTGAAGAGAAAAATAGTTTCTTATCTTCAAACGGCTTTTAATATCAGAAAAGAAAACAACAACAAAAAAAAAAATATTATCATCATCATCAACATCATCTACGTCATCATCATATAATTATATAATTTACCATTTTTTTTTTTTTATTCTTTATTCTTTATTATAATATTTGCAAAATTGCTTTCGGCAAAGTTTATTCAAATGAGTGAGCAATGAATATTTGAGCTAAAGTTAATTAAACTTAAACATCAAGAGTATTTAAAGTTTGTTGTAAAGTTGCATAAACATACATACATACCCTACATACACACATACACACACACATGCATACATACATATATACATACAGACATTAAACTACTAAAATAATATTACATTTGTATAGATGTACAGGCAAATAGACATTCAGTAGACATAGACAAAGATATTAGACAAAAGGTAACATATGGATCAATGAATTGGTTAGATAAAACAAGTAATAAAAAACAGAAAAAAAGAAAAACCTGAAGATATAATTTATAATGGAATAAAAGCGCCAACATTAAACAAAAAAAAAAAAACCAACCTTAAAATGAAATTAAAAGCTCCATTTGTCTTATAACCTTTTACAATGAGAGAATCAGAAATGAGTCTGTGTGTGTGTGTGAGAGAGAGAGAGAGTGAAAGAAAGAAAAAAAGATAGAAACAGTTTTAAATGCATTTAACTTAAAATATATTTTATAATCGTATCGTATCGTATAAAATATTCTTAGTTCATAATTTAAGTGAAGAATTTTGAAGAAAGAAAAAGAAAAAAAGAAAAACTTTCACAAAAACTTTTCTGCTCTTTTAAAAGCAACGAAAAGGAAGAAAAAAAAAATATACAAGAGAGAGAGAGAGAGAAAATTTATAACTGAGTGAAAGAGAATTATATTAATCGTTGAAATGATTGAAGAAAATTTTCATTGTGGTTAAATTTACTGACTTCATTTATTATATTTGGAAAATTGAAATTGATATATATTTGAACTTCTGTTTTTTTCTCGTGAAAATTAATTGGTGTTTATTTGGGTATCCAATTATAATTTCTTCTTATATAAATTTTCTTTTTTTTCTTTCTTTCTTTCTTTCTTTATGGTTGGTTATTATTGCTATGTATTTTTTTTTTTTTGTTTTTCTTTTTTAAACGAATCTAATAAAATATAAATTTGTACATACTTAATATAGATGGAATATAATTAATTAATTGTTTATTCTGTTATATGTGTGTGTGTGTGTATGCGTGTTATGTGGGTTGTATTTAGCGTGTTTTCTTCTTTCTGTCTCTGTCTAATATTTTCCGAATAGAATTTGATTTGTGGCTGTGTAAATTTTCTCTGTTTTTTTTTTTTGTGTTAAACTTTTAAATGCTTTAAATAATTTAGTTTTAAAAATATTTTTCTGTTTTCTTTTTTTTGTTGTTGTTGTTGTTGTATATTTCTTAATTTAAAAAAATCTAATTAAATTGACCGAAATATTTTCAAAGTTTTTCAGTATAAAAAAAATAAAAATAAAGATTAAAATGAAATCTGTCAAATTCAGTCAACTTGATTGAAATTTAATTTTTGATTGATTTTTTTTTTCCTTCTCTTTTTATTTATCTTTTCTTTTTTTTTTCATCACACAGCTCAACGCTTGACCTTGTCATCAATAAAAATTTCGATACAAGAAGCTTTATCATGCGTATCTCCTCTTCCACCAATGACAACCGAATAAAACTTGGTAAAAATTTAAATTTAAAAAACAAAATCAAAGCGAGAGAGAAAATGAAATGAAAGAACCAAAAAAAAAAAAAAAAAACAAAAATCCAACTCGTGTCTAACCTGTCATCGTGTCACTCATATCATAAAATATTATTATTTATTTTAAATGCACCGTGTTGCTTAGCCTCTTATGTCTCTTTTATGTCATTTACACGACTGTAAATCATATCATATTGTGTATAAAACAAAAAAAAAAAAAACAAAAAATAAGAGAAAGAAAAAGAAGAAAAAGGAAACAAAAAAAGAAAAAATTGTTAGAGAGACCTAGAGTTGACTAATGAACCCACTAAACCAGAGACAAGAGTATAATATAATTTAAGCGCGAAAATAAAAAGAAGAAGGAATAATAATATATAAATTTTGCTTCTTTTTTTTTTTCTTCTTATCCGATTGCATTAAGTATAAAAATCACATACTCTAAATACAAACGTGTCTCGCATCTCATATTCACCGAAAAAAAAAAAACAAAAAACAAAAAAAAGAAAAGAAAGAAAGAAAGAAAAAACGATGAAAAAGACGAAGAAGAAAAAAGAAAGAAAAAAAAAATGTCACAATATCCTCAATGTATAGTCAGTTGTTCGGGTAGTATATACTACCACTCGACATCATCATAAAATTTATCATATACGACAACGACACAAGAGTCTGTATATAAAATGTAAGAATGGAAAAATAAAATCGCTAAAGGAAAGAAAAAAAAAAATAAGAAGAAGAAAAAGAAGAAAATAGGAAGAAGGGGAGGAAAATATGATGGAAGAAAATGAGAATGAGGATGTGAAGAAGTTGAGGGAAAGCAAAAAGAAAGAAAAGAAAAAAAAAAACGTACAAAAGTGTACGAGTGTAATATAATGTCGATAGATTTGTCATTTTGGTTTTTCTTTCTTTCTTTTTTTTCTCTTTCTTTCTTTTTTTTTCTTTCTTTTTTTTTTTATTTCGTTGAATTTTTGTGTTAATTTATTTTGAATTATACACAAGGGCGTACATAATATATCTTTAAATGGGGGGACGATTTCAACTAAATGGCCAATTACTTAATCTTGTGGCATAATACAAAAAAAAAAAGAAAAGAAAAGAAACGAAAAAAAAAAGCTGACATGAAGTTAGTAAATTATTTAGGATTTAGTACAACGTTATAATTTACTTGTAATTTTTTTTTTTCTTTATATTTTTTTTTTTTTTTAGAAATATTCAACCAATAGAAAATCATTTCAATGAGAATTGTATTAGAATTGTGTTAAGGTGTAAGGTAAACCTTTTACTTTCAATGCATTCCTTTTGTTTTTTTTTTTTTAATGAAACTTTTGAAAAAAAACAAAAACTTAAAACTTCAATTAATAATTGTAAAAGTTTCAATAAGGACGCTCATGAATTTATACCACACGCGCGTTTTAACAGAATATTGAGGATTAACAAAAAAAAAAAAAAAAAAAAGAAGAAGAAGAAAGATGAACGTGCGAAAATAAAAAACGACACAGACAGGATGTAAAAAAGTTGCAATTTAACAAACTCAATATGGATATTAATTAGGTATCGTCTTCTTCTGTGTGTGTGTGTATGTGTGTGTGGTTTTTTTTTTGTCTTTACTCAAAAAAAAAAAGAAAATTTGTTCTTTCCTTTTCTATTCTTAATATTATTAATGTTTACTTTTGAAGAAACAACAAAAAAAAAAAAATAAAATGCTTCTGGCAACACATAAAAATATTAATAAAATAAAAATATTTATGATGAAACGACATTTTTCATTCATTTATTAATAATTGAAAATAACAATTAAGTTAAAGAGAAATATAAAAGGTGCATTTTTGATTGTATTTAGAAATTTAGTCAAACAATTTTGAATATTATCCTGAAGCTTTATTTTCCACTCTAAACAAAAAAAAAAACACAAAAAAAAAAAACATAAAAATTCAATTCAAAATTTAAATTTGATTTTAAAATGAATTTTCAAATAGAGAAATTAGGTCAAATATAAATTGAAAATTTGTTTTGTAACTTATATTGAATATATAAAGAAATATATGACGATCAAAGGATCAATAAAAGATTATTAGAAGAAAAAAAAAATACAACCACGAGAAACAATTACCGAACGTTTCTTCTGTATTTTTTTTTTTTTTGTTTTCTGTAATCTATTTAAGACTTTTTTTTTTGTCTTCTCATAAAATTCTGGCATTTTTCTTTTTCTCTCTCTCGTATAACTTTCGTTTTTCTTTTAAGGATAAAAAAAAATAAAAAAAATATATAAAATATTTACCTGATATAAATGAGACCTCACTCAACATTATCCATCTGAGTGCAAAATATAAATTGACTTGTACATATTTTCCAATACGATTATGTAATTTAATTGTAACGTCACGAGCATGTTCTAATACTGTATCAGGCATATATGAAAAATGTACAGGCTCTCCAGTAAAATGTTGACCTCCAATACTAAAGAAAACTTTTGCATGAAGAAAAACCTGAAAATATAAGATGAAAAAAGAAAAAAACCCATTAGATTATTACTTCCACATAAAATGACGTAAAATGTTCAAAAGGGTGGGGGGGAAATATATTGGTTTATTATTGATTTTGTTCTTCTTCTTCTTTCTGTTTTTTTTTTTTTTTTTGTGTATAGGAAAATTTTCGTTTTTCTTTTCATTTCACTTTTCTTGTTGGATTTTGTTAGGGTCACGTTTTGTTTTTTTTTTTTTTTTTCCAACAGGAAATAGGAAAGAAATGAATAAGAATAAGATGAGACAATTTCTATAAATAAACTATTGTTAATTTCCAAGGCAATTTGAAAGTTTCAATTATTCAATAAATTGATTAACTTGGGGAAAATCGGTGGGGTAAGAAGGGTGAGAGAAAATAATCTTTATACTTTTATTTTCAATTAAAAATACAAAAATTTACAAAATATTTTCATTTTCTTCTTTTTCTATTTTCTTTCTTAATAAAAATTATCAATAGTGAGAAAAGACAAAATTTTTTTTTGCCTAGCAGTAAAAAAAGGAAAAAACAAAGTAAAGATCATTCCAATTCTGTTATTCGGTATTTTAAAAGGATTTTTATTTTTAAGTAACTAAAAACAAGAGGGTTTTGGTGTGTGGGTGTTATAAATAGGATGATAGTGATGTTATAATAACACACACACACACACACACACGTATAGAAGTAGAAAAAAAAAACAAAAGTATTTTATTGTTATTACCACGATATAAAAATATATCATATCGGAGTATTTTTCAGTTGTTTTTTTTTTTCAGAGGTAAATATTAATGTAAAATGAGTGTTTTTCTCTATCGCTTCGTTTCGTTTTGGGAGGTGGATTGAGGGGATCTTTTTTTATTTTTGGACAAACAACAAAAACAACCATAACTATGAAGTTAAAACCGAAATGACTGTAAAATATGAAATTCATAGCATTTTATATGTATGTATGCTTATATATCCCATGTATATTATGGACCGGGGACAGAAACAAACATTTTTGGGTTTACTATATTCGTATATATATATCTGTATAACAGTATAACAGTATAACAGTATAACAGTATAGCTAGTAGAGTGTGTAGAGAAGAGGAATGGAATTTTCAGTTTGTTTGACTGGATGGTTGAATGAGAAGGGTAGGTATTTTTTTTTTTTATTTTTATTTTTTATGATGAAGAAGAAGTACTAGAAGAGACGAAGAAGAAAAAAGGGTTAAGGAGTATGGGGTGAAAAAAAAATAAAAAAAAAAGTATGAACATGAATATAAATCTTTGTTTTATACATTATATTAATGTATAAAGTTTTAATGGTGGCCATGCCATTATTTTTGTCATAGAAAAATGAAAGAGAAAGAATATTAGATTTTTTCAAAATGTAAGAAAGGGATCTCTATATAATAATAGAAGTTTAAAAGAGGAGAGAATAATATTTTTTGTTGTTGTTGTGTTGTTGTTAGTGGTAAGAGGTTTTGATATAAAAAAAAGGATGAGGATGTTGGAAAAAATAAAAAGTAAATCATCATAATTGTGTGTGTGAGTGCGTGCGTGAATACTTGTGCGTGTATGTATTTTTGTGTGCGCTACTGAGGTACGTAAGTTGGTCATTTTCAACGGATGTTTGCACATTTCTCTTCGGTTGTTTTGTTGTTGTTGTTTTGTTTTCATATCAAACTTCCATATAGGTAGTCAGGTAGGTAGGGGAATGTGAAAGAATTTTCATTATAAAAAATATATTAAAATATTATTTTTAACATTCTGTTTTTTTTTTTTGATAAAAAAAACAACAACAACAACAAAAAAATAAATAAATAAATATTATAAAACGGCTATTTTTGTTTGGTTTTGTTTTGCTTTCTTTTCATTTTTTTTTCATTTATTTTTTTTTTGTTTTAACTTTCACTCTTTTATTTTTGTTTTTTTTTTATCCTACTTTTTCCTATTCTGTCGCTTTAGGGAAATGAGGAAAATGTATATTATTATGATGATGATTATTATGTTGATGGGTTTTAGAAAAAGATAGAAAGAAAATAGAGAGAGAGAGAGTGTGTGTGTGTGAGAGAGGGAGTGTAAAAAAGAGACTGAGCCTAGAGAAAAAAGGATTTATATGCATAAACAAACATATATGTTTTTGCTATATTATAATTATATAATATAAAAGGTCCTTAAATTTATTATTACGTTTAAAACTCACTCGTACGTAAAGGTAATTGTTGACTGTTGCTGTTTTGTTGTTGATATGGCAAAAGGTCAAAACTTTTGATTTCATTAAAATACATGAAAAAAAAAAAAAAAAAGAAACAAAACAAAGTGGGTGGTATAAAATATTTTGTATTATAAAATATATAAAGAGAAAATTCTATATATTTTTAGAGATGAACAACAACAACAACAACAACAACAAGAAGAAGAATAAGAAGAAGAAGAAAAAGTAAAAACCTTTAAAATGTATAAACTGAAATGATATACAGACACAAAAAATACTGAAAGGAACTTCGTCTATTTTGTTTGTTTTTGCTTTTTTTAAGGGATTTAAGTTTAGAATTTAGATATTCAAAAGCAATTATTATGCGCCAGACAACATTTTGTTTTGAATTGTGTGATAACAAATTAAATTTATATATTTATTATTATACTTTTACTCTTAAAATCTCTTCTATTTTTATTCTTGTTTTTTTTTTCCCCCTCCCTTCTCCCACACCACCTCCGACAATGAGTTGGAAAAATATAGAAGTGGTAAATTTAATGAAAAAATTATTCTAAAAGTGGAAAATTAATAATTTGTAATTTGTAATTTGTAGGAAAAAAGTTTATATAAAATTAAAGTAGCATTTTTCTATAAAAATATTATTTTTAGAAAGAGAAATTATGAAGAGAAATTATAAAACAAAAATTATGAATAAGTAAAAAAAAGTTTGAGGGGTGTTTGTTTTTCTCCTCTGTTTTGAATTTTTTATTTATAAATGAATTTCTATGAATAAACTATAAACATCGACCATACTAATTTTAATATAAATTTAATCAATTAATCATTGAATTTCGATTATCGTGTATGTCTTTAAATCAATTTAAATATTAGAAAATTTATATTTCGTGTATAAATATAATATGCGACCAAAACAATTTTCTATCTGATAATTTATATAATTTATTAGGTGGTCTCTGGTATATAAATATGTATAACAGGAATATCCCTTTTTATGGTCCTTCATCTTCCCTTTTTACTTTATATAAAATATAAATATATATTATATAACAAAAACTTAAACTTTGTTACGAGATTATTATTTAAACGAATAGTTTTCGAAAATATTTAACGCCATTTTCCGATATTATATATATCCTTACAAACACATAAACACACATACACACACACACACACATATAATAATTTGTTTGTTTTCAAGTATATATAAATATATGTATGTTTATATAGAATCAAACGAAAAAGTTTTTAAAGGGACTCTGGGACGATTATACAAACCAGAATTAATTTAGTTAAAATATTTACTAAGTTACCATCTGATAACAGTTGATTGATTAAAAAAGGGTTTTCATAAGGTTGTTCATAATTGAAATTTAACGGAATATGCCTTTAAGATGTCTAAACATATGCGATATAACATTTATAATAAAACATACTTAAACCGTATATCAACCCGACGGACAGACGAAGAGGAAAAATCAACAAGTAAAAGCGAATGTGCGGTTGAGAGAAAAAAAAAAAAAATAAACAGAAAGAAGAAAAATAAAAAGAAAGAAAGTAAGAAAGAAAGAAAGAAGAAAAAAGAATGGAAAAAGGAAAAAGGGACGACGCCCATTTGAAATCACGAACAAAGCTCTACCCCCAATGATTTATTTTTACGATATAATAATCATAAATATTCTTAAAAAAAAAAAAACAAAACAAAACAAATAAAATATACAGAGTACAGCAGATGAAACATAAGAAGTCATATTTATATTTTTCCTTTTTTTTACTTTTCTTCTATACTTAATGTACTCAAAACCCTTTCTTATTATGTCCTTTCGTGTCTCGTTTCTTTCATTCTACCTTATACTATATTATTTTTTCTCTCTCCTTTAATTTAAACAATTTTTCCTTTAATTCGATTTCATTATAATTTTTTTTTCTCTTGTTGTGTTCGGTATTTTTTTTTTTGTTTTGTTTTGCTTCTTTTTTTTTTTCAAACAACTTCATTTTGTATCAAAAAAAAAAAAAAAAAATGAAACAAAACGAAAGAGAAATTGTTGCGTTTCTTTTTCATTTTTTTTTTGCTTCCTATTTTTTGTATATAAAAAAAAAAATAAAAAAGCAATTCGAAGAACAGCAGCATCAACTACAAAAACAATATTCTAACGACAGAAACATTTACAAGGAACACAAGAGAGAGGGAGAAAAAAAAAATAGAAAAAGAATTTATAAAATGTTTTTAAAAGGGAATGAGGAAAAATAAACAAGAGATCGTCACGTCGTACAAGTTTTGCTCAATTTAGAATTTGCATTCCTTCAACTTATAAAACAGAAAACCTAAAGACAGAATAAACAGAATATAAATAAAATGGCAACAGAATAAAATGTTTCGTTTATAAAAAAAAAGAGAAGAAAATCGATTTTAATTTTGTTTCATCGTTTTTTTTCTTTCTTTCTGTTTATATGTAATTTTTTTTTAATTGCTTTTATGTTCAATCTAATTTTTCCCAAACTAAAATGGAAAAGAGTAAAACAGTTAGAGTGGGAGGGGGGAGGGGTTAAAAAAAAAAAAACAGAAAATTGAGAAACAATTCACGATTTAAATGTAAAATGAAAAAAAAAAAAAATTGTTATTTCAATTGTAAAATAATAACAACAACAATAATAAACAGAAGAAGGAAAAAAAAACCACAACAACAACAAGAACAACAAAGAATAACGCCACCATAGAAAACCCACGACATCGAAGAATATGAGAAAGAGGAAAAAAAAAAAAAATACAGTCCTTGCGGCAATTACCTTTACTTCGTTTACTTTATATTATATTCTATATAGAAAATATACAAAAACAAAAACAAAAACAAAAAACATAACACAGTAGAGTACAAGAGAATGGATATACATTTATACACGTATACATACCGATCTAACTTTTAACATGGTAAAGAAGACATTGAGGTTGAGAGGTTAAATGCAATTCACTTTGGCGTCGTCGTCTTCTTTTTTTTTCTTTTTTTGAGAAATTTCTTTTGTTTCTTTCTTTCAATTTTTTACATTTATAGAAAATTAAATTGTTCTTTGTTTCTGACAACTGACAGTCGTCAACTGTCAAAAAAAAAAAATTAGTATTTTTGTGATTATTTGTTGTTTCCATTTACGTAGAAAAATATATTGACGCTACTTTACATAAAATATTGTCTCAAAAAATTTACTTTCATTCTAATTGAATTGATTCATTTTAATTAATTGAATTTTTAAAGTTTAGAAAAATTGCAAATTAACTTACAAATAAGCTTCATATTTAATGTAAACACAGTGGCTATTTATTGGTGTCGATCTACTCAAGTTGTTGGCCAACTTTCAAGAGTGGAAATAGAATTAGAACATTCTAAATTCATTTAGGATGATTTTTGGCAAACACATTTTTTCTTATAAAAACCTTCTTCTATTTTCCTTATAAATATAAAATCATTTCAATTTAATAGACTAGAAGATTCCTTTTATATAAATTTAATTTTATTATTTGGAATAATGTCAGAGAGGAAAATTAAATTTTCATTTATAAATCGTACAAATATTTCAAATTATTTGTCCAATTATGAAAATAAATCTTGTTGAAACTCACACGAATAATAATTTGTTAAATTTTAATTCGAATAAATAATAGTGAGCTTTACCAAAGCCAAAGGAACAAGTAGACCAAAATGAAATCTTTGAAGTAAATTTAAAAATAGAAAAACAAATTTAACAAATTAATTTGTACATCAGAGATGCCGTACAGAAATCACGAACGTTCACTGATTTTCTATAAAACGAAGGTAGAATGTAGAATTCATTTTTTTTAATGATTCATTTTTTAAAATAAAAGAAAATTCTCTCTCAATAAAAAATATGATAAAATTTCCTTATGGAATTTCTTCTTAAAAATAATTCTTCATCGTGTTGTGATCATTTTGTTGAATTTTTCTTATTTTATACCTTTTGGAAAGTTAACCACAAAATATTTAGACAAAAAGATATACTTTAAATTTTTTATTATTGATTGAACTTTTAAATCATGTTTGATAAATAAATAAATTCTATAAATGTCAGAAACTAATTTGAAATAGATTGAGGTACAGAAATAAATCGACTGGTGTCTTGAAAAAAAAAAAAACTTTTTCTGAACAATAAAAGTCTATACAATGTCTGATGTTGTATCTTGACAGATGCAATTGGTATAAATAGTTAAGATAAATGAAGACTGAAAACCATATGAATTAGAAATGAATTTTAATTATGAATTTTGACCAAAAGATGAAACAATGAAAATACATTGACTGTAGAACTGTAATCAAAAAGTAATGAAGATAAATTAATTTTTATATATATACAACTTACACAGTTGCTAAAGCTAAAGTGGTTCATCTTATTTTATATTTATGGAATTGTGAAAATTTATAAGTAAAAAATTACTTATGAAACTTGTGACAATTTAATACATTACGTTAAAGTATAAAAATTGTTTAAAAAGTAAATGACATTTTTGTTTGTTTGTTTTTTTTTTTCCTTTTCTGTTTTTCCATGAAAGGAATAAAAATGAAAAGCTTTAAGAAGAAGAACGAAAAAAAAAGAGGAATCAGAAGAAAATTGAAGGTTTTTTTTCTTGATGAAAATTACATGTTGCTTGAAAATGTAGTCTATTTGTTTTTCAAGTTAATCCGGCTTTGTGTATAAGAGTTAAAAAGTTTTCTTTTTTTTTTTTTTAAAAGTTCAGTGACGTGTAATAATTTTCCACTTTTCTTATTTTGTTTTCCTTTTTATATACTTATGTATACTTGTGTGTGTGTGTATGTGGTATGTGTGGGTATACCAGCATTTTAAAGTACAAATATTGAAAATCAGACAACAACAACAATAACAAAAATAAATATATTTGTTAAATAAATAATAAAGAAAAGTTTAAATAAAATGGAAAAACTGAGTGACTTACTTGGACATCTTTGCTGAACATATTATTTGTATGAAGTACCATTGCACTAAAATTCCTAACAGAATCAAATTCAAATATCATTTCAACTGGTTTTCCAACAAGTCCTAGTGAATCGTTTCGCCAACCAACCCACTCGTAACCTGGAAAAAGAAAATACAAAAAAAAAATAAAATAAAAAAAATTCCATTTTATAAATTGATATTTATTTGCATTGCTATTTTTAGTGGTTGAGGCAAAAAAAAAAAAAAAAAGAAGAAGATATTTAAGAGATAAAGATTGGGGGTTATGGAGAAAAAGAGTAGACTGTTGAAGCCTACTATAATGTCGTAAATTTTGCTTAGTAGATTCAAAATCTCTGGTCTCTTCTCTATATATTTTTACAAGAATTTATTGATGGTATTTATATTCTATAATGTGTCGACTATATAACAGCAACCAAAAAAAAAAAAAAACAAACACTCTCCCTCACTGTCTCTCTCTCTCTGACAAAAAAATAATAAAAAAAAGAGAGTGAAAGAGAGAGAGAGAGAGACAGAGACAAAAATTGTATATAGATTTTTTTTTTATATCACCATTTACCATTTACGATTTCAATCCAACCAACCATCCAACCACCCACCACTCCCCCCATTACCATCTACTACTTATATACAATATATTGTAATACCAAACACCATCAAGCCATTACGTACAAAAGATCAAAAAAGAAAAAAATATATATATGTGTATAATGTACGTCTCAAATATTTTATTGATGTTTGATTTAACAAAAAAGAAGAAGAAGAAGAAGAAGAAGAAGAAAACAGAACAGAATTGGTGGAAAGAGTGGGCAAAAGAAGAAAAAAAAGGAAAAAAAGGAAAAAAAAAAAAGACTAAAGTTGGGATTGGAATGGAAAAAACAATTGCAACGAAACGTTTCTTATATTCAAGAAATTCCCTTAAGAATATATTCTTATAAAAATTCTAAACTATAAGGAATTTACGAAGAGAGCTTTTCCTTTCTGTTTCTGTTTCTTTTCTTTTCTTTTCTTTTATATTTATATTTTTTTTTTTATTCTTGCCATTTTATTTATTCCATCCAATGTGGAATTGTTACATTTATGAATTATTAAACATGCATTGTCTGATAAGAAGATGGGGGCTGGGTGGTGGAGGTGTGTAAAACGATGGTATTTTATTTAACGAAAAGAAGAAAAAAAAAAAAGAAAATTTGTTTCAAAAGATAAAAACGAATCTAATTGTGTAGAGAATAAATAGAATAAAATTATTTTTTTTATGAAGGAAAATGTTATTTCCATTCCATCTTTTTTTTTTCTTCACTTTCCAAAAACAAAAAAAAAAATGAAAAAATGAAAAAACAAAAAATGAAAAAAATAAATTAAGTTAAAAAATTGTCGCTTGAAATTATTCTATATTTTCTATTTTGCTCTTCACTTTTTCTTATATTTTTTTCTTTTAAGTTTGAATAAAAATAAAATAAAAAAAAAAAACGAAAGATTTAAATAAAAATGTGAGAAGTAAGAGAAACGAATGAAAAGCATAAAAGTTGCATGCTTGCAATTTTAAAAATCTTCTTTCGTGATTATGTTAAAATAAAAATAAAATATTATTCATTCAAAAGTACCTACATACTTTCTTCTTCTTTCTTTCATTGAAGAAAAAAAAAATGAAGAAGGATTTTAACTTTCTACTTATAAAGAGAGAAGAAAAGTAAAAGAAAATAAATATTCAACCGAAAAAGAAAAAAAGAAAAATATTTCAACGCTTTTTATTCGTGTGTTTTTTTTTTTATTTTTTTATTTCTGTTAAAAGAAAATTTAACTAAAGTATACCGATTGACGACACATATTTTTTCACTCCATCTCGTTTTCATCTTTATTTTTACAGTAATTAAATTCAATATCTTTAATATGTTGCGATTTTCACAATAATTTTAGGTGGCCTTTTAATGATGAAAGAAAAGAGTGAGATGAATATAAAGGGACGCGAGAATATTGAAAAAGAGTGAAAATTAATTTAAGTTTAAGTTAAAAGTGAAATTGGACATACATTATTATTGTTAACAGAGTTTAAGAATTGAGATGTCAAGTGCGTTATTATTTAGAAATTGAGAAATAATATTCTGCTCCCACCCCCCCTCACACTTTCTTAACTAAAATCTTAACGATAATAGTTTTCTTTCTGTTCCGAACATTTTTCTCTACACTCTCTAAGTAAATGATCCTTATAATTTTATTTCTCTGGTAATAAGAAGAAAAATTGTCAACGTACGTCGACATCTGTGAATTATATTTGTAAAAAGATTTATTTCTTTATTTGTTGCTGTTATTTTATTGTTGTTTTTTTGCCAATATTGTTGTTGTTGTTGTTGTTGTTCTTAATGTTTTTGTTATTGTTAATGTTGTGTGTGTATAGTCCATTTTTGGGGATGTCTAATAAATTAACATTTTCTGTGTATTTTGTTGTTGTTGTTTGAGTGAAAAAAATAAAGTGTCTTCATTAAATTGAAGTAGAATTTCGTTGTTGTTGTTGTTGTTATTATTATTATTATTTAAATAAATACAACAACAAATCAAATAACAAAACTGTCAACCCTTTTTTTTTTTTTTTTTATTAGAAATAGAAAAATGTAGATATAGAGTAGATAGATCAATAACCATTTGAATTTAGGTTATACCTATAGTTGATTGATTGACAGAAAAATTGTTCTCTGATAAAAAAAAAGAAAAGAAAAAAAAAACAAAATTCCATTTTTTTTTTCATCCTTTATACTTTGTGTCGGCGTTTCCTTTTTTTTTTTTTTTTTGAAAGATCAAAAATCTTCTGTAGAGAAATAAAAAAACAAAATTTCAATTTTCTTTCTTGTGAGTAACAAAGAGAGAGAGAGAGACAGAGAGAGAGAGAAATATTCATGGGAAAGGAACAAGAAAATAAAAAAACAAATTAGCATTAACTTTTTAACTAAATTAAGTTCATGATCCTTTTGAGAAATATTGTATCTTATATTATATAGGCACAATTCCTTTTATATCCCCCCCCCCCCTATCTCCCTTTCACACAGAATACAAAGGAGAAAAATAAATACAACAACAAATTACAAATACAACAAAATAGAAATAAGAAGAGACACAAATAAATACAACAAAAAAAAAAAGAAAAAAAAAGGAGAAAAATGAAAATATTTTAAACAATTTTTTATGTACAAAAAAAGACAAAGAAAAAGAATATAAAGAAAAAGGTTAAGTTTATGAATAAATAAAATCAATAAAAATGTCAATGTTGAAAATTTTCTATTTCTTTTTTTTTTTTTTTTTTTTTGAGTTCGGTCAAAAGGAAAACGAAAAAAATAAAAAAAAAAAAAAGGAAAAATATAAACTCAAAAGTTTTTGATGATTTAAATTTTTATTTATTTATTTTTAGCGATATATTTAGGACGTTTTATTTTCTCATCTTCTTCTTCTTCTTCTTCTTCTTCTTCTTCTACTTTGTGTTCTTTTTTTTGGCAGTAATTCTTTTAATATTCAATTGTGTTCAAACTAAGCAACGTAAAAAAATAATAAAAATAAGAAAATTTCATTTAATTTGGGAGAATCCCACAAAATAATTTGTCTTGTTTTTGTTTATTACAAAAATTATTGATTGACATTTGATTTATTTCTATTTATGTTTAATAACTTTTGTCTAAACGAATTTTCTTTTCCGTTTTCAGTTGATTGTTATTTGTTGAAATGTGTTGTGTTGAATTAGACATTTCGATATATTTTATTTTTTTTTATGATTATGATTAATGATTGCACCTCCCATAACGCGTCGGTTATCATTATTGAATCGTTTTTTATTTATTTCTAAATTGACAAATTCACCTGTTTTTTTTTTTTTTTTTTACAGTAAATAAATAATTAAAGATGAATTAAATACAAATAAAGATTCAACTATTGGAATGTGTGGGAATACACATGATTCACATCAATTAGTGTCTTTGGTTTTGTGTAAAAGAAAAATATGATTTACGAGAACATTGAAAATAGTTAAGAACTCTTATGGGATTCACATAGAATATATAAATTCTTTAAATGTTAGAATAAACAATGATTGTGTTCACAGATTATAGAAATGAAAAGAAATCACAAAATAAATATAATAATCCATAATAATTTTGACTTTTTATGTAAGTTTGTGTAAATGAATTAACAAACATTTTCGTTGGTACTCCTGCCTGCCAACAAGGCAACATAATATTAATCTGTTGATTAACAGAAATAATAAAACTAAAAAGACTTGAAAATTTTAAGAAAAGTGACACCTTTTATAGTAAGACATTAAAATAGATATTCTAAGATTATTAGAAAAAGAAGACAGAGTGATAGTGACTGGACATAAAGTGTATATGAATTTGGTCCAAATCATACCCCAGAAGTAATGAGATAGACAATAAAAAAAAAAAACAGATAATTAATATTTTTAAATTAAATTATTAAGGAAAAGAGTGAAAAACGTTACTAAAATCCGGAACCTTTTACGTAATAATAATGATATTAAAGAAAAATTAAATGTCAGGAATCGATAATGTAATAAAATGTTAGTTACCCTCTGGACATATAATTCCAAAAAAATAAAAGACTTTCAATCTAACATTATACAACAATTTTTCCTATATAATTTATTTTCTTTTATACTCTTTGCACTCAGTCCAATCTATTTTCTTTTAACATCTTTACGAAAACACTGTACTATTATATTAAAGAGGAGAATATAGGATCGTCGTAACAAACCAAAGAAAATAACAATAAGAAAAGGAAAAAGAGAAAGAGAAAAAAAAAATCAGCACCACCAATGGATTGGAAAAAAAAAATGAAGTATTGAGAGAGAATAGACTGAAGGCATTTATTACAATATTCTATTCTATAAAATACGATGAAACAAGTAGAAGTATTTTCAAAAGTCGCATCTAAATATCATCACCAAGTAAACGTCAGTGTTGTTGTTATTGTTCTATATATTTCAGGAAGAGGTCGAGAATAGTGGGGTGCTATTTTTTTTAAAGGAAGATTGAAGGGGATGTTAGTTATAACCCCAAGCAATTCCTTCTTGTCTTGTCTACACTCTTTTATTCTTTATATTATTTACGTAAAGAAAGTTCATATAAATCCAATATTATAGAAAATGAAGACGAAAAAAGAAGAAAATTGTATTTTCCTTAAACACACACACACACACATGCATATACACCAAAATACACATGCTCATAAATGCACATATAAGAATGAAAATAGTTTGGGGATAGAAAAAAATAAAAGAAGGAAAAATAGAACATGAAAAAGAAGAAGAAGACGAAGACGAAGAAAAAGACAAAAAAAAACCCTAGCTATTGTAACCCGATGAATGTATATAATAAAGGATTTTTTCTAAGGATGATCGTTAGCATGAAAAATATACATTCACATACACTCCTCAAAACACACACACACACACATTCATATGTTTATATGAGGGAAGAGTACACATGAGACGAGAGGAAAAAATGAAAACAATTTTTTTTTTGCTTTGAATAAAGAGAAGAGAAAAAAAAAATTGTATCCTTAAAATCATCTTCCTTCCATCCCATCGGATGTTATGGTCACAGAAAATATGCGATATTATATTAAATGATGTGCTTGAATGTAAATCAGAAAAAAAAAAATAGGAATAAGGAAGTGAACAAAGTAAAGAATAAGAAAAAACGGGAGATGAAAAAATGGAAAAGAAGAAAAATTGAACGAAAGTTTTGCAAGGAAAAAAAGAAAAATACAAAAAAAGTTGTGTGTATTCAAAACAGATTAAATGATAAGGCATTTTACTAACCCCACAATTTTTTTTTTTCTAACATTGCAGTCATTGGAAACAAGTTAAAAACTCGTCCTTCTTTTTAACAGAGAGAGAGAGAGGAAAAGTTTTATTTTCGCTATTTTTCTTATTCCTTCAAAAAAGAAAAAAAAAAACCGACTTTTATTTTTATGGGGAGAAAAACGAGGAAAGAAAAAAACAAAATTGTGTATAAAAAGGATTTTATGGTAACGTTTTTCAGTACATCAACTTATATAGAAGAAAAAGGATATAAAAGGATATTTTTATATATAATGTAAAATATATAGGACCATCAACTACATTGACTATAAAATTTGCATTCTTATAAAATTAAATATAACTTAAGGGGGGTTCAAAAATTCATCATGTTTACCGTAATTCAATTAAATTAAATATTAAAAAAAAAAATATTGTCACTATGTAAATTTTTTCTTAGAAGAAGAAGAAATATTCTTATATTTGTTTAAAGTGTTTTGTTCTTAACCATAAGTCAGTAAATTTAATAGTTTATGAATGATTTAATTTGTACCAATAGAAAGATTTAAAAGTCATTTTATTTTATTAGGATTAAATATAAGTTGCGAGTATTGTGAAATGAACGAATTTCAATTTGATTGGTTTAAAACAAAAGTTTTATATAAAAGTTATAAGAAAAACAAGTGACCATAATAAAGCTTTTCCATCTATCTCTGTTCTTCGTTCATCTTTTTTATAGTTTTAAAATCTTTCATATTCAGACTTAAAAACTACTTAAATTGTATTCAATTTGTCTTTTGTATTATAAAGGAAAATTTTAGCTTGGATTTTCTGTTCTATTTTCTATTCAATAATTCAATTAAAATTGAGTTGTGGTAAGAAAATGGTTGAAACAAAAAGATGATCAATAAATATAAAATGGATATGTATATATGTGTGTGTGTGTGTGTATATAGATGGAAGAGGGCATTGAAGATGGAAAATAAAACCCTTAAGGAAAAAGGTGATTGCATAATTCATTCTACAAAATAGAAAAATAAAATATTTAAACGTTACGACCAAACTATATAGTCTCATATAACCAACCACCTAAATCAACCCACACAACACACAACAAAAAAAAAAAAAAAACCAAGAAAAGAAGAAGAAGAAAATGTTGTCTTTACTCTCGAATGGATATTTTTCTCTGTAACGTGCGCTTTGAATTTTTCTTCTTCATTTTCTTCGCAGTTACATATTATTTTTTGTTTCCCAACCAAAACACAAGAAAATGTGCAGAGCAAAAAAAAAAAAAAATACAAAACAAAACAAAACTTAGAAAAGGAAAACCAAAAAAATTATTTTTGTTTTTAAACAAGTTACAGGGATAAAGACGAAGAAGAAAAAGATGAAAAAGAAGAAAAGAGAAAAAGAAGAAAAGAAAAAATAATAAAAAATAGGGGAAAGAGCAACCAGTGAGAAAAATTGAAATTAAATTACATTTTACTGTTGTTTGAGGAAAAACTTTTTTTTTTGTTTCTTCCTTTATAAGGTTTATGTTCTTGTCATCAAAAAAAAAAAAAAAAAGGAAATTTTAAAAGACTTTTCTTTCTTTTCTCTTTTCTCTTTTTTTTTTTATTTTTTTCTTCCTTTTCTATAAAACATTAAAATAAAATGTAAGTATTTTGTTGGTTCCTTTTTCTATTTTATTTTTTTTATATATTTTTTATTTTTATTCTTTTCTCCTATTCACTCATTCACTCTCTCTCTCTGTCTCTTTGTCTTTCATTAGTAATCTCTAGCATGTTGTTGCTGTGAAAAGATTTCAATTCAACTGAAATTTTAATTATAATTTCTTTCTTCTTTATTTTTATTCTTTCTTGTTTTTGGCATTTAAAAAGAAAAGAAAAAAAAAAAAGATGATGAAGAAGTAGAAGACTGAGATGAAGACGAAGAATAAGAAGAAAATGTGAAAAGGCACTCGATGTTTAAGTGTTTTATACGGGGGGGCTAATGGATATAATATGAGTTTTTTTTGGTATGATTCGTTTTTCGTCTACATTTTTTCTGCAATGTAAATTGAAAAAGGATTTACTCAGAGTGTAATAAAACTTTATTTATTTTTTTTTTGAATTTTCTTTTCTTTTTTAATGTTGCAAAAAATGCGCTTTATTTTTATGATAAAGTAGAAAAAAAAAACGGAGAGAAAGAGAGACAAACTCTATTTGTTCATTCATTTATTATTAATTATTGTAAGTTTATTCTGTCCAGAATTACTTATTATGTTTAAAAAAATCTTTAATATTTAAAATTGATTCTTAAAATATTCGTTGATTTGTCATTCAGTAAATTTGATCTTAAATAAATTAAGAGTACTTACCCTTTGTTCAAAACGTAACAAAAACAAATGAATAAACTTTTAACGATTTGAAAGTATTGGAAAATATTTTATACTTTAACTGACGACTCTATTATCAGACGTCGTCTATATCGATGATATAATCCAAATAGAAATACAAAGAAATGTATAAAAATAAATATTCTGTTTCAATATAGAACTTTACAATAAATTTTAATCAAAAGTGAATTGAATTAAATTTGAAATAAAATTAAAATTCATTGAATAACCAAAAATATTTTTCTTAAGGCATTTTTGTCTTATTTATTTAGTTCTTAGCTATTCTGTTCTTGCAATTACAAAACTTAATTTAAATAATTAAGAAAATGATAAAATTTCAAATATTTTTAATTTATAAAAAAAAAAAAAAAAAAGTGAAGAAGTTTTCATTGAAAACTTTCCAAGAACTTTTCGTATTTTTTTTTTTTTTTTTTACGTAAAATAATTCAAAACTATAAAATTACAATTCTATTCTAATTTTGTGGTTATTTTAATTATTGTTCATCCCCCACCCCACCCCCCACCCCTGTATTTTATATGTATATGTAATATGTTATGAAATAGAATATTTTGTCAGAATGTGTCAGATCAAAGGAATAAAAATATTTATGAATTTAGATTTTCCATTTCACATTCATAAGTTATTTAGTTTAGTTTAGTTTAGTTTTGTTTGTTTTTTTTTTTTTTTGCCCTTAAAATATATCTGTAAGGAGTAAAGACTAAAGGGAGAACCACATTATTTTGTCAAAAAAAATTTGTATTCAAATGTTACATTAGAGAATACGGAAATTCAAAAGGTTTAGAATTACACAAGAAGAAGAAGAAGAAGAAGAAGAAGAAGAAGAAGAAGAAGAAGAAGAAGAAGAAGAAGAAGAAGAAGAAGAAGAAGAAGAAGAAGAAGAAGAAGAAGAAGAAGAAAAAAAAAATTGTTTATTCTAAATTTAAACTTGAAACTATTAAATATAAAATCTAAAGTAAGTATTTTCTTTTAGTCTGTATTAGAAAAAATTACTTTTCATATTCTTAATATTTTATAGGAAAAAAGAAAGAAAGAAAGAAAGAAACAACTAGAGAAACAAGTTAAGAAAATAAATAGGTTGAAATGGAAATTATCCTTTTTTCTTCTTCGAAATTATTCATTTCAAATGATTTTAAATGAAAATGATTTGAACGATTTTTTTTTCTTTTAAAGGAAAAAGGAATAAAAAGATGGAAAGCAAAAAAAAAAAATTGGATTCTAATTTAAAAAATTGTATCGATCAATTTTGTGGAAACAGAAAAAAAAAAAAGAAGAAGAAGAAGACAAAAAAAAAAAGGTAAAAACTCATCAGAAAAAAAAAAACTTCATTAATATTTTATTTAATAATGCATAAAGCATAAGATTAAGAAAAAGGTTCGTGCTTTGTATATAATAGTAAATAAATGGTATGAGTTTATAAAAGAAGAAACAAAATATATATAGAAATAAATACAAGTTAGATTTCTCTTAATCGAAGAGCTTTCTATTCTGTTGAATAACAAAAAAAAAAAAAAAAAAACAAAAACAAAAAGTTTTTAGCTTCGTCTGATGCTAAACAACAAAAGGAAAAGAGACATTTTTTTGGCAAGAGTTAGAAAACTTTCTGTAGCATTTTGCTTAAATATTCGTGAAGCTTGACATTAGATAGACTTATTTACTTCAAATTAAATAAAAATTAAGTTTTTAATCAAAAATTACAATAATAGAATAATTTCACTGATTAAAGATTCAAATGTTTTGTTTCTTTTTTTGCTTTTTTTTTTGTTTGTTTGGTGGAGACAAAAATAAATTCGTACAAAGTAGACACTTTTTGGTCAATGAAAAATAATATTTAATATGAAAATTGATGAATTTTAAAAATGCATTAGTTAAATTGATGTTGCAAAAACAATTTTCTTTATCGCTCAAGTGAATTGGGTATTTCAATATTTATAGACATTTTTTACTTCAAAAAAAAAAGAACAAGAACAACAAGAACAAGAAAAACAAAATGTTACAAGAACGAAATTCAATATTTATTTGTTAGGAGAAAATACAATTTTCTTTTCTTTTCTTTTGTTTTGTTTTGTAATTTAATCTAAATTCTAAAACTATACAACAACAATAACAACAACAAAAATGTACTAAAAACGGTTTAGATCCGATTAAAAAATTAAAATTTAAGATCAACGAGGGATTCTAAGTTTTTTTTTCTTTCTATTTTTAAGGTTTCTTTTTTAGAACAGCCAAAAGGGTTAACCTTCAATAAGTTTTTACTGTTTATAGAAATGTCTAAATAAATATTGGCGTTTATAAAAAGGTCAACTCATATACGTAAATACACACACACACATACGTATGAACACCTACGCGCACACACACACACACACACACACATATATATAGAATCGATCGGCTTTTTCACTTCTTCTAACTAAATAATACAAGAATATAAGATCAGAAAATGATACAAAAAAAAAAGAAAGAAATAAAGAAAGAAAGAAAGAAAGAAAGAAAGAAGAAGAAAAGCAACCTAGAGCAGAACCAACAAAAAAACGAAAGAAAAAGAAAGAAGCAAAAGGAAAAGAAAAAAAAGAAGAGAAAAAAAAAAGGATTGCGGATCATGTTTTTTGGGTTCTCATTATTAGGTGATTCGTATATTTATCCTAACACATTTATATTTAGTTTTCTTTAAGAGAGAAAAAAAAAAAGCACCCGACAAAATACTATCCTTCTTCTAATATTGTATATAGATACAAATGTATGTATGAATATAAGTATGTGTGTTCAACTAACACAAAAAGCTTTTTAGTATAAGCTCCCAGGCTAAACAGTATAAAGACGGAATCGAAATCGGAAATATCAACAGATGAGGTGGGAGAGTTTAGTGAATATGAAGGTTTGATGGTGTTTTATATTAAATGAGAAGAATGGGAATTTAGTAGAAGATCCGGATGATTATATTTATATTTATATATGTTGGAGAGTGAAGGTAAATTATATATAAATATATAACTCTATCTCTTTCTATCATTGTGTATATATTTGAGTATAGTACATAAGAAAAGTGGTTTGATTGGCATTGTGTGTGTTTAGTAATCCACAACAAAGTAGATTTAAATCCTGAAACATGTTTTCCATTATTATATTCTTTTTTTTTCTTTTCTTTTCTTCTTCTCTCTTCTTCTTCTTCTTCTTTTGCTTCTTTTTCTGCTTTTTTTTATTATTTTTAAAACTCTTGTCTTTTTAGAGATTATCGTAAAAATTATCACAATCTCTTTTAAACATCTCTCCCACATTTTTTTTCTTTCTTTCTTTCTTCCTTTTTTACTTTTTTACTTTTTTTCTTTCTTTCTTATTCCTTTTATTTTTATTTTATTTTTTATTTTTAAAAATAAAGCTCATCGCCTGCGATAAAGTGTAAAATAAAAAAAAAATAAAAATACTGTGAACGAATATAAAAAGAAAGACGAAAAAGAAGGAAGAGAGAATGAAGAGAGAATGAAGAGAGAAGAAGAGAGAAAACAGGTGAAATTAAAAATGTGTAACAGAAAATGGTTATTTTATTTTTGTTTTTTTTTTTTTCATAAGGAAAGAAAGAAAAAAAAAAAGTAATTTTTAAAAGGATTCGACATTATTTCCCATTTGAAAAGTTTTCTTTCTTTTCTTTCTTTTTTTTTTGGTCAAAAGTTTTAGAAAAAAAAAAAAAAAAACTTTTCAATTATGAAAATTTGAAAAACAAAAAAAAATAAAAAAGAAGACAGAGAGTGAGAGAAAAATAGAAAGAGAAAAGAAACTTTTTACCATTTTTTATATTTTCTTGTTTTATTTTTTTATTGTTTTTGATCTGCGTGTGACAAGGATTCGTCAAAGTAAAAAGTAGACTTTAGACTTTACTGTAAATGTCAAATTATTTACGTTAATTCCTTAGACAAATCTAATAACTTTTGGTTTTAAATGTACAACAACAACAACAACAACAAATACAGAAACTATTTTTAACCTACAAAAAAAAAATTGACTAAAATTATTTAAATTGCATTTTTTATCCGATTTTACATTTTCCTTTGATTTTTACAAAACATAAAAAAAATAGAATATTTTAATTATATTTAATGGATCAGTGATGCTTCTTCAACTTCGATATTTTCATGTCTGATACATTTTAACTTTGTACTATTCGCAATTATTCTTTCAACAAAGCCAAAAGAAATAAAATACAACAAATGAAAATTACACAAACGAACGAAAATAAAAAAAAAAGAAAACTTCAAAAGAAACACAAGAAAAAAAATATCGAATGGTTTTAAAAGTTCAACCAGTAACAAGCAACAATAATAATCACAAGAAGAAGAAGAACAACAACAACAACAACAACAACGATAATAATAATAAAAAGCTTTAGTGAATGTGAAGGTAAAATAAAAAAAAATATAGTGAAAATCGAGCAAATTCTGTTCAGAATTTTTTCTTATAAGGAAACAACAAAAAGGAAAATCTAATAATCGATCATAAAATGTTCTTAATAAATTTTATCTAACTACATTTTTTGTTTACAATAATTTAAAACTTTTATTTTACAAAAAAATTAAAGTATAGAAAGTTTATTTTTCTTAACAATAAATTTTTGTTATGAAAATCAAACGTTTAACTTTTTATTGTTATCCTTTAAATTTTCTTATAAATATAATCAATGTAGATTTTTTGTAATTAGAGAATATTTTTCAAAAATTAATGAAGTAAAATATGGTAATGTATCAAGAAGTTTATGTTGAATGCATAGCTATTAATTATTGTACAGAATATAGATTGTTCCACAAAGAATTCAATTGGATAAAATAAAAATTGATGATAGTATCGAGAGGTAAAAACGCAAATTTCCCGATAATTTTATTAGTCTGCTAGAGAAGGGTCAAAGAGATAACGTAATACATCCAATGTATCCAAAAAAAAAAAAAGGGGGCAGACTGTTAAAAATTTTGTGAAATCCAAAGTTTTCAAATAAAAAATCAAGATTTTGTTTAAATAATTTTTGATTCAAAGCAAAATGATTCGTTCACTATTTTTCAATTACAAACATTTTTTTGTTCTACAAAAATTATTAATTAATTGGTTTTTTTTTTTTGTTCTGTCGTAATGGGGAAATTCAATTATTTTCTCGAGGTTTATTTGTCAAGTGCATTTCCAATAATAAAAAAAAAAACCAATTAAATTAACTAAAGCCAAACCAGAAGTGAAAGAGTAATGAAAATTTTTATTTGTTGACACAAATTGCAATTAATAAAAATTAATTAAAATTTTATAAAATACTTTACTTCAAAGGTATAAAGACAGACAATTGTGGTTGATTTTCTTCAAGTTTCTTTAGAATTTCATTTTGTGTAAAAAGAAAAAAAAATGCTCACATAATTATTCAATACAAATTTTCCAATATTGTTGCATACATTTTACCCCCTTTTCATCAAACTTGAATTCACCTTTATGTGGTCTAATTATGAACGACGTTACCAAATACAACATCTAAGCATAAAAAAGTTATGAAAAATAAAATATTTTATAAGATGAGTCAGCAACATTATAAAATAGAATATTTTATACATTGGAGTATAAAAAAAAAAAAAACAAAAACAAAACAAAATAAAACAAAAGAAATTCCATTATAGAGAAACAAACCAAAAAAATTTATCAAAATTCTGAATGCTTTTGTTTTTTTTATTTTCTCTATTTTTGTTAACTATTTATACATAAAATAATTCTTAAGAATCTATTGAACATCAAGTATGTCTCCCCCACACCCCGTCACTATAAAATAGTTATCGGTACGTGAAGAATAACAATTTTCAATTTATAGAATATACTTAGTCATATAGACACAAAATATTATATACAAGAAGAAGAAGAAGAAGAAGAAATTCTTAAGACCCAATTCAAAAAATTAAAATGAAAATTAAAAGAGTGAAGAAGAAGAAGAAGAATAAGAAGAAAAATAGTCAAGTGTAAAAATGGTACATTATATAAAGATGTAGACATAAAAATAAATCATTCATTGTCTGATACCCAAACCAAAAGTGTAGAAGAAAAAAAAAAACCATCGTAAAATTAATCGTTTTTTATCCTTTTTCTATATAAATAAATATTGTCTGACACTGATATAAGTGATATTCATCTTCATACTTCAGAATAATACTTCTGTCTTTCTCTATAATCGTACAATCTTACAAACTTACACTATCTTCTACTCATGTTCTCAACCCCCGCACGCCCCATTTTTTTCATTTTACCCATTTTCTTTAGATTTCTTGTTCTTGTGTGTGTGTGTTTTTTTTTTCTTTTACAAAATAGTTTAATAAAATTCTTTTTTAATAAACAAAAAGAGTAGAGTAAAGAGAGAGAGAGAGAGAGAGTGAGAAATAAAGGAAGAAGGAAAAATCTATCTTAATAATAAGCAACGTTTGAATTTTTTTTTAAACAAAAAAGGAAAATAAAAAAAAAATGGAGAAATGAAAAAAAATTCTGGAAAAAATAATAAAAAATAAAATTAAAAAAATAAGAATACTGGAAGAAGAAGAAGAAGAAGAAACAGATGAAAATCAGAAGCAAAATGAACCATCAAAGATTTATGAAAAAAAAAAAAAAAACGAAAACAACAAATACGCAGCATAATTCCATTGCAAGACTTTTCTTTTTCTTCTTCTTCATCATCCTTTTATTTTCTTTTCATGCTTCTACTTTTTTTCTTCTTCTTCTTATATTATTATTATGATTTTTTTCTTATTTGTACAAAGTAGGAAAAAAAGGAAAAAAAAAAGTTTGAAATCCGAGACAGTATTTAAATTAAAAAAAATTTTTCTCTTCATTTCGTTTCGTTGCAAGAAAAATAAAATAAAAAAAAAAGAATTTCTCTCGGTACGCAAATTTTCATCTTTTTTCTTATGAAACATTTTCCATCATTTTCATATATACAAAAAAAAAAGGTGTAGATACACGCCTTTTATCTCTTACCCATCACTCAATATATTCTATTTTTTTTTTTTTATAAAATATTTTCTTCCTGTATAATATATTCCCGTGTTCCCATTCGCACCGTCACATTCCTTTATTTTCAAAAAAGAAAAAAATAAAAATAAAAAAAAAACGAAGAAGAAACTGACTGTCTGTCTGTATTATTTCTTTCTCCGTGTGTTTTGTCTGTTTCTCATCCCAGTCCCAGATACCGATGTCGAGTATATCCTTGTGCAGTGTTTTTTTTTTTATTTCTTATTTGTTTCTTTCCTTATTCATTTTTTGTTGTTGTTGTTTTTATTTTTGAATATTTTTATTTGAAGGAATGAACGGGAGGTGAACGGTAGAAGGACGAAGAGAAAAAAAAAACACTGTCTGACATTTTTATTTGCTCATTGACTGAATTTATTTGAGCATTAAATAAACTTCAGGCTGAGTAAAAAACGAAGAAGAAGAAGAAGAAGAAGAACTCAAATAAATAAAAGAAAATAAAAAATAAAAGAAAGTAAAAAAAAAAAAAAAATAAATAAAAGAAGGAAGGAAATCAGAGAATAAAAGAAGACAGAAAACATAATCGATATATTTTAAAATTGCAAATGAAAAATAAAAGAAAATGTACTTGCAATAAAAAACAACAACAGAAAAAAAAACACAAACAAAACATAAAAATATCCAAAGCTAGTACACCCAATAAATCTGTACGATAAACTACAGATTCTATTTATTTTGGCAAAAAGATTCAATCATTGAATAAAAATTGTTAATTCTTAAAAAATCTCATGTTTGGAAATGATAAAGTAAAAAAAAAAAATCAGCGCTTGATTGAATACTGTACTCACTTCGGGTTCACTGAATTGAAAATTGAACATGAGAAAAAAAAGAAAGAAAAGAAAAGGAAAGAAAAGAAAATAGACAAGAAAATATAGAAAAAGTCAAATATAAGAATGAAATTTGTCTTTCCATTTTTGGCATTTGAATTCTTTTTTTTCTTTCTAATGTTTATATAAACATATATTTATTTATTTAAGAAAAAAAAAATGTATTAGACTTAACAGGAAAAAGAAGAAGAAGAAGAAGAATAAGAAGAAACGAATGATTTCGTATCCAACCCCTAATTTGAATGGAAAAGTTTGTTATCGTCGTCTTCTTCTTCCTATTTTTTTTTTTTGTACTTTTTTTTCTTGTGTACTGATTTAAGACTTATATAGGTTTTGCCAATCTGATACAAAACATAATGGATGCGTTTATATTTCCTTTTTAACCATGTTTTCCCTACTATACTATTGCATATATACATAAATACATACAAACATGTTTTATATATGATTTATATACCTTTATGCACACACACACACCAAAACACATTGACACTCATATACACATGCACATACACACACACACACACTCGAATATATACAATTCTTCTTCTTCTTCTTCTTCTTCTTCTTTTCTATTTTATAAACAGGGGTAGCCAAAAGAATGAAAAAAAAAAAAAAAGAAAATGGGTAAAAAAACTTCAAATCCTGCATTATATTAAAAAAATCTTTACCAAGCAAATAAAAAGATTTTCTTTAAAGAAAAAAAATCATATTTCAAGAGCCAAAAAAAAAAAAACCACAAAAAGACATTTAATTTGCATTTATTATTGCATTTTTATATGATCAACAGAGAAAAGAAAACAGAATAGAAAATATGAGAGAAAAAAAAAGGGTGCTGAAAGATGCCCACAAGGAAAAATTGAATGAATGTTGAATTGTAAATGCATGATGTAAAATTTGGTAGACTGGAAAGTCTATACTGTGCATTAAAGAACAAACATTTTCTTTTTTTTTTTTTGTATAATATTAGAAAAGTAGAAAATAATGTATAAATAGGAGCCTAAAGGCTTTAGTTTAAAACATAAAAAATTTAAGGGTGACTCAAATAAATATAATCTGATTTTATTGAATTTAAAAAAAAAAAAAAAACAATTTTCTCTGTTTTGTTATTTTTATAACAAACAAAAAGAAAAAGAAAAAGAAGAAGAAGCTTCATACATAATTACACAATTCAATAATTCAATAATGCAATAAAATTGTCAGAAAATTAATTCAATTTTATTTATTGTTAATGGAGGAAAATGGAGGAAAAAAAAAAGAAGAAGTTTTTATAATGGGAAAAACGTTTTATTCTTGTGATTGATTATAAAAAAAAAAAATATGCATCAAATTAGTGAGTATAGAGAAAATATTTGGCCATCCCTATTAAATTGATAAAATGATATATAAACGATATAAGGACGACACAACAAACTTTGTAGAAGAAGAAGAAGAAGAAAAAAAAAAATAAGGAGAAAATTTTGATAAACTTGGATTACCTACACACACAGAGGCAGAGACACACACACATTCACATCAATATTTTATATCTACATGCATGCATATATGATTTTACCTCTATACAGACATTAGAGACAAGAAAGAAAATGGTATAAAAGAGAGAAAAATGAGAAAGATGGGGGGAGCTTATCTTAAACTTTTGAATATATTCAATAAATATTTGAGGAATAAATAAATGCAATCAATATTTAAACATCACGAAAAGGTATTCAAGTATGATAGGCATTTTGAAGAAGAAGAAGAAGAAGAACAAGAAGAGGAAAGGAAAAAAAGAGAAAAGGGGAAAAAAAATATAAGAGAAAAAGAACGAGAGAGAGAGAGAGAGAGAGAGAAACTTTTGAATATATATTGATTCTACTTCCACCTTTTAATATTATTATTTTTTATTTATTTATTTATTTTTTATTTTTTTTTGCTTTTTTATATATTTTGTCTGTTTTTTTGTTGATAAGAGGAGAGAAAAAAATTTATGAAAAAACAACAACAACAATATTTTCTTTTCTTATCGTTTTCTTTTTTTTTTTTTATATTTATCGACATTTATTAAAATTATATTATATCTTTTATATTTATATAAATATTTATTTATTTTATATGAACATAAAAGAGAAAGAGAGACACACATACAGGCACAACAGTCACAGGCAAACAAATAAAAATTTTGTAAAGATAACGATAAATAATCAAACAAACGGACATTACATTTTTTTTCTTCTTCTTTTGTGTACAATATTTTATTCTATAATAAAGGAATCTTAGACAATTTTTTTTTGGTCTACCTCTAACTCGTCTTCTTCCTCTTCTTTATTGTACATTATGTTTTAACTTTCAATATTTTCTTTTAGTTTAATTAATAATCATAGATAATGATAATGATAATTATATAATAATTGTGATGAGTTTGACATGATTTTATTTTAAGAATTCTTTTATGTATTTTTATATTGATTATGATATGTTTTTTATTGTCTACCCCCCAAACCCCCCTTTCACCAACCCACCATCAATCTAACTCTTTTCTTTTTTATTTGTTGTACAAAAAAAAAAAAAACTAAAATAAATCAAATAATATAAAAAAAAAAAAAAACAGACGTATAATCAATTCTATCAATTCATATTCTTTACTGTCTCTCCCTCTCACACTCTCTCTCTCTCTCTCTCTCTGTCGTTTTAGTTTTGTATTTTTTTTTTTTTGTTTTTTTGTAACATACAATCGTATCGTATAGTAAATGAAAACAAATTGAAAAGTGTCAAAAACAATATATTTTATTAATATTTATATGCACATTCTGGTGTGTCACTTTTTTTCTATTTTGTTTATAGTTTTCTATTTTCATTTTTTTCCCCCCTTTTTTTTTTGTTGTTGTTGCTGCTAACGTTGTTGTTTTTTTTTTTTAAATATATTTTCGGACTTTAGAATCAAATAGAAACAGAATAAAATATTCTCAAAAACGTGGGAGTAAACATTGGGAGTGTAAAATGAAATTATGAATAAAAGTAAAGGAAATTGGAAATTGAAAAGTATGAACAAAAATGAAAGAAAAAAAAGAAAACAAAACAAAAGTGTACATAATATTTTATTTATAAATAAATAATGAAAAATTGGGAGAACTATTGAAATATTGAAAGCAGAAAAACAAAACAAAAGTTTATCAAATATTCGAGTATTGAAACAAAAACATTTACCTTTTGTCTCTATAATCGTGTTCTTTTCGTCCCAAAAGACACTAATAAATTATACAGAAGAGAGAAAAAAAACCCTTAATCACCACAGGTCGGGCCTCCCTTCTTTAAACAAAAAAACAAAAAATAAATAGATACGGCACTGTGTGAGGACACATATGTCTATACGTAAAGTCTATAACTTTTACATATATCCACCTAAAGCTTATTGATTTATGCTGTCAACTTATTGTGCCAGTACATTGCACAGGGTACACACATATATATATATATATATACATACTCTGATCTACATACATACTCCCCCCCAATATATATATACATAGTTACAAACATATAAATATACAGACATATACTATTAAAGTGGTCGCCTAAATGGATGGCACGTTGTACTTATGGTTAAAAAGGATGAGAGGGGTTCATGTTTTTGGGTGGGTTTATTGGGTTGGATAGCTGTTGGAAAATGAAAGCTTTATTATTACTTTGGGAGAAGAAGAAGTACATACACACATTCACACACACACACACACGCCTACATATAATAATAATTTTTTTTCTCATGCATGTTTTATTGGTCATTAATGATTAAAACTATAATTTAAAAAAATAAAAAAAAATAGGGGAAGAAACGTGAGCTGTGAGCATATAGAATTATAAAGGAAAAAAAAATGAAAAACATTCAAATTATTTATTTAATATTTTTATTTTTTTTACTGAAATTGGTTTTTTTTTTTTGTGAATTTTGTAGAATTAGTTAAATTTTTTAATTTAATAGCATTGAAGACGGGAATCAATATTTAAAAAAAAAAGATTCAATATGAATTCAAATATAAAACTGTGGAGTGGAGTGCAGGAGAACACTGAACGGATATGTAGGTAAATTTTAACCTTTTAGTTTGAATTAAAATGTTTACTTGGAAGTTTCTCCTATTTTACAGACATAATTTTCTATTTAAAATGGATCGGGGTATTTATACAAAACAGTTAACTTTACACCGCGAAATTGTATCACGAATTGACAAATTTTCAACACCAACATTACGGTGGTGGTGCTACAATTAACTAAAGTTTATTAAAAGATTGTTGCACTGAACAAGGCTAACACAAGATGTACGTAAATAGAACACATTTAATATTATTCGTGTTTGCCTCCAGTTACTACTATACAATAAAAATCATTATTAAAATCCATTATTAAACACAGATTGAATACATTAAAATTAAATCAATTTTTGATTGAATTCATTAACCTCTATAAATTCTATTGAATATTGAAATGATTGATCAATATTTATACTTTTCTTAATCTTTAAAAAGATTAATCTTTTTGTATACCTATTGTGATTTGTGACAAATATCTTATACATTCTTTATTACACGTTGTTTGCTTCCGTTTCGATTTATTACTTAAAGAATAACTAATAAGATTAAGATTGATTTAATTAATCAGAAACATATGTTGTTGTTTTTTTTTATTCCTTTATACATTCAGCACATTCACTTAATATTTAAATGGCCATCTTTTCCAATCATTAATTTAAACAAAAACCTTTCAAATAAAATGAACAAATAATTTAAATGAAGTTTGAAACAAAATTCAATTTTATAAATGAATTAATACTTTAAACGTCACACCTTATATTGTCAATATATTGAATGCATTAATTTTGCTTTTTTACATAAAATATGATCTATCGTTCCAATTTCCATAATTTTGTGTATTTTTTTTTTTTTTTCTTTACATTTGATCCTAATAAAATTTGTTATTTGATCTAACCGTCAACCTTGGAGAGAATAAGATTTTTTAAGTAACATAAAATACTCTGTATTGACGGAATTAAAAGAAATTTATTGTCTCAAATTACTTTCTAATGTTTATACAGAGTGTATAGAAGTACAGAGAATATAATAATTCAAATTGAAAATGACAAATTTAAATTTATTTAAAAACACAACAACAAAAAAATGTAACACAAAATAAAATTTAAATTTTCTTTAAAGAAAGATTTTATTAATTTGATAAAATTTTATCAATAGAAACACGTCAGACTCTCATCAATGTGTCTTGGGTTAAATTGTCGAGCGTGTTAGGATTTAATATTAAGTTCTGAGAATTAATGTCTTACATGACCCTTGCAGTTGATACAAAATAAATAATCTAGACTAATCTAAAGTCTTAGATATGAATTCTTATCAATGACTAAACATTTGAATAAATATGTGTGTACAATGGTACATAATACGAATCCTTTATACAATGGATTTATTTATAACTGTGTAGAAAAACTATCATAAAGAAAATTTAAATAAAGATAAATTCTTTGAATCAGAAGAATATTTTTTTTTGTTATTTAAAATAAAAATATTTTACCTTTTCCTAAACCATGAATATCAGATCGAAAATTGTCTGTACCCTTTTGTCCATCAACCAATTGACCAAGTCCATCAACAAGTCTATCACCATCCTCTGTACCATCATATGTTTGATCTGATAAATCAACTTCTAGTCCACGTTGTACTCCTTTGGGTATACTGTACGATAACAATCCTTCTGTAACAAAAAAAAAAAAAAAACAAATACAAACCAAAAATATTAGACGATGAAAAAAATGTATGTTTGCAAAAAAAAAAGAAAAAAAGAAAAGCAATTTTTTATTTTAATGAAAAGAAAACAAAAGATGTACATTTCTTTTTATTATTTTATGTTTTTAAATTTAAAAATTAAAAACAAATTTTTAAATAAAAGAGAGAAAAAAAAAATTGAAAAAATAAAAAAAAAACCGAGAAAATGTAAAAGAGAAAATTGGGAAAAAAAAACAATACACAATTTCTACATGGAAGCCAACTCAGAGACGACTCATGACAACATGGAAAGTATCCATGTTTTCTTTTTTATAATAATATTTTTTGTGTTTTTTTTTTTTTATTTTTTGAATGTATTTTATACGTCAAAACAGGCGTACAATGTCGTATTATTCGCCAACGTTTTTCTTTTTCTGCTTTTTTTTATAATAAAATCATAAATAAAAAACCAACTTTACGAAGGGAATAACAAAAAAAAAAGAAAACAGAACAGAAATTGTTGTTCTTTCAAACAACATAATTCGTTTGTCTTGTTTGTCTCTCTCTCTCTCTCTTTCTCTGTTGTTTTGTGTGCCTATGTATACATTTTGTCTGTTTGTCATATTTTGTTAACAACAACAACAACAATATAACAAAAAAAAAACAACAACAACAAACATAGAATTAAGAAAAGAGCATCAGATGGAATTTTACAAAAAAAACAGAAAATACGAAAAGAAAAGAAAAATAGGGAATTATATAGACATTTTTTTTTCCTTTTGTAGGATGGAAAATGGAAAATGAAAAGAAAAACAAAAGCAACAAAAAAAAAAAAGAAGCAGTGGAACAATGAGAACGCACACACCAAAAAGAAAAAATAAAAGTGGAAACGAATTATATTCTATATAGGAAGAAGGAAAAAAAAACCCAAACAGAGAAATTCAGTTGAAGAAGACATCAAAAAAAAAAGAGAGAAGAACAACGTCCGATCATAGAGGAAAACGAAAAAGATGAAGAAGCAGGAGAGTGTGAAAAAAAACGAAACAAAAGAAGAGAAATGAAAAGGAGAGAAAAAAAAAGGAAAAAAAATATAATATTTATTTATATAAATTTTTATATAAATGAAAGGAAAATATAAAAGGAAATCCCCAATAGATAGGAGGACACCAGTGTACATTTCCTTGTTGCTAAGTCGAAGGGCTTAAGGGAATTTTACTTTGCGGTGGAATATTAGTGAAGAGCGACATAAACGACAATAGCGACACAGACGGTAAAAATATAAAGTAAGCAAAAATGAAAATGAAAGAATGAAAAGAGAATTGGTTGGTTAAATTTAATACACGTGGAATAATATTGTCTATAGATTTATCTATATGTATTTTTTTTTTTGTGTCTGTGTATGCATTAGCTGGTGAATTGAATGTCTTCTATTACCATCATACCCATTCCTAATTTTATTTAAAAAATATTTCCCTACCACAAAATAATAAAAAAAAAAATAAAGAGCCCACAGAATACCAAAAAACCAAGCTAAGAATATGATGGATGCAAAATGAAAATTTTTACAAGGGAAATACTCGACTGTCTCACTCTTACATTTACTCTTTCCTTATCTGCATTTGTATATTTATGTAAGTATAATAAAATTATTATAACATACATCATGCGATATTACGTAGAAATTTCCTTCATTTTTTTTTTTATTTAAGGAAATTATCTTTTGTTAGGAAAAAAAAAATTCTTTTTCGTCTTTTAGTATTTTTTTAAAGGGTAGGTTCCTTTTGGTTCCTCTCTTCCATTCATCCAGAAGGGTTTTTCTTCATTCTTTTCTTTCTATTTTATTTTCTATTCTTCAGTATTTTTTTTTCTTTTCTTTTTTATTAATGGTTCAGGTGTTTACTTTCTTCTTTATTTTCTTTTCTTTTCGTCTACTTTTTTTTTTTTTTTTTTGCAATTCTTACGATGTTTTCCATTCTTACATTTTATTCTTCTTCTTCTTCTTCATATCGATACATGAATGCGTGCGGGCGGGCGGGTGTGTGTGTATGTGTATGTGTGTGCTCTTTTTTAAGGAAAAATAAAAGTTTAACTTTTTTTTTTTTTTTTGTATCTTTTTCTCGTATGGCATAAATTTTAATCGATCATATTTTATGTTAAAGCTTGAAAGCTATACATTTCGATCTTGATGTCGATATTCATTTGTTAAAGAGTGATATAAAAATAGGATGAGTTGTAAGATGGTGTAAGTAGGTGGAGGAGGAGGAGGAGGAGGTTAGTGTATATAAATGGTAAGTATACTATCGACTTTGACTAAAAAATTTTTATTAGAAGTAGGTATACGTTCAAGAAAGGTAGATGAAGAAGGGGATATTGAGGTGGGCTGTGGGAGGAAAGGTATAAAGAACATAAAGACACAAAAAAAAATATAAAAAGTAAAAAAAGGAAAAATGGGGAAAATGGGAAAAATGGGAAAAATTGACATGAAAGCATTAAAATGTATAATATAAATATTATTAGATATTTTTCTTGTAATTAGTTTCCCTAAATATTATAAATAAACGTAAAACGTAATTTAACTTTATTCTCTTCTTCTTCTTCTTCTTCTTTTTTTTGGTATTTATATTTATTAATGTGTCACGTGAAACATAAATTATTATTTATTATTTTATAAATAAATGACATTTCAAAGTTAAGATTGTCCAAAAAAAAGCAAGAAGAAAGACGAAAGAAGAAGAAAAATAGGAATGAAATTTTAGAATAGGAAAAAAAAAATAACAGAGACAAAAATTTAACTCCTTTTACTGTAAGTATAAGAAGATAACGATAACGAAACTGTTTCTGTCACAAAAAAAAAAAAAAAAAAAAAAAAATAAAGAAAGAAAGAAAGAAAACGGGAAAAAGATGAAGAAGTGTCATGGAAAATTTTTAAGGTTATATTGTTAAATATGTTTATAAAGAAAAAAGACTTTGAATGTCGTGATGGATGGTAAAGTTTATAGATTATTATGTTTATTTTATTTTCTTCTTCTAACAAATACAAACAAATACAACAACAACAATTGTTTCCCTTTATAAAAAAAAAAAAGTCTAAAAGGTATTATTATTATTATTATTATTACAGGTAAAAGCTTCAGTAAAAGCTAAGTCGCCTGTCACCATTTTTACTTCTTTTTTTTTCTTCTTCTTTTTTTTTTCTTTTATATATTTTTGTGGGGTAACCATAGAGATCCAAAATTATTGCAAAAATAATCATAAAATAAATACAATATTTGCGTTTTTTTTTTGTTTTCTTTTTCTTTGATTTTTTTGTTTTTCTTTTTTTTTTTGGGTTTTTCTTTTTATTTCCAATTTTTTGTTTTTTTTTTTTTTTTTTGGTTTTTTTCTAATTTCAATTCAGGTAAAACATGCGATTAGTTTATTATTGTTGAACAAAAAAAAAGTATTAACTTTTTGTTTTTGTGTCTATCGAAAAGAAAATTGAACCAACCAAAGAATCAAAAAAAAAAAAAAAAAAACAGTAAAAGAAAAAGAAAAACGCTTTTCTTTTATGTTTTTTTTCTTTTTTTGTAGTGAAAAATAAAATAAAAAAAATTTTTTTTGAATAAAGTTGTGGCAAATTATTAAGTCAAATACATTAACCAATCTTAACATCATATTTTTTTACCCTCAATTTATATTCTTCATTTACACATAACACACACACACACAGACACACATACACACATACATGTACACACTAGTACACGTATATTATTCAAATTAGCCCCTTGAGAGAAGAAATTTTACGCTTTTACGAAATAAGAAAAAAAAAAGAAAAAAGAAAATAATTTATTTAAAAGTTTCCAATTAAGATCGTCATTCATCTTATAATAAATTTTATACAATACGAAGTAGAACCGACAAACACACATACACACACACACACAATAAAAACAAAAAAAAAACAAATCAATTTAAAATAATTTTTTGTTTTGTTAAACGATGCGTGAATAAAGAAAAAGAAGAAAAAGAAGAAGAAGAAGAAAAAAAATCCAATTAATCCAAATTAAAATAATTTAAAAAAAAAAGTCACTTTACGATTCAACTCAACCCCCCCCCCCCCCCATATTTTGTTTGTTTTTTATTTTCTTATAACAAAAACAAAAAAAAAACATCACCCAACCCCCACCCCTCCCACAAACACATCAAACCCTATTTGTCTTGTATACTTTTGGACACTTTAGGTCTTGTTTCTTGACTCAATTGTGAAAGGTAATTATTTATATTTTATTTTTCTTTTCCATTTTCCATTTTCCACTTTTTTTTTTTCTTCTTTCTTTCTTTTTTCTTTTTTCTTGCCAGTCATCATTTATCATAACGTTTTGAATGACAAAATATTTTAATTTCCTCACTTTCATCATTATATTATATTTGTTGCGTCGTCTTTTGTTTTCTTTTCTTTTCTTTTCATATTTTTTCTTTGCTCTTTTTTTTTCTGTATTTTGTATTTTTTTTTTAAGAAAAAAAAAAGAGGGTAGGGGAAGTAGAAGTAGAAGAAAGAAAAAAAAGAATGAAGAGACTGATTAATGGAAGTCAATCAATTTTTCAATTTTCATGATAAAATAATATAAATTGATTAAATATTTTCATTTTTATAATTTTGTACGATTAACTTTCATTAAGTCTACCTTTTTTTTTTTTTTTAGCTTCTCTTAGATAATAATTCACTTGTTCTTCTTCTTCTTCTTCTTACGTGTTATTTTTTTTTTTTTGTATTTCTTAAAACAAACAAAAAAAAAATGGGAAATAAGTGAGAAATTGAGGAATCAACGTGAAAATTCGAGATGATGAGTGAAGGGAACCAGAGTAAATTTAACATTTCTACATTCAATTTAATCTGAATGTTCATAAAAAATTTTAAAACAAAAAAAAAAAAAACACAAGACGTCCTTTTTTTTGTTCTTATATTTAATGTAATTCTAACAATTCTCTTCCAAAAATAAAATGAATTTCGTTCAATTTCAACAAAATGTAGGTGGAATAAATTTCCTATAAAAATTTAACCTTATGATTTTTTTTTTTCTTCTTATGAATTTAATTTAATAGAAATTAAAACAAATAAATTCGTATTAACGGATTCGATGAAAAATGAAAAATGAAAAATTTATTCTCATAGGATCTTACAGAGAACTTTAAATTAAACAATATTTCTGTAATTCAGTGAATTTTTGATCGAATGATTTTATTTAGTTGCTTAGAAATTGAATTGAATTGAATAAGAAAAAAAAATAAAAATGAAATTTAATTGAATTCAATTCTTCTGGAGGAGGAAATCTTAATCAAAAATATCCCCGGGCTATATATTATAAAAGTCTGTCCCTTAAGAAGATTCCCATACTTATAATAAACTAGTTGATGTTTTTTTTTTTTTTTTGATTTGACAGTCGAGTCGAGTTGTATCGAATCGAGTCGAGTCAGTGTTATGATAAGTATAATAATGGTGCTGAAGAGAAGATATGGGATAAGGAAACCCACTTCTGTGTATACCACTTGAAAGTGTTTGTTTTGATTTTGTTCTTTGAAACTCAACAACAAAAATAATAATAATAATAATAATAATAATACAACAACAACAACAAAATACAGAAGAGAGAGAAAAAACGAAGACAAAACAAAAAGAGGATAAAATAGGGAGCCGTTAAGCTTCATGCCTATTTCTTCTGGGGGTATAAAGACAGAGGCAATGAGAACCGTGGCGGCAATGATGATGATGATGATTATAACGATGATACGGATATTGATGCTGTTTATTGTGGTTTCTTCATCTTTTTTTTTTTTTTTTGATAAATAAAAATAACAACAACAAACAAAAAGTTACCCAAAAATAATAATAACAACAACAACAACAAAATAAACACTTTCATATTTTTTTCTTCTTACTTCGTCTTGGTATTTTTTTTTTCTTTATTTATTTATTATTTAAGGATGGAAAAAAAAAACTGATTTTCAAAGTAAATATTATGATAATACACATGAACACTTTAAAGAACGAAGTTTCAACGAAAAAAAAAAAAAAATGAAGAAGAAGAAGAAGAAGAAGAAGAAAACAAACTGAAGTGGAATTATGGGTTTGAAGTGCGTTTACGTTTACGTATTTTTATTTTATATTATATTATAGGGATGACTATGAAAGCGTGTGTTTATATTATGTATAGTATGTATATGTATATATATATTTATTGTGTGCGTGTGTGATTGTGTGTGTGTGTGTGTATGCGCCAAGTTTGTTTGGATTTAATTTTCCTTTTTTATGTCGTATTTTTTTTTTTTTATATATATTTATTTTTTTTAACGTACGTCGTTTTGTTCATCGTTTTACTTCTGACATTTATGTGCCCACGTAAGTACCAACAAAAAAAAAATACAAGAAGAAGAAGAAAGAATTTATACTTTTCGTTAAATTTAAAATCGATACTCCATTCGATTCTTGTTTTTTTTTTCTTTCTTTCTTGCTTTCTTTCTTTTTTTCTTCCTTTTTTTAAAGGTTCATTTACAAGCCTTAATTCTCTATGCTATTTTTTTTTATTACACCGCATTTTTTTTATTTTGAATAACGAACTTCAGTCATATTATGGGGTTTATTTTTCCATAACAAGAAATCCATAGTGAAAAATAGCTTTCTGACTTCTTCGTCTTCTTCTTCTACATCTTCTTCATCTTTTTCTTCTTCTACATCATCTTCATCTTTTTCTTATGTTATTATTATTACATATTTATGTTATGTTATGTTACGTTATGTTATGTTATCTCTTATCTTACGTTATCATTAAAATATAAATGAAAATAGAAGAGGTGAATGTGTAAACAGGAAAACCTTATGCCTCCTTTTTTTCTTCTTCTTCTTCTTTTTTTTCCTTTTGTTGCTGTATGTTTTTTTCCTTATTTTTTGATTATTACCAGACATAAATTTATTATACGTTGTTAAATTTAATGTCATTTTATTCATCATCAGCATCTTATAAATAAATAGAAGGACCTCTTCTTTCTTTCTTTCTTTCTTTTTTTATTCTTGTTATAAACATTAAATTTCTTTAACTCTGTATTTTGTCTCTTATCACTTGATTTCCTATTTTGTTTTTCTATTTTCTCCCCTCTTCCTTCTATATATCGTTATTTTTTTTTTTTTTTTGCCTTCCATTTAATATGTTTGTAATTATTTACAAAAGAAAAATGTTCGTGTGTGACATGTGTGTTTGTGTGTGCAGATTAAAAAACAAAAAAAAAATAAGAAATTATAAATCAGAGACATAAATATACATAATTGTCGTTTATGTACACAAAAACAAAAAAGAAAAAAAGAAAAACGCACACACACACACACACACAAAAACAAACAGACAAAATAAAGATACATCTTCTTCTGTCTCTCCACTTCTTATATATTTTCTTAACATATATACAAGTCAGACACATGATTATATTATTTAAGATCACACGCACAAACATTTTACATACATAATTTAAATAAATTTTCTTCTATAATATTTTATGTATGTGTAGTACAACGCCGGAAATGTTTATTTAAAACATATAAACATTATCATTATTTTCTTAAATGTTTTTTTTTTTTCTTTCTTCTTCTTCTTCTTCTCTCTTTCTTTTTTTCTATATAATATATTATTTTATTCTTTACCCAACTTTCTATACTTTCTATATACTCTTTACTTCTTAGAAAGAAATTTAATTTTCCAATTTAATATAAACAACAAAACAAAAAAAAAAACAAAAAAAAAGGGAAAAGAAGATAATTTTGTAGGGTGGAAAAATGAAAAAAAAAAAACAAGAAGAAAAATATAATCTTGGAAAATGTTTCTTAAATATTTTTGGGTAATATCAACAGAAAAAAGAAAACGTCAACCTCAAAGAGAGAGAGAGAGAGAGAGAGAGCGAAAGTGAGTGAGAAAAAGAAACGTGGAAAATATTTTCTTTTGTTCTATTTTTTTTTTTCGTATAATAAATTATTAGACCATAATAGGCAAGATTAAAGATTCTTCTTGTTGGTTCTTATTTCATTTATAGTTATGTACAAAATATTTTTCACACAACCAAAGAATAGAAAATGGTTTCGTTGGTGGGTTTTGTTTTTTTTTTTTTTTTTTTCTCTTTAAAAATATTTCATGTCTGGGATGTTAAGTATTTATAAGATTTTAATTATTTAACATCAGAGTTTATCTTCATCAACGTACCAATGATGTCAACGTCAAACAGTTCAAACACTATTACAATTTTTTATTCTTACCTTATAATTTTGCTCATTTTTTACAATGAACTTCAATTTTTTTTTTCTTTTACTAAAAATATAAATTATTCAATTAGAACTGAAATGAAGATTTCTTTCTCACAAGAAAGGAATAAAATGAAACAATGATATAAAATTGGTTGTCTTTTGCTTTAAAATTTATTGTCCAAAATATAAATTTTATTTTATTTCATGACTGAACCTATCATTCTTTATGTCTAAACATTTTTAAATAATAATGTATAAAAAAAACTTTTCCATTCATTTCATGATTTTCCATTGAAAATAGACAAGAAAAAAAAAAGACTCAGCACGATCTGTCAAAAAAAAAAAAAAAACAAAAAAAATTTAATTACAAACATCGAATTTTTTCTCTCTTTCTGTTTTTTTTTTTTATTTAAAAAACCAAAAGTTTTACCAGTTTATTTTCAGGCTTCTGAGAGTTCTGTCTTCCCGGGACAGATTTCCGACCACTTTTTATTTATGACTTTTTTTATATTCTTTTAAAGTTTACAAATTCTCGTCTTCTTGTCAAAAAAAAAAAAAAATAGATTCTAAAACTCAGCACGTCAGTCAAAAAGGCGGATGATTTGTGTAACCCTATCGCCCTCTCTCTAACCCCCTTTATATGTTATTGTATCTGATTAACATAAATAACAAAAGAGAAGAGAGAGAGAAAAAAAAACCGATTAAATTGAAACAATTTTGTTGTTGTTGTTGTTGTTGTTTTAGTTGTTCTCTGTTGCTCTGATTGTGACAATACATTTAAATATTTCTGATTTTATATGTTTTATTTTATGATTTAGTAGAGAAAAAGAAAACAAGAAGTAAACATATTTAAGACAAAATTGTCATTAAAAAAGTACAAAATTGTCATTAAAAAGAAAGAAAGAAAAAAAGACAGAATAAGAAGAAGAAGAAAATAAGTTAAACGTCTTGTTGTTTTTTTTTTTTGTGTCTTACGATTTCAGTAAATCCCAATGAAATCCGCAAAACAAAAATAAAGAAGATATTTTTAAACATTTTCCTTTCTATTAAATTATATTATTTTTAATATTTATAAATGTTGGGTTATGTCTTCTCATACTTTCCTCCTTCTTTTTTGTTGGTATATGGAACGGTTTTTTACAGAGCCGTAAATCCATCGAAAATTATCATCAGTATTTGTCCGGACCAATCAAAAATTATTAATGATGGTACTCGAGGGCGAATACGGACGTTAAAACGTTTTTTGATTGTGGGTCAGATCCCGGACTCTATCGCTTTGGGGCCAACATCCTTTTCTGTTACATAAAAAATAACTTTTATCACAAATCAAACATTTTAATGAAGGTATTGTGTACACGTTGAACGTTTGATTGGTTCCGAATCCGAGTTCAACAAGTTTTAAGAAAATGATTCAGGTCGGCATTAAAGTTCTTGAACGTCCCAAAACAATTCATGGGCCCTGACCAAGAATAACAGGAAACTGTACACAGCTCTGGTTTTTTTATCATCTCAAAAATTGAATTTAAGAAAAGAAAATAAAACGAAATAAAAATAATAATAATTGACAGAAGAAGAAAAAGAAGAAAAAGAGGAAGAAGATGAAAAAGGTACAAAAGAAAAAAAAGAATCAAGGGCGGATTTTTTATAATATTTTTTGTTTTCTTTTTGGCTTTTTCATTTTTGGTTCTTCAAAAAAAAAAAAACAAAAGAAAAAAAGAAAAAAAAAAAACTGAAATTGTTTGTCTGGCAAAATCAAAAGGTAAACGGTAAAAAGGAAAAAAAAAAAGAAGGTTTGTAGTAAGAAGAACATAAATATAAATATAAATATACGCGAACGATATGTTGATAGAGTAGAGGGGGTTATGTAGAGAGGGGGAACGACCCCCAAATAGAAATCGACAAAACTTAAATAATCACATGCTGTTTATATATTTTGCGTGCTCACACATAAAAAAATATATGTTTCTTTGGTTGGTTGGTTGGTCTTGGTTGGTTTTTGGTTTTGGGTTTTTTTTTGTTCTTTAACATTTTTTGTTTTTTTTTTTGTATTTTTATTTATTTATTTCTCGTTTATTTTTTTTTTTTTTTTCCTACAGGCTTGGCATTTTGCTTGCAGCCCTTTTTAGTGATAACTCGTGCTGTGATATTTATGGATTTATATTTAGATGATGGAGGAATATATTAATGTTTAGGATCAGAGATTGACAACAATTTTTGTATTTTGTATATGGTTTTTTTTTTGTATATATTTTATTGTTCATTTTAGATTGTTGTTGTTGTTGTTGTCATTTTGTTGGTTGCTTTTATTGTTGTGGTGGTGGCATATTTTTACAACAATAACAAAAAGAAAAAAAGAAAAAAAAAAACGGGAGAAAAAAAAAAAAACACGAAAAAATCTGGGGGAATAACGATAGATTGAGCACGTTTTGATTTGATGTATGAATTTTCTATTATACAATTTTTGTTTTTGTTGTTGTTGTTGTTTTTGTTGTTGTTGTTGTTGTTGTTGTTGTTGTTGCTGTTGTTGATAAAAGATAACATTTTTGTTTTTGTTTTTTTTTTGTACATTAAAAATCATTAGAATAAAATCCAAATATTGTATCTCTCTTTTAACATTTTATGTTAAATTATAATATTCGTCATCATAATTAATTTATTCAATTTATCAAACAAAAAATAAAAAAATAAAAAAATAACAACAACAATAAAAAAAAGAACGAATTCTTTTTTTTCTTTTTTCTTTTTTTAAGTTTAAATTAATTAAAATAAATTTTAATTGCCTTTTTATGCTAAATAACTTTTGTTTGTTGTGTTGTTGTGTAAAAAAAAAAAAATTAACGTAACAAACCATCGTCAACATAGATATACCTATAAGCATAGATCCAATTTTATGTTTCAACAAAATTGATAAAAAAAAAAAAACAAAAACAAAAACAACAACAATAACAAAATAGAAACAGGAAAAAAAAAAAAATGTTTAAGTCTGTTGAGATAAAAAACGAATAGAAAAAGTAAGAAAAAGAGAGAGATGCGCGTAAATGTAAATTACGTTAAAGAATAAAGACTTTTATACAATAATATAAAAGGCTAAGGGGCAAATTATTTTAATATTCGCGTGTTCAGGATACTAACTAACTAAGTTATAAACATTTTCTTCAAAATAAGTTTTCTCTTGTTTTTCTACTTTTTCTTAAATTCATTCTTGCGTTGATCTTTAAAATCGGGGTAATATTTTTTCAAAATAAATTGTTAAACAATCTGTTTTATACGGTTTCTTTCTATGTATATAGTTGTATATTTCCTTTATCGGCTACCCCCCCCCGCCACGACACGCTCACACTTATACTTTTTTACCAACCTACCTGAATTATGAAAATGAGAAAATAACAACAACAACAACAAAATATATGAAATTAACGCGATCAAAAACAACAACCCTAATTTAACCTCTCTCAGGGGTGCCACTGCATTATTTAATTATATTTTATTAGAATTCAAGATTGGACAGAGAGAAAATGGTGAATTATATAATGGAATTATGTATGAGAATGAGAACCTTTTTCTAAAAAAGAAAATGAAGAGATGGAAAATGGTATAAATAAAGAAAAGGGAACGGGACGTATATAAGGAAAAAGAGGTTTTTTTTTTATTTTTTTTTTTATTTTGGGAAAGGATGGTTTAGGGGTTTAGAGAGGAGTTTGGTCTTGGTCGAACACAACTGCGAAAACAAGCTGTCAAAAAATTTTCTAATTCAAACATTTTCTATATTATAATATAAAAAGTTTATAAGTCACAGACACAGACAACCTAACTTTATTTGATTAAAGAAAATTAAAAACTTTCTAGACATATTATAATAATATAATAGAATCTTCTAATCTTTTATGCGGCCCCACCTTTCTACTTTTCTTCTTTCTTTTTGTTTTTCTTAAATTATTTGTACACATTATTTTAATCAGTTTTTTGTTTTTCGCATAACAAAAATAACACAAAAAAAAAATGCATTTAATATTTTATGATTTTAAAATGGTTAAAGTTGACCAAACACAAAAAAAAAAAACAAACTTGAAAAGTAAAGTAATTGTTTTGTTTTTCTTTCTTTCTTTTTGTATTTTTCTTGAGACGTGAAACAGCCGACATTGTCTCTTCTTCTTCTTCTTTTCTTTTTCTTTTATTGATTAAATAAAGTTAATGTTAAATAATTTCTGGTTTAGTGTGAAGTGGTAGACTCATAATGGTAACAAAACATTGCTTGAGATTTAAGAAGATTTTTATTTAAACAGAATAAAGATACGATTTTTTTTTTCTTTCTTTTCGGTAACAATTTAAAGAGGGGTGAAAATTTGTTGTTGATTCGTAGGATATTCTTTAAATAACTTTATAAAATATAAAAATCACATGATCGAATTATCCGATTTAGAGGATTCATAAGATTTTAAAAGCAAATCTGTTCGTTTCCGTCAATAAATTCTGTCTTTAGAAAATTTATCATAATTAAAAATAAAAGCTGTGCCAATTAAAAAAACCTTTTATGTAAAAATTAAAAAAAAAAAAAACAAAAAAAAACGAAATCCTCATAAGATTTTTTTAATTGAAAAAATTGTACTGAAAATGGATGTTGTTGTATATGGATGTGAATATACGGCAATCATCTTTTTAAATGGAATAACTAATTAATCACTCAACATTAAAAAAATGGTAAAAATAAAAATTGAGTGACGTCACATCCGGAATATTCATCAATTTTTTTTTATTTTGTTTAATGTAATTCAGTCATAAAAATTATGTTTGTGACAACAACAAGATTTATATTCAAAAGTAAAATAAGAAAAAAAAATTAAAAACCAAAAACCAAAAACAAATCAAATCAACTAAATCATGATAAAAAAAAAAAACACAAACACATAAAACTGACTCAAAAGTGAAAAATATTTAATTTTTTTAGATGTTCTACACAGAGGCTTAATAGGCTAATTAATATTAGAGATTATTATAATTATTAATAATTTATAAATTTTTTTTTTTGTTATACGAAATTATTAATTAATAAATAATCAACAAGAATATATAATTAACCAATTAATAGATAATCACTTTGAAAATTATGCGTTACTTTTTCGGTTTTACATATAAATATCTTTCTTTTTTTAAAAACAACTTTGAATTTCATGAGAGAAATATTTATATGTACAACATATGTGTGATGTATATGTATATATGTGGTATATATGTTTGTGTTTGTGTGTGTGTGTGTTTGAATGTGTGTATCAATAGAAAAGCTGATTATAAAAATCTCAAAAAAGATCAACTAAATTGTTTATGACTAATGAATAACTTATAAGACATCATTTTCTATGGGATTTAAATATAAAAAAAAAAAATTAATTTTATTTGAAGACGAAAGATATAACAAAAAAAAACGCGCACACACATATACAAAATAAAAAAAGGAAGGCTTATTGAATAAATGATTTCTTTAAAACGCAAATTAAGTTTTTTAATTGAAATTGACAAGTTTGTGAAGTCAGACGTTATTGCTTTAAATTTAAATGAATAAAAAAAAAAGAAGAAAAACTAACAAAAATGATTTGTCATCAATTTAGTCACTCTTCATTCCATTCCATTCCATATTTTTTTTTTTTGTATGTAATAAAAAAAGATTTGATTAAATTTTCTATTCAAATTAATTAACACGTTTAATCTAATAAACAAATAAATTAATAAAAAAAAGAAACATTTAAGGTCGCAACATTAAACAACAAATCATAACTTATTGAAAATTATTTAATTGATTTCACAATAATTTTTCTATTTTATTAAAGAAAGAAAATAAAATAAAATAGCGACAAATTTGTGTAACAGATTAAGGCCTTTTCAAAATTTGTGACTTTAAGAAGTTTCAATTTGTTTTGTTTTTTTTTTTTATGAGAATTTAAATAGAAAACTTTTTTCCATTGTCATTTACAAAACTTTTAAAATTCATTTTCATATTTTTTTCTACAGTCTACACAATAAAAGTAACAACAACAACAACAACAACCAACAAACACAAACTTTAATATAAATTCTAACCATACTGTAATTTTGTTTACTTTCTAATTACAGATTTTAAGTGAACAAACTAACTAAACTGACCGAGAAAAAAAAAACTACATAAAATACGACAAGTATCTGTCTCTTGATACAAATTTAAAACAAAAGAAAGGAGAAAAAAGTAAACTCAACATTTGTACATATATCTGCATGAAGCATGATAATCCTATTTTAACATTAACAGAAAATTGTTCATAGAAAAGAAAACCTTTTAATAAAACATTATATAGAAAATTATCTGTCCTTATTTTTATGTCACAAAAGAAACAACAACAAAACTAATAATATATAAATGTTCAGGTTTTTTCTATTAGACTCTCCATTCTAGAGCAATATTATACCCACAGTAATCAACAATCAAAAAATCTACAGAATTGTTGCATTAACATACAATTTTTAGAAAATATAATTACAGAGAAATGTAATCCATTTAAAATATACTTTTGTTGCATATATGTTGCATTCATATATTCCTGTTTATATATTATTCAGTTTTATTATCCTTTTATTATCAATATTTATACACAATATTTATAATATGATATGTGTCACTTCTATATTAATTAAATAATTATTCGTATATAGTAAGATGTGATATTTGGTCATTTTTAACATATAATATTTTGGAATTGATGCGCACAGACAGAAACAGAAGAAGAAAAAAAAGAAAAAATAAAAATAAAAATTAATTGTAATTAAAATAATGTTCCGTTTCATTTTCAAATAAATATAAAAAATAAAATGCATTTATGCAGATGCAAGGTGGTTCAGAGCCCACCTTAAAAATAGTAGGTCTCGTCCCGATTTGACTTAATTAGGGTTTTCCAGGTAGTCTGGTTGCTCGGTGTGAAAAAGTGGACGTTAAATAAAACAATTCTTGATGCCAGTCAAGTACAAACAGAGTAATATAAAAAAATGAAATTACATATAATGCATTATATAGTTGTAGTTGTAGAAATACATTTAAAATAAACAAAAATTTTAATCGTACATTGAAATTGAAATTTGCAAAACCAAAATATACAAACAGTTCATAAGTTCTATACCAAAACCACACATACACACACATTAAAAAGGATGTTCATATGAATCTTTAAATAACATCCTTTAGCCAATTTATGCTCTTCGAGTGTTGGAATTTTCATTATTCCAACAGATTTTATTATGTAAAGATGTTTTCGAAATTTTCTACACTACAAAAATATGGAAAAAAAAAATAGAATTTTCTCTTTTGTTTTATTTAATTTAGCAGATTTAAATTTATTTATAGTATCTGATTTTTGTGTCATGATTCTGCCCTCTATTTTCTTTATATTTATATTATAAGATTATATTGTTGAATTGACAAAATTCAATTCAGGTTAATGTAAGAAAAATTGAAATTTAAACAAAACAAAACAACAACAACAGTAAGGTTTTATGTGAAGGAAACACAACAAAAATATATCTATAAAGAATGAAAATCAAAATCTAGATTCTACATTCTTTGTTATGGTGATAAAACCAAAAAATTTCTAATTTATATTTATTTTCAAAATGAGAGCTTTTTTTTATTTCCACGCAACAAAGAAATATTTATAGTTAGAAAAAAAAAGCTGCTTTTCAACAAAAGTTTATTTTCTTTCGGCAAAAATTTATATTTTTTTTTTTTTTTCTTATTTTCTGACGCAAATTTATTGATTTTTTATAATTTTTCTTTTCCCACAAAAAAGAAAAAAAATCAATTATTATTTGTTAAAGCAGATTTTTTTTTGTTCCCTATAATGTAATCCGGATTGTTTCTTTAATAAATACTTTATGTTTTTAATGTACATTAGAGAGATAGATGGGTTGTTACCGATTTATGATTAATTTTTATTTCTTCTTCTTCTTCATCTTTACTCAATAATAATAAAAAAAAAAATATATAAAAACTTTTCACAACTAAATAAAGTTAACCAAGTCATACAAATTTACATAGAACACACACACACACACACACATACACATAAGAGTTAAAGGAAAATAAAAAATATTTTATATTGATTTAATTAAGAGTAGAAAAAAAAAATATTAAAACTTTCTAGACATTATGATGACGTTTATGAATTAATAAAAAAAAAAAAATATATATATATAGAATTAAATCTTTATCTTACTCGCCCGCCCACCTGTCTTGTCTTCTTTTTCCTTTTTTACTTTTTTTTTTTCTTTCATTTATACTTAATCAGTTTCTACTAAGAAATGAAACATACAACACAGCATTTAATAATATATTATCGTTACATTTTATAAAGAATAAGAAGAAGAAGAAGAAGATGAAGAAGTTGGTGAAGCATCATAAATAATAATCTATTAAGTATAAAGTTTTTTTTTTTCTTTTAAATCCAAATCAATTACATCGTTTCTCATAATAAAAATAATATTTTTAATCGTAAGTACAAAAAACTCTTTAAAAGAAAAATTGAAATTATTGTTTATTTATTTATTTTCACGTTTCTTTTCCTTTTCATATTTTCTGATCCTCTTTTATTATTATTATGGTTTATCATCCGATATATTCAATTTTTTATTATTAACAATAATTATTAATAATAACAACAAACACAACATTGTGATTTTAATTTAAAAAGAAAAAAAAAATAATAAGAAGAAGAGAATTCCACAAAACGATATCGATATGCATAAGGAACTTATTCTGTTATAATAACAACATGTTCACAATGTCGGTATTAAATGATTTTAATTAGATTAAAGTATTACAATATTGTTCTTAATGTAGCTTTTGGTTTTATAGTTATTGCGTTTGGTCGTAGTTTGTTAGTTTCATTTAATATCACAGTTTTGTTTGTTAACATTTATATTTTCTGGTTTATTTATAGAAGTGAATTAGTGGAATATTTAATTAAAAATATAAAATCATTTCATGAATATAAATAAATGTATCAGAATACATATTCAGTTTAGTCGTTAATTGATGCCACAGTGGAAGATTATTAGGAACAAGAAAAGGATTCTCAATTAAAAGAAACGATTGAATTTGGTTTTTGTAATTTAAAAAGTGTCAACAATTGTCAACATTTGTGTTTAATTATCAATGCTATACAAAATTTACATCATCTTTTCAACATCCATGAAACAATTTGTTTGATGGAACATTTTTCTTAATAAGTGTTAATTGAAAGAGTTTTAATTAAAATTAACTGACTTTATTCAAATGCCATGGCATTGTGAAAAAGTTGTTAATTTATAAGCGTAAAAGAAATCGACAAATAACCAACAACAAACATATATTAGTGTTGAAGAGAATTATGTGTTCTCCTCTAACTATGTTTAAAAAAAAAACAACAAAAAATAACCACGTACTTTTGTTGTTGTTATTGGTTTATGAATATTTTCGATTGGTTGTTATATGCATACCAGTTACCAGAGTGAGTGGTGTGTATTGTACAAGAAGAAAAAATGACGGTAACAATCAAAAAAAAGAAGAAATATAAAGAGATGATAAATAATATAAAGGGGTATTGGAAGGGTGAAAGAGGAAATACATAAATTTATATTGTTATAAATTATAAGTTATATTCGCGCGCGGCGAATTTTTCCCTGTTTTTTTTTTAATTTCAAATTTTTCTTTTATTTTGACACAATTGAAAAAACAGAAAAAAAAGTGTTTATTTAATCCATGAATGGATTCAGTAAAAAAACAAAAAAACTGTTGAATGATTTTTTGTTTTTTTTTTTTTTTTCTGAAATAAAAAAGAAGGAAAGAAAAAACAGCACAATTCGGTTGGTCTTTGAAAATTATAATTTAATTAAAATCAAAGAAGACAACAAAAAAAAAAAAAAAGGCAACAATGATCAATCAGTGGGGGGTCGCATATAACAATTTGGCGAATCCTCCCAAAAATTAAAACTTGTTTCCATTTTCCCTCTCTCTCTCTCTCTCTCTCTCTCTCACTCTTGTATAAAATATATTAATTGTTGAATTATTTTGTTTTTTAAAAGTCACGAAAGATTTAGTCATCCAATGAAAGACAGAATAGAACAGGAAATTTTTCTAGTGTTAATGTCATTTTATATTAAACGCCAATTCATTATTAAATTAACTAATAAATTATTCAAAAGCTAAAAAAAAAAAAGAAGATTGTTTAGTTGCTATGTACAATAAAATGTATACGATAAATTACATATGGTTGGAAGGACATTTAAATGACTGATTAAAATACATAGATTTACATCGTCATCAACTTTGACCGTAATATTAATTTAACTTTATGTATCCATTTGATTTAATGTAAAACTCCTTTAAAATGTGTCAATTTTTGTTGTTGTTGTTGTTGTTGTTGTAGTTAGTTTAGAATTAATTAGATTAAATTAAATGAAATATCTTCATAATGTAAATCCATACAATTTACCTTCTATTTTTGGTTTTGTTTTTAATTCAATCATAACAAAAAAAAAAAAAAATTGAACCCTAATTATTTATTGGTCTTTATTTAAAAAAATGTCAAAATATAAAACCATCAAATTTATTATGTATGAAAAATTACACAAAAATCTACATTATATTTTTTTACTTTTTATTACTCTCTCTCTCTCTCACACACAACATACACTACATACACACACACACACACAAATAATCGCATATTCATAAAAACGTAAATCATTTTGTTTTTTTGGTTTGGTTTGGCAAAAAAAAAAAATAAGAATAAAAAGAAAAAGAAAAAAAAAACGCGATAATAAAGAAGAATAACTGATGATGGTGTTGTTATATCTCAACATTAAAGTCCTTCTTTTTAAACCGATAATAATAAAAATAATAATAATAATAATGATGATGAACGATCTGAATTTCTGAAATTGTTTATAAAATGGGCGCCATTTACATTGTACGCTTTCTTTGTCTTTGTCTTCTTTTTTAGCAACGGTCAACGATTATCAATTATGCTTTATTGTTTTGATACGATTTTTTTTTTTTTGTTTTTTTCCCCTTTTTCATATACATAATATTCTTTCGTTCCTTTCGTTCCTCGATATTAATATCTTAAAGAAGGTAAAACTTATAAAACTATATAGAATGAACAAAAATTGGTAAGAATAAGAATTGGTTATATCGGAACAGATTATTATTATTATAACAACAACAAACGAAAACAACAACAACAAGTAATAAAAAAAATAGTGGATGTGGGTTTGCATTGTATTCATTGTTGTTGTATTATTGACTGTTGATACCTTGTTATGTGTTGACACCTTTATAGTTTCTTTTCTTTTTCTTTTTATTTCTTTTCTTTTTCATCCGTTTTTTTTTTTTACCTTCTCTTGTTTCTTTTTGTCTGTCTTTTTTTTTTTTTTAATTCAAGACGAAAAAAAAAAAACGATCAGAAAAACATTAAAAAAAAATTTAAAAAAAACATAAAAAGATGCCGATTATTTTATATAGATTTTTCATCATCCGTTTTTCCAATTTAATTTTTTTTTTCTTCTTCTTCTTCTTGTTGGTGTTGTTGTTGTTGTTGTTGTTGTTGTTGTTGTTGTTGTTATTGTTGTTGTTGTTGTTGTTGTTATTGTGAATAAATTTATTCATAAATATTAATATTATTATTATTATTTGACCGTGTGTTGTGTGTTGTGTCTGTTTTTTTTTTTTTATATATTTTTTATTTGGAGAAGATTTCATAGAAAATATTACAAGCTTGCGTTTATTGTGTAGAAGAATTTTGTAAATAAATAAATACAAAAATATTCCGTTTTATTCGAAATAGAAAAAAAAGAATAAAATTTATTTATTTGTGATTTTTTCTTTTTTTTTTTTGGTTCATTCAAAAAATAAAATATTTACCTTTATTTATTATGAAATGACCAATCGGCAGGTGGTAATCGATAAACACAAAATTAAAGAAAAATAAATGTAAGAAACATGAGGAGGGCCGATCATCAGTAACAAATTATATAGAAGAAAAGAAATGATGACGTGAGTTTTAGGTAAGAAAAAAAAAAAAAAAAAAAAAAGAAAGAAAAATGGAATGAAAGAAAAAAAAAAAAAGAGTGAAGCACACTTTTAAAATTGAAATTGAGAATTTTTATTTGTTAAAATGAAATAAATACTTAAATGAAATCTATAAGAAAGAATGAATAAGGATTATAATACAAAAAGAGAGAAGGGGATGATTCGAAAGGAGGAGGAGGAGGAGGAGGAGGAAGAAGAAGAAAAAAAAAAACGAAAGAAAGAAAATAAAGTGAGAGAAAATAATTTTCTTTGTAATTATATTGTATAATCAATAGATTGAACCCTTTAACCCCTTTTTTTTTTTATAATCAAAGATTAATTCAATCTTTTATTATTTTCTCTCGTATATTTCTCTTCCCCCTTTCTCCTTCACTTTACATTTTCTTCACTGTTTTCCTTTTTTCCCTTTTTGCGCTACAGAAAAAAAAAAAACAGCTATCTTAATTTGTAATAAAATCTATACAGAAAATAATAATAGGAAGACGAAGAAGAATATTAAGGAATAAGTAAAATTAAGATGAAGAAGAAGAAGAAGAAGGAAGAAAATAATAAAAGGAAAATCAACATACCTACCTATTTCTACCCCTCAAAAAAAAGAAAAAAAATATAAAAATAAGAAGCAAAAAAAAAAAAAAAAAAAAGGAAAAAATATTAAAAATTCCATTTGTATCATAGAATTTGCTTAGTCTCTGATTTTGATCGTGCGGCTCTTAAAAAAGAAAAAAAAAATTTGTATATTATCAAGGAAGTGAAATGTGTGGGGAGAAGGGGTAAGAGAGAAGTTTGGGTGGTTGGGCGGACCAGACGTTTATTTTTCTTTTCAGATAACAATTTTTTCTCTTTATCTCTCTCTCTCTCTCTTACTCTCCTTCACTCTATTTAAATATATATTTTAATAACTAAACACAAAAAAAAAAAAAAAAACGAACGAAGAAAATCTCTAATATTTCTTTTTCACCCCTAAATTTCATAGGTCTGGGTTAGGGGTTGGTGTTAGATAATATGTCGCGGGTGCGGGTGTGAATAAAATCGAAAAAAAAAAAAAAATGAAAGAAAGAAAGAAAGAAAGAAAAAAACTCTAATTGAAATTGGCTCGCGTGTTCTTTTATTTTCCATTCTTTTTTTTTTTCTTTTTTTTTCTTTTAAAGTCACTTCATTCAAGATGTGGCTTGTAGACATTAATTTAAAGAAAGAAAGAAGTCATCGTCATTTTCTTATATTCTATTCTTTTATGTATTCTGTATTTCTTATATAAGAATATATTTTCTTAAATAAAATCTCTTGAAAAATTATTATTATTAAGAGGAGAGAAAAAAAAAAAAAAAAAAAAAATAGGAAGAATATTAGAGAATATTTGGATTGTGATTTAGATAAGTATCGAAAAGTCATGAGAGTTAAAAGTGTGATGATGAACGGGACAAAAAAAAAAAGAAGAAAAAGAAGAAGAAAGAAGAAGTAGAAAGAAAGAAAGATAAAAAAAATATATATACGATGTTTAATAATAAAAAAAAATAATGGTGTGAGAAAATATATATAAGTAGGGTAGGTGTAGGTGTGGGGGGATATTGTCGTGTTATAAAAGAATGAGATATGATGGTGGAACAGGATAACAAAAAAAAAAATGGTGGATTTATTATTAAAAAAGGCAAACACACAGAAGCACAGGGTGACAGTTGAGACTGACTGTATATAAAATTCTGTTAAGTCAATTTCAACAAATTAATCAATTTTATTGCATAACTAAAATTTTTAATAAAATATTTCAGTTGTTTTATTCTGTTGGTCAGAATATAAATATGTATGTATGTATGTATGTATATATGTTTTATGTTATGTTATTAATGTTGATGATGATCTGCATTATTTTATGTATAACAAATAAAACAATTTTGACGTATTTCAAATAATTTGTATATAAATATATTTTGGAAAATTTAAGGAATTTCATTAAATTAATTGAAAGAATTTTACTTTTTTTTCTTTCCCTATAATTGTATAAATACAACAGAACTCAGTGCAACCAGTGATTCAATTCACAATTAAACAATAATATTATTAAATTTGTAAAGATATTTTTAACCCTAGCATACAACAACACAAATAACAACAAAAATTTGTACATTAAACTTTATAGAATTTTAGATAACAATTCGTTTTGATCGCGTAAACACTTTTTCTTTAGAAAATTAAATACATAGACAAATCAAATTGTGTAAATATGTTCATTCTGTTGATTAATGATGTGTAGAAACATAAATTCAACTTCATCTTCTTCTTCTTCTTCATCTTTTTGTTTATTCACTCAAATATACATATTTGAAAATGTTGTAAAAGTAAAATCTATAATGTAGTTATTGTATTGTAGTTTAATTTGAAATAATCAAAAAGTCAAGAACAAAGACTAAGGTAACATGGTTAATACCATGCTATTTTATGTAAATTAAAAATTGTAAATTTTCCATGTTCTCATCGTTATAATAAAAAATAAAAAATAATAAAATATAATCATCATTATGAGTAATGACATAACATAATGCAATACATATAATGTAAGCCTAGAGGCACTTTAAAATTCACTTCAACTATATGATTTAGCTGATGTTCTCAGTTCAAAAAAAAAAAAAAATTAATTTTATGTATTTGGATTCAGTATACGATACGAAGATAACACGAACATTCTTCATTTTTTAAAATAAACAAATTGTTCTTCGAAATGATTTTCACTAATAAATTAATTACAATAAAAAAAAAAAATGTAACAAATATTTTTAAATTACAAACAAAACAAAAGTATATAACAAAAAAAAAATTGATTTGAATTTGAAGGAACATATAAAAATGTAATTATATTTGTATGTGTCCACAATGGACTTTACAAAGGTACGACATTTTGCAATAAGACTATTTGCACTAAAAATAATTCGATTTATTAAATTGGAATGAAACAATAATTTAAAAAATATTGAATTGAATATGAACAATTATTCTTCATAGCTAAAATAATTTTCCTTCAAATTTTCTAATTTTCTATTAAATTTCATCTTAGTATTTTTTTTATAACATTTGAATTTGAATAGAAGAAATTAAGTCATAATTAAGACAACAGTAAATGAACAAAAAAAAAAAGTGTTTCCCCTTCTTCTTAAATCTGAAATGATTAAAAGATCATGTTTCTCATATGCGCGTTCAATAATAATTTCAAACACAAAACAACACTAACAACAACAACAACAACAACAATAACAAATAAAATCAAAAAGATTATAATAAAATTTTGTGGCTTGTATTCTTCAATGTGCAACATTTTTATAAGATTTAAAATGATAAAAAATCTAAACCAGATGAAATTTTCTATAATCCCACACGACTTCTTTCTTTCATTCTATAATACTTTCCATTTTTTATTATATTTATGAATACGTATCAAGTTCAACGTTCAAGTCACAAAATTACGTAATTCGATGTTTACTTTTAAGTGTATAATATGTGTGTGTGTGAATAGAATAAGAGTAAGAAAGAATAAGAAAGATTTTCTTTACTGACTTTTTTTTTTCTCTTTCTTAAAAAATAAAAACTCTTGTATTTGGCTTATCAATAATGTCTCCTGTGATATCAAATCCAAATCGATTATTTATGATAATTTTTTCTTTCAGTTTTTTTTTTTCTTGTATTCTTACAGAAGAAGAAAAAAATAATGATTCGATTTCTTTTTACCGTAGTATATTCTGTTCCAATACTACACACAACAGACAGACATTTAAATTTTGAGAGGACTAAATAAATAAATTAGATGTCGGATAAAAATAAACTAAATTTACAAATTTCAAGAGAAATGAATAAAAAATAGAGAATAAGAAGAAGAAGAACTTTCTTGTTATTTCAGGAAGAAAAAAAAAATGCAATTTTGTCACATGAAAACACATAATTTTTGAGGAAAATGAAAAAAAAAAGAAAAACGTCGTTTGGTTCCTTTAATTAACACTTAAAAAAAATATATAATAATAATTTTCTGGATGATATATTCCTTCTTTTTGTTGTTGTTGTTGGGATGATCATAAAACTGTTTTTTTTTTTCTTTTTACATTTTATATTTTTTAAACACCCGCAACAAACAGTAACAGTGAAATTATGAGATGAAATGATTTCTTTCTTTTTTTTCTTTCCATCTCTCTCTCTCTCTCTCTACCAGCGCGTCTACCACCTTCTTCTTATTTATTTTTTATATTCCATTTTATATTGTTATGGAAGTTCGTGTATAATGCTTAATGTAGCATTAAAACTTTTTTTTTCTTCTTCTTCTTCGTATTGTTGTTGTTGTTGTTTTTTTTAAGATCAAGCACTTAAGAATATGAAAATTAAAATTTACGAATTGTGGGGGTCGGGTGTGAGTATCTGTGAGAAGAGAATATTTTTTATTTAATGAAAAAAAAAAGTATGGAGTTAAATTTTTAGTTCCTTCATTCTTTTTTGTTACTCGCAAAATATTTTTTTATAATTTTCTCGCAAACATTTATATTTTTTATTAATAAAAAATGGCAGCAACAACAACAACAACAACAACATCAAAATGTAACAAAGTAACAGTATATTGTTTTTGGTTTCAACCCAAAGGTTTTTTTTGTTTCCATTTTTGCTTTTCAATTTAAGGCCAATTAAAATAAGAGGAAGAAGAAGAAGAGAGAAAAAAAAGAAAGAAAATCCAGACAAACAAAACGATTAAAACTTTTCTTTTCTTTTCTTCTTTTATTTTATTTGCGTTTTTTTCTTTTTTTGACTACATTTATGAATAATATTTTCTTTTCTATTTTCTTTTTTTCTAAGTTTTTGTTTTTCGCTCTCTTTAGTTTATCAAATAATCGCTTTAAATTATTAACCGTCCCACAAATAAAATTTTCATATATGTATAACAATTCAACCATCCCAAACCCTCGTCCATTCACGTCACTTAAATACAAACATTTTGAACAGCCAAAAAAAAATGGAGAAAAAAAAAAACAAAAGAGAAAAAAAGGAAAATATAAATTCCTGCCATTAAACGCCAAAAATAAATAAATATATATAGATTACAAAACTCATTACGTTTGAAAAGCAGGAAATCTATTTAGGAAAAATGATTTTCATTTCATTTATTTACCAAATACAGAATAACACACATACACACACACAAACATTTACACAAACATATGCATAGATAGAAAACAATACATACACAAATACTAATAAACATTTTTAGTATAAATATAATAACAAGCCATCCATATATAGCCCCCACATATATAATATAATATAGCCTTCTGCTCCTCCATGACTTAGTACATCAAAAAAAAAAAAAAAAAACGGTTGCGTTTATACAAAAAAAAAAAAAAAAAAACACACACACACACATAGAAGGAAAGTCGAAAGAGAAAAAGAAAAGAAAATAAAAGGGCTAATGAATATAATTTTTATATAGAGAAAAAAAAAAAAAAGAACCATAAAAGAATCGGTCGATCTCTGAAATCGTTTCCTTCTTGATATTATTATTTAGACCACCCCATTTTCACTCAAACCATTATACTCCTTCATATATACATATATACAGTCACTATTTTAACCCTATAAGCTTCTCATCATTTTACCCCCTTCGTATCCATAACCCTATACCATATACACTCCTACCATACTTCTCTCCTCTATTCATCCATACCCAATCAACCATTTCTTTTACATTTTCCTTATTTTTCTTTCTTTCCTTCATTTTCTTCGTTTTTCTTTTTCTTACTTATTTTTTTCTTTTCATTTTACTTCTAATTTTTTTTTTCTTTTTCGTCTTATCTTAATTATGGCTGCTCGTTTGCTATGTTGGCGTATTGTTTGTTCATTGAATGGGGATGTTATTATATCGATTGGTCATAAAAACTCATAACTGTTTTATAAATGTATGTCTCTGTGTGTGTGTGTGTGTGTGTTTTATGTACTTGTATGTGTATGCATATATTGCGTGTGTGTGTTTGTGTTTTAAAAATATATTTAATATTTAAAAGGTTAAAAAGGTAAATTTTTACATTTATTTTACGCGTCGCATGATTTTTGTATATTATTTCTTTTTATCCCCTGTAATTCGTTGTTGTATTTTCTTATATAAAATAAAAACTTATACCTTTATATAACGTCTCTCTTCTCTCTTTCTCTTTCTCTCTCTCATTTTATAACTATATTATTAAGAATACAGTACTGAATTAAAGGTTAAAATTGACTATCAAAAGGCTATTTTTAAACTAAGATCCTGCTACATAATTAAAGTAAGTCGAAAGAAAAGGTAAAAAAAAAAAAAAATGTTGTGAAATTGTTGTCAATTAAGCGAAAATTTACTTTTTTTTTTTTTTTGGATATAAAATTTATGAAAGTAAAAAAAAACATTAATTATAAAAAGAAACAAAAAAATAAGAATCAAAAATTTTAAAACATGAAAATCACAACAAAAAAAAATTCTGAATCTTAATCCGTCCGTCCATAATAAAAGAGAAAGAAAAATGTAAAAAAAAAAAGTTTATAGTAAAAATATAACAAAAGAAAATCAAAATAATCAATGATTTATTATCTTTTATCTTTTAAATTTAATAGAAAAAGAAAATAAAAATTATGTTTTGTTTATGACGTCACAAAACATAAAATAAAATGATTAATGTACAAAATTAAAATAAAAAGATATAAAAGTAAACTAACCTTCCCAAATGCATCCAACAATTTCAGCACGTAAACAAACAGTACGATCATAAAGACTGTATGGATATAAACGTACTTTTGATGCATAAATAATTGGTTGTAGATCATTCTGTACCTCACTATATGTATTTATATTTCCACTTAATGTCTGAAAATAAAAACAAAAATCAAATAAAACAAAAAATTATAACCATTAAAAAAAATAAATATACTCGTTGATGGTAAAACAGAAAAAAAAAAAACAAACAAATAAAATCAACACAATGCAATTAACGTTGAATTTATATTGATCGTCCAATTTAAAGTTTTATAATTTAAAACATAAAATTAAAAAATAAACAAACATCAAATAAAAAATGAAATATATTATTTTTACCTCTTTTCCTTGTGTATTACGCCATCGTACCCATTTTGTAAAACCTGGTCGCCAATATTCAATAACATAAGATTCAGTAAATTCTTGACCTTGTCCTTTACCAAATCTACCCTGTGTTTTAATTGCTGTTACAATATGCATTTGTAATAAATCTATTTGTAAATATTCTTTTAATCCACGTGCAACAATATGTTTTGGACACCAAGCACCACCATTATTATCCACTTTTAATCTGTAAAATATTGAAATAAAAGAAAAATTAGAAAATAAATTAATAAAGTTATGTTTAAAATTTTCAATCGTACAATCAGTGACGTCTAATAATTCAACAAAAACAAACGACAAGAAATAATTTCTATCCAAATGATTATAATTTTATAATTTTTAATAAAATGAAAAAAAAAAATTGTGAGGTTAAATTCGACGAAAAATTAATGTTCGGATTTACAACCTTGTTAAGTGAAAATGTAAGAGAGAATTTTTAATGAATGTTGAAAAATTTAACGTATTTTTCAAAAGGAATTGAATATCCATTAACGTAAGATTTAAAATGGTAAAATTTTTATTAAAAGGGAATAAATTTTATTTTATGAGGATGAAATATTGGAAGGAACAAAACAGAACAAAAAAAAAAAAAACACAAAATATAAAAAAACCTTTAAAAGGGTCAAACATCATCTTTAGATTTATCTCTGTAGAACAATATTAATATTTTTCATTCGAGAATATTCCACGAGAATAAAAAAAAGAAAAACCCATTAAAAAAATATATATTTTCCAGTGAAAACAAATATTAAATTTAATTATTAAATATGAAATTTTTTTTCTATCTGAAAATTGCACACAAGAAAAGCATAAAATTTTCTTTTTTTCTTTAAGTGTAAATAACTGAATAAATTAGTGCTTTTTTTTTTAGATCAAGGATATTCTTCTATTGTATATAATATGCTTTAACTTAATTAAAGAAAATTATTATTAATATAAAAGAAATTATATTTCTTAATAATGAAATTTATGGTGGTGTTCGTAAACAGTTAGGCAAGCGGAACTTCCTTCGGTTTAATTGTGTTGATCGGTGGTGGCAGTTTTTAAAATTTATTTTTAGAATAACTTTTTTTGTTGTTGTTCATATCGGGGAATTTTTCTTTTTTTAATCATATTTAATTAATATTAACTAATGTCAGAAACGTTACCCTGAAGTAACCCAGTAATATTGATTTAAATTTACAAGAATTGAAACTGATCTGGTCAACTGGGGTACCAATGATTCAAAACCAATCACAATCATTATTTCTCATTTCACCGTGACTGAAAAAAAAAAATGTGTACCTTAGCGTCTATAAATTTATGTTCATCGTTCAGATTAAAGGACATCATTATTAATTAAAAAAATTAAATTATCCTTAAAATCAATAAAAACAAAGATAAATAACAGAACACAACAGAAAGAAAAGAAAACGAAGAAAATCTCACACAACGCAACGACACAAAAATAATCGTATAACAAATCGTAATTGTTTTTTTTCCTGTCTCTCTCTCCTTCTCACTCTATCTCGCTCTTTTTTTTATTTTATACCAACAGACAGACAGACACATAATAATATATAAGAATATTAAAATATAGGGGATGATTTTTGATGATGGGCATGATGATGATAGAAAATGATCTTTCAAATTTATTCATGGCCTATAAAAAAAAAACGAAAGAAGGAACAGAAAGAAAGTAAGAAAAGCAAGAAAGAAAAAAAAGGAAAGAAAAGAACGAAAGCAAAAGAAAAAAAAAAATAAAGAAAATATTTTATTTCGTTTCTTTTGACTTGTCACGTTCTTTATTTTTGTTACGCGTTTACATAAATTATAGTATTTTTTTTCTGCTTCTTCTACTTTCCAATATAATAATTTTTTTCATTCTTCTTCTTCTTCATTATTCGTGCTTTCTTTTTCTTTCAAATATCATTTCATGGAAAAGAATTGATTTTTGTCTATATTATATATTTACTCCCCTCATCACCCATTTCATCATCATCCTTTTTTTTTGTTGTTATCATCTCATTTCCTTTACATATACAAATTCCTATATCCTTTCTTTGTCTCCTTTTTTTTATGTACTACTTTTCTTCATCATCTCTTCTACTTGACATCATTTCATTGAACTTTCTCATTATTCTTCTGTTTATATTTTGTTTTTCTTCTTCTTCTTCTTCTTCTTCTTCTCTTACTCCTTCTTTTTATTTGTAGAAAAAATGACAAAAAACGAACGAATCTACTTCAATAATTTATTGAAACTTATATTTTTTTTTTGTGTATGTCTTCTTCTTCATTATTTTATGCATTCGCATGAATAGAAGCGCGTTCATACACAGAAATCTAAAGCATCACGGATAAACATAAGACCAAATATGAAATAAAATACATTACACACACACACACACATTGGAAAAGGGAATAAATGGCCATATAAATATTAGAATGAAGAAGACACATACACAATATATAGAACAACAAAACAGGACATAATACATGAACCAAAAAACAACTAGCTGGACCAAAGACAAGACAAGAGGGAGTGTGTGTGAGAGAGAGAAAGAAAGATAAAAAAAATAAATATATATTTATCTATAAAAATAAATATAAAACCTCATAAAAATGTATGTCAGACAAGAGACATATCGAAGATATGAAAAATATATGAAGATGAAGACAAGGACATTGATTTTTATTATTGCCCAAATGAATTCCGTTGCAGAATATCAAAGAAGAAATAAGGAAGAAATATGTATGGGTGTGTGTGTGTGTATGTATCTATAATATTTTCCATTTCCTTTATTTTGTTTTTGTTGTTTTTATATAATAAAGTGGGTGGCAGCAAGCAAGCAAAAAAAAAATATTCTTGTTAACTTGAAAAGAGTGTGGATGGTGATGGTAACTGACTGAGAGATTTTCCGAGGCGTAAAGAAGAATTATACGAAATCTATAAATCTGTAACACCATGGAAGTTCATAAAAAAAAACACAGGGATTTTCATGTTCAAAGTTTTCTTATTTTTTTTTCTCTTTCTCTTTTTATTTTATTTAATTTTTTTTTTGTTTTTTTACTTTTTTGTTTCTTTCTTCTTTTCCTTTTTCCTTTTTTTTTTTTTATCATCATAAGGGATATCCCAAGTTAAGTCACCTCATTTTTTTTTATCAAAATAAAAACATTTCATATAGTTCTGTATTAGTGTCTATTGTCGTTTGTTTTTTTCTTTCCGTTCTTCCGTTTTTTTCTTTCCTCCCCTATTTTGTACAATTTTCTTGTTATATTTTTTATTTGTAAATATTTTTGGTCTTAGAAACTTTATTTTTTTGTAAAACTGTTTTTCTCTCTTTGACCCAGAAACATTAAAAAAATTAAAACTCAATAAATTTATCACAATTAAAAAATTTCTAAACTAAAAACAAAAAACAAAAATAAATGATTTAATTCATTCGAAATGAATGATTCAAATCAATAATTCTGAAATACAACAAAATAATACATAAGAGACGTTATTAGTAAAAATGTCTCTGTTTCTTCATGTCCACAATCAAAAGATTAAAAATTTTAAAGGAAAAAAATCCTCAAAATGGTTTAGTTTTTCTTGTAATTCTTAGAATAATCTACAGTTATGAAATACCGACAAAACTCGTATAACGAAACTCGTATATAAGAAATAAAAAAAAGTTGACCCATACCAATTTTAATTTATATAAATCTCCCTTCTGTTATTGTATCATTGAAATACTTTAAAATTCTAAAGGTGTAACACATCATTGGTATATGAAAAAATAGACAAGACCACAAAATACGTGTACACACACACACCCAAAAATTAAATTAAATTAACTGAATCTTTCACACACATCCAAATTTATCTTATTAAAGATTTATATTCTTACTTCAGTTCAGTTAGTAATCTTCTTATCTGATCTTATATATTTTCTCAATCCAAAATACAAAAAAAGAAAGAAAAAAAAAACGTTTGAAGTTTGAAAATCTTTACATTTGTTTGCCCTTTTTTCTTTTGGTTGGGCTCTTGCCCTTATACCTTCCACCCTATATTTCCATTTTATGCACATCCTTTGACTTATTACCAAAATATACCCCCCTCAAACAGAAAAAATAAAAAAGAAACAGAAGAAAAATACAACATTTCCGTTGATATTATTATTTTTTTTCTTCTTCTTTATTTCTTATTTTACAAAGAGAAACAAAAACAACCCTATTAAAATTCATGTACATACATACTGTTATATATGACACACACACACACATATCCACACAGAGTTATACATACGTCACATATGTTTGTTTTCTAAGAGAGCCATTCGGTGCCCAATTTTATTTTATTTCATTTTTTTTTCTTTTCGTTCCTTTTGGTGGTGGTGGAGTTTTTAAGGGAAGAATGAGAGCTTAAACTTCATCATCTGTACGGCCCAACCGCACGTATTGTTTTTCTTTCTTTTATTTTCATTTTGTTTGTTTCGTTTTTCTCTCTTTTGTTTTTTAGTTCGTTCGTTCGTATCAATTTTTATGATATTAGAGAACAGTTTTTTCACCCTTAATAATGCCTTTCTTTCGTTTTTTCTTTCTTTCTACTCTCCGTTTTCCCCAAAGTCTTCCTCTTCGTCTTCTTCTTCTTCTCCCTTTTTCTCCTCTTTTTTTTATATTTTTTTTTTTTATTTTCTGCTTGCGATCGTAAGAAAGTAGAAAATAAATAAAATATCATCAGTTTTTTTTTTCTTCACTTCTTCTACCAGTTTCATTTCGTTTTGTTTTCTTTTTCCATTTTCCTTTCTTTTTTTTTTTTTTTTTTTTGTTTTTTATTTTATTCTGGTTTTGCTGCTGCTGATGCTGCTGCTTGCCCCATAACAGATTTATTTTCTTTATACCTACATATTATATACGAAGAGCAACGTATATATGAAGTTAAAGTACGACAGAATACACCTTTTGCTTTTTCTTTCAAATATATAAGAAAATAAGCACGATGCCTCCACATTTATAGCCTAACCACCTCTATGTAACCCATCTATACTCTTTCAGCCCCTTCCTCACCTCTTCACCCCACCCAGCCAACAATTTACTATAAAAACTTTTTATTACCTCGAAATTTTTATTTTTTTTTCTTCTTCTTTTTATTCAACTTTCGAGGTTTTCTTTATTCTTATTCTGTCTGTCACAACAACAACAACAACAACAACCACAATAACAAAAAAAAAAAAGAAACATATACGGGAAGAAGAGCAAAGGAAAATAACAACAACAACCATAACAACAACAAAAAATGAAAATATTCGAAAAAAACAAAAGAAAAAAAGAAACGAATAAAAAAAAAAGAATTCACTTTTTCTCGATCAGATAATCACGACAGATAATCAATAAATAAAACTTATGAGTTTTGATTGTTTAATTTAGTTGAAAAGAAAAAAAGAAAAATTAATTTATCGATGAGAATAATTATTTTATATTTTAATTATCTAAATTGTCTATGAAATGTAAATGCTCTGGGTTGTTGATTACATTGATAGGGGTGGAGTTATTAAGGGTGGTTACGCGAAAAATGGTTTTATACTTTGTTTTTTTTTTTTTTTTTGATAGCAGATGGTTGAGTTTACTTTTATTTTTTCATCTAAACAAAAAATAAAAATAAAGCAAATATGATGGATTAAATATAATAAAACAACAACAACAACAAAAATACAAAATTTTCCAGTGAATGCGTTAAATTATTAAAGAGAAAGAAGGAAAGAGTGAGAGAGAGGAAGAGAGAAATTAACCAAAAAATATTTTCACTTTGATCTTTTTCCAAAAATAAAATAAAAACGACATGAAAATTTATTTTCACGACAATTTTTCATTCAATTTAAGATTCTTGAGATTTCTGATATTTTATTTATGATAGAAGAAAAAAAAAACAGCAGAAAATTTTATAATTATCAAACTTTTTCTTATATTTTGTCTTTTGTCTTCTTGTGTCTTATAATTTTGTTTCTTTTTGTTTTTGTTGTTGTTGTTGTTATTATTGCTATTTTTGTTGTTGTTATATTTTTGATGAGGTAAAAACATTTTTATTTTTTAAGTCCATCAATTTGTCGCATGTAAAGTGTGTTTAATTAAGTCTCTCTCGCTCTCTCTCTGTCTCCGTTACCTTTTTTTTCTTTCTCTTCCTCTTCTTCTTCTTCTTTTTCTTTATTATAAAGTACTTCCTATTCTTCATAAAAAAGAAAGGGGAAAAAAGAAAACTCAAACCCATAACTTTTTCATTTTCTTCTTCTTCATTTTTTTTTATTATAATTCTGTTATAAATTTATTATTAAGATCGAAAGTATCATATTTTGATTATTAATTGTGAAAAAATATTGATCTAAACGATTTCAATGTAGAAAAAAGGAAGAGAGAGAGAGAGATAGAGAGAGGGGTAGAGATAGAAGAAAAGGGAATCCGGACGAAATTAATATCACAACAAAAACAATAATAATATAAAAACAACAAAACGTGAAGGTAAAAAGGATCCGTATCGCGTATAGAATGGAAAATCCTCTTCTTACTTTTCGTTTTCTCTCTTCTGTTTTTTTTTTTTAACGTTAAGAAAATAAAAAAAAAAAAAAAAAAAGAAAAGACAAATGAGAAAAACGGAACAACAAAAACAAAGGGGAAATATATTTTTAATGTTGAGACGTTCATCCCAGGGCCAGGTAAAATAAGCTATACCATTGTTGGTTTGGGGATTGATCGGGGGAGTAAAGTGAAGTGGGTGGTATACAAGAGGTGGAGAACAAAAAAAAAAAAACACTGACAACGCCTCAAAATAAAAACAAAACATTCTCCATAATTTTGCCATTAGCTGAATTCCAGTGAAGTTGAAGCTGAAGCCAGTCAGCCAGTTTTTTTTCTTTCGTGTTTTGTTTTTGGACTCAAACTCTCCCCGACCTAATTGAGATAAATAATTCATCATATTTTTCAGTAAAAGAAAAAAACGTTAAAGAAAAGAAAAAGAGAAGATATCAGAGTTTCCCATGGAACGAAAAAAAAAAAAAATGAAACGAAAAAATATAAAAATTGTGTAGGCGTGCTTTGGGTTAATCAATTTCCCTTTTTCACCCTATACAGTATATTCTTATATAACGTTACGTACCTACGTACGTATGTACGTACGGTAAGTAATTTTTCTTTATTTTGTTTTAAATTAGAAATTAAGGTAAGGAAAATCGTTGAGAGTTTATTTCTCCTTTCTCTCTCTCTCTCTCTTTCTCTCTGTTTCCTTCTTAATTTTTTTGCATTACGTTGTTTTTTTTCCTCTCTCTCTCTTTTTTTTTTTTTGTTATTTTGTAATTAATTTTAGATTTTTATTATTAATTTTTAAAGAGATATGCGGTGTATTTATTTTAGTTTATTTCTTAAGATTTTTTTTTTCTCCTGTTGTTGTTGCGGTTGTTGTTATTGTTTTCATGTGAATTATATAAGAAAACGTGACGTAATATAAGGATATTATACACATCATATGCTTGATGCTGAAGCTGGGATGTTATATTATAGAAAAAAAGAGGATGAAGAAAATTTATAAAAAAAAAAAACAAAATAGGGTCGCCCAAGAATATGAAGACATAAGATTTTCTTATGTTATATTCTTTTTTTTTATTTGCCTGCCTGCCTTTGAAGATCAGAGGGTTAACACTGAGTGCAAAAAGAAGAAGATGAAGGGGGACAATTTTGAATTGTGAACTGGACACACACAGTATATATTGTATGTGCAATAGAAAATAATGTGACGCCAGCCAGAGAAGATCGACGGAAATGATTGGCTGATTTTGGGGGATGTCTAGACAAAGACATTTTGTTGTTGAGAAGAGGCGTATAAAAATAAATATAAAGATTTTGTAAGAACGAGCGGAGATTGGTAAAGTGTTTGTGTTTAGATGAAGTGTGATATAAGGGTCAAAAAGGGATTTATATATTCAGTGGAGTTGATGTATATACAAATGTTATATGCGTATTTTACGATTCATAGATTTTTATTTTTCCTCTTCTTCCTCTATTGTTGTATTATTATTTTTTTTTTTTTTGTTATTTTCTTTTTCTATCAAAACAACATGAAAAAAAAATATTTATAAATTTCAATTAGAAGTGATTTTATTTGTACAGATATGGACAGATTCGGGAAATTGATTTTCTAATGTGACTTGTGACTGTTATTTGTTTCCTTTTGACAATGACATCCCTCGATTTCATACGATGATATGATTACAGCAAAAAAATAATAATTATTTCTTATTTTTTTTATCGAAATATTGTCTCGTTTCTTTTGTTGTTTTTTTATTTTTTTTTTTCTAGTCCTTTGTTAAAAGGAATTCTTAAAGTTTTTCCTTATTTTTTTTTATTTCTTTTATCTTAATAGAAAATATTACATTATATTACACTCCCTTAATTCACTTTATTATTTATTCTTTCTTTATTTTACTTCTGTCGTGTTGTTCTTTTTTTTTTGTATAAAAAGAAAACAAAAAATATGATAAAAAAAAAAAAGAAGAAGCAGAACACAAACGGAAGAAGAAGAAAGTATGTCGTGCGACAGAATTAATATTGTTATCGTACGGATGTTTTACTTTTTAGGAAATAAATAAATAGAGATTCTTTCGTCTTACGTTCTTTTCTTATGTTTAAACAATAATGTACAAAAAAACAAAGAAACAACGCAAAAAAAAAAGAAGGAAAAACAGAATAGAAAGAAACTTTAAAATTGAATTAAGAAACATATTACCACGCCTTGAAATTCAAACGTCAGTTGGACGACATAAGAAAAAAAAAACACAACAAACTAATTATTTATGTTTTCTAAGCAATAAAAATTGTTATTTTATTTAACAAAGAACAAAAATTACATTAAAATAAGACAATAAAAATTCTATCTAGAAATTCTAAAGAATGGAGAAAAGGTGACAACAGACAAGTACAAAAGAAGCGCAAAACACAAATCAAGATGTTTTCTTAGAATTTTTTTTTTTCTAGACAAGAATTGTGTGAATGAATTTAATTTTCAACTTTCACTTTTCTTATTTATTTATTATTGTTGTTATTGTTGTTTCTTTGACATTATTTATAAAATCTGTATAATTATATTCTTCAACAGTTTACCAGACTTGAGAATGTGACCGATATAACCTAAATATGTTCGCCTACTTTTTTTTTCTTTTTTTTTTTTGTTCGTGCTAGATGCCTTTATAAGATTGAATTCTTTTTATATATTTTTAAGAAGGAACAAATTGAGAACATTTTCAATTCACTTTATATTATTTTGTGGAAAAAAAAAAACGAAAAAGAATAAAAGAAGAAAGAAAAACTGTTTTTCTTTATTGGATTATACGATGATGCTTTTTTTTTTCTTTTCTTTCTTTTTTTTTTTTTCTGTTGTACGCTAAAATTAACAAAAATAGAAAATCTGATATCATTTGAAACTTCTTTATACTTATTTTATTTTTTATTTTATATTTTTTTCTCTTTTTCATCTTCTTCTTCTTCTTCTTCTCAAAAACAGAAAAGAAAAGCAAAGTTTAGTTAATCTAATTAGTAAAGTTTTGTGTTACAGAAGAAGAAGAAAAAGAAAAAAAAAACACGAAAGAATGAAAGAAAAAAAAAAAAAAGAGGAAAAGGAAAAAAAATGTTTAAGAAGAAGAAGAAGAAGAAGAAGAAGAAAAAAGTGGATACCCAAACGATATATATTGAAGATGAAAAACAACAATGAATTTTTTTTTTTTTGGGATAAGAAGAAAAAATTGAGATTGATTCACCGATAATTTTCTAACGCTTTTCGTGAAAAAAAAAACACACACACACACAGAAGAAAAACTGAAGAAGAAGAAGAAAAGAAAAAAAAGTAAATTTTAATAACATGATTTATTACATGCCGAGTACCCTCAAATTGAATAATGGCGGTTTTTCTTTTTTTTTGAAGAGGAAGTGAAATAAAGAAGAAGAAGAAGAAGACGAAGAATAGGGAGAATTATTAAATTGTTTAAACAGTGGATGGAGGGGTTGACTCTATTTATAAACACTTTTTTTTTTTATTTATATTTTACCACAAAAAAGTGCGTAAGTAAAAAATAAAAATAAAATTAAATCAGCTGATCAAAATAAGAGTAAACGCATCATCTTTTGAATAATAATAAACACAAACAGCAGAAAAAAAAATATTATGTCAACATTACAAACTACGAAGAAAAAAAAACACCAACAAACAGAGGGGTGAAAAAAAGGGAAGAGAATCAGATGAAAAAAAATATATAAAAAAAATTTTTTGGAAACTTTAATTGTATTAAATTACTTCTGCTGCCACTTTCGCAGAGTAAAGATAAAAATAGGATGAATAAAAAGAAGAAGGAAAAAAATTAACATCCCTCAAATTTCCTCGTAAAACTTTTGTTTTTTTTTTTTGTGTTTTTAATTTTTTATATCCGCCCCGCGATAAAAAAAAAGTAAGAAAGAAGATGAGCACAGAAACAGGAGGGGTGTATATATATTTAAAGACCACTAAAATAATCTTTTATTCCCTTTTTTTTTTTCTTCATCTTCTTTGAGTCTTATATTATTTTTTTTTACCCAAAAAACAGATGAGCCAAAGCGGCTGTATTAATTGCTACAATAATTAATTATCCAGAGACAGCGAACAATGACAACGACGAAGATGAAAATGACAAAAAAAAAGAAAAAAAAGAAAAACAAGAAATTCTTGTGCCTATTTTGTCTCTCACACTCTTTGATGTGTCTCATTTTGTGTGTGTTTGTATTTAGATTAGATAATATAAAACTCGAAGCGTATAGCAACAGATAATGCCACCATTACCACCACCTACCCCTAAAAGCCACCCCATTCTCATATACACCATTTTACCCCACCCTCTAATCAACAAACACCGCAACCAAAATGATACATTTTACAATATCTTATTAAAAATGACGTCACGAAAAACAAATCAATCTTTTTCCTTTTTTTTTCGTTTTTGTTTTTTCTTGTGTGTTATATTTTTCTTACTTCCATCTTCTTCTTCCATCTGTATTTATGTGGATATTAAAGGGGGGGGGTATGTTTTATTTTTCTTTTGGCAAAAAAAAGGAAGCATTTTTCTCTGTTTTTTCTTTCTTCGTTTTTGTTTTTTTTTTACGTCGCCTCGTACATGCGTGACGATCATCATTATATTTTCTTTCTTTCTTTTTTTTGTGTTTGAATCGGGCCAACCGCCCATTTATAGGTCTGGGCACCACATTTGTGTCTGTTTGTATGTGTATGTATGTGTAATGTATAAATATAAATGTTGTATGTCGTGATGATCAATCAATAATAATATTTCTACTTCTAGCCTTAAGGCTGCCTTTCACCTCCCCCAAAAATGTAATTTATGAATGAGTAGTCCAAACGTCTTACCAAAAATAAAAAGAGTATTTCAACCTATACAATTTCCTGGCAGCAGATTTCTCACTATAATTTAATAGTCAATTTCATGTGCGTGTGTGTGTATTTGAGTGTGCATCGTGTATAAGATCGCTATCGGCGCGTCACCATCACAGACACACACACCTCACTCGATTAAATTATCATATAAAACTGTATAGTGCAGTAATCGAACCGAATAATTTTTCTTTTTATTCTTCTTCTTTTTCTTTCTGTGTTTTTCTTTATAAGGTGGAAGCAAATTCAAACAACTGCTGCCTTTTTTTTCTTCTATTTGATGAAACGAATCTACTCGATTATGAGAGTTATTAATATTGGATAATATTTTTTAGTTTTTCTGATTTCATTCCATTCTTCTTCTTCAGAATCTTTTTCTTTTACTTTGTTTTCTTTCTCTCTTTCTCTCATTTCATCTTATTCGGTTTTGGCATCTGAATCTTCCACTTCTTCATCTTCATCTTCTTTTTATTATTAATATAAAAAAGACAGAGAAAACATCAGAAGAAGACATTTGTTTAAATTTAAAATCTGTTATTATTATTATTATTATTCTTATAAGAAGAGGAATTAGGGAGAGATTTATAGCGTTTATATTTATCTATACATTTATTTTTTAGTATGTGGATGGGTAAGGGATGTTTTTATAAGAGAAAAACGTGAAAGAAAGAGAAAAAAGAACAAGTTGAAGTTAGGTGGTTTGAGATAATGAAGTGTAAGTAGGCAATTGTGATTGATTACAATTATGATTTGATTAATAATATAATAGTCGAAATATTTAAGAAGAAAAATCTAAAAGATGAAGAAGTAAATTTATCATTGTAAAAGATATTTTAATGAAATAATTGCAGTCAGGTAGAGAATTCCAACATCTCAATATTATTAAAGGGGAATTTTAAGAATGATGAAAAAAACAATTGAATTGGAAAAATTACAAAACAAAAAAAAAATCAATTTAGATGAGAATAAATTATATTATTTTAATTTCTTTATCGTCAAAGTATTTAAATTAAAAATAACAAAACAAAAAAAAAAAGTTAAAAAAGTTAAAAAATAATAAATGACCAATTGAAAAGTCAGAAGAGAGAAAGAGAGCGAGAAGCACCTTCATAAACATTTTTTTTTTTTGTAGCTTTTAAACTTGGAAACTTATATTCACACTTTACCAGATGCCAGCAGCTGACTCAAGGAAGAAGAAGAAGAAGAAGAACAAAAAAAAAAAAAAAACACAATCGTGAGAAATCAAATTCTTTTCTAAACAATTCAAAAACAATTTATAAAAGGTCATGTTCAAGACTTTACCCAAAAAAAAAAAAAAAAAAGAAGCAGTAAAATAAGAATGATGAAAAAGAACGAGAAGACGACGAAGTGGAAGAAGAAAAAATAATTTATAAGAAAATAAAAACGCGTAGACATCAAACAATGAACAATAGAAGAGGATGGACTTTAACCATCAATTTTGCTATTCACGTAAAAAATGAGAATCGATTAAATTTTGATATAAAAACTTCTTCTTCTTATTCTATCTTCTTATTTATTTCTTTCCTTTACTCTTCATAGTGTCTTTTTTTTTGTTTTTTTATCTTTAATTGGTTGTCTTTATTTTTATATTTATAAATTTATATTCGATTACGAAATTTTTGTTTTGTTTTTTATTTTTATTTTTTAACTAAACTGATGTCACCGCTCCGCTCTTAAGTAATGGCAATCACTTAAATATTTATTAATTTTTTCATTAAATTAAAGAAGCAACAATTTCGTTGTTTTTATTGTGTGTGTTTGTGTATGTGTGTCTGAGTGGGGGTAAACATTTTTTCTTTCTAGAAGGTCAAAAAATAAAAACATTTTACTCCAAATATATTTTTCAATAATTAAAATTATGTTTTTGAACAAATATAAAAAAGAAAAAACAAAAACAAAATACAAAAATTCAACGCCACCTTTAACAACAACGTCATAATTCCCAAAACAATAATTTTTCTCTCTTTCATTTTTTTTTTTTTTTTTGTTTTTTTAATAATATTTATTGTTTATGTTACAATTTTTTTGCCTCCATTTTTAATTAAAATGAAATATCCATGAATAACAATTTTTCAATTTTGTTTCAAGTTTAAAATTCATCTGTGGCTTTTGTCCAACAACACCAACAGCAACAATAACAACAACAACAACAACAATAAAAATAACAACAAAAAGCAACAAACCTCAAAAAAAAAAATGAAATTATGAACATATTTGTACCTTTTTTTCTCCCTCTGTTTTTTCGCCAATGCCAAATGATAACGTTGAACTCTTGTTTGTCCAGAAACAAAATACTATAACAACAAATGCAACAGCAACAACAACAACAAATAATTCCATCCCAGACAATTTTCAATTTAGTACTTTTTTTTTTCGTATTTTTCGTTTTTTCTGGTTGTTGGATTTTTCAAACATTTTTGACATTCCTCGAATTAAACCAAATAAAACATTAACGTATTTTATCGTTTGGCAAAAATAAAATAACACAAATCTCTTCTTTTTTTTCTTCTTCTTCTTCTCTCCCACTTTACAGTGTTCATTTAACTCCAAAAAAAGAAGAAGAAGAAGAAGAAAATAGAGAAGGGGGAAAATGGAAAATAGGGTTATTTCGAATTTCCCGAAAAGACAGAAAAAAAAAAGAAAGAAATAAAACAAGAAAATGTATAAAATGGTAATCAAAAGAAAAAGGGCGTTTTTCTCAAGCCCAGACACTAAAACTTCTGTCACATTAAAACATTCAAATAAACTTTAAACGAAAAAAAAAATATTAATTTCTTAAGGATCGAATATTTTAAAATTCCGTCGGTTCATTTGATGAAAATTCATTTCTTTCCTATTTTTTTTTTACTTTGTTTAATTTTTGGGTAAAAAAAAAAAAACAAAAACAAAATTCTACAAACAAACAAACAACAAAAAAAAAACACAACTTTTTTGTTTAAAATAAATTCTGTAAAACATACACCTCACACCAACCCCACCACCACACCATTTACCATCATTTTTCCATTTCCGTTTATATATTTTTATTTTTTAAAAATAAATTGCTATCTCTAAAAAAAATCAAATCGATTTTTCCATAACTAAAACGTCAGTTTTTCAATTTGACTTCTTAATCAGATTTGAATATTTTTCTTTTCTTTCTTTTCTTTTCTTTTCTGTTCTGTTCTGTTTTTTTTTTTCTGTTTTTGTTGGAGAATCAAAAAAGTGATGACAACGAACAAACGATGACGATGACGATAATAATATTTTAATGGGAATAAACTCAAATGGAATACTAAACTAGGATTTACATTGATGTATTCAATATTTCTTTAGTGTGTGTGTGTGTGTAAATACGTGTGTGTGTGTGTGTGTCGTAAACTTAGATTTTTCATTCTTGCATTTAGTCTTTTTTTTTTTTTGCTCTTTCTCTCTCTCTCTCTCTCTATCATAAAATGAAAATGTGAGACTTCAATTAAATTCAGAATAAAAAAAAAAAAAAAAAATTGAAATATGATCGCCTGTTTTATTTTTTATATCCAATTCATGGTTTAATACGTTTTCTAATCATTTTGACAAATTTCTTTACGCACGCAAAATTCATTTTCATTTTCATTTATTTTAAAAAAAAAATTTGTGCACACACACACACAACGTAGAATTAAAATTTTTCTTCGCATTTTATTTTTTTTTTTTTGTCAACACAACAAGAACCAAACCATACAAGAAAAGAACGTAATAAAATAGTTTTTCTTATTTTCTTTCTCATTATTTATGTTTAAAAAGAAAAACAACAACAACAACAACAACAACAACAACAACAACAACAACAACAACAACAACAACAACAACAACAACTACAACTACAACAACAACAGCAAAACTAAATAAATTCTAAAGATTTAAATATTTGATTGCGCGTTCAATAATCCTTATAATTTACGGGTTTTCACAAAAAAAAAAAAAAACAAAAACAAAAACAAAAGAAAAAAAATGCAAAACGTAACTTTTCATTATGAAACAATAAAATAGAAAAATGTCTAGAATATTTTCTTGGATTTACTTTTTCTTTTTTTCTTTTCTTCTTTCTTTCATTTTACTTTTTTGTTTTTTATTTTTGGCTCTGATTCAAGTAAAAGAAAACTTCAAATAATAAAAAAAAATAAAGAAAATCATAAGAAAATATTGTTTATTAAATATCTAAAATAGCGTAAAAGACAAACTCTCATCAGTATAACATCACCGAACAAATAAACATAACACCCGCATACAAACATAAAAGGGGTTGTTGTTGGTAAAATATTCAGGCTGTTTGGTGGAGGGATGGAGGTGGTGGAATATTTTTGTATTTTGTTAAGTCGATTTTAATATTATTTTAACATTTTTCTTTTGCCAAAAAAAAAAAAAAAAAAACAGCATACACACACACACACATTTTTTTTCTTCTCTTCTCCTGTTTTTTTATTTACATGTTTTATTTATTTTTGTTTTATTTTTGGTTCTGATATTTCTATTAGTTATATAGGAATGTCAAGAGTTTATTTATATGTTGTAATATATACACACACACACAACCATCTCAATTTTTCAACACACATAAAAAGCATAACTAAACTATAAAGGAATTTTATGTGAATTTGCGAATATTGACTTGTCACAAAAGAGAAAAAAGGAAGAAGAACAAAATAAAAATAAATAAAAAATAGGGTGAATCCTCTTTCTTTCTTTCTTTTTTTTATAACAACAAGACAAAAAGAAAGAAAAAGTGTTGTGAACAATGAAGACAAGAGATATTTGTGTCATTTACATGATAAAATAATTAACCAATTGAAATAATTTGTTTTTTGTTGTTGTTAAAAAATAAGGGAATTTTTATTTGTTGGCTATAAAGTGTAAGAAATATAAAGAAGATTTGAGAAGGGACAAGAAAATTATTGTAAATTGTAATAAAATAAATATTGATCTCTCGTTCAATTTTAATTAATAGACACAGTTAAAATTTGTTGTAGAAAACCCGTCATTGAGTTGCTACATTTTTTAACAGTAAGTGCACAGATTTATAACTTCTTGCAAGCAAGTAATCATAGAAATTTTTAAAATGATGTAAATTACGTATGGTAAGATTATTAGATTATTTATTATTATTGTTCGATTAATTTGAAATATTTTTGATTTAATAAGAATTGATCTTACAACTAAGTCTTGAACACGACACGAGAACCTCACGATATCCAGACGATGAATTCTAAACTAGACAATTTCTTGATAAAACTTTTCTTAAAATAAACCTTCTCATTACATTATTTTCACTTATACCACAAAATATACAACCATATTTTTTGTGCAATAACATATAAAATTACAAAATAAAGAAAAAACTAGAAGTTTTCTTTATTTTAACAAAATTTAAAACCTGTCAAATTTAAAAGTGATAAAATAAAAGGAAAGAATAAAAAAAAGGTTGTCAGTTGTTAGTTTTCGGTCATATATTTTGTCAATTTAATAATAATAAAAGTTTTTTTTGTTTGTGAAAATGAAAATAAGAGAAAAGAAAATATACAAAATATATATATATATATATATACAACCGCACAGAAAAATAAGAAAACACTTGAGGGATGTGGAGGAAAAAACAAAACAAAAATTTCAATACTTTTAAGTTGAGTTTGGGGATTTTATTTTTCCTTTAAGAAAAAAAAAAACGAAAGAAGACAAAATTATATTTTTCTTCGGTTTGAACATGATCTTTTTTCTCTTTTTGTTTTTATCTTGTTTTTTTTTTTCCTTCTTTATTTCAGAGCCTATTTGTATCTCTCTCACTTCCTTTTAGCGGAATAATATGTGCAACATGTGATCCATTTTGGGGACACGGTTGACTGACAGGGGAGAGAAAATAAATACACGCATCAGCATTTTTGACAATCATTAAAGAGCTTTAGGGATTTTTTGACAAGAAATTCGACTTTTGAGTCGAGAAAGGTTTTTTTTTCTTTTTTTTCCTTTTTTATTTATATTTTTATTATTACTTTTGCGGGTGTGACAATATGGAATTAGGTGCGGAGATTTGTTTCTTTCTCTTTTTTTTGTTTTTTTTTTTGATGTGCTTGAGTATATTACTCAGAGGGTAATGTAAGGGATTTAAAAAAATATATATTTATATATATTAAACCTCTGCAGACGGCAGACAACGTCGCATTATAAAATGAAAAACGAAAAGCATGAATAAAATTAATTAAAATAACGTAGGACTTTTTCCCTAAGCAGGGCTTTCTGTCATCAACTTAAAGTCATAAGAGTTTCCAGTCATTTTAATGAAAATCATGATGACGAACCAATTCAATTTAAAAAAAAAACTCCGATTTTGACAAAAATAATAATAAATAATTTGATTAAAAAAATTTAATAAAAAAAAATTTATTTTACCTTGCGTGTTGTGGTCCAACATTTCCAACATCATGTGCTGAACTGGCTGTTATTTGAAAATCAGCTATTGCACCAGATTCCATTCCCAATGGATCCTTACATTTTGCTATAAAGAAAAGAAAAGAAAATAGAAAACCATTCTTACATTTTCATCAATTTCTTATAAAAATATTCAAAAAAAAAAAACACGTCTGCCAAACTAATGGTCCAATGACATTTATTTAAATTGTGAATTTCTGTTTTCACTGCAACGAAAATGTAAATCAAATTAAAGGAACTTTATTTTCTATACATATTTGAACATTTTCTGATTAAATTGCTTATTGTCGTATTTATGTTTATCAAATGACCAATTTATTTTCTACTTACACATTACAAAGTTAAAGGGTTTTGTGTGTGTGTGTGTGTGTGTGTGTGTGTGTGTGTGTGTGTGTGTGTGTGTGTGTGTGTGTGTGTGTGTGTGTGTGTGTGTGTGTGTGTGTGTGTGTGTGTGTGTGTGTGTGTGTGTGTGTGTGTGTGTGTGTGTGTGTGTGTGTGTGTGTGTGTGTGTGTGTGTGTGTGTGTGTGTGTGTGTGTGTGTGTGTGTGTGTGTGTGTGTGTGTGTGTGTGTCATAAAAAATAAAAAAAGAATTAAAAATTATGTGCAAAGAAAAATAAATGTTACAGAATGTACCAGAATAATAGTTAATTCATCTTAACTTATTTATAATTCAATTTATATGAATATAAAATATAGATAAAGTTATTTTATATACCAAATTTTTTTCTTCTTCATCTTCTTCTTCTTGTATAATAATAATAAACCTACAATATATATTTAATTCATTTTCCCCTTTGGTCACCTTGACCACCTTTGGGAAACCATAATATAAAAGGAAATTGTGTTTTATATATATTATGAATATTTTATTATATTGGCTAGTAAAATAATCTAATCTAATAATATTCTATTCTTCTCTTATAATAGTTATAGTTATACCTTTTATACATACTTTTTACATTAAATATTACATTACATGTATTTATGTAATTAGAATTTACAACTTTTACTTTACTTTAGTTTTTATCGTTATTATTTTCTTTCTAAGAAAGTTCTTTCTATAATATAAGTAGATTTTAACCTTGGTATTTATATAATCAACGTTAAGAAAATGTATATACAACTAAACAAAATGAAGAACATTAAAAACGATCTTCTAATGAAGATAAATGTTTGTATATTGATATTAATTTATAAACAGAAATAAGTAAAATGTTATTAATATTAATTGAAATTAACAAAAAAAAAATAATCTAATAATGATAATGTTTGTTGATTTTATGTTTTAATCATAGAAAATATTTCATGTATGTTCACGTTATTATGACGTTCAGTAAGAACGTTATCAAGATTATTCTCGGTTCGATACTTTTGTTACCATTCAATGTCATTTACTTAGCGTAAGTTAAAGTGTTACCGTACATAGAATTGTAAATTCTTGATTAAGATTCTTGACTTGCATTATACACTGGTTTATATGAGACAAACAGTGACAGTAAAGCCACACGAGAATTATATAAACTCCTTGAAAATCAAAACAATCTTATATATAGAGCTTCAATTAAAGTTAGAAAATTAATTATTTTTCATTTGTTTATAAAGAAAATTATTTAGTTACAAATGATTAAATAAGAAACTTTTTATGATAGAATAATTATAATGAGATTGTTGCATTTAATTTAATTAAAACTTAAGTTAAGTTGAACACATAATTATTCTTCAATTTAATCACAATTAATTATGTTCCAAAAATTTATTCATTCTATCTTTTGTTTTCCTTAAACCCCTCAATTCTATAAAAGAATAATTAAAATTTATTGTCAATTGTTATAAAAACAACTAAAACTCTTATGCACGCACAAATATTATTAGGAGGGTAAAAAAAAAATTGTTGTTTTAACGCATGAGTAAAAAAAGTATATTCTGCTCTGTTTTATTCTTCATAAGTTAACAGGAAAGAAAAAAAAAAAAACACAAAACGCACTTAATATAAATTGAAATTTGCCTTAAAAAAGAATTACACAAAAAAAGTTTAGATCTCATTACTCATAAAACTGACTGACAGCAAATCTGTAATTTGTTTCTATAAATTTACGTTTGAAGAATGACATTATTAGATAAGCTGAAACTTCTTTCTTTTATTACAAAAAAAAAGGAAAACAAAAAAAAAAATGGAGCAGAAATGTGGAAAAAAAAAACATAATAAGTCATTTACAACCAAATTATCTTACGAGAGAAAATCGATAAGAAAAAATATAAAATTGATCAATCATTGAAAATAATTCTTATGAATTATTTTGATGAACTTTACACAGTTTGTTTGTTTGTTTTATTTACGGAATGAATGAATGAAGGCAATATCCATTAAACCCATACAGAACTCTTCAGTTTTTAATAAGAAATAAGTTCATTTCAGTGAGATTCTAATTTCAAGATTAATTTCTAAGAAATAATAAAAATTAAGAATGAAATTTTAATCGTGTTTTATTAATTCATTGAATTAAAATTGAATAATGATTCATTCTTTTTGTTAAAACTAAAAAAATCGTAACTTGAAGCATTGTCTTAGATATTTGAAATATATTTAAGATAAGACAACATTTGACACATTGTATAATTTTTCTTTTTTCTTCTCCCGACACTTTAAAGTCTAAATTAATAAAATAATAACTTTTCATTTTGAAGTCTGTTTTTGAATGACCATAATTTTCTTGTGTATAGAATATTTGTTCATCTGTTCCCCTTTCCTTGAAGTTTAAAAATAGACATTAGTAGAAAATAAAATCACTTTTAACGACTTTGATTGCTTCATTTGATTGTTAAAAAAAAGAAGAAGAAAAAAAAAACAACTAAAAACGAAGAAGAAGAAAAAAGAATTAATATGACAAAAGATGGTATTGTATGAAAGTAATTCAAGTATGTCGCTTTTGTGTACGCGGGTTATTTTTTTTTCTTTCTTTTATTTTTTATTACAGCACCAGGGAACTCAATTCAAGACGTTCAATTTTTTTTTTCTTTCTTTTCTTTTCTTTTTCAACAAGTTCATGAATTTCAATTAATTTTAATCAAAACTAAATTTTTATTCTTCTTCTTCTTCTTCATCTTTATCTTTTTTTTTGTTTATTTTGTTTATTTTTTTTTTTTTCTGAAAGGAATTTTTTTTTTTTTTTTCATTTTTTTTCTCTGACAAATTTTTTTTTTTTTTATAAAAATTTATGTACAGGAGCACCAAACACAGTGATTCTTTAATATAAACTTTAAAATACATACAAACACACACACACAGATGTATATAAATATAAATAATATGCAAATTAAATTACTTTCCGAAATATATGAAGAAGAAAAAAAAAACTTTTTTTTTTTCCATCTTTTCAAAATGAACATAAAATTATTTTCCATTTTCTATTTTCCATTTTCTATTTTTTTTTTTTTTTTTGCTTTAATATTATTATTATATTTTCATCTTTAAAAAATTTTCCAACCAGTTTCTTTTATTTTTTTTTTATTTCTGTTGATCCATCCTTTTATTCGTGCACTGTATAGACCATAAAGTACGTGTGTGTATGTTTATGTGTGTGTGTGTGTTGTAAAATAGTTAAAGAAGCATTGAAACTATAAAATAATAATAAATAAATATTTATACTAAATTTTGTAAATATACCGACAAAAACGTACATAAATAATGAGTAATGGTATAGTTAGTTATAGTTAGAATCTTTTGTTATTTATTTAATAATGTTACCTTTATTTATTGAATTAAATTCAATTGAATTTGTCTAATATTGAATGGAAAAGACAAACCAATAATAATAATAATAATAATAATATAGTCAGTATAACAGTGACGTCGTCAAGGGGATTTTGTGGTTTTATTTTTAAACATTTGATATGATTTAGACAAGTTACATAAGAATTCAATTTATAGTGATGGCAATTTGATACGCGTTTATTGTCTTAAATTAAAACTTGATTGATTTGATAGGCATATATTTTATTTTAAATACAAATTTTGTGAATGGTTTCTTTTTTTTTTTAGAATAACATTTTTTTTATATACAATTTTCATTGTGTTAACGTATTTGAATTACCAGTTTCGCACCATTAGATTTTTATTCAGGTTGATGAAAAATAAAATTTTATGAATTCAGTCAAACATTTTGATTGAAAATTAAATTATAAAATAAATTGAATTATTTTTATTTGGTACCTTCATCAAATTAATTTGCTTTTCACCATTTAATTATTTAAAAAAACAGAAGAACGAGTTTCATTTTAACTTCGAAATTTTTTTTAGTAAGTAGAATTGATTTAAATAAAACATTCAATTCAAAAGTTTCTATTCAAAAGATTTAAGAATGTTCGTTTTAACAAAAGTTCAACTGCATTTGTTTTAAGTTTTTAGTTTAAATAATAACTGACTGAGCATGGGATTTTCTTTGCATAATCAATTATCTTCATTTCAAAATAAAATCCCAAAAGATAAATAACTTTTCACTGATTTCCTGAGATGTTATAAATAAATACATTTTTTTTTTGTTTGTTATCCTGCTAAAAATATTTATTAGTAACGCTACTGTACAAAATAAAAATAGTCAAAGATATTGCACATATTATTTAATATTCACAATTCAATTAAACTCAATTTGACGCTACTATATGAAAACTTTTCAATGTGTATTTTGTACTGTATTGTATTGTACATATTGTGGCTATATATTTCAGTTTACATATGTGTGAATGTGTGTGTGTGTGTATATGATGTATTGTATGCTAAGGGGGCATACTAAGTAATTCATAATCAAGAGTGAAGTGAAAATAAAGTAAAGTTCATGAAAATTCTCTATTGAATCGATGCAATGATGATGGATAAGGTATCAATGTGTCACTGAATTTACATATATGTTATGCATGTATGTATGTATATGTGGCAATTTCAATATCAATTAGAGAAAATTTAGCTTTTCAAATATTTTATATTGATTATTGATTAAATAATAAATTTCTCAATAGGGGAATTTTTTTTTTTTAGTTTTTTTTTTCTCTGAAATGAAATGAAGCGAGAAAAGTTAAAACGATTTCAAAATTCTGCTCACATTTTTTAATAATAAATCTGTGTTTTGTAAAAAAAAAAAAAGTGTATGTAGGTATGTTTGTATGTACGTATATATAATATTATTATATAAATGTGACTTGTGGTTTATGTCTTACTTTTCTTACTTTTCTATTTTTCTTCCTTTTATTTTATTTTATATTATTTTATTTCGTTCGTATAACGTTCCTTATTTTTCCTTCATTCATTCGTTCCTTTTTTTTCTCTCTCTTGTTTCCTTTTCTTTTTCTTAAGTGTCATATCACACACATATAAAATTCGTATAAGTGTTTCATATGTGACTTCTACCCTAGGACTCACATTAATCAAATCAAAAAGTAATTTTTAGACATTTGACACAATAATCGAATATATAACTCTTTTTGGCTCCTTTTTCTTTCCTCTTACTTCTTCCTTTTTAGAATTAAAAATTAATGTGTCAGCCGACAAAACGTAAAAGACATTTTTTTTTTCTCTCTTCTGTTTCTTCTTCTTCTTCTTCTTCGTATATATTTTTTTCTTGCCAAAAAGACGTTTATTTTTTTATTATTATTATTATTATTTTTTTTCATTTTTCAGCAGAGTCATGAACATACTTAACTTATTATAATATATGAATTCTATTTGGGCAATTGAATATTTAAAATCGTCATCGTAACGTTGTCGTCTTCGTCATTTTTAACATTTACCATCCTTTTTTTTTTTTTTTGCCCTTTCACCTGTAACCTTCCACGGAATAGGAATATAGGGTACATATAATGTATGCATATGTGTGCCATTTGTGTGCGTTTGTGTACGTTAAAAAAAAAATGAAAAATAAGAATTTTCTGACCTTTGCACAAAACATATTAAAGGTATTTTTTTCTTCGTCTTCGTCTTCGTTTTTTTTTTTTTTTTTACACAAACAGAATAATTAAATAAAGGAATATTTTAGACGACGACGACAAAAAAAACAACGTAAAATACAATTTAAAAGGAATTTCCGTCTCATCGTTTTTGACATCCAAGTTATTCTTTTTCCCTCTCACCCCAAAAATATGTCACTCTTTTTACATTCCTTCAATTTTCTTTTTCCCGTATGAATTTTTTTTTTTATTTCTAAATTGTCACGATGACATTTCAGTATTTTTTTTCTTCTTCTTCTATTCCGTCTTTTCAATTTTATGTTACTTTTTTTATAATATTCTTTCTTCTTATTCGTCATTTTCTTATTCTCCACACACTTGACTGTTGTTCAGAAACCACAATAAAATAAGAAGAAGACAAAAAAAAAAGAGACAGACAAAGTGTCGCTACCATTATAAAAAATTGACAACACAACAAAAAAAAAAAAATTGATTCTCAATCAAATTATTTAACTAATTTTTTTTATTGCTTTCATTAAACGTTAGTTATTTAATTGGTTAACTAATTTATGATGATGATGGTTACAATGATGTGTTTCTGTATGTGTTTGTTGTGTCATGATTTATTTTGAAATAAATGATGTCGTTGTTGGTTAACTTTGATATTTTGTTTCTCTTCTTTACTTTTTTTTTTTTTGTTTCTTGGTTGTCTTAAATATCATTATTCTGATTTGATTTGATTTCTTTTCATTTTCTTTTAAATTTAACTTGATACAAACAACTTTAACCATAGAGCAGACAATAAATGAATACAGATGATTATTTTGCTTATAAATTCAAAAAAAATTTATTTCTATCACATATTTTATTCTAACTGGAATTGAAATTTTAAGTTTTAAGATTTTCGCATAAAAAAAAAGAAAAAAAAGTTTTTCTTCCGGACAATCCAGACATCTGGCAACACTAATAGTATGTACATATAATTATGAAAGACAACAACAAAAATGACATTTTATGTTTTTCTTTTTTGTCGGTAAACTAATCTTTGAAAACGATAATTATTTACGATAATCACTAAAAATAGTTTATGTATTCGTTGCATTTTGCAAAACCACACACAAAAATAAAACTTATTTTTTTATTGATGTTTTGAAAATGGATTTTCTTCTTCTTCTTCTTCTGTATTTTTTTTTTTTTTTTCGTTTTTCGAAAGGAAGTCGTTTAACTAACTTTTAACATTTTTACTGACTTATTTTTTTTTATTTTTTTTAATGTTTTCAACAACAAAAACAACAACAACAACAACATATAAGCACAAAATCAGAATAATTTTCTCGTTAAATTTTTTTATTTGTGGTTGTTGTTGTTGTTGTTGGTATGAAATTCTAGATATTTTCTCTATTTTTTTTTTTTTTTGTTCCGTTTTTTCTTCTTCTTTTTTTTTTTTTTGATAGCGCGCTTAAAAAAGATAGTTGATTATTTTTTTTTTTTATTGTGTCAGCATATGGATATATAGAGAAAAACAAATAAAAACAGGAAGCTTAAAATATTCTGATAATAATCTTAAAGAACATTAAAAAAAAATTTAAATAAAATTTAGATACATAAAAGTAAAATATATTTTTTCACTCAACCTTTATATATATTTTTTTTGTTTGTTGTTTGTTGTTGTTGTTTGTTGTTATTGTTGTTCTTGTTATATTTTCTATATATGTAACTGTCTATATTGTATTGGTGAATTTTTGTTTATATAGATTGGGCCAGTTAGACTTGAGACAAAAATAAAGAAAGTCCCTACATTAATATATTCGATTTATTTTTTATTATATTTTTTTTTTGTTGTGTTCTGAAGACTGACGACCCGCAACCAAAAAATAAAAAATAAAATAAAAATAAAAAACGGTTAAATTTCTAGAATCAAAAATATTCCCTATTTTTGTTGTTGTTGTTGTTGTTGTTGTTGTTGTTGAAGAAATTGAATCCAAATAATAAATAATGAAAACAAAAAATAAGAGAAAAAAACAGCAACAACAACAATAATTTTGTGTTTATTTGAATAATCTTAAAAAAATCTTTAAGACATAAAATTAATGTCAAAATAATGTCAAGATTTTCTGAAAATCCTTTAAATTGTATTTCTTTAAACATTTTCGTTTCGTTTTTGTTTATTCTCATTTTTTGTTTATTGAAAGAAGTAGTCGATCTTTATCAACAGAAAGCATGTAGTTTTTTTTTTCTTCTTGTTCTTTTGATTTTGAAATAGTTTTTGTTGTTGTTGTTATTGTTATTTTTTCTTTCTTTTCGTTCTTTAATTTAAAGTTAATCGATTTGATTATAGAATTTGATCTAATGTCTATGTCCACATCTATGTCCATGTATATATGTGCCATATATGTATGTATGTGTGTGTGTGTGTGCATAACTTATATGTGTGGGAAGGCAAAAATTCCTCTTATATTTCACTTTTATTTGTCTTTTTACGTTCAATAATTCTTCTTCTTTTGTTTTCTTCTGTGTTTCTTTTGCGTCAACTTTTTTCTTTTTTTATATTTTTCTTTAAAAAAATTAACAATTTTTATCGTTATCAGTCAATTTAATGGTCAAGAAAAAAAAAAGAAACAGAAAAGAAATGGTCAAGGTCAAATATGGTTACAAAACAAAGAAAGAAACAAAAAAAAAATTGTACAAAAGAAATCTTGTTGCCAAATCTATTAGTTGTCGTCTTTCGATGACAAGTTTTCTTTGTAAAATACATACACACACACACATACACAATCACACAAAGAAATAAAGAAAAACTTTTCTCATGCTTTTTTTTTTACTTTACTTTATTATTTCAGATTTTTATTCTTTCATCATGTAAAAAATTTTATCCAAAAGAAAAAAAAAAACGATGAAGTCTTTTAGGTTAAGGCACAGTATCTATTTTTGTCGTTGTTTCTACTTGTTCTTCTTCTTCATATTATTATTGTTGTTGTTGTTGATTTTAGTTTTGAGAAATGGGAAATTTTATATATAAATTTTTTTTTTTTTTGTGTTAGTATTTGTTTGACCCAAGAGGTTAATCTGTTGCTTAAATCTGTATGGATGTGACCTTTCTCCTTCTACATCTTTTTCCTCTTCTTCTACTTGTTTTTTTGTTTTGTTTTCTTTTTTCCTGAGGGTTGTCCGATTATTTTATTTTATTTTTTTTCGTTTTTATTTTTTGCTCTCTTTTATTTTCTTTAATTGGCTTTAGTCTTATATTTTCATCCGGATTGAAACAGAAATTATTAATCGTTCATTATTATGAAGATGGTAAAAGGATTAGATGTTAAAGGATTAAATAGAAAACACAAGAAAAAAATAAAAAACGTTAGATAATTAAAAGATCATTTTCTCTGTAATTCTTCAAATTTATTTTCTCAAAATAAATTCTTATAAAAATTTTAAATTTCGCTGACTCAGAATAAATTCTAAGATCAAAATATGAGTGCACTCATTTTGGATGGTGACCCGTAATTAGCTTCAATTATGATCGAAAAATAAAATAATGTATATCCAAGATTGTTTTCGTAGAAAATTGAGTATATAACTTTGTGGTTTGTTTTACCGCTTCCATCTCTCTCACTCTTTCTTTCTCAGTCTCTCTCTCTTACTCACATTGTCTTGTTCGTCTTTTATTTCATTATTTTTATTATAAATTAATGAGGATTACCATAATAATCAAAGTGAATCACTTTAAATATTTATATATGACATTCAATCCATATTCCGAGTAAGATTTATGATGACATTGTTGTCTGTGTCGTCTATTACATTTTTTATTCTTCTTCTTTTTTTTTTTTTCTTGTGTACATTTTTTTTTTGTCGTTTATTAAGATTACATGTATGTGCCTCTTATATACCACCCAACATGAATCCTCTTCTTCTTTTTCTTTTATTTTATTATTAAAAATATTACCAAAATGAATATAAAAAAATAGAAATGAAACAAAACAAAACAAAGAAAAAATATGAACATATTTTAACGAAACAAGACAAGTGAAAGAAGAAAAAAAAACGCGAGAATTCAATTTGTTACAAATAAACGAAACGAAAATAAAAAAAAAACAAATACTACAACAAGAAAAGAAAACGCGAAATTAAATTCGGTTAAAAAGACGAAAAAAAAAAAGAAGATGAAGAAGAAGAAGAAGAAGAAACAGTAGTGGTATGTACAACGGAGTTGGTACAACGAAATAAAAAAACACACAAGAAACACAAAAGGAAAAGAAGAGGAAGAAGAAACCTATAATAAAAAACAACAACAACAACAACAACAACAAAATTTGTTAAACAAATAAATAAAGAAAAACACAGATTTCTTCTTTTTATTTTTATTTTTTTGTTTTGTTCTTCTTATATTTTATTAGATTTAATAGCAAATTTAACAGTACTATTCTCAACAGAATGAGACAGGAAGAGAGAAAGAGAAAATTTTTCTATTGATAATAAAATAAATAAATATAAAGGAAAGAAAAGAAAAAGGAAACGAAAAAAAAAAAAACTGGAAAAATATTTTTCACGTAAGAACGAAAATAATTCAAATATTCAATTTATCTACTTTATTATATAAATGTTGGGTTATTTTTCCTCCAAATTGATATCGTTATAAAAATATACGCAAGGAGGGAACACAGCAGAACACACACACACACACACAAAATAAATAAATATATAGAAGATGAAACAGAACAGAAGAACAGAAGAAGAAGAAGAAGAAGAAGAAGAAGAAGAAAAAAAAAGAAACACTGTTGAATCTTTTAAGATGCGAAAATGTAATAAAAACTGCAAATAAAATATGAAATTATATCTGTGCCAAAAGAGAGAAAAACGTAATAAATATAATAAAAGAAACAAAATTGAATCATTTCACTGTTGTTGTTTCGTCGTATTTTTCTTCTTTTTTTTTTTTTTCTTCTCTTCAACTTATTCTTCTTCTTTTTCCATCTACCATCTTAAGACGATTCATTCTTTTTCTTCATTTTTATTTTATCAATTGATTTTACTCGTTTTTCGTTTTTTATTTTTATTCCTTCAACCATTTCAAATTTTTATTTATGTTTAAAATTTATTTAAGTAAAAAGAAGGGATTGAAGTATAAATAATTGTTTTTTTTTTGAAATTTTATTACATGAAAAGAAGTAAAAAGTAAAAAAAAAAAAATATATAGAGAAAAAAACAACAACCGAAGTGAAAGAAGATGCCGGTAATAGAAGATGGAAGAAAAAGAAGAAATTCAGAAAAATCAAAACCTAAATACTTTTTTTTTTATGGTTATAAAATATAAGTCAATTAAATATAGATATTGGTTTTCATCCAGACACAGATTTCATGTCTTTTTTTTTTTGTAATGGGAAAGTGTGTTTAGATCTAAACGAAGTAAAAAAAAAAAAGAATAAATAAATAAAAAATTCAATAAAAGTTCTTATTGAATAATAAAATGAAGAAAAATATAAAAACAGCATGAACAGGAATGGTGCAGAGAAGGATAATGCATTGGCATTGAGATACAGTGAGTGAGAGAGAGAGAGAGAGACTTTAATTGATTATTTACATTAAAAGAATAAAAAAATTATTTTGTTTGTAAATTAAATTAACAGATCACGTTAAGAAATATAAAAAAGAAAGGCACAACAGATGACACCAGAAGAATACAAAAAAAAAAAAAAACGATCCAGAGTTAAGGGAACGGAACATTTCTTGAGATGAGATATTATCGTTATTTATTTGAACAATTTAATAAATGTATAAAGGGGATCAGAATAACGAGAAGAGTTAATTCGTAGAATTCTGTTATTTCTTTCTTTGACATATGTAAAAAATAAATACTTTCAAAATAAAATATTTCCAATTAACATTCTTGTAACAAAATCCAAAAATGTGCAAAAGAAAGAATAAATTCATTTCCGAAATCTTAACTCATTTTAAGAAAAAGAAAATCACAAAAATTGAAGTTAATGATAAAGGAAGAAGTAAAAGAAATTTGCATGGCGCAATAATCTTAACATCTGCTTTTTATAAATGGCTAAAACAACAACAAATTTATAGAAAATTTCAATCCTACGACAATTTTTACATTAGAAAATAAACAACCAAAACAACCAAAACAACAACAACAAAACTTTAAGTCTAATTTAAGAAAATATTTCAAGCAATTTTGATATCCGCTTCGATGGCACAAGACAAACATTTTTTTTTTTTTTTGGTTGCTGCTGCTGTTGCTGTGAATTTCAAATCCCATCTTTTTTTGTATTTTGTATTTTGTATTTCATCTTACATGATTTTCTTTATTTATTTTTCTTGTGAAATTAATTTAAATGCAATTTGTTATTCTATAAATATCTACAGAAAATGGTCAAAACAAAAACAAAAATCTGTAAGACTTTTTTTTTTTAGGTTTCAGTGAGAATGAGAATGAGAATTATTCTGGTTGTTGGGCAAATAAAAGTGACTCAGCAAGAAGGAGGTGAAAATATAATAAAGAAAAAAATGTGTAGTAGGGAAGGTGCGGGGGAAAAGAAGAAAAATTTCTTTCTTTTTGGTAAAAGAAAAGGTTTTTTTTTTCTTCTTTCTTATTCTGTTTACAAAAAAAAAAAAAATTATGTACATTGAAAATTACTGATGCATTTAATTTTTAACTTTACAGAATGGATTTGTTGTTTTTTTTTTTTGTTAAGATCAGAATAATATAAAAGGGCAAATTAGGGCTAAAAACTGATTATCCAAACAAAAAAAAAAAACTCCCTGATCATCAAAAATAAAAGAGAGAAAAAAAAAACAAGAAGGAAGAAAAAAAAAGGAACAAATAAACAAACCAAACCAAACCAAACGAAAAATAAAAATTGAAACTTTTGCGTATATAAAATAACGCGAAACAAACGATAAATCATAATCAAATAATTTCACTTCACTTTTATATATTTCTATAATAATAAAGGTAAAGGGAACATGGTTTAGGTTTAGAGACGGTTACAAAAGTGGATAGGCAAAAACGAAAAAAGAAAAAGAAAAAAGAAAAGGAGTTTTTCCCCATTTTTATTTTTGTTTAGAGAAAAAACAGCACACAAATCATATTTCAAAAAACCATAAACAAAAGTTTTCTTCTTCATAATTTTTTTTTTCTTTCAAATTTTCTTCTTTATTTTTCTGTTACTTTTATTCCCGCTTTTTTCTCACTCTCTCTCTCTCTCTCTCTTTCACACACTCTTTTGTTTATTTTAAAGTTTTTCATATAATTTCCGGAAAGGAAATATAATTTTTTTTCCCTTTTTACTCTTTCCAATTTATTGCTTTTTTTTTTTTTGCTGCCTTCAAGAACCTCAAGAAGCCAAAAAAAAAAAAAATACGAGTGAATTTTAGGAGAAAAAATTCAACTATACAAGAAAGAAAAAAAAAAAAGATGAACTTTTACATTAAATTGTTGACCTTTTTTTTCTCTCTCTCTCTTATTTCTTCTTCTTGTTCGTCGTCTTCTTCTTCTTCTTCTTCTTCTTCTTCTTATTTATATTTTTTTTTCATTTGTATTTTTTATTTGAACTTTTTTTCTTCTTTTACATAATCAAAGTATAGACTTACTTAAACTAATTAATTAATCTCTTCTAAAGACGTTGCAAAAAAAAAACAGAAATACACAAAACAGAAAAAGAAAAAGAAAACATAAATAAATTTCCCAACAAAATAACCGCAAAAATCAAGCAAAGCAAAAGAAAAAGAAAAAGAAGAAAAATATAAGAATAAGAGAAAAAGAAGAAGAAAAAAAAACATCAATTCATTCCCGCAGATCGAATTGAATTTCACTAATGAATCTGAATCCGTATCCTATTAATTACATCAATCTTTTTAGACTCCAAAAAAAAAAAACTAATACAAATTTATTTCGTCACTCGAATGAAGAAGAAAAAGAAGAAAAAAAAAAAAATAACAATCAAATTAATCAACGTAAATTTATTTAGTTATTTTTTTCTTCTTCTTTTTTTTATTCTTTTCTTTTTCATCATTTTTATGATTGCCAATAAAGGCGAAAAAAAAAAAGAACAAATTTAACAGACAAATAGACGTAAAAAAAATTTATTTAAATAATTCTTCGTTATTCTTCTTCTTCTTCTTCTAATACAATTATTTTGTCATTTTTTTTTTTTATTCTACATAATAATAAATAATAAATCATATTTGATTAAGTCAAGTATTTATTTAATTATATATTACGTACGTTTTCTGTTCAACAAAACTTCACAATATTACTATAAATAAAAAATAATAAATAAAAAAACTGTTTTTGTTGTGTTAATCGTGTTTCGTGTATTAGTACAAATTCAAGTTGAGAGGACGGGACAAAAGCAAGACGGGACAAAAGCAAAAAGAAAAAAAAGAAGAAAATTATATTTGTTACAAAGTACTACAACAAGGCAACAACCGCAACCGTAATAAATTATTTCATTAATTAAGAGATGATGATTCAATTGACGCTTTTTTCTTTCATTTTACTTCTGGCTAAATATAATATTTGTCAAGATCTTTAAAAACAATTAAATAAATATAAAAAATTATGATCAAAGAAATTAAAAAAATCGATAAATGACATTTTTTTTCCTTAAAATTTCCGATTATTTTTCATTAAAGATAAAATTCTATTTTCTTGTTAACAATAAACATAACATAAGTTAATTGTTTCAATTAAACATAATAATTAAGTAATATTACATTTTTTTTTCTTATTCTCAGTCGTCTTCAATTTATTAATTTGATTAAAAAGGTGAAATAAAAAATTTTCATACAAAGAATAAACCGCATATCATCAATAATATTATTACGGTTACAAAAGAGTTACACATTTTATATTTTTACATCATTATTAGGTAAATGTATTATTAGGTGATTATAGAATTTTATAATTACACTTTATAGATTTATAGCGATTGAATAGTTATTCGATGGTCTGTTAGTGTTCTTAACTGTAGCTGACTGTACTTAATTAAATCATTTACGATGCGATTGATATCAAATAGAACAACATCATTATATAGACTGCATACAAGAGATAAATAGAATAAAATTTCTATAGTTACAATACATAGTTGCACGCAGCAAATTAATTACTCAAAACTAATTATTTATGCACTTCAATTGATTTGCTGTTCAATTAAAAATAAATATAATATAGTGAATATATAAAGGAAAATCAAAATAGGAAATTCTTATACATTTTATATGATGGTAGTTGAATTGTTTTAATTTTTTATATAAAAAACTTTAAGGAGGATTTCACGATTAACAGTCTGTTAAAAAAAGAGCGAATGAAAAAATGAAAAAATGTAATATTAGAGAAATTTAATAAACACAGAAGAATCTGTTTCATGAAACTGTGTATAAGAGATAATTAGTCAACCATGTAATAAATGAGATCAGTGTTGATAAGAAAGCGCTCTTATACAAAACGTTTGATTATATTGAATATATTACATTCAAATTCAACATTCGCTTGATCTACGATGAATCAAATTTGCGACTGCTGACCGAATAAGAATACTTTAAGAAATAATTACAATAAAGTTGTATGTTGACATCGTCTTGTAATAAAAGTTTTTGGTTATAAATATAAAATCAATGAATAAATTTATTTCATTATTTAAATTCCTATCAATAACATTCTTTGTTGACGTTCTCGTTTTTTCTCCATTAACATTTTAGTCATTTCTTTATGAAGACGTTCAGCTTCTTGTGCCGCCGCTTCATTTGTTTCTTTTTCTTTTGTTGCCTTTTCAGATAATTTACAAATAATTTCTTCATGTTTCATAATTCCTTTATTTATTAAATAATTAAAATTAAGTGCAGTACTAAATTTTATATCCATTTCAGTTAATTTTATCATTTCTTGCCAATTACTGATAAGCCAACATGGATTTTTAATATAACTAATTATTCTGGCACATGGTTCGAATTTTTCTAAATCATTTAAAACTTGTTTTGCAACATTTTGTATTTTTGGTAATTCATTAAAAACTTGAATACAATCATTTATTGATTCTTTAAATTCTTTCATTAATTTTATAATTGTATTACCATCAATATTTGTTAATGGATTACCACACCATGCTTCCTCATATTTTATAAAATCAGCTGCTGTTATCCATAATATTTTATAAGGTGTAAAACTTTTCATTAATATTTTTATATTACTTATATCAATTTCAGGTAATTCAAATAAATTTTGTCTCATATTTAATAAATTACCATGATCAACTAAATCTAATATATTTTTCCACATTTTTTTTATTTCAATTGAAAATTCTGTTGCTTTTGTATAATCATATTGTATTGAATATGTAGTTACTTGTACATTAAGACTTTCAACACGTTCATCAAATGTTGATATTTCATTAAATTGATTTGTTTTAAATTTTTCGGTATCTTCTTCATGTGATTCTTTTGTTAAATTAATTTGTTTCATTATTTTTAATGGCCATCCAATTGATTCCCATTTTATTTTAAAATCATCATTTGATAATGAATACCAAAAATTATCTAATATTTCATATTCAAATAATGTTTTTCGCATAATATCCTCATTTTCATGTAATAATGTTGGTATAAGATTTATCCAATCAGAAAGTTTAAAAATATGTTCAATCGAATTTGGTTTTTCACATAAATGACGCATTATATTTTGATAATCAGTTATTATATTTAATGTTTGTTCTTTTAAACGTTCAGCAAACATGTCAAAAATTTTATTGATGATCTCTTGTCGTTTATTTATTAAAAATTCTTTTAATGGTTCAACATTTATTAAAAATGGTCCAATTGTGATTGTTAATGGTAATGTTTTTTTTAAATTTTCTTTCATTTTTATTTGTAATAAAATTTCTTCTTTAATTTCCTGTGATGTTTTTTCTGGTTTTACAATTGACATAACATAATCATCAATATTTAATGTAAAAAAATATCTATGATTAGAATATTGTTTTAAATAAGCTTTTAATGGTATTAGAGCTTTTTCATAACTAAATAATAATAATGAACGATTATCTTTTATTATATTTTCAAACATACCAACAGATGATAAATATAAATCATTAGAAAATACTAAATTTTGTATTGTCATTGAATCAATTAAATGTATAAAATGTGTACCCCTAATTCCATCATCATATAATTGAAGAATTGTTGGTATAAATTCATCGGGATTTGTTGAATAATATCCACCATTTTCATCCATATGTAAAATAAGTGTAAAAATATATTTATATTTTGATTCAAATGGACTTAAAATTAGATTTTTACCCCAAATAAAATCATCGTCAACATTTAATAAACATTCACACGGACAGCAGAGCATATTTCTATATAAATCTATTGAATTTATTATTAAATTTCTTAATGAACTTTGCATTTTATATTTAATAAGTTCTATAAATTTATATAATTTTGATATTTGATAAATTTGCCAATTGTCAACACTTATATCGTACCAACCTTTTTTAATACAAGTAAAACATAATCTTATTTTTTTCGCTAAATTTTCAATCCAATAACCTTTTAAATATAACATTATTGAGGCTATTGTATCAATTTGTATTGATTTAAAATTAAATAAAGCGACAGTTTTTGGAATTGATTTTGAAAATAATGACATACAACTGACAGTTTGACATTCACTTACAACTATAAACATTGCACGCCATACTTCTGGTATACAATAGAGTGTTACCCATGATAACCTTTTTTTAGACTTTATAAAATTTTCAACATCACTTACGTCTAACGACATTTTTTTTCTCTTTATTTTGTATGGTGGTTCTTCATGTGGAAGATTGATGAATGCATACTCAATGGGATTTGTGATTATATTATGTTTCAACTCCAATTCACCTAATGTACGTTGATAATCTAATATTATTTCTGTTTCCAATTTTTTAATCCTATCTGAATTTAAATATTTTAAACGTTTATTATTATTATCATTTCCAATTAGTAATTGATTTATTTGATTTAAAAATTTTTGTTCCAAAACAGGTATACCAGTCAATATCATACTGTCAACAACAATACCAAATTTAAAATATTTTTCTGAATTTTCACGTAACCATAAAGCATTTTTTATACGTAAAATGAAATTTTCTGGATCTTCGGCAATAAATTTTAAATAAATTCTTGGAATATTAAACATTTTTTTAGTCATAATATCGGTAACTAGAAATCTATGTTTTATTGGATTATATTCTGAAACAGACACTTTAGTCCATGAATAAAGATGATTTCTTATCGTTTCTATATCATGAGTTGATTGTAAATTTATTTCATTATTTGTTGTTATTTCTTCTAATGGTTTATTTGTAGAATTTTGTTTTAGAAAACGATTGGGAAGAAAAGCTTCTGCTGGTATTGGATGACGAACATTATTAAGTAATCCTAAATTAAGATAATCTGTTGGTGTCATATTATCGTATTCGGTATTATCAAACCATTCTAATGGGAAACAACTAAATTTTGTACTTAATTTATCCCATTTTTCCTCCTCTTTTAAATGTTTTTTAAGAATATGAACAGGAATTAAACGCCACATTTCAATTTGTGCATTTTTAAGCATTTCCGGTATACTTAAATGTTGATATTTACGTCTTCTTCGTTCAACTTCAACTTCGCGTGGCAATTGACCAGGTGGTGCAATTAATGACAACTGAATTTTTGGTTTAATTGTCTGAATTGGAAATGATGTTGCTAAACGTCCCGGATATTTAATCCAACGTTGTGCTTGTGCAAGACACACAGTTTTTCCTTCTTTCGATATAAGTTCATGCAAAACCGGAACTTGACGATCTGTTCTAACTTCACATGAAACCATTTTTCGTACATTCGCATTTTCAATTTCTCTGAGATCCTGAGGAATATCCAAATATTCTTCATCGCGTATTGCAAATTCACTATAAAACCCGCGATTTGAATTTAAATTTGTTTGTTTTGAATTAGCCATTTTATTTTGTATTTCGTTTTTTTCCATATTTTTAATAAAAAAACAAAATAAATAAAAAAAAAAAACAAGTTCTAATGTCAAAGATTACTGGGACATAAAAAAATGGAAACGATTCAGTTTTTCTGATTAAATTGAAATTATGTAATCACAAATTATTAGAGTTTAGTTATCGGATCATCTATAAAAGGAGAATCAATAAACCAATAACATCAAAAAACGATTTTCTTTGGAAACATTAACAAAATTTACAAAAAATCCGTAATCTACAATATTTTACATCTTTCCCTATTCGTCGTTCATTTGTTAATTTTCAAGAAATCGTTTAAATTACAACAACTAACAAATGCCGTCATAGACTGTATGTTAAAATCTTTGACGGCATTAGTCACACACAATTAGTGTAGTTAAAATTTAAGAATGAATTCATTTATAATTTAAGTTAACATATTTGTTTATTTTTTATTAATAAAAATGCACAATTGTGTTAATTTTAGAAACTGCAGTAATACAACCTGTTCAAATGAACCTTTTCTTATTGGACGACTAACAATTGGCTCAAATAATTTCTTTTAGTTTGAGAAAAAGAAAAAATAAGATAATTTTTATTATTCTCCAAAAGTTCACAATATTTAAGATAACTTTTTTTAAATTAATTTAAATTATCGCGATTGTTATAATTTTAAAAATAAACTTTTTCGATTAGAAATAATTAAATTAAAAACAAAAAAAAAAAATTATAAAGAAAAAGGTAAAAAGAAAAATTGTCAAAAACTCACCCAATTCAATTGCCTCATTTTGTTGTACAAGAAGTTCAAACAATAAAAGTGCTAATACAAATTTTAGCAACCAGTTAAAGGGGTTCCTTAGTACTTCCGGTGACCTGATTATACCCATTTTCTAAATGGTTTACTTCAGTATTATATCCCCCCCACCCTATTTCTTTAATATAACAACAACAATAACAACAACAGCAAAAAAAAAAGAAGAAGCAGATTATATCCTCTTCCAACTTAATAACGGTTGTGTTATGTTGATGATCTTATATATTTAGAAACTTCAACCATTGCTCATAAGTCCAACTTTGTCACGTATTTAGGACAAAAAAGGGGGGTTTATTCTGTATATGATGATGATGATGGTGATGATGATGATAGTTGGTTCGTTGGTTAGTGATGATGTTTTTTGGTGATGTTGAAGGAAAGCTTTTTATACCTGAAAATAAAGGAAACAACAAATATAAATAAACATAATAATAACAATAATGTGGTAGGGCTAATAAGTGAAAACACGTAAATTGGGCATACGGGTTTTGTCTTTTATAAATTATATTATATCTTTTTCTTTTTCTTCTTCTTCTTATAACTTTTTTTTGTATACACCTTAAACATTATATGTAGCATGAAACAAAAAAATGTTTTTTTTTTTCATATTTTTATCATTTAAAAGGATCTTACTTTTATACAAAATAGTTTTGTTCGGTTTGTGTTAGACGTAAAAGGTGAACTTACGAATTATTAGAGAAGAAAATTTAAAATCAAATCGATAATTTTTTTTTGTCTTTTCACATCTTTTTTTTACCGTTTAGTTTTTTTTTTCTTCAAGAATGAAAATAAAATTCTTTTCATTGCTGTTGACAAAATAAAAAAACAAAAAAAGAAAGGAAAAAGAGAAAAAGAGAAAAAGGGGTAGAAAGGAAGAAAAAAATTAAAATAATACAAAAGAGGGAAAAATTTACACAATTTTCTATGGTTTATTATTATTGTTGTAGTTGTTTGTTTATTTTTCTCTTTGACTTCTCTTTCGTATTTTATGTATAAAATATGGTTTTAGAAAGGAGGAAAATGGTAAGTGCGTTGGTTAAAGTCAAAAGGACAAGGGTAAATTAACGTACGCTATTTTTATGTGATATATTTAATTAATGTGTCAGTACAATAATAATATACATACATACACACACACACACACACATACACTTGTCGTATCCACATAAATTAAGATGACGATAATGAAAATTGAAAAATTTCTATTTTTATAAAAAAAAAAAGTTTCCCATTTTTCTTTTTCTTCATAATTATTTTTGGTATAAAAGAGGTGTGGGGCCGTAGGGGGCTAATATTTAAATGGACACGTTTTATTTATTTTTATTAATTAGGGGAGCAACTACTATACATTTATTATTTTTAGTTAAATAATATCTTTGTGTATTTTTGTGAATTTATTGAAAAATAGTCTAGTATAGTGAACCGTAGAGTGCCGATATTTAGATTATTTATAAAAATCCAATCAAGTAAATCAAGTACACTGTTTGTATTGGTACAGTCCCATGGTACGCTATCTGAGATCTGGAAAATTAAACAATAGTTAAAAGGTGGACAATATAAATTTAATTTAACCATGACTCGTCACGTTTTAATCGATCCACAATTTTCTTTTCTGTTTTTGGTAGCTAATCGAAATTTAAATTCTTAAAATATTTAATTTTTAAAATTAAAATTTACCCTGTTCTGTTTATCTAGCAAAAATTACACAAAATATATCGACTTGACACTTTAAATATTTAACTCTACTGCTGTCATTTTTATTTCTTATCTTTGCTTTTTTTTTTTTTTTGTTCAATCTTTCAGTTTTTCTAATGTAGTTATAGTTCAGTGTCAAAAGTAATTAAATTTGTGTAAAAATGTTTCTCTCTCCCTCTGTCTCACTCTACAATTTTGTTGTTGTTTTAAATCACTATTGGCCTTTTGAACCTACAATTACTTATAATAAAACAAAAAGTACTAGAACATACTTTATCATCTTTTAAAGTAATTTGTGCTTGGTGACACGTAATTCACTTTAGTAAACTTAAAAAAAATTGGGTGAATTCAATACAACATAGTAAATAAGTTGTAAATTTCAACAAAAAACAATAAAATCAATTCTATTAAAAAAAAACATGTTAAATGGAACAAATTGCATTCATTGATTACAGAAATTATTATTTATAGGATTTTAATTGATTCTTTATTATTTTCTTAGATAAATAATTTTGATTTACAAAATTCTTACAATTTAATTTTGACCTTAAAACCCATCGTAAATTTATTATAAAATATTAAGTGAAATTGAACTTTATCTAGAACGAAAAATATTTCAAAAAATAATAAAGAAATTAAGGCAAGAATATTACGTTTGAATTGGGCGTAAAGAAAGGGGGAAAAAAGGCAAAACTTTTAAAAGTTAAAAAACATTTCTAAAAAAGAAATAAAAATTACTGTGTTGTGTTAACAAAAACAAGAATAATAATAATTATGATATCATGACTATAAGAAGTAAATGATATGTTTGTGACAAACTAAAATAAATTAAGAGAAAATATAAAAAGTGAAACAAACAAAAAAAAAAACAACAGCAACAACAATAACAACAATCCGAAAAGAGCCAAAACTAAACTAAACACAAAAAAAAATTCCATTTTTCATTTTTCTTCCTTTTCTGTTTTATTATTATTATTATTATTTTTTTTTTTTTTTTTGTATAAAAATAATGGCTGATGATGAGCAAAGTATTTATAATTTTCATTTCATCCTTCTTTTTCTATTTTATATTTTTCCTTTAAAATCTATCAACTTAAAATATTTATTTTTATTTTTAAACCAATTGGAATTTCTTTCCCATTCTTTTCTAATAAGCTGCTTACAGCAAATATTTTTCATTTTTTTTTTCTTTCTTTTATTTCTTTTCAAATGATTCATTTTTTTCACATTTTTTCCATTTTGAAATAATTGCACTTATAGGTTTTTTAGGTTACAAAAATAAAAACAAAAAAAAAATAAGAAATAGATTTTTAAATGAAATTTTATTTTCTTCAAACGATTTAAATTAATTTTACTATCAGTCAGTTTTCTTTAAATTTTCTTTTTTAGGTTAATATATTTTCCCAAATATTTTAATGGTGATGGTTTTTCCAATAAAAAAAAAAAGAAAAAATAAGTGAAAGACAACATATAAAGGGAGAGAGAGAGAGAGAGAGAGAGAGAAAAAAAACTTCAGATTTTATTTAAAGTTTTCGTGAAACTTGACATTAGTAAAAAGAAACTTCTACAATTATATCTGCATTTAGTAAATGCATCAGAGTACAAAAGAAAAAGTATCGGAAAAACTTACGTCATTAATTTGAATTTGAAAATTGATTTTTAAAATTTTATTAGATTTATTTTCAATTTGTAAAAGTTTCTAAATAATTAATGCAAATTAGAATTATGAGATTTTTACACAATTGAATTTAATTGAATTGATGTGAATTTGATTGATCGATATTTTGTTTTAGATAATTAAGATTTAAACAAAAAATTATTTATTTTTTATCAGTTAATAATTAGTATGACCGAACTAGGATACAGAAATAAAAGCTCATGTAATTGTAATCCAGATGCTTTACTAATGGGCAGTAATCACTCATTCAAACGTTGGAAGAATCTTTTGGAAATTATTAAAAATTAAATTGAAACCAAATGGAAATCAATGGACAAATTGTAATCAATGGGTAAAAGTTTTTCTTTTCTTGTGGCTTAAACCCCTTGTGCTTTAGTTTATCTCTTTATCGAATAAAAAACTTGATGAAACTTTTATGCCATTGAATTAAGATCTTAACAAAAAAATATAGATATTTATCTAGTCTTGAGTATATGATTATGAGTCCTTTTATATAAAACAAATATTCTTAAATTTATTCTCATATATTTTTAACGAAAAGCTTTTTCCTAATCCAATACGGTACTGAAATTATCCAACTTGTAACGCTATTGAAATTATCCAATTGAAACACATTATGAAACTTAAAGACTTAATTTAACATGATTTGATTTATTATCAAACATTGAAGTTTAATTTCTGTTTATCTGTTTAATAAGATGAACTAATTAATTAATACATACTTAAATAATATAATATGAAGGAGTTGTGATTGTGATAAAGAAAACAAAAAAAGGGTAACAAATCTTTCTTTCTGTTATTATTTAGATTAAATTTAATTATTAAAATCTTTCAATGATTCGTTTTTCATTTCTATTCATATTTTTTTTTTCTCCTCCTCCACATACAATTCGTAATTGAACTAAAATACTTTTAAATTACGAAAAAAACTATAAAATAAAGATTAATATAGAGGAATAATAATAGTCGTCTTGTCTGTCTTTAAATTAAGTTTAAAGGAAAAATAAAAAAAAGTTTATGAAAAACAAATTTATATTTATTTTTTTTTTTATTAATTTTTTTTTTTTGTCTCTAAGAAGAGAAAGAAAAAAAAAACATAACCAAATAACTGAGGATATAATAAAATTGGAATTTATAAAGAAAGAAAGGAAAAAGGTAAATAGAAAATATGAAATTTTTATAAGCATTTTAATTCATTCTATCAAAGCTTTATAAAAAGCTTCATAGTTTCTTTTTTATTAAATTCCTTTGTTTGTTGGAATTGAATAAAGAAGAATTTTTTTTTAATTCTAAGCCTCTGTCCAACATTTAATTCAATTCTTCTTTCCTTTCCATTATTTTTCTTTTATTTTCATAAACTAAAATAATTAATAAATAATAATAACAATTAAGTTTCGTTCTCTTGTTGTTGTTATTTAAGAAAACAAAAGAAAGAAAGAAGTTACCTTATCGTACGTTCTTCTGGTGTAATTTTTTTTTTGCCGTAGATTTAAGAAGAGAAAACAAAATATAACAGAAAAATTTGTTTAATCAAAAAAAAAAAAAGGAAGAAGGAAATTGAATGAAAGAAAAAAAAAAAAGAAGAAAATATGAAAAATGAAATAAAAACTAAGCTTTTTCTTTTATAAAAGTTTATACAAAAAAAAAAAAATAAAAAAAAAGAAAAGGGGGAAAAAAAAAATAAAAGAAAATGTTAAGGAAAGAAGACTTTCCTCAAATTTTGCATTCTAATTATAGAATGAAAAAAAAAAATATTCTAAGAAGAAAAAAAAAAAAGAAAATGGAAAATGAAAAATGAAAATGGAGGAATAAAAATAATAATAATAATAATAATAATGAAATAAAAAATAATGTTCATGTCATTTTTTTTATTAGTTTTTATGATTATTATTATTTGATGGTGTCGGTTGTTTGGTTCCTTCTTCTTCTTCATCTTTTTCTGTATTCTTTTTTTTTTTTCCTTTTTCTTTTTGATAAGGGTTTGGTTGGATACCAACACACATACATACATACATATACACAACATAATATAATACATACAACCTACAATGAAACTAAAATAGAAAGGAACCAATGTATTTTTATTTTTTAAGGTTGGCGTTGGGCGGTTGAACACTAAAGGGGATGAGACTCTCAACAACAAAATTTGTAAGTTTGCAAAAAAAAAAAAAAAAAAAGAAATACAACAAAATAGGTTTCTTTTTTCTTTAGTCTCTCCTCTTTCTCTTTCGCTTCCCACCTTTACTCTTTATTTTTTTTTCCAGTTTTGATTTTTCATTTCTATTTTCGTTTTTCATATACCTAGAAAATATTTATTTCACGCCTATTCCTGTCTTTATCTCAATCAAAAAATATTAAAATAGACAAAAAAAAAAAAAACGAAACGCTTTTTTTTTCGGTTGTGTGAAAATTATTATTATGAAATTGTGGAAAAAAAAAAACAAGAACGAAAAATGAAAATGAAAGAAAAGATCGAACGACCAAACAGACAGAAGAGAGAGAAAAAATATAGAACTGTGGAAAGTAGGACTGGGGTAAAAAAAGAAAAAGAAAGAAAGATGGGTTTTTTATAGAGGTATATGTGTAGTAAATGTGGATGGTTTGAGGTGGAATGAATGGGAAGTGAACAACACAACAACAAAAAAAAGAAACCGCAAAATGGAAATAATATAAAGGTAGGTTTTTATGTTTATATACAATTTCTTTTTTTGGTTGTATGACAATGTAGTGTACATTACTTGTGTGTGTGTGTGTATGGGTATATGCGTGTATGTTCTGTGAGCATATGTATGTGTGTGTGTAATAAATATGTAATAAGAATAATAATAATAATAATACTTATGTATGTAAAACATTATTTATAATTATAATAAATCTTGATCATTAATTTTGAATCATCCATTTCTCATAAACAACAAAAAAAAAAAAAAAAGAAACAAACAAACAAACAAACAAAATATGTATAATATCCTTCAGAAACAAAACAATATACACAAATAACAAATATAACAAACAAAACAACATACATGAATAAAACAAATGAAAAACAAAACAAAGTAGAACAGAAGAAAAAATGACAACTTTATAGGGTGAAAAATGTAAGGAATATTTTTATGTGTGTGAATAGGTTTGGTTCCTGAGTGGGTGGACAATGGAGAGTGGGTTGGGGGCATATGGTTTTTCATCGTTTCTGAAGGAAGGGAAGAAAAGAACATTTTTGTTATTTTTTTTTTTTTAATTTTTGATGGTCACTTTTAGGGGTTGGGTAAAAGAGAGTCTAGTGTTAATGTAGTAAAAGTCTAAAACTTATTTTAGATTTACAATGAAAATACAGAAATAAAATACCAAAAAAAACAACAACAACAACAATAAAATGGGTGATGGGTGATGATGATTATTTGCGTGTGGCAAAAAAAAAAAGAAGGTTTTTTGTTGTTAGTGTTGTTGTTGTTGTTGTTTTTTTTTTCAAGTATAACACTCGGAAGGATTTATTATAATTTGAATGGGTAGATTTTTTTTGTTTTTTTTTTTTTTTTCATTCTATCACACTCTCTTTCTCACTCTCCTTCTCTTTCGCTGTTTTTCGTTTTTTTTTTTTATTAAACACAAAAAAGTTATGTATATAAAAGGTTGAATCTTAATAATATAAAATCGCGTTATCATTCATATAAATTTTATTTTTTTTTTTTTGTTTCTTTCTTTCTTTCTGTACATATATTATAATATTTCTATTGTGGTTTTGGTTGAGTGGTATTCTTCATAATATAATTGAAAATGAAGGATTACTTTTTTTTTCTTTTTTTTGTTCCCTCTTTTTTTTTTTTCTCTTTTTTCAAATTTTTTTATTTTGCATATATGTAATTATGTATCACTCACTCTCTCTCTCTCTCTCTCTCTCAATATTTCTCTCTCTTCCTTCCTTTTCTTCCTATACTCATTAGTGAAAATAGAGTGAATTTTTTTTCTTTTAATAATAATTCTTTGCTTTTTGCTTTTGTAAATTAAAGAGAAAATACCAACCAACGAACCAAAAAAAAAAAAAAAAACAACAAAAAATAATAGGAAAAAAAAAAGGAAAAGGGAAAGAAGGGAAAAGAATCAACTTTATCTAACTAAAATTCGACGCTTTTAATGAATGTATCGTGTTTTTCTTGTTTTAATGTGTCTACGTGTATTTCTATGTGTGTGTGTGTGTCTGTACCTATGTTTGTGTGTGTGTATAACAGCTAGAGATATTTTCACTTCATTTTAACTCTTTTTTTTAACTGTAATTCTGACTCTGTAACATTGGAATAGGGTTCACAGTGAAAATTTAAACAACTCAAAACTGGCACATTGTAGAAAAAAAAAAAAACGAAAGAGAAAAAAAGGAGGAAAAAAAAAAAACGAAGAAAAACTTGTCTGAAAGCTTTTACTGGCGACACATTCAGTAATGGGTGGAATATATATCGTTGTATACCTTAAAAAATATAAAATATACGAAAAAAAAAAAAAATGTAAGAAATTGGGTATGAAGTATGTGAATGTGTAAATCTGTGTGTGTGTGTGTGTGTGTATGTGTATAAGTGAATAGTAGAGGTAGAGGTAATTTCATATTATATACCTAGACTAGATGGTGCTTTTAGGGTTTTTCCAATTCGTATATCGTATCGTTGTGTGATTCCAAAAAAAAAATAAAATAAAATAAAAAAAATACTCCATTATATGACTACATGGATATACTCAAGCTATCTAATACACCTTAACTTCTTTCCCTTTACCCACACGTTTTAGAAGACGAAAAAAAAAAAAAATTCGTATAAAAATATAAAATTCAGTCTGGAAAAGTAACAACAGAAACAGAAAAAATAAAATTTAAAGTTTTGACAAACGACAGTAGAAAAGTTACAAAACAAAACAAAACGACTTACAAAAAAACATTTTTTTTTTTTAACAGAAATAAGAAGAAATTATTGTGACAATTTTCTCATGTTTCAGAGGAAGAGGAAGAGAAAGAAAGAAACACAAGAATTAATTATTTAAATGCAAAGTGAAGAAGCTTTCGTAATAAACATTTTTTTTTTCTTTGTTGTGTTTTTTTTTTATGTGTTGCATTTTCAACTTGTTTCTATTTTATTCATTATTTGTTGTTGCTGTTGTTGTTGGATTGTGTTGGCCTTAAAAGTCAGTTATATTAGTAAAAAGTGTTAAAAGCATTCCGTATTTTTCTTTATTAAATGCTAAATAAATTGACAACTTTATTTCAAGCATGAAACATAAATATCGTCGTGTGCCATTCTTTAAAATAAAAGAAGAGGAAGAAGAAGAATTATGTAAGTTTCAAACAACGTGTGCCGTCTTTTTATAAATACAAAAAACCAAAAAAAAAAAAACAAAAAAAAAAAATAGAGACAGAGAGAGGAAAGAAATGGTATTTTCTTTAGATTAAAATCAAATCTGTCAGCAAAAAAACAAAAAAAATAAAATTGTTTCGTCTAATGAACAATGTAAACATAAAATATTAACTAAGTAAATAACACAAGAAGAAGTAAATTAAGATGAAGATGAAGATGAAGAACTTTATAATTTTCTAAGATATTTGAAATTTTGTGTTAAACAACAAGAAAATATTTAACAACAATTCTCACTGTCTTAACATTTTCTTCTTTTCATTTATAAGACATTAAAATATGCGCAATGTATTTATTTTAGTCTTTATATGTATTTCACTTTAAGAGATGGATATTATTTACAGTGAATAATTTTTTCTTTTTATTTTTGTTTCTTGTGAAAGTTAAGAGAAGATAAGAGAACGATAAGACAAAAAAAAATATATTTAATAGAAAAAAATGTAAAATAATTTGTTTAATTTATTTTTTTCTCGATTATATTTGTTTCTTACGTTTTTTTGTTGTTGTTGTTGTTGTTTTGTTTTTTTCGTTTTAGGTTTTTGAGTAATTAGATGGTACGTGACAAGTGGACGTGACATCATAAAGTAAAGTGAATTCATTTCTTATAAAGAAAATTTTTATGTCAGTAAATTGTAAATAACCAACACCAACGACACCGACAACAACGAAAAAAAAAATAAGCAAAGAAACACAACAATAATACTTACCAATAATAAATAATAATAAAAGAAAAACCTTTCATGACATGCAAAAGGATGAACTTAAATACAAGAACATAAGAACTGAAGAGAAAAAGTAGAAAAAAAAAAAACAAACATTTGTATAGATAGAAGAAGTAAGGGTAAGGGGAGGAAGAATGGAATGGAAAGAAGGATGATGTTTCTTAATTTGATGGGAACAAATTAAATTTAAGATATAACATGACAACTTGGGTTTGCCTGTCTGCCATTTTCTCTCCTCTTTCTTATATATATATTTTTTTCTTTTTTTCCGTTTTTATTTTGCTAACTTATTTCTTATGTTCGGCTTCTTCTCAATGTCAAAGAACAGAAAGAAAATAATATAAAACATACAACAGAACAAGAAGAAGAAGCGGAAGGATGAAACAAGAAAAAAAAAGGTGTTTTTTTTACACTTTTCAAATTGAAATTTATTTAATTTCTCATTGCGCTTGTGGTTCAATGCATTTTGTGTTATTGAAAGAATTTTTAACAAAAAAAAAAAAAATTCCCCCATTACAAGATCTTGGTCCCTGTATGCGAATATGACATGTCCAATGGGTGATTCATAATGTTTCAAATTTAAGTAACAAAAATATTGTCTGTTCTTAGAATATATCCATCTCTTTCTAACTGAATTTTACCGCAGTTCTTTTTAAAATGAAAATAAATTTCTCTTATCTAAACTAAATATTATTTGTTTCGGCATTTTTGGTTTTAAAATAATTTTTATTCTTTGTAAAGTTTTTTAAAATTTTGTCTACAATTGACACAAAATGTTTTAAATAATATATTTTTGTCTGATAACTCTTGAAAATGGAACAAAATTCCGAATATTAGATTTTTGTAAATGAAAAATGGACAAATTTATAAAAATTGATTTTCTTAATTTTACATCGAGAAGATGAATGACGTAACTATTTCACGATAAATGTGCATAAGCGCTACATAGGTCATGCAAATTATCATTAGCTGCATTTTTCTAATTTAAATTCTAATCAGAATTATTTCCTACAATTTTTTTTAATTACAAAATTTCTTAATAATGAATTTTGAAATTTAATAAACGCAGCTATGACGTGGATTAAATATTAACTTATAAAACTTGTCTGGTATTAACGGTTAAGGTCATTTAAGACACGGGTTTATTGTAAAGGAAGAGTTGGGGGATGTTTCCACTCTGTCATTCTGATTGGTGACCTATTTTCTTGGTGGCATTTTTTGTTTTTTTCATTTTAATGAAACAAATAAAATAAAGAATAATAACGACATTTTGTGAATAATGTGATAATCTAAAGATTAAATAGAAATTTAACAGAAAGTTAGAAAATGAGAAGTGTAGTAAAGAATATATGAAATTTTAATGTCTTTCACTTCTTTTGTCATTAAAAAAAAAATAAAATAAAATAAAATATGTTTAAATATCATAATTTCTCATCTTTTGTCTCCAACTAACTCTATCATTCTATTCTCTCTACTCATAATAACAATAAAAATAATCATAATCATAATCATAATAATAATAATATAACTTGGAAAAAGTATCATCATTTTTCAAATTGTTCAAAAGAAAGAAAAGAATAAAAGAGAGAGAGAGAGAGAGAGAGAGAGAGAAAGAAGAAGAAGAAAAAAAAAACGCGACATAGCTACTGCCTTTGACTGACATACCCAAATAATTCAACAATAAACATTCTTTTATTTTTTTTTTCTTCTTCTTCTTCTTCTTCTTATTCTTCATTCATTTTTTTTTTATTCTTGTTGACATTTTCGAATTAATTTAACTCTGGTTTATGTACATTTGACCTCCTCTTAAGAATCATTTTTATGACGTTCGCATGATAAATTTTTTTTTCTTTCTTTCTCTGTCTCTCCTTTCTTTCATTCTTTCTGTTTTGTAATATCAATTTTATTTTAATTTGTTTGCTTAATTAATCTAAGTTATATACCTTACACATCCACACAAATACCAACGACACCAACAATAACACATATCAAAACATTAACACAAAAAATTAATGTAATTATTAGTGTGTGTGTGTGTGTGCGTAAGTGTGTGTGTGTGTGTATTCTCACACATCACATCATCATTGGTCCGATTACGATTATTTCGTTAGAGAAAAAAACGAGAAAATGTCTATGTACATAAAACTAAGACTGTGTTAGTGCGAGTTGCATGCAATACTATGATAAGTTATTTCGTTTATATGCCTATCATTGCATTATTTTGTTATTTATCTCACAACCTATGGTAGGTTGTGAGATATTTTAGGTATTAATTGTTTTCATATTTTGTATTTCTTTACATTTTAATTTTTAATATTGTTTATATTGTTTTACTAATATCATTGAAAAAATTAATGATGAAGAATTTATTATTTTAAAGAAAATTGATTTAATCTTTTATTCAAAAACAAAAACAACGTAAATAGAAACAGGCAAAAAATAAAATATATAATGGTTAGTTCAAAAAAATACATATTTAACTAAATACGAAATATTTCTCGTAAAAAATAATTGTAATCGGACTACTGTAGCAATAACTTATCATAGTATTGCATGTAACTCGCACTAACACATTCTTAGTTTTATGTACATAGACATTTTCTCGTTTTTTTCTCTAACGAAATAATCGTAATCGGACCACATGTCTTGTTTATCCAGCTAAAATTATTATAATTGGATTAAAACATGGAAAAAAAATAAAAAAGAAACAACAAATACTGAAGAAGAAGAAAAGCAAAAATGAGTTAATTAAAATGAAAGAAAAAAAAAATAAAGAAGAAGAAAAAGAAGTGGTAGAAGAAGAAGAAGTCAAATTCAGATTCTTGACCCTAAACTTTGACTATACATATTATGTTAATTCTTGTTTTACAAAAATTGTTCCACAAAAGTCATTTATTTTCTAATAAAATTATAAATTTATATTTATTTCTCACTGCATTTTATATAAAATTTACATCCGTGCAAAAATTTCTGTTTTTTTTCCCTTCATTTAATTTTCTCGATTTTCTTCTTTTCTTTTTTTCTTTTGTATTTTATTTTATTTGTAAACATTAGTAACTAAGTGAGTGACTTGCGCACACTCATCATACTTGTTTTTTGTTTTTGTTTTTGTTTTTTGTTTTTTCTAAACTGAGTTAAATTATAAAAGTGATAAATGGAATTTAGAAAATGGAAACGCGCAGCACAAACAGTTTGAAATATGTTCGATGATAAATAATAAGAAAGAACAACAACAATAAACTTCATACACAGTAAAAAAAAAAAAAAAACATATTTAATGACGCATATACGTGTGTGATGTGTGTGTGTGTGATGTGTGTGATGTGTGTGTGTGTGATGTGTGTGTGTGTGTGTAGTATTTTATATTATTTAGTATAATTATTTGAATGGAATGTATAAGTTTTAAATATTGGTACAAAAAAAAAAAAAAACAGATTAAAAAATTAACTGATCAATGTGACATGTCCGTTTTATTTATAGATTTTTTTTATTGTATTTTTTTTTTTCATAATTTATAAATTTGAATTTAAATTTGAATTTTATTTATAAGAATTTTACAAGATTTGTCTTTTATATATAAATTTCATCATAAATAAACACACAGTAGAAATGTTTCAATCGGAACTTAAATTCATAAAATGTGAAAAAAAAAAAAAAAAAAAAAGTAAAAAATGAAAAGAAAAAGAAAAAAGAAAAAAAAAAAAAAGAAGAAGAAGAAGTAAAAAATTTTGATTGGCAAACAATTCGCATGTCTCTTTTATTTTGCCGCTGATATGGAAGAAAGAAAAAGAAGAAAATAAAAATAAAATAAAAGGAGAGAAAATAAAATAAAAGTAAAATCCATTATGAAACTTTTATTATTTTATTTATATAAGAAAAATATTGTCCGATCAAAAAAGAAAAAAAGAAAAAAAAACTATATTTTGTTGTGTCAACTATAAACTTTAACATTAAGTTTTAAAAATTGTAATAATATTGATCAGGTATTGAAACTAATTTGAAACTAAAATCAAACAAAACAAAAAAAAAATTATATGAAGTAACAAATAAAGAAAGAAAAAAACAACAACTAAAAAATGAGGAAAATAGAAGAAAATTGTCTATTAATATTGAAAAAGTGGAATGGGATAAAAGAAAATAAAATAAGCAATATTTTTCTGTTGCTTCCCCTTTTTTTAGTCTTTAATTCTTTTTTATTTTTTTTTAATCTTAATAAAAAGTCAGAACATTGTCATCGTCAAACCAAAAAAAAAAAAAAAGAAGACATTTTCAAAGGACACCTTTTTTTTTTGTAGTTGGCAGTCAGTCACCTACACCTTACACAAAATAATAATAATAATTTTTTCTATTAGAAATTTTCACATGATGTTGTTGGTATATTGTTGCAATGTGAATATTGGTTGACTTGCAGAAAAACAGAAAAAAAAAAAATTGTTAGTCTTGTTTTAACATTAACTGGGAACGGTGTAGGATAAAATAGACACAAAAAAAGAAAAAATGAAAATTCCTATTTTTCCCTATTTGTTCTCGATGTTGTTGTTGTTGCTATCTTTATTTCTTTTTGTTTGAGTTTTTTGTTATTTCAAAAAGTATAGAGAGAAAAAAAAATGATTATTGTTTGGTAATTCGTTAGTATGTGTGCACTGTGTGTGTTATCTATGCCTGTAAAATATTTGTTTTCTTCTATTTTATATTTTTTCCCCATATTTTTCCGTTTTCTTTCAGAGTTTGTTTTTTTTTTTTTTTCTTCTTATTTCGTCGTGCTGACTGAGGGTGTGGAAAATGTGTAGCAAAAAAAAGAAAGAAAAAAGAACAACATAAAATAATAATAACTGTTATGTTAAACAGTTAATCAGAGCAGAAATAGAAGAAAAAGAAGAAGAAGAAATATTTTGTTGCTACACCTGGCTGTGTGTTTTTTTTATTTTTTGTATTTTTGTTTAAAGAAAAAAATCAGTAAAAGTTAGAAAGATCTAAAAATCAACAAAACGTAAAATGACGCAATTATTGTAATTCTTCTTCTTATTCTTCTTCTTCGTTTTTTTTTTTATAAGTATAACATAAAATGTTAAAATATTAACTTTGAAATATAATACAAGAATGACAATTAAAGGAAAAAATATTATTAAGAAAATTATCTTTTTTAATTGCTTTTAAACAAATTAACTTATATGAGTAAAAACTCAGACGTAAAGCATACAATAAATGGGTGGGATGAGTAGTGAAAGGAGAACAAGGAATATAAAGACTAGAAATAATATTGTTTTTTTTTTTTTTTGTTTAAAGAATAGAAAGATGAGGTACACGTACACGTACCAAAGAGGTCTACCGCGATGGACAGATAAAATAGAATAAAATAAATTATCATAATTTACTTAAAATCATGGCATGCAAAAATATGTAGGCCGTTTCATGTAAAAAATTTAAAATTTTATTTATAATTTTGGAGACTGACAGTGACGTAGACGTGTCTAACATTAATAAAGAAAAGAAAAAAAATAGGAAATTTGAACTTTAGTTCATCGCTTTCTTTCTAGAAATAAAAATGTTTAAAATATTTACAACATCTGATATTTGAGATTCTCATTAATTACTTTAATTTTTTGTTTTATTTCTTAAAATATCTACACGTAAAATAGAAACATTTACTTGAGTACCACAAAAACAAAAACAAATTTAATTATTTGTTTAATCTGATATGAAATTTTTTCTAAGCAGGTTTGACCACGGATACCATTATTGATGAGCGTCAGACATGTTTCCACACTGACTAAGCGTGAATTTTGCAATTACAGAGATCATAAAATTAATTTTTCTTTCCAACTTAATCACAATTAGTCAAGAAGTGATCATATTATGAAGATATTACAAAAAAAAAAACAAAGAAAATTTCAATCGTAATTGCATGTAACAAAAACTCATATAGAAATACAAATATTTTTATGTTGATCATTAAAAATAAAATAAATCAATTAAAATCAAGTGGAAAATTATGAAAACAAAAAAAAAACAGGAATTGTTCGGTCATTGCCTCCCCATTTTTTTTTTAATACTTACTTTACAATTTTGCATTAAATACACGCGACTATATAATCTTAAACATAACCTGTTTAAAAAATAACATATAATTTAAATCAAAACTACTGAAGACTAGAAGAGTTACCAAGACAAGTTTCCCTCAATCAAACTTTAAGGAAAAAAAACAAGGCAAGACTTTTTAGGGAGGAATAAACAAAAAAAAAAACAAAAAAAAAGGTGAAAATAGTTTTCCCAAAAGTATAGGAAAACGTTTTAAAAAAACAACAACAAAATACATTAATGTTCGTATAAAAATTGTCATTTCCGGATGAGACAGGTTTGTTGTTCAAATCAACAAAAAAAAAAATAAACTAAATTCAATAAACCCTTTTTAAAAGAGTAAACAAAAACCAATCCTATTTTTCTTCTTTTTCACACCGCCATCCCCGCTCATTCATAAACATTGATGAAAGAAAAAAAAAATATATAATATAAAATTTTCGCCTTTTAAAGAATTTTTGAAACAGGAATGAGAAGAAAAATCGACAACAACAACAAAATAGGCCAACGTGAATGTAAGAAAAGCAAATTATATGAGCAGAAAATTATAATAAAAATTCCGCACTGTATAAATTTATTTTTATACATTCCCTACACAACCAAACTCCACTCACTGGTAACAGCAACTAAAATGTGAATATAAAAAAGAAAAACAAACCAAAAGAAAAGAAAAGGAAAAACCTTTTGAACTTTTTTTTTTTGAAAAGAAAGAGAAAAAAAACAAATGTAATAAATGCATTTACTATATTTTTAATGACATGAAATAAAATTGTAAGAGAGGAAGAAAAAAAAAAACAATTGTTCATATCTTGGTAAAAAAAAAAATAAATTCATATATAAAATAGAAACAAAAGATGGTATAGAACCCAAACAAATAATAATACCGACACAGAAAAATAAAAAAAAAAAAAGTGCAACAAGCATATTTTGAAAGAAAATTTTCTATTTCATAAAAGATAAAGAAGATTTTTTTTTTAAGGTTTTTTCTTTTTTGATGTAAAAATAAAACAACAACAACAACAACAACAGCAACAAATAAAAAGTGCCGAAGAATGTGATTATATCATCGTATAGTACAGAAGCACAAAGCAGTAAAACCATTCTAAATAAACAGTATAGTCACTTTTGGTCTCATATTCATTTTTATAGCAAAAGAAGAAGAAGAAGAAGAAGATCCGCAGGAAAAATATAAAAGTGAAAAAAAAAAACTATAATGAATTTACAAAAACAAATGAAAGACAACAACAGTGCATGGATAAACTTAAACTTTTTATGTTTCATTTTGGTAGTGGTGTTGTTGTTGTTGTTATTATTATTCCTACTTTTTCTTTTTTTCTTGTTATTTCTGCCGAAACGAAACGAAACAAACAAAACAAAAAAAAAATAAGCACATAATAAAAAAGGGGTTGAAAAAAAACGAAAAAAATAAGGGAAAAAGAAGGAGAAAAAAGAAAGAACCATCAAACTTTCGGTACATAATTTTTAGCGTTAAACAAAAATGGTTAAATAAACACGAAAATGAAATTTACTGTAATGACCTAAGCAGTTTTTTTTTCTTCTTCTTTTCTTTTTATTCTCTTTAATAATATTTTTGGGTGTTCTCAATAAATAAACCTCTGTCCATCTAACTAACTTATGTGGCCACCCCACTATACTGACAAAAACAACAATTTCACAACAGTTTTGTTGTTAAATATTAATTATTTTTTTTTTAGCATATCCTTCTTCAGCTCTTTCTACAACAACACAACTTCCTTCTACAATGACCTCTTCTAGACATCACTAAACATCTTTTCTATTCTCTTTGTCTGGGTTGTTAAAAAAAAAATTACCAAAAATTTTATAAACCCGCATATAGGGGCGATCTTTTATGTATGATTCTCTGTATACAGTATGAAACACATGACACGATCAATACCCTTTCTGTTTTATTATTTACAAACAAAATATATAACCTTTTCTTATGTTATATTGACCTGAACCTGACAGACCATTCAGACAATGTCAGACGATGTCAGACTGGGTGAACAAAATGATACACATACACACACATTTACCAACAATATATGACAACAAAAACACATCATACAAAAATATTTTAAATATTCGCGTTTGAACTTTTGCATGTTTGTATAAATCGTAAGATATAAACAGTTTTTTTCTTTTGTGTTTTCATAAAAAATCTATAAAGACTCGTCCAAACTATATACAATATTTGACTAAATCTTCTAAAATGAATTCAAAAAAACAGCAGATCTCAATGCAGATGTCAAAGGATATAAAATTATATCCAACTCTGACATTAAAAATAAACACAAAATATTTTTCTCTTTTTTATGGATGAAACAAGCCAAATAACAATTAAACAATTAAATCGAATTAACAACTAAACCCATGCGATAATCAAAGTGGTAGAACTAATGCTGATGAAAAAAAAAAGTAAGCAAAACAGAAGAAGGTGGAGTTTCTATAGAAAAAGGAAACAAAATAAAATTGAAACATAATTCAGTTGGTTTCAATTTAAATTAATTTTATAAATTATTATAATTTTCTCCTCTCAATTTCATTTTCATTTTCATAATTAAATTTTGATGTGCGTGTAAAAAAAAAACAACACAACAAATTTGAGACAGACATTTATCAGTCAGTTAAATATAAGTATTTGCGTGTCCAAATCCACAAAAAAAAAAAAAGAAAAAGAAGTTACACAATCAGAGAGAGAATCCTACTGGATATTCTTTACACACAGAAACATCAGATAATTTTTTTATTTTTTTCGTTGTTTATTTTCATACGTTTACCGAATTTCACACAGTGCCGGATTTAAATTAATTTTTTAAGAACGATTATAACTCAATAAATCAAATATAAATTATTTTATTTTTAATTAGAATCAAGCGAGTGGGATAATAACTTCCATTAATTTCAATAATTTCAATTGGCTACTCTCTCGGACCATTAAGAATCTGTATAAAAAAGAAACATTCACAAAGTTCTTTCTGATCGATATATTTTTCTGTTAAATAAATTTAATTGAAAAACAATGGGTTTTTCTTCTTGAACCTTATGTTTATAAATTCTAAATCGATTCTTGTAACAAACGAATCTTAACATTTTTATCTTCCTAAAAAGCTTGAGAAGATAATTCGCATTTTCTTACTCAATTTATTTAACATTTTTGGGTTCTAGTTTTTATATTGTCAGATATATTTCGGTACTGGACGCACACACACACACACATATGGAATTTTATGTAAAAAACAAACATATTGTATGAACATGTGTTGAAAGATTGTTAAGAATTGATAAAGAGTCTAACGAAATTTATTTGCCAAACTTTTAGCTTAGTCGCTCAGTGTTTGTTGCTTTTCATTCTTTCCTTATATTTATTTATTTTACTTTTTCTTTTTTAATTTGAATTTTTTTTTTTATTTTCGCAATTTATTTATCAAAGGAAATGATGCAGTGAGAATTTTGATGTTTAATGGTTTTTTTTTCTTTACATATGGCGTTACTTGTTTTTAATTATTTACGAAAGAACAAGACGAAAAAAAAGTAGAATAACAAAAAAAAAAAACGAAGAAAAATAAACAAAGAATTTAATTCTTTTCGATATTCCTTTAAAGATTCTTTGATTTCTTAGTAATAAAAGTGCATTAACATAATTTCCCATATTTATGTTAATAATAATAAATTGTCTGTGTTCTTTCTTAACTTAACAAGAATAACAACAAAAACAACAAAAAAAAAAACACGAAAAGAATAAATAGGAATGACAAAAAAATAATCAGATTTTATTGTTTTTTGTTGTTTTATTTAAAAAATTGAAGCTATTCATCCAATAATTCTCACATGCTGTCAGTGTTTTTTTTTTTATTTTCCTTGTTTTTTAATTTATAATTTAAATATTTATACAGTCTACGACATATAAAAAAAACACCAACTCACAATCAAAAAAAAGTAAACAAAACATAAAATATGATGAAACAAAAAACAAACTGTTGCATATAAAATTAAGATCTTGAATCTTGATAATGAGAAATTGTGTCTCTTATGGTGGAATCTTTAACAGTTGACTATGGAACTCTTAGTTCTTTAAATGCCAATCCACTAAGTATACAAATATTAACAGGCTCCACTATTAAAGTCTACACAGTAGGTTATACTTATTGCGGATTAGCTTTGGCTTATCTCAAAATCAAAAAAATCTCTGAAATTTTATATGAAAAATGAAATTTATGTTTTTTATTTCCAACATAAAGAATAATAATTATGATTCATCATTTTATCTGGGGTTATTTTAATTCCAACTCAAACAATTTTTGGTAAGAAAAATTCAACAACAATTGCTTGAGTTTTATTTGTGTTGACATCGTTGAAATCTCACGACTGTTTGTGAATTAAAAATGCAATCGATCGATAAATATAAAGTAAAATTCATGAAACATTGACTTCATAAAATTTTATGAAGTAGGCAACCCTTGAATTATCTGTACTCGTTTACGTGTGGTTTTATAAGGACCAAGCTACCGCGTTAATCAGTTACCTTTGAACTCTTTATAGTTGGTTCAAGAGAAGTTTTCTAACATAATCTGACATTCAATTAAGACGACAATAATAATTAAAGTTTACATTTACAAAAATAAAACTCAAACGTCTAGAGATGAATTTAATTTGAAAAAAAAAAATAGGATTTAGGCCAATGCAATTTAAGTACGGTTCTATATAAATATGTAAAGATTTCACACAAGTATGTGTGTATATTTATATATAATAAACTAAATTCAACAGAAACCCAAGGATTATAAGACAAGCATCTTGATTAACCTTTGGGATTTAGTTAGCAACATAAGGGAAGGGTGGGTGATTAAAGAGAGGGGGAGAGGTAGTATGTAAAAGAAGAGAAAATTTCCGAAGGAATATTAAAGGTCTTCTTCTCACTATATTAGAATCTAGAATTTCAGACAAAACGTATGTAATATAAAGTGAAAATATGTTAATTATAGGAATTAGTTTACCAATTAACGCCTAAGCCGGTATATTCAATTTTAAGATGTTTAATTGTCATTCATTTGACTAAATAAAAATTACTGATATAATTTATATAAAGTGAATATAAAAGAATAATAACAGAATCAGATAGAAGATTATAATGGTTAAAATATTAAATTATTAAATAAAGAAAATATTCTGTCATCGTCATAAAATTTCTCTCTACCAGGGACACAAACAATAAGGAAATATTTAAGAATTTTTGATAAGTATGTGATGAAATATAATAAACTAATCGATCATATTTAATATTATTATTATTTTGTAGTTTACGTTTCTGTGTAAGTATAGATTTATTTTTTTTCGTTATATTTGTTATTGTGTTGAGTATGCCTATTATTTTGTGTACATTGAACTTACTTTTAGACATTTTTTTTTTCTTCTTCTCTTTTTCTCTTTCTCGTCTCTCTTCAATAATATACAAACTGATTGATTATTGTTGTATGTTTCTGTTATTATTTTATATACCTTTTACGACAGTAAAGTACATCAGACATAATATTTTAGTCAAGAGAGATTTTGATTTTGAAAAATTAGTTTTACAAATCATTAGTAATCGTCACTTTCATTCATATAATAATAATAATAATAATAATGTATTTGTTAACCTGAATATTAGCCACCATTCCCAGACAACAAAATAATATATAAACCCCAAACATAAGAATTATATAAATGATTCATGAAATACAATGTTTCGTTCATAGTTCGAAACGATTAATGAATTTTCTAAATAAGTTTCTGAAGTACACAAAATAATTGAAGAAATTAATCGAAAAGAAAAATTTGATCCGTCTTGAAGTCGCCAACTTATTTTTTTCCTCATTTTCATTATGATTTCTATTTTCAATGTGGAATTTCCCATCAGTTGTAATGGGATTATGATAAACATCTTTGAAATTTAATACAACAATATAAAAGAAAAAAAAATCTTTCAAAGTCTTAATCATCGCACATCATTAAAATTAAAAGACTTCAAAACTTGTCACTTCTATTTTTAAGTTAGTATCAAATAGTAATTAATTAAATTATAATTTTATTGCCTTCTTAAAGAATAAAAATACAACAACAACAACAACAAAAACATAAAAGAAATAATAATAAACAAATGATTATTGACATATAAATAAAAAGAAAAACAGAATAAATATACTAAGAAGACCATTTAGTCTTTAGTATGTCTCCTTCATGCCACTTCTCACATCACATAACAAAATGAATGAACTAAGAAGATTATTATTATTATTATTATTATTCCACTTATAAAGATCTTATCTTATTTAAATACTTTAGTTTAGAATTATCATTGACGTTTTATTATTATTGTTGTTTTTTTTTTGTATAGTTGTTGTTGTGTGCTTATATGAAAATATTGTTGCCGCATATAAATTTTACTTTAACTGCAACAACAACAACACAAAGAAGAAGATAGAATGACATCGATATCAGACAATAATATCACATAGAAAACAAACACGTATCTCTTTTATTATTTTATAAAATGTATATTCATAGAAAATGAATCTCTAGTCGCCGTAATAAAAATAAAAATAAAAAAGAATTAAATATGATGACCTCTAACCCTTTTTTGCTTTTCTTTTTCCCCCTTCATCATTATTTTCTTTTTCATCATCATCAACATCAGTATCTTCATATTTATGTCGTCTATTTAGTTTTTTTTTTTCTATCATTTTTATTTATTCTTTCTTTTTCCATCGTCTTCTTAAAGTCAATCGTTTCAATCGTTTATTATTATTACTTTTATCGTAATTGCATTCCCATTCAGCATTGACTGGTGACTTCATAGAATTATTCTTTGCATCGTAAACTCGTTGTCATCTTAATAATATTTTCAATTTTCTTTAATTGCCCAGTTTTCATATTCTAAAATTCTTGTCTGATTCTGTTTCAAAAGAAACAAATATAAACTAAGTACTTATTTCTTTAATAATATTTCAATTTTAACAAATAAAGAATTTTCACATTTTTTTCCCCCCTCTCCCATCATTCCTCTTTTTTCAATTGATTCTTTTTTATTTTCTTTCATTCTCAATTTTAATAATCAATTTTTTATTTTATGTATTTATCTTCTATATTCTGATATATTTTTTTTCTTCATTTTATTCTCGGGCATCTCTGGTGATGATGGCACGCTCAATAAATATTCAATAAAAAAAAATTATATCCATCAATTTCAATTAAAATTTATGCAGATTTAAGATTTTTGATTGGATTAAAGTAGATTCAAGTATAGAGTGTTTTTTTTTTCTTCTTCTGTTACTTTGAAAACAAAAATAAAATATTAAATAAATGAAAGAATTTATTTTGTTTCATCAAAAGAAAGAAGAAAAAAAAAACATTGATTGACCTAAAACTGGACTCATAATATACGTCAGACAACATTTTTTTAATGGCCCTTTCAACAGACTTTTAACAATTTTTTTTGTTTTATTACACTTTGAATGAGGTTGGAAAAAAAAAAAAAAGAAACAGAACATTCAATGAAATGATGGAAAAATCCCTGCAGAAAACACAAAAAAAAAAAATAAATAAATAAATCTGTACATTTTAAAGCTTCGATAAATTCAGAAACAAAAAAAAAAAAACAATCTATTTTCCATATTTCAAAAAAATATTGCAATAAACTAAAAAATAAAAGAGAATCTTTCTCATTCAACTATTTATCTCTATGGCACATACAAAACCGCAAAAAAGAACAAAATCAAACCAATTTTATGTGTGAGTGTGCTTTTTTTTCTGTCTTTTAAATCGTGATTCAATTTTTTTTTTTCGTTTAATTTTTTTTACTGCTGTTTCTGTTTGAAGAATGAACACATGTCCGGACATTAAAGTGTCGACTAACAAAAAAACAAAACAAAAAATAAAAAATACAACAACAGCAAAAAATAAAATATGTTCAAAAGCGGCGGTGGCGGCGTTTTGTAAATAATTTATGCAGAATACGTTGATTTACCATAATCTACACACACACACATTCACAATATTTTGTGTTAAAATTAAAATTTATTAAAGAATAGAATCGAAACCAGAGAAAAAAAAAATTGTATTTGTCTTCATTGTTCTAATTTACAGCAATAGAAAATACGCGAGAATTATTTTCTATTTTTTTTTTTTATTATTTTGTCACATGATGTTTGTTCTGTTCACTGTTTTCACTGTATGAACTGTCACCTCTCATTTTACCTCGTCTAGAAAACAAAACACAATAGGGCTCATTCTATATGAAATACCAGGACAGAATCAGAAATTAGTTAATAACCAAAATTCTCTACGTAAGTCCTTTTTTAAAACCAGTAAGTCTGAGGACGATTAATATTGTTAATATTTTTACTTTAAACAGAATATCGACAGTTTAGTAAATAAAACAAAGTGCTAATAAAGTACACCACTTTTCTTTTCTTAATTCAGAATTTAAAATAAATGATAAATCGAAAGACCCGAAAAGAATTTGTATTGCTAACCGAGAATTTCATAAAAAATACTTAAAATCGACATGATAATTCTTATAAAAAATTACTCAACATAAATAACTTTGATTAGGTATCGCTGCTGGAATTCAAAAAAAAAAAAAAAAAAACAAACAAACACCAAAATAAATCATAACCCGTTTTAAAACAGCTTAATTTTTTTTTTCTTGTTGTTTAAAACATTTTAGAATATTTTAAGTATTTTGATCAATAAAAATACAAAATTTATATTTTATAAATATTTGCAATTCATAATAAGCTCTGCATCTAACACTGGCATCCATTCACAAAAAAAACTATTATTATTTTACAAATTCATGCAATGTCATATCATTTTGAAGTTATAAACAATTTTCCAACAAAAACATAAACGTACAAATGCCCCTCCAGACAATACAATCATCATCATCATCATAATAATAATAATAAAATTCATTATTCAGCGCAAAATAAAAAAAAAAGAAGAAAAAGAAAAAAAAGAAGAAGAAGAAAAAAAAAATTAAACAATAGAATAATTTACGCATACCAACAGCCACTGCAACACAATAATTCCTCTACACCACACTAAATGGTGTTAACGTGATGCACATCCCAAAATAAAAAAAAATAAAAATACAATCAAAAATAAATTGCATATAATTCAAAATAGCACGCAAAATTACAAAACAGAGAAAATGAGAGAAAGAGAAAGGAATAGAAAAAAAAAATTGGGAAATGAATAAAAAAAAAAAGGATGAAATTATTGTTGTTGTATTTATTTTCTGATTTTTTTGTTCGGCTCTTGTATTTTATTTCTATGAAAAAAAAAGGCTTTTGTTTGTGATTGCCTGCAAATAATTGTGTGTGTGTGTGTGTGTGTGAGCTGCCTTTATAATAATTTTTTTTTCTTTCTTACATTTTGGAAAGAAAGGAAGAATAATAATATAATGTTTGAATGCGAAAGAATCTTAAGATTATTGATTATTATATTATTATTATGTTAAGAAGATGAAAAATAATAAAGTAAGAAAGGGAATAGAAAAAAGGGAGAATAGAAAAAGAAAAAGAAAAAAAAAAAATTCGTAAATCAGTGAATGTATTTTGAAAGGATTTCAAGCGGAAAAAAGGGTGACTTTTTTTTTTCTTTTTGTTATTTTTGTTTATTTAGAAAAACGAACAAGAAGAAAAGAGATTCCTTTAAAATTTTCTTATTCAATGCGGAAAATGTGTGTGTGTGTTTTTTTTTTTATATATAAATTAAATCAAACAGTTAAACCTATTTAATTTTGTTAAATTCGTTTTATTGTCTTTTGAAATTTTTAAATTTAATTTTAATATTTACGTTAAGAAAAATTTTTATTGATTGTAATTTTAAGAACAGAATTACGATAAATTAGTAAAGTGAATAAGAAGACTAATAAAAAGATTCAAGCCAGTATAGGTAGATTTTATCTTTACCACGAACGATTATTGTTTTTGTATGGACGTAGGAAAATGATAAGATCTTAGACAATTACTGTCTTATTGATAAGAAATTCAAAAATGAAAATATATTTAATTAGAAATTTGTGTGAAAATTAAGAAAAATGCTTCAATTATTATAACAAAAAATTAGAGTTGGCGAAATAATTTAAAAATAATTTTTCCTAATTTTATTAGAATTAAAAAAAAATACGTTCATCAATCATCAAACTTCAGTTAAAATCGCTATTGGTATGGTTGTTTCAACAAATTTAAATATTCAACGACAAACAATACAAATATTATGGTTAATTTTTAATATTTGCACGAATTATTTTCCTGTTGGTCAAATTCATTTTTTATATTTGTCCATAATTAAAGAATTAATTAAGAACAAAATATTCTCACTTTTGGTGTTTAAATTAAAGCAGTTTTCATTAAATGTTTATTATTCAATTATCTTGTATCGCGTTACGAAGAAGAAGAAGAAGAAGAAAAAAAAAATACAACAAAAAGAAAATTGTTAAACTAATTTTCCACTTTTCTTCTATTTAATTACCTTTGACATACCAAAAACTTATGTAAGAATATCCTGGGTTAAATATTAGTGCTGTCGTCATTCTTAATTGATTTATTAAAGCAAAAAGACAAAGATAGCGTTACAAATTTATAATCTTTTTGATATTCTCACTTAACTAGAAGATTTTTGTTGCGTGTCAAAAGTATAATTGGATATACACAACAGCGACAAAACAAAACAAAAAAACGTCAAAAAAAAAAAGAAACAACAACAAACAGAAATTTAATCAGTCACAATTTTTTGTGTTTTTATTGAATGGATAAATGAAAATCAAAACATTAATTCAATGATTTACACCTAATCAACAACAGCACTAGCAGCATCAACAACAACAACAACAACAACAACAAAATAAACGCAACAACAATAACAAAAACCATCAAAGCAACAACAACAACTAAAATTGATAATACACGAATGACTTGCGTTTATGCAATTTCTGTTTTTAAATAAGACTCTGACGTTGGACCCTCTTTCACTCTCTTTCTTTTTCTTTCACGTTTCTTATTATTATTAGTTTTTTTTTTTCTTTATTATTTCAAAATTTTTTATAGCAACAGCTACACGCATCCCAGACACTTTATATATATTTTTGTTACATATTATATAGGTTGGGTTATAGATTTGATTATATGATGATGAAGAAGAAACACCCGTAGGCATGGTTTAACAAAAAAAAAAAAAAAAAAGAAGAAAAATTCACTTATAAATACATTCTTATATTTTTGCGTTTGTTCGTTGTTTTTCCCAAAAAAAAAATAAATATAATAAATAACAAAGCATGAAAAAGAAAAACGAAAAATGAAGAAGAAAAAAATTATAAAGAAACCAAAGAAGAAGAAAAAACACATAACAATATAATGAGAAGATTGGGAGTGGGATAAACTCCCTTTTTAAACAGGACAAAACATAAAGGCATACAAAATATTTCACCTGCTATCTTTTTTTATTAAACATGTACCTAGAAATTTTGTAAGATAAAACAGAAAAGGATAGATAGATAGTTTTTGATATTGATATGGATACAAAATTTTTGGTCATCATATGCAGAATAGTAAAAAAACCACAAAAGCTCATATCAAATTTAAGTGTAAGTTTATATTATATATAAGAGAGATAGATACTATTATTATACATAGGTACACTCATATCAAAATTTATATAGACGTGATTTGTATAAGATGAAAATAGTAAAGTCATACCAATACACATACACACACACATTATATATGTGATGTATGTTAAATAAACCAACTAACAATTCATTCTATATTCTATTGCTATGCATAGTAAGTATATAGTTAGATAAATATATACAAATATTATCCCGTATTATATAAGCATTTTGTCTTCATTCTCATATTATTTCGACTCTTTCAACTTCACGTATATGATTCAAGGCAACACAAAAAGCAATTAGTTCGGTCTGAATTTAAGGGAGGATGAACATGCTATATATATACACACACACACATACATAAATACTTATGCATATGTGTCTACCGTACGTGTGTATATTTATGTAAATGTTATATGTACATACAATACAAATGTATTAGAGCACAAATTTCATTCGATTATACAGTGATGCAAGAAAGACTTCTAGACACACACACACACACACACACACAAACAAAAACGTAAAAGTAAAAGTTGAAAGTAAAGATAAAAATGTGACTCATTCTAAGAGATCAGGTATTTTTGATAACAACAAAAAAAAAATACTTACTCTAAAAATATTTTCTTAAAATGGAAAAGAAAAAATTGAAAATTTCAAATTTCCTTTTTACGTTTATACTTTACTATACATTTTTTTTTCCTAACAATCATCTTCAATCACAATACACACCTCAAACTTCTATACGCATTCATAACCCCTATATACACCTACACATACACATATACACACAACCACTACCAAATTCTGGTGAATATTCATATAATATACTTTCTGTTTCTCATCTCATCTCCTCTCTTTATTTGAACTTACCGCACATGAATAAAATAAAATAAAATAAAAAATAATAAAAAAACTGTACCACTAGAACCTTACTCCATTCTTTCACTCCCAACCCATCTAACCGACTTACATCTTTTCCACTAAAATCATATGTGATTTAAATATATTTACGCGTACAAAATTTTCTTTAACAAAATATTTTTACGTATAAAAAGTCAAAAAGAAAATATTTTTGTACTAATAAAAAAAAAATACATTTTTGTATAAGAAAAAAAAAAGAAAGAATGAAACCTCGTTCATATTTGCAAGTGCCACCTTAAAAAAAAAAAAAAATCACCTCTTCCCTTTTTCTATTTCCACATAATATTCCTTCTTTATTCCTGTGTCTCCACACTTTATTCACGATTCCATAGAACTACATATAAAATACAAACGCCATACATGTACATTTTTATAAATCCTATTTATTCCATTGAACACTGGTGCGAACAATACACCAAACATCAGACATGCGAGAATTCATAAATGAGTAGGTACAAAGAAAAGAAAAGAAAAGTAAGAAAAAAAAAACGATAAAGAAAATCAAAAGAAAAGAGAATTTTCTTTCTTTTTTTTTTCTATAAAATATTGGGAAAAAAGTGGAGTCTTCTGGATTAGAAAAATACCATTGCAGCAGGGCAACAAAAACTTTAAAGAAGTCATATAGAAGTAAAGAAGAAGAAGAAGAAATAAAAAAAAAAAACGAAAATAGATACGAAAAAAAATGGAAAATTCAAGAATTTTCACTTTAAATATGAGAAAAAGATAACGAGAAAAATTGTATCGTGAACTTTTCAAAAAAGAAAAATCGAATAAAAATAAAATAAAATTTTTTTCCTTCAAATATTTTTTTTTGTTATAGTTGTTGTTGTTGTTATTGTTGTTATTGTTGTTGTTGTTATTGTTGTTGTTGTTGTTGTTATTGTTGTTACATTATTTCTTTCTAACGTCCGTTTAGTTTCATTTTCGTTTTGTTATTTTATTCTTTACCAAAAAAAATATATATATATTTTAGGTTAACATTTTCTTTATTTCTATACGTGAGATTATTGTGACATTAATATAAATGTGAGAACAAAGAAAGAGAAAGAGAGAGAAAAAAAAAGGGAAATAAAAATAAATGAGAAAAAATTGATTAGGAAAAATGGAAAAATGGAAAAATGGAAAAACAAAAAATTATAATAATAATTGTTCCTATTTGACCAATTCAATGGATTCTATATTGAAGAAGATTTTACTTAAGTTTATTAGTGAAATTCTCTAGAGTAAAATTCATTTTCAATTTATAAAAATGAAACTCATTATTTAGCGTTTAAATCTTTAAATTATGTTAATATTGAATTGTAAGAAGCTTTTACGTATCCGATATCCAATATGAACTACAACAAATTTACAAATTTATCTCTTTTTGTTCTCTTCAAAATAAACAAAAGAAAAAAAAAAAAAAAGCGTTAATAAAATATCATGAAATATTACTATCGTATAAATAACAAGAAAAAAAAAACACCGTTCACTTTCTTCTCTATATTTAATAAGCGTAAAAAAAAAGAAAACTTCTAAAGAAAAATTTTTCTTCCAAACTAAAATTCATTCGATAAATTCTTCTTGAATTTCTTATTCTTATTCTGATTCTTTCTCTAAATAAATTTCCTTTTATTTTTATGTTTTGCTTTCTCTCATTATTTATGAACGGGACGAAATCCTTTCATTCCCTTAAGAAAGAAAATATGAACAAAAAGAAAAAAAAAAAGGTTAAAAAATCAACCAAACAAAACAATTAAAGAGAAGAAAAAAAAATTCACTACTTATTGACTGTTGAAATTTATATTTGGAAAATATTTTAACAAAAAAAAAAAAAAAACAAAACAAAACAATAAATCAATCACATTTCAAAATATAAAATAAAAATTATGAAGAAAAAAGAAAAAAAAAAAGAAGACATTTATTAGTTTTTTGAACTTTCTTCGAAAATTTAATTTCAATAAATAAGTTTTTTTTTCTTTTTTTTTTTGGTTTTAACTAAATTTAGAAAATACACGATAAACAAGATAAATACGATAAGATAAAATTAAATATAATTATCATAAATCAAGAAATGTCGATCAGTCGAAACGGAAAACTATTAAAAATTTATTTCAAATATTTAGTTAAAGAGTAAAAAAAAACACGATCACATAATTTTCGGTATTCTTCTTCTTCTTCTTCTTCTTCTTCTTTTTCATCTTTATTTATTTTCTTTTCTTCTGACAGATTGTTTTTGTCTCATTATTAAAAAGAAAATGACACTAAACAACAACGATGACATCGACGCAGACGACCGACATCATCATCATCAACATCAACGTACATGATCATTAAAAAAGTATTAAATAGAGTGAGAAAGTGTGAGAGAAAAAGAAGAAGAAGAAGAAAGTATATTTGGGAAAATAAAAAAATTGTTTGACAAATAGACAAATTTGAATAATAATAATATTTAATTTCATTTAATTTCATTTCATCAAACGATTAAAATCTAAAACAGATGTGTTTGCGCCTTTATCGTATTCATCGTCGCGCACATAATGTCATACGCACGCGGCCTATCATCATCATCATCATCAAACATCATCATCATAAATATTCAATGAAAATATACAAAAATGATGACAATTTTGTTAACCGCCGAAAAAAGAAAAATTATTATTTTTATAAAAGTATTTATTTTCGTCGCCTAATTAAATACAGAAGTGGAGTTTACAAAAAAAAAAAAAAAAACCTAAACGAGTTAATTGATTAATTTCTAGATAAACTGTTTGTTGACGACTAAAGTGAAGAGACAAAAAGGAAACAGAAAAAAAAATACAACCAAACAAACAAAGATAGAATGAATAAAGTGAAGAACGTAAGAATTATGAGTAAACGTATATATAGGAAAACATTTATCATGTGAAGACATAAATTGGGTAAGTAAAGGAACGTTAAGTTAGTCATTGTGGCGCATAACTTCATGCTGTTAACAAAAAAAGAATATGCAGAAAATTAATTTTTTAAATTGTTGTTGTTTTTCTATAAAGAGAATTTTCTGAAAGAATTTTAAAATTTATTATTTTATTAAGAAATTGTATTTAATTTTTTCACAAGAATTTTTAGCATTCAGTTTTTCGAACATTCTTTTCATTTTGTTTTATGATGCGTTTGTAATTAAATTAGCGTCACCTAAATTTTTTTACAAATAAAATATTAAAGTATAAATTTTTACGTTAATTATAAATACAACGAAAAAAAAAAAACAGAACAATTAAATTCTCTTGTTCAATAGAAATGCACGTAATAAATAGAACAATTTGTAATTTAATAAAATATAAAAATACTTTCGCAATTAAATTCCAATGAAATGATTTTTAATGTTAAATAAAAATGTTGATGTTTCACATACTGAAAAAAAAACAGAGACGGTATAATTTAAAACATCCTCTTCTCTCGTTCTAACGTATCAAAATTATTCATTGATTATTTTTGATTGATTCGATTCATCGTCGTTTAAGTATGACAACATCAAGGGCAACAATTCTAAAAATTCAAAACAACCGTATCGACTGAAACAACTCAATTGATTAAGTATTAAAAATTCAATTCTGAAAATAAATTTTGAAATGATTTGATGAAATTCTTGAAGATGAATAAAAATTCAGAAAAGTAATTATTTTGTTCATTAAAAAAAAAACAACAAGAAGAGCCACACGATAAATTCTTAAATCTGATAATAATATTTTATTCTTAAAGAATTTTCTCTTAACATTATAACAGAAAAAAAAGGGTCAGAAGCGAACAAACCTTTAAAATGTATAAATTTTGTTCAACAAAAAAAAAAAACAAAAAAAAAGACTTTAACTTTATAAGGATGGAAAGAGTGAAAGAGAAGTCAAGTGAACGTACATCCATATAAATATATTCCCTTTTTTCTTCTTCTAGAATCTTGAAGGAAAATAATTCAACCATAAACATTCTCATTGGAAAGTTCAAAAAGCTCAATTCAAAACGATTCCCAATGTACGAGATTACATATTATACCAAAAAAAAAAAAGAAAAAGAGAAAAAGAAGAAGATGAAAAAGAGAAAAAGTAAAAAAAAAAGGTCACAAAACTCATCACAAAAGTCAAAACGAACAGATTATCCGTGCACCGGAAACTTTTCTTAACACACATACACACACATACATAGAGACACATAGAGAAATCCAGAAACATAAACAAGTTTGCCTGAAAAGAAAAACTTATTTTTGGGTTAAAATATTTTCAAAAAGAAATCCATTTTTGTCAATCTGATTTGTGAATTCTTTAAGGAAAAAAAAAAATATGAAGATGAAAATGAGAATGAATGAAAGGAACAAAAAAGCATTAAACAGACACACACATACCAATCCTTTCAAACAAACTCATTTTTTTTCCATTACATTTTTTTATTTATTAAGTTCTTCTTCGTCTTCGTCTTTTAAATCCACGACCCAGACAAACAAAAAAAAAACTAAGAGAGACTGAAGAAAAACAGAAATGTAAGGTACTTCAGACTAAATAAGAGATTTTCATCTCATATTCACTTTTAACAGGTTTTCTTTTTTCATGGTGGCGTTTTTATTTTATTTCCTTTTTCTCGGTTTTTTACTTTATTTTATTTGAAGAAAATTTAGCGAAGACAAAAAGGAAAATAATATTTTAGCATCATCATAAGTTTTCCCATAGAGTGACAAAAATAATACACTAAAAAACATATGACATAAAAGAACAAGAACAAGGAGAAAAGATTCTAAAGAAGAAAATAGATAAAACTGGTTCGGAATATTAAAGAAAAAAAAGGAACAAAAAAAAAATGTGAAATAATTTCAAAAATAGAAAGTTTAAAGAAATGTTGATAAGCTTTGATGTAAACGAAAGTTTTTTGTGTTCGTGATATTTATGTCTGTTTTTTTTTTTTTATATAATTTTATAAAACAAGCAAGAATAAACTACACTGCACCTTATCTAAATCCAACTGAAGTTCTGAACTCGATGAAATAATTTTTTAGTAAAATCAAAAGAATATTTTGCAATTTACAACAATCTACTGCATATTTTAGAATTATTAGAATTGAGATAATAATTGTCATGCAATTGCGGCAATCAATTTATACAAAACGTATCAGTTGTTCAGTGATTTATAGTCAAGCATAATTTTTAAATTACAAATTGAAGCGATCAATTAAAAATTATTTTGAAACCTAAAATGAAAATAGAACAATGATGACTATAATTAACTTGTAACTCATCTAAAAAAAATATGTAAATGAGCAAAAATTTAGTTAATGAAACCGAAGAAGATTAAAGGCGATATTATTGGTTTAAACTTTATTCAAATGGGTAAGGTATCATCGGTAATGTTAACTACTTCAACAATTTCACCTGAAAATTTTCCTTAAGTCCTAATCTTCAATTTTTACATCAATGTAAGATTAACTTAAGAACGGGGATGGGTATGTTGAAATGTCAATAAAATGCTAAAAACGTTTTATAGAAAACATACGTTACGAATGTTTAAAATTCACATATGTATTTAAGAAGAAGAAGAAGAGGAAAAAAATAGAACTAAAAAAAAAGAAGAAAAAAAAACGACATAATGTCGTAAAGACATTTTTATTAACAAACATCAGAAAGACACATATGCACACATACACACATATACATAAACTCACACACACACACACACACACACACACGCTAGTTCAAATGTAACATATAGATATAGAATGATAGAAGGAAAAAAAAAACCAACCCGTCAATAAATAATTCGCCCTCACACTCAAAATTCAACACAAAAAAAAATATCTCTTTTTTTCGTTTTTCTTTTTTTCTTCTGTTTTTGTTGTTGTTGTAGTTGTTATATTTGTTGTTGTTGTTGTTATTTTTTTTTTGTTTAGACGTCGAGTTGAATATATTTTCAGTTTGATGGATTACGAATTAATTCTGTTTGTGTGGAGTGAGTAGTAAAAAAAAAAGAAAATTTAACCAAATTTAAGGGAAGAGAGTAAGAGTGAAAGAGAATGAAAAAAAAAAACAGACACAAAATTGGTAACTAATAATTAATGACATGCAAAAGACCTTCAATTGTTGTATCTGTTTGTGTGTTGTGTATGTGTGTGTGTGTGTGTGCACTTTAACGTTTTTGTTGTTGTTTTTCATTTTCCTTCTGAAGGGATGAGAATATTGTTTAGTCAAAAATTTGTATATTATGAAAAAACAATCGGTTTTTAAACGATCAATCGTTGAACAGACAACAATATTGAAATTCCGTTATCGAAAATATAATTTTCTTGAGAAATACAATTTAGGGAAAAAAAATACATTTTGTTTTGTTGCTTTTCGTTGTTTCTTCTTTTTAAAAATCAATCAGTCAAAATCTTAAAATATATCTTCTGTTTTAATAATTGTTATTCTAGAAATTATTGATTACTTATTTTTTTTTTTTTGCATTTAGCTGACTTGACTGGATAAATAATGTTTGCTCCGGTTCTTTTCTTTAAAAGTGTGAAAAATAGAAACCAATGGAAAAGAAAACATCTGAATATATTATTAATATAATATTGGCACTAAAATATTAGGCCTAAAGTAAAGTATCTAAGTTTTTTTTTACTTTGAACTTTCGACAAAATGTTTCCAATTGCAAGTGCGGTTACGTAGCAAACTATTAAAAGTGAGTCCATTTAAGAATTACTAGCAAGATGAGTATCCACACTCACTCAGGATTAGGTCGAAATACTTAAAAAATTTCTGGGATATATTTATATAAATACATAAAGTGTCAATAATTTGAATGAAGTAAATGATAAAACTAAAAAGGCAAGTATATGAATCAATCAACTAATCAATAAAAAAATATCTACATATTCGTCGTATATGCAACGATTTAATCGAAACAAAATCAAAAAAAAAAATCCATCCCTAATATTTAGTGTGCGTGATAAATAAATACAAGAAAAACGAAAAAAAAAATAAATAAACGTGTCAAATATATGTCTAAAGTATAATTTTTCATCATCATCAACATAATCATCATCATCATCATCATCATCATCATAATTCTATAATCATCAATTTCTATATTCTGTCAGAAAATTAGTAATTTATCAGAATTTGGATGAGTTATTAGGGTGGGTGTTAGTATTTACTTGTACGTGTGTGTGTATGTGTGTGTGTGTGTGTATGTACATCTTTGAAGGGGTTTAAAACTTACCCTAGACTAATTACAATACTGATCGCTATGGGAATTTCAATTTTCAAATATGAAATAAATAATAATGAAAGTGCAATGATCTAGTCGTAATAACGAATGTGATAAGAACAATTGAAGGGGATAATTTAAGTGAAGAGGTGGCAATATTTAATGTTCCATTGAAGCTACAAAGCGATTTCATTGAAACAGAAGCTATCCTTCTTCCAAGGATCTGACAACAAAACATAAAAATATTCTTTATTGTCAAGAGTATTTTGGCTTAGCTTTACCAACGATGTGAAAAATATAAAATGTAACAGTAAGAAATATTATCATTAAACAATATACAATTGTTAACATTCCTATGGAAATTTATGGGGTTGCACTGTAGAGGATACGCTTTCTGACTCTTTCTATGATATGCCCATTTAATGTCTATACTCAGAACAACATTAACAATTATTTATTATTTATATCAAAGTTTCATTTTCATTTTCATCTTCTCTTCATAAAATTAATTTATCATATGCTTTTTTCCCCCTCATTTCATCAATATAGAATAAGTTCTTAGAAACGTATAAAATATAAACATAGTACACTTTGCTCATTAAGAGTCGTATACACCAAGGCGGCTATACCCAGATTTAAAGAGAAATTTACATGGAGGATAATAAGCGTTGATGTATATTAAAAATTATTTTATAGCTGAGTTTTTCTATTAGCCGCCTTGATGTATATGATCCTTAAAATGTGTTTAACAACAATAGTCTCGTAACTTTTTATAACAAATTATGATTTCAATTTTCATTTTTCATAGAAATAATAATTATTATTATTCGTACCTACTGAGTTTACAAAGTTTATACAATTTATATACAATTAACTAAATCTCGAATTTACATCAAGTTTTCACCTCACACCCATAAACAAGAAAAAAAAATTGCAACATTTGAAAACATCATCATAAAAATATCACAGAAAAATCAAACAAGGATCAAGTTTTATTTACAGGAAAATAAATAGTTTATTTGAACACATGTTGTATGTTATGTCTATGTGTATGTATTTGTTACAGAGAATGTTTGAATGCATTTTTTTAAGTTTGTTCTTTTTTTCTTTTTTTTTTGGAACTTCCACGGTAAATAAATATTTATTAAACAAAACAAAAACAGAAAAAGTGGTGAAAAACTTTTGCATCAAGCACAATAAACATCAACTTGCAACAGGGATAACAGGGAGAGAAAAAAAAATTAAATTCGTATTTATGTGTCGCTTTTATATAGAACGTGAAGCAACAAACACAAATATATCAATGGGATAGGAAAAAAAAACGAAAAGAAAAATGAATAACTTTCCATCCTTTCAACATAAATTTTTTTGTTGCTGTTGTTGTTGTTATATTGTTATAGTTTGTGGCTGGTTTTATATTAGTATTATTGTTGTTGTTATTATATTAGATATATTTTATTCCCATTTTTATTTTTTACGAAAGGGAGATTATCTTTACTCCCCAGAGATTTTCTTTTTCTTCTTCTCAATAATATACTATAACAACAACGAACAAAGTATTTGACGAGTGCGAGAGAGAATTCAGAAAGAGTATGTATATGTATAAGAGAGAAAGAGAAGGATAGACACTATCAAAACTTATTATATAATAAAATAATATTATTTACGATAGTGGAAATTCGTGTTTAGCAAATATTTTGACGTATTTGAGGTTAGACTAACATAATACAACAACAATAACTAAAAATGAAGAGAGACATCAATTGTATCATCCTTTTTTTAGATAAAATAGGCGGACAAGACGATTTTCGTTATACATTTCTATTTTTTTATTCTCTTCTTGTTGTTATTTTTGATGTTATTGTTGTTGTTGTTGTTAGAGATGGATATTCTTTTTTTCCCTTGTTTTTTTTCCACCCATATGATGAACAAGAGCAAATGGAAAGAATGGAGTAAAGAAAAAAAAAAGGAGTGGGGAATAAACAAAAAAAAAATTACATTCCCAAATGAGTTAATATTACATGAATATATATAGAAGTGTGTATCCATATGTATGTGTGTGTGTGTATGTTGTACATATACAATTTAGTTATATTTTTTTTTTGTTGAAGGTGGAAAGGCAGGGAAAGTAGATATTCGTTATCCTCGGTAACGTTAACGTAATATAACAGAGGACGGGTATTTTGTTTTTTTTTTCCTGTATTTTGAAATGTTTTATCCGGAAACGTGTTGAAATGATTCTCTTGGAATTAATAAATAATGCAACATGCGTATATGTATATAAAGAATACAACAACAACACCTAAGAAGTATAAGTAAGGAAGAAATAAAACAAAAATGAAATATCAATTTTGTATAAATATATGAAAATGGTTTTGTCATAAAGAAAGAATAAAGAATGAAAGAAAAGGAGAAAAAAAAAAGTAGTAAGAAAAGAAGAAGAAAAATGGGAGAACTTTCTTGGGGCAAAGTAAAAAGGAAAAGAAAAAAGGAACGAGACTTTGATCTAATAAAAAAGGAAGAGATACACACTTATATGTTATATGATAAAGGATAACTTCATTTTCTTCCATTTATTTAAATCGAATATTATTTTAGGCGTATTATTATATAACTTTCTCTCTCTCTCTTTCTCTCATTATAAGTATCTTTATTTCTCTTCCAGTCTTTCATATTTTCTCTTAAAGCTCAGTCGAGTCGACATTTTATAAAACAAAAAAAAAAGGGAAGAAAAAGAAGAGTTTAATCCATATGAAGCTTTCTGATTAATTCATTGTTCATTGTTATATACGAAATAAAGCTCCACACATAAAGCAGACTCTCTAAACTTGAGATTATGTTTTTTTTTTTGTGTGTTTTATTAAAATAAATAGTTCCTTTTTTTTTTACTGTAATTTTGTTATATTTTGTTAATTTTTCTAACGTCAGGGTTTTAATCCAACTTTTTCCCTCATTTTGATAAATATGTTATGTATGTATTTTGTACCACCATATTAAGGACATACAGATGAACAAAAAATATATTACTACCCACGTGTATTAATAAAGCAATAACAAATTAGAATATAGAGAGACGAAAAAAAAAAAAAAGAGGAAAACCTTTTATATTATTTATTTTTTTGTAAAAGGAAAAAATGTAAAAAAAAAATAAATAAATAAAGAAATAAACTTACTCGGGAAAAATGAGGAAAAAAAAAATGGTAGGAAAGAAAAAGGAATAAAATAAAATAAAAAGAAAAATAAACAGAAAAGAATAATAATAAAAATAAAACAAAAGAAATGAAAATTTGGTCGGAAACTCGTTTTGAAATTTAAATAAATAATTACCCACAATTTAGGTTGAATATGGAAGCCATTATTTCTCTTCTCTTCTGAATCTACCTCAGATACCACAAAATAATATATAAGTGAGAATACACATACATACATAAATACATACAATCTATTCATATAAGCATATAGTGTAACATCCATACATACATATTTACTGAATGTTTTAATATTTTATTAAATTAATTATTTAAAAAAGTAAATTTAATATTAATACAGTAGTGATGCTGTGTATCATGGTCTCCATCTACAATCTACACTTTAACGGATGGACTCTATAATAACCTTCATATATTACATAAAAAAAAAAGAAGGAGGAAGGAAGAAACGGTTGTTATTGTTTTTCTTCATTTTTCCAGTTTCTGTTTTGGTTTAGAACCTGTGCTGGTTTTTTTTTTGTTTTAATCTTCCCTTTGTATTCTTTTCTTTTTCTCTTATTTAGTTTGTATTTATTTTCTCAGGTCTTGAATAATAATATTTTCTCTTGTACGTTAATTACTTTTTTCTCGTTGCTTTTTCTTTTTTTTTTTTGCTGTTTTATTTTCTTTTTTTTTTTTTGAAAAAAAAATCATTTTTTTATTCCCGCACCCCTTACAGACTCTAGTCATCATTCAGTCATCCAAGACCCCCACCCACCCATCCCGGTTATTATCTTTATTGCTATTCATACATATATTTAATATAAGAAAATTCTTTATACTCAATTTGGTAATTTACCTTCTTCTTCTTCTTCATTTTTTTTTTGTTCATGCTTTTTGTTGTTGTTGTTGTTGTGATTTTTTTTTTTCTTTTTCTTTTGTATTTTTAGTTAGTTGGTTGGGTTCCTCTCGTTAGGAGTTTGAGTTTGGTATGGTTTGGTTTTGTTTTGTTTAGTTAACATCACATCACATTACTTATATAATACCAACCAAAAACACATCAAAAAAGAGAAAAAAAAAAAACGGGAGCAAAAAAAAAAGGGAAAAAAAGAAAATGGAAAAGAAAATGAAGAGAAAGGGATAGATAACTGTATTATTTAAGAGAAAAGAGTCTATAGATAAAGAAAAAACTCTTTCAAAACAAAAAGTCGATGAGCAAAAAAAAAAAGAAAAGAGGAAAAAAAAGAGAACAAAAAAAAAACCAACAACAAAAATAAAAACTCCGACAATCTAATCTGCAATTGACTATCATTTTCAACACGATTACGTTTTCATCCAATTTGTGATTAACTTTTGTTTGTTTTGTCTGATGATGATTTTTTTTCCTCCTCGTTTTTTTTTTTCATTCCTTTTTTTTTTTTTTGTTTTGTTTTTGTGGTTTTCACGTTTTTACTGTCACCGTTTTTTTTCTCAGTCTCACTCTATCCCTTTCTCTTTCTCTCTCACACACACACACACACACACGACACTGACATTATATTGGATCACATATATATACATACTTATAAACCTTTCTAATTTATCATCGTCTTACTTAACTTTAACCCATTAGATCCCAGCAAATTTTTTTTTTTTCGCCTTTTTCTATAATTTTTTTTTTCTCATTTTGTGCTGTTGTTGTTATTGTTGTAGTTGTTGTTATGATGATGAAAAATGTCATTAGTCAAAAAAAAAAAAAAACACGAATGATGATAAAAACAAAATGAAAAACTTCTTAAAACAAAAACAAATATTTCGAATTAACTTTTGAACTTTAAGAATAAAGAATTTGTGAAGAGAATAAAAATATGTCGGTCTTAACATTTTCAAAAATAAATCTTCCTTAAAGGTGGATAAATGACTAGAAAATAGTTTCACGTTCATTTGAAAATTTTGTATTTTAAAAATTAAGAATAAATTAAAAATAAATAATTCAAATTGATTTGATTTAAATTTTAATTGTGATGTTAAAATACCTAGCACATCAACTACTATGGTCATTAGTATTAGGAGACCTACAATTTTTTAGGTGAACCACCCCGTATCACCATATGCTTTCTTAAAGTTACTAATCGACGCAGATTTCCGAAGAAGAGACGTTCTGCACACCCATCGACGGTCATAGTTGTACAAAAAATAAATGAAAAATGATTAAATTGATTTTCATTTGGAAAAGCAAAACTAATTAAAAAAAATCTATTATTCTGTACTACCATTAATCCGTTAACGTCTAATGTTTACGGACTAAAGGTGGTTTGGTTTAAAAAAAAAAAGAAAAAAAAAACATACAAATAAATTTATAGATTTTTTGGTTCAACACCATAAATTTTTGATATTAGATTTTATGATTGTCGTCATCCCTCTAAAATTTTCTAAAACATTATCATTAAATTTATAAAACTCATGAAAACTTTAAATAAATTAAAATGACAAATGAAAATTTTAAGTATAATTATTTTGTTTGGCATTTTAGTCAACAACATACAACATAATCAACAACAACATCAAAATTTAAATGCAAGACTAAAGACTAAAGACCGAAAATACAGACATACAGTGGCATTCCATATAAAAAGACACACACACACACACACACACACATACGATTTATAGCTAATCAAATTTAATTATTTTTTAATAGATAAAATGTAAATATTTATACAATAATTCTAAGTTCTAACTTCTTTTTCTTCCTCTTTTTTTTTGTTCTTTAAGAAAAAATAAAAAAACAAAATATAATTTTTTTCTGTTTTCTTCCAGTTTTTTTTATTTTCAAAACGAAAGTTGGTCGTAGTCGTTTTTTCCCCCTACATCATCTTAACTGTCTAAATTCTAGTTTATGTTTCTTTTTTTTTTTTACCAAACAAAATGTTGTTGTTGTTGTTGTTTAGTCTTTACTTCTTTAATACTTAAGAGATCAATCATAACAAAACTTAAGTTTTAATAAAATCATTACTTTTTATTTTTCTTGATAATTGTAAAATCATTATTTCAACCGGAAATAACTAAGTATTAACAACAAACAAACAAAAAAAAAACAGTAGAGATGAATATGCAGAAGAAGTATCAAAAGAATATTGACATGAAAAATAAGAATAAGAATAAAAAAAATTGGTTTTTTAATGAAAAAAAAAAAAAGAAAGAAAAATGAGAAAAAAAAAGAAAATGTTGAGGAAAAAGTTGATGACAACGATGATGAAAGGGCATCCAATTGTTTAGAGAGAAATATTATAACATCCTTCCGGCCATCTATCGTTCTTGTTTTTTTCTGTGTCCTCTGACCTGAAGTTCTCTTTTTTTTCTCTTTCTCTGTTAATTTTTTTTTCTTTTTTTTTACATTTTCTAATTAAATTCACTGTCAAAAGAACACTTTTCTTTTTTGTAACTGTTGTTGTTATTGTTGTTGTTTTTTGTTATATATTTTTTTTTTAATTTGTTCACCTCATCAAACACTTGATAGAGGTGAACTGTGAAACATTTTAATGGGTGGTAAGAGGAAAAAATTGAGTGTGGAAACTTTTGTTTTATATAACAAAAAAAAAAAAAACAAAAACAAAATAAAAAGAAAATAAAAAACCTAACAAAATGAAATAAAAAAAAAACAACAACAGCAACAAAACAAAAAAATATTCTAATTACATTTTTTACGGTGACAAAAGCAACAAAAAAAAAAAAAAAATGAATGTAAAAAGGAAGAGTTATCTCTCATATCGAATGCATCCATTCCACACAAAATGCTTTATAACATAAACCGAATTTTGCTTCTTTTTTTTTTTTTTTTTGATGATACATTTCAACTAAATTTCCCCGACATTTCCATTGGCGGAAATTAAATTTTTTTTTTGTTGTCGTACTTTTTTTGTTGTTGTTGTTGTTGGTGTGTAGGGGAGGATATATATATTTTTTTTTTCTGCTGATCTGGTTAAGCGAGAAAGATGCCTAGGGAGTGATAAAAAAAAACTCTGGCATCAGGTGGATTCTATTTTAGAGAAGTTTATTTTCATTACAAAAGGGAATTTTAAAATGATTTGGTCAGATAAGATAAGTAACAACAACAGTAACAACAATAACAACAACAACAACAACAAATTTAAAAAAGGAAATTAAATTTTTTCCCTACTCTCTGATTTAAATATTTTACAATTTAGTTTATTTCTTTTTCATTTTTTATAAACTCAACTCTTTGTTGAAAAAGAAAAATGTAGAAAAAAAAAATAGAAAAGGACTTTTTTATGTGTCACGTGTTTAATCATGTCACACCGAACACCTGACCCATCTGGTATCCCTATACATATGTATACATAAATACTAACTATACATGAGAAAAATGATCCTCCAATCCATAAACAACATATCATGTTACTAATCCACCCTTCTATTTCAGACAAATTACCCCCTTCTCTTAAAATCCTTTCCTTCTTTCTGTCTGTTTTTCTTTTTTTTGGTCTAAATTTATTAATACACTAAAACCTCTGTAGTCAGTCAGAAGCTAAATTTAAAGCCAAAGAAAATAGCAAAAAAAAAAAAAAAAAGAATGTTGTCGTTAAACGGATTAAAATAGTAACGCGGGCACTCACAACAAATTCTAATAATGTATTAGGTTTTAGATATAATGTGTTCATGAACATTGATATAAAATAAACCCAAATAGCAAAGAGCAAGCAAAAAAAAAAAAAAAACAGAAAATTCCCCTTAACTATTTTTGAAGTGTTTCAAACCGATTACCATCCCTTTCTCCTCCCTTAATTTAACCCAGCGTTTAAGAAAATAAAATAAAAAACAGAAAAGTGAAACTCTAAAAGGAATTGAAAACTACACAACCCAAAAAAAAAAAAACAAGAGGAGGAAAATGTGACAACAACAACGACAAGAATAACGAAATTGTCTTCGATGTCTCAAGTTTCTTGAACTTATTCTTTTCCTTCTTTTTTTTTCTTGTTCTTTGTATATTTTTCATCCTACTTTTTCTTGAAAATGACAAAATAAATAGTCTTAAAACTATAAGAGAGGACTACTAAGGGGGTTAATGTTAAAAAAACCCCCTTCACTCTATTTTTATTCTTTTCTCTTTTTTTTTTTTTTCAACTTCTACTTTTTCTACCAATATTATATTTACACGCACACACACACACACACACACACACACACACACACACACACACACACACACACACACACACACACACACACACACACACACACACACACACACACACACACACACACACACACACACACACACACACACACACACACACACACACACACACACACACACACACACACACACACACACACACACACACACACACACACACACACACACACACACACACACACACACACACACACACACACACAAGGATGCTCAGTACCGGCGGCTGTGGCGAGCGAGCGAGCGGGCTCCCAGGCGTCGAAATCAAGCGACCGCAATACATCAGCAGTGGTGAACTTGGCTGCTGAGGTAGATACAGCTACAAGGAATAGTACGAGTAGTAGGCTCGACTTGGATGAGAAACCAAAAAAGAGTAAGGGTAGAACCGTATCCTTAAGTGAGTGGAGGGAATGGATGAAAACGAATAGGGAGGATGCATTTAAAGTCAGTGCGAAATTACAGAGGTCACCAACGCTGGAGATAGCACAAAATACCAATCCTGTGTTACTCCCACCAGTTACAGACCAACCTGTAGACCATCCAGTAGCAACAGAACCGGTAACAGAACCGGAACGAATCACTGCTTGCTGGGGACCAACAAATAGAGCGATCGTTGACCAAAAGGTCAACAAACTGAGAAATGAGATCGATACTCTGTTGGAGTATGTTAAGCCAAGGCATAACGTACACCAAGAAATTAAAAGAATGATCCGCCAAATCAAGGTATCATTCGGGGATCTAGCAGATGGAGTGAAAGAATGGCCAAGCCAATCAACAGTAAACAAAATGAAGCCGGAAGGGGAAACAAACAACGCTTCAAACATGGCTACCCAAACGGAGAACCGTCCGATCAGTAAGCAAGCGGATCCAACTTCGAAAAGAAGTAGGGGTAAGAGTGATGACCCATCAGGACATACACCAGAGCAAAAAAGAGAAAAAATTACTGAGAAGAAAGCACCAAGCTCGACCCTAGAGAATAGAAGAGAAGCAAGGGCGAACTTGGAGGATGGGGAATGGACTGCGGTCATTAATAAAAAAACAAAGGAGAAGAGGAAAGGAAGAGACAGAGTGAAACTTCCTAGAGCGTATAAAACGGATGCTATTGTGATTGGGAAAAAAGGTGAAATGACGTATGCAGACATACTTCGCAAAGTCAAAGGAGACCCAACACTAAAAGAACTGGGAGAGAAAGTATCTCGCATTCGTAGAACCCACAAAGGGGAGATGATTCTTGAAGTGGAAAAGGAGGAAAATGCGACAGGTGGACTGAAATATCAAGACCTTATGAAGGTTGTGCTAGGGGAGTCTGCAAACGTGAGGTCGTTAACACACGAAATCACCATCGAAGTAAAGGACCTGGACGAAATCACAACAAAGGAGGAAATCCGCAAAGCCTTGGAAGCACATTTCAATTATGAATTCCCAGACGACTCAATCGTCAGGAGATTAAGGAACACATACGGAGGTACGCAGCGGGCCGAAATTAATCTACCGGCAGAATTAGCCATCAAGCTAATAAAAACCGGGAAAATTAAAATTGGTTGGACGATCTGCGCAGTAAGAGAGTTGGTGCAACCTAAGAATTGCTATAGGTGCCTAGAGTTTGGGCACATAGCAATCTCTTGTAAAAATGTGGATAGATCAAAACTCTGCTGGAGGTGTGGAGAAACAGGACACAAAGCCAAATCCTGTGGCAATGAACCAAACTGTGTAGTTTGCAACGAGAAAGGTCGTCCGAGCAACCACGCGGCTAGAAGTTTCAGGTGTCCAGACTACAGGAGCGCAGTGAACGTAGTTAGAAGATGAGAATATTACAAATAAATCTCAACCACTGCGAGGCAGCGCAAGACCTGCTGGGTCAAACCATAGTGGAGAAGAAAGTAGAAATTGCTATAGTGTCAGAACCATATAAAATCCCGCAAAATAATCTATGGACATCTGACGCTACTGGTAAAACTGCTATATGGGCATGCGGAAAATATCCATTTCAACAGTGTATGAAACAGAAAGTGAATGGCTTTGTAACGGCCAAAATCAACGGCATTTATATTTACAGTTGTTATGCTCCTCCTAGTTTACATATCTCTCAATATGAATTAATGGTGGATAACATTGTAAGAGATGCAACAAGGCGGCACCCCACTATCATTGCCGGGGATTTCAACGCGTGGGCCGTGGAGTGGGGCAGCACGGACACAAACCCCAGAGGACGCATCCTGCTAGAGGCACTTTCCCCCATAGATATAGTGCTCGGCAATAAGGGAAATACCAGTACTTTCCGCAAAAATGGACGGCAGTCAGTGGTGGATATAACATTTGTGAGTAGGCAGCTAGTTAATCACTTAAACTGGCACGTAAGCGAACACTATACTCATAGTGATCACCAAGCTGTGATGTATGAAGTAATTTCCCAGAGTGATGGCAACAGGATACCAAAAAGGCTCACAAGAAAAGGGTGGGTGACCAAAACATTCGATGGCGAGCTATTCTGCGAGATCCTAAGGGATGTCCACACAACAGCAGACAGTGCTGAAGATATGGCGAAATTCTTGGTGAACCAGCTATCAATAGCGTGTGATGCAACCATGCCAAGAAGGAGAGATAACTCGCGAAGAAGATCAGTATACTGGTGGAATGAAGACATAAAGGACCTTAGGACCAAGTGTTTCAGAGCCAGAAGAAGATGCCAAAGAGCGGCAAGGAACACAAAATACGAAGACAGACAGTCTGAGTTCAAAGTACTGAGAAAGCAACTCCGAGACAAAATACGGGAAGCCAAGAGGGAATGCTTCAAGCAACTTTGTGACGAAGCGGATACCAGTCCCTGGGGCAGTGCTTACAGGGTAGTAATGACAAAAATAAAGGGCATAAAGATTCCCCAAGAATTATGCCCCGAGAAATTGCAAAACATTGTTCAGACACTTTTTCCTCACCATACGCCAAGGCTTGGAAGGAGAACAGCCTTTGAAAACACAGAGCAAATACCAGAGGTAACCGAAGAAGAGATCCTGAGCATGTGCAACAGAATGGGGGACAAAAAGGCTCCTGGTCCGGACGGGATTCCAAACCGAGCGCTCAAGACTGCGATTAAAAGTAACACAAAAATATTCGTGGATACAATGCAATCCTGTCTTAAGGAAGGAACGTTTCCCAAAGAGTGGAAACGCCAAAGGTTAGTTCTAATACCAAAAGCAGGGAAACCTCCGGAAGAGCCGAACTCGCATCGTCCTCTTTGCATGCTCGACTCTTTGGGGAAAATGCTGGAGCGTATCATTCATAATAGACTGAGCCCATTAATAGAGAAGGAGGATGGCCTTTCAAATAACCAATTTGGTTTCCGGAAGGCGCGATCCACATTGGATGCCATCGGCATGGTAATATCAACTGCCAATGAAGCCATACAGGGCAAAAGATGGAAAGGAGGGACCAAAAAATACTGCGTCATAGTCACGATTGACGTGAAGAATGCGTTTAACTCCGCAAATTGGGACCAAATCATAAGGGCATTACAGAGAATGAATGTTCCAAAGTTCCTGGTGCGAATCCTAGAAAGCTATTTCGAGGACAGAATACTGGAGTACAACACCGGAAAGGGTCTCTTAAAATACAGGATAACCGCTGGGGTCCCTCAGGGTTCCGTGCTCGGACCAATTCTTTGGAATGTTATGTATAATGACATACTTAAGATAAGAGTCCCAGATGAAGCTAAGGTGATAGGGTTTGCAGATGACATTGCAATAGTGGTAACTGCAAAACAACTGGACGAAATCGAAATGGTCGCTAACGAAACCATCCAAATATTAAAAACATGGCTTGACTCGGTAGGGTTAGAGCTAGCTGAGAACAAGACGGAGAGTGTGCTGATCAGTAGCAGGAAGAAGATTGAATCCGTTACTCTAAAGGTGGGAAATTTTGAAATTAAATCAAAGAATGCCATCAAATACCTAGGAGTAATGATCGACCAAAAGTTGAGCTTCCAAAGCCACTTGGAGTATGTAAGCAAAAAGGCAGCAAAGGTTCATTCTGCGCTGTCAAATATGCTACCTAATATTGGAGGTCCAAGAAGTAGCAGAAGAAAGTTACTGGCAGGTGTAGTAAAATCAGTTGTCCTTTATGCTTCGCCAATTTGGGCAGAGGCAATGAGGGTCGAGAAAAACAGAAGGATACTGGGGAAAGTCCAGAGACTCAGCGCCCTAAGAGTCATTAGCGGCTACAGAACCATGTCGGACGATGGCGCCTGCGTCATTGCAGGAATGATGCCTATCCACATCGCAGCGGAGGAAGCTAGAAGAGTATTTGAGGCCAAGAGGCGGGACCCTCTAGCTAGACGGGAGTACAGGGAGAGAGAAAGACTGCAATCCATGCAAACATGGCAACAACAGTGGCAGACCTCTGGAAAGGGGCGCTGGACGTATAGGCTAATTCCGAAGATAGAGCCGTGGATTAGCCGCAAACACGGGGAGGTCAACTATCACCTAACCCAATTTCTATCTGGTCATGGTGGTTACCGGAGTTATTTATATCGTTTTGGGCATGATGATTCTCCATTATGTCCAGAATGCGAAAACAAAGAAGAGAACGCTGAACATGTGTTTTTTGTATGCTCTCGATTTGAGCAAGAGAGGAGAGACATGGAAAAAGCAGCTGACGTAAAGCTAAACCCGGACAACATAATAGGCGAAATGTTGAAATCGAAAGAACTATGGGACACTGTCTGCAACAATGTAGCTATAGTAAACATGGAGCTAAGACGGCTAGAAGCAATAAGAAATAGGTTAGAGTGAGCGGAAATGCTCTATCCCCCTCCTGAAGTAATACTTTACGGTGGTTCCGGGGGGAATATGGGATTAGGAGAAGGGAGGTGGTTTTAGTGGGTAAAAATCCCACACTCAGTCTTTGGAAGATTTCCACCTTCCTATTTAAAAAAAAAAAAAAAAAAAAAAAAAAAAAAAAAAAAAAAAAAAAAAAAAACACACACACACACACACACACACACACACACACACACACACACACACACACACACACACACACACACACACACACACACACACACACACACACACACACACACACACACACACACACACACACACACACACACACACACACACACACATAAAAAAAATTTCGTCACTAGGAGGGAAAAAAATGCTAAACTTAAGTGAGAGAGAAAGAAAGAAAGAGAGATAGAATGATAGATAGTGAGAAAGGGATAAAAGGGACTAAAGGGATGTGTTTTTCTTTTTTTTTTTTAAAGAATAAATGATTATTACGATGGTTTTCTATTTAAATTTATGTCCTTTTGAGTGTCAAAATTATTATTATTATTAAGCTAAGCATTTTAGATTTTAAATTGAAATTATTTGAAATATGTTTGCTTTATACAAATACACACATGCACACACACACACACATATGTCCTTTCCTTTGCAACAGAGTCAAATAAAATATAAAAATAATCTATAGGAAAGGAAATGGAAATATTGGAGGGTTGGGGTTAAAAGCGGGTGTTTATTTAGACAAGGATGGTAAGAATAATTTTAGCATATATAGAAATAAGGGGGTTAATTGTATATGTTTTATAAGGGGTGAAAAAAAAAAACGTAATAATAATAAAATAGTGATTCCTAAACATTATTTTGATTTAAATCGCGAACACACATAAGGCAATTTTTATTGTTGTTTTTTTTTTCTCATTATTTGAATTTGAATAGTTTTTTTTCAATAAATATGTTTTTTTTTATTATTACTTCTGTATTTTCCTTCATGTTTCCCGTGTGTTCTTTCCACTGTGTTTATCAATTGGAAATATCATGAGAGAGAGAGAGAGAAAGCAACTTTATTGATGTTGTTGTTGTCGTTGTTATTTCTAGTGGGTGGTACATTTTTTTTTTTCGTTTAAGAAAACATCAAAATATTGTTTGCAATCAATTGATTTGTCAGACAAAGGAAAAATAAAAAGAAAAACGAAATTAAATTTCTTCATTTTTCATTTTTCATTATTATTTTTTAGAAACATTTTATTTTCTTAGAAAATGGGATTTTTTTGTCTTTTCCATTTTTTGTTATTAACGTAAACTACGTAAGTAGACTTAACTAATGAAAAACAATTCCAAAAATAATTAAAAATAGAATTTTTGTTGAAAAGTATTTTCCGGTATTTTCGTTATTTGGGATAAGATTTTTTTTTCCTTAAATTAAATTTAACAATCCTCTAAAACGTAATTTTAAAGACGTAAAGCAGTAAAAGTATTATTATTTAGACGGAATAGCTAAATAGTAACAAATAAATCTTCACTGCAACAACCATCTTCTGGTGAACTAAAATTATGAAATATTAATTATTGATTCAAATAATTATTCATTTCTTAAAGTTGTTAACATAAGTTTATCAACTTAAAAAGACTTATAAAAAAAGTCCATTAAAAATATTTAATATTGAAAATATTTAAATTCTTTATTTTATTTTTATTAAAAGCGACGAGATTTTTATCAGAAGTAATAATTAAAAATCTCGTGAAAACTTTTAAAGACATTCATTAAATTATTTTCTAATTTTAATTCCAATCAAAATAAAATAAATGTATTCGTTGTGTTTTTTTTATAGACAAAGTCCATCATTAGTTAATTAATACGAGTTTTTATTATTTTAAATTATAAATTCTCAAGAATTTATAAACGTATCATATCAGACGTCAAGACCAGAGTCAAGAGTCCGGTATGATAAGTCAAAATAAAGTGATCGTATTTGATGATGTAGAAATATGTTTGTCTGTTAATTTAATAGAACTTACCAAAACTACTTTTAGATATTTTTCGAGAATTTATTACGTCATTTATAATTTATGTTAATCAATCTATTGAGGATCAAAATCATAATTATACAAAATTAATATTTACAAAATTTCGTAAGCAAATCACGAATTTAAATATTGTTTAGAATAATTCTTTATTGAAGAACGATTTTTCTTTTGATGCTTATTTTTCAATAGACTAAAAAAATTGTAATGAATGTTGATTTACAAAGATAAGAAATTTTGTTAATCAAAAATCAAAAGAAAAAAAAAATTCTTTCAATTAATTTTCTAAATTTTAAAATTTAAAATCAAAAGAAAAATTATTATTTCATCATATAATTGAAGCAAATGAAGATCAAATAAAGATAATTTACAATGATACGATCGATTCTATTATCATGTTTTCAATGTTTAAACATGAACAAACCCTCTCTTTAACTAAATGTCACCCACCACAATAAACTTACAAACATATACATTGAAAATCGGATATAATGAAAAATAGAAAATAGAAAAACCAAAATTAAAGTTACTATATAGAGGTTTTATTTAATAAAGCAAATATTAAGGACTCCCTACGATTTCCTATATTTATTTATTTTTTCATTTTTGCCAATAAATTTTAGGTTTTACATTGTCGAAAACAATAATAATGTATCATGTAAAAACCCTACTGGGCATAATAAAAAGGGATATTATTTTTCTACTTTGTAGGTTTTGAAGAGATGTTGTTACTTTTATTATTTTTATTATTATATTATTGTAGTGAACTTTGTTTGCCTGTTCATTGTATTATGAATTTCCTACTTATTGATAAATGTTTATCTTTAATCCAACTGTATTTAACTCTCATTCATTCTCTATCTTTCTCCCTCCCTCACTCTCTTAGACGGTCCCTTGATTTCAATTTTTCATTTTCTTTTGTTGTTAAATTTAACCTAAAATAATTTTTTAAAGTGGAATTGAAATTGCACATATAATAATTCTAGGTACTTGTGAATACAACAACAAAAACAACAAAAATAACAAAAACTTTTTGATTTAATTTTTACAAATAAAGAGGATGTTTTTGTTCTCTTTTTACTGAAGTTTTATTTTCATTTAATTAGTTAAACTTAAATGTCAGAGGACAAATAAAAAAGAATCCTGTACAAATAGAAGAAAATCTAAATAAAAATAATTATTATAAAGAAAAACTGAAGTACTTATACTTTTTATTTGATATTCCCCATATACTTAGTTCGTATTTTTATTTAATAATTGAAAAGAAAATTTATATGAAGTGAATTAAGGATCTTTGTCAGAACTTAAAATCTGGTTTAAATAACACAAAACAAAAAAAAAGTTCTTTTTGTCTTCATGTTTTGTTGCTTCAAATAACAAAAATTCTGAATACTTATCATTTCTATGCAAATTTTTATTCATTTTATTATTTAAGAAAAGAAAGACAGAAAGAGATAGAAAGCGAGAGAAAAAAACAAAAATGAAGTAGATTATAAGAGTAGAATAATATGCAATCAACATAACGTATCATTATTGGTAAGTTTGTGTAGGCTTTTTCTTTTTGTACGACAAAAATAATTTCAAAATATTAAAATCAGAAAATAACAAAAAAAAAACAAACAAACAAACAAAAATTGGTCTATAAAACTTTCAAATATTCCTCTGCCTCCAAATGAGATTACAATGTCTGAGCTACGTTAGTGAAAGAGAAGAGAAAAAAAAAGGTATACCTAAGAAGGTTATGTTACTTCATAAGTTCATATTATGTCAATATTTTATTATCATTTTTTTTTTGTTCTCTCTCTCTCTCTCTCTCTTTTATTTTGTCTTTCTGAGTTTTTATAAGAAAAAAAGAAAAGCGTAGGATTTGTCCCAATCCCATCAAAAACAAAAATAACAAAAATAACAGAAAAAAAACCTTCACAATTACCTTAAAAAAACATAAAACAAAAATATGTTGCTTTGTTTTTTTTTTTTTTTTGCTATTGCAGAAAAAAAAATTTAAATGAAACAAAAAAAAAAAAAAAGTAACAACAACAACACAACCAACGAAAAAAAGAAAAAAAAAAAACAATGAAGGCGAAGAAGAAGACAGAAAAAAAAATTTGTGTAATTTACTAAATAAATAACATTCTTCGTCGTTTTTCTTATTAACATTTTGTTTTTTTCTTTCTTTTTCTTTTTCATTTTCATTTTCATTTTCAGTTTTTTTTTTGTTTTCTTGTTTCTGCTGCTATCATCTCATGCTCATCTTATTCTCATCTCATGCTCATCTACTTGTTTCTCCATACCTCTATATATAGCTATACACAAACACATACATACACACTTCAAACATAAATTTCGTTTAGTGTTGTTGTTTTGCCATTTTTTGCCCATTTAAGTAATTTCCAAGTCATAAAATGTGTACATCTTTAAAATATGAATAAAAATATGGATATTAGTTATTAGTTTTTTTTTTTTTTACTTTTCATTTTTTCCTCCTCCATCTTCTTCTGTTTTTCTCATCATCTTGTTTTTTTTTTTTTTTTTTGTAGCTGTCATTTTTTTCTTTTCTACGCTTTTTACTATTGTTGGTTTGTTATTTTTGTTATGTTTTGTGTTTGTTCAAATAAGAGTAAAAGAAAATAAAATAAATAAATGTCGAAGTGGTATGAGATTTTATATAAAGTAAAGAAATGGAAAATTGTATAAGACACAAGGGTGTGAATCTAGGAAAATGGGTGAAAAGATGGGATGAGGGTTTATTTTTTATTTTTTTATACAAAAAAAAAAAAAGAAATATAATAAATATGTCTAATGCGCATTTAACACTTGACTGATTTTTTCTCCTTTCTTCTTCGTCCTCTTCTTATTTCTTTCACTTTAAATGATGTGAAGTTTTTTTTTTTTTTTTTCATTTTCATTTTCATTTTCATTTGATTTTTTTTTTTTATTTTTGAGTTTTTTCTTCCACCCCCCTCAAACTCTTACAACAATTCCAGAAAAACCCTTCATCAACCTTCTTCAACCGATTTTTTATTTTTTTCTTCTTCTTCGTTCCTTTTTTTATTTGATAATAGTAAATTTATTTATTTATTTTCTTCTTTAAAAAAAAAAAAAAAAAAGTCCGGAGAAGACGACGACGACGACAAGAGAGGGATGAATGGATACCAGTGGCAATGAAAAATCTGTACAAACATAAGAAGAATGACTGGGTATAGATCGTTTTTTTTTTTTCTTTTTTTGTATTGAATGGCCTTATGGTCAATTTGTCTATTTGCGGGGTTAAGTGAATTGGTCCTTTTTTTTTTCCTTACTCAAACCACAAACTTAACACTCCCTAAACCTCTACCAAAATGGGCTAAAGCCAAAGAGGAAAAGAAAAGGAAAGAAAAAACACAAAATCTTCTCTCAATTTTTCCCTCTTTTACTTTTATTTTTATTATTTTTCCTTACTTGTTTTTTTTTTCTCTTTCGTCTTTCTTCAATTCGTTTCGATATTTTTATTGTATAATATTGTGTGTGTGTGTGAGTGTGTATGTATTAGAAAAATAAGTCAATGTATGCATCAAAAGAAGGGTGGTGAATCGGTTTAGGTAAGGCTAAGCGTTAGAACGTTAGGTAGTACGGGAATGATGGATAAACCTAAAACGATACAAATATAAGAAGTAAAAAAAAAGAAGAAAATGTCAATTTATTTCCATTCTTTTTGTCATCATGTGACAATTGCTAAAGAAAAAAAAGAAGAACAGAAAAAAAAAGGTAATCGAAAATGAGAAAAGTGAAAAAGTGTTTACTGTTGGTCGATGAGAATTAGTTGTTGAGACGGACGGACAGACAGACAGTCAGTCAGACAGCCCAGAACAGATATATAATATGCGATGTGTGGTAAGATATAAAGAATTATAGTCAACAAATAAACAAAAGCGAAGCTATAAAAGATTTTTGCCTTAAAAAAAAAAAAGAAAAAGAAAATGAAAAAAAGAAGAAGAAGAAGGAATTAGAGAGTGAAAGGACGGTTAACAACAAATCGTATAATTGATGAATGACCTGTATAAATGATATAAATACACAAAATATAAATGACATACAGAAAAAAAAAACAGACAAAATATACACGTACACACACATCCACATATTATGCGGGATATATTTTTGATGTTTCTCATACTTTAAAATCACCCTATAACAAAATAAATCTTCTCACTATATATATATATATATATGTATACTTGACCATCACCATCACCACCCTTAAACTGATCCAATACATACTTTCATCCAAATTATTTATTTATTTTTTGGTCCCTTATAATTTTTTTGTTTTTGTTTTTGTGTTTTTTTTTTTTTTTTTTGCCCCATACTAAAAATTCAAATTCAAACAGATACACACATCGTTTTACATGTTCAACTCATTAATCTACCATTAACTGAAATTGAGAACAAGCTTGAATTTATATTATCATTAAAATACAACATCTAAATGGAAAAAAAAACATCATAATATCGATTGATTAGCGTGAGTTTTAATTAACATTAAAAACTTTAGTGGAAAACAACAACAACAACAACAACACAAAAATATAATAACAGGAGAATATAGGAATGAAAAAAATAAAGGGAAATTTTGATGTGTAGAATGGTAAATGATTATGGTTCGAGTTATTATACAAAGAATATATTATTATTATTATTATTATTATTATTATTTATGTATTTATTTATTTATTTTTGTTTTTGTTGTTGCTATTTTTTTTTTGTTGTTGCTATGATTGTTGTTGTTGTTGTTATATGTATAGGGATATGTTATTACGTTCAGGGATGTATATTAACGATCATCAAACACAAAATATAAATTACAAAAATGTTCTTATTTTTTATATTTATTATTTTTGTTATTGTTATGTTGTGTTGTATTGTATTGTAGGTATGTCCATAGATGCATGTATACTTAATTTGAAATTGAAAATTACATTTTCATCATAGAAAATAAATATATTGGGAAATTGATATTATTTTGAATGACAAAAAAAAAGACAAAATAAAACAAAACAAAACAAAAAAAAAAAAAGGAAAAACGAAAAAGAATAAATAACCAATAACTTCATTTCTATATATGAAAGTGATATGAATGTTTATATACTTTCCTACACATTTATATGTATGTGTATATGTATGTATAAGAGTCTAATCACTGTATTTATTGATTTGTAATTCAAGGGTGGTATAGCTGCCCGTATTTATACTTCTTCCACTCATACATATATACCTTCTCACATTATATATACATCCATTGAAATGTGCGTGTTGTCTGGAATAAACTCTATGAATACCCCTTGTGTGTGTGTATAGTTCGTTACATATATGTATCCATTTAATGTATACCTGTGTGTATGTGTATATATTTTGTGTTTGTTTGATGTACACTATATAGGTACGTGAATTACATTTATAATAAAATTTAATCAAATAATAATAACAAAAAAAAGTTTTCATTGATTTCTAAAAAAAAAAATTCCCATATAAAATATTATGAACTTAAAATTGAAAATTTTATTAACTATTATGACACTTTTATTTATCGATATTTATTTATAAATATTGGTGTTAACGTATATATTGCAATTTAGACAATCACCCAAAGAGAATGAGAGAGAGAGAGCGAGAGAGAGAGAGAGTAAAGAGAGTAAAAAAAACAAATATAAACTCAATAAACAAATGGAAAATAACAATTTTGAATTGCCCTAAAGGGGTAGGTAATCAATCAATGGACTGAGGGCATATTAATGAACAAGGGACAATCAATTTAATTCCCTTACACATTTTATAAGGTATTCCCATATATGGGCAAAAAAAACATAATAAATTGAGTCAAGAATTGTTTATATACCAAGAAAAAGGAAGCTGATGCTAATTAAAAATGAAAGATACATTTTTTTTTTATATAAGTAACATTTATGTTTTCGTATTATGTTAATTGATTTCATCAAGAGCTAAAAAAATCTGTCATGTAAAACACAGTCGGTACAGGAGACAAAATGCATCCGTTAATAAGTGCAAAAAAAAAAAAAAAAGGTAGAAAAAGAAGAAGAAGAAGAAGATAAGGCAACAATCAATAAACGGATGAATATATACGTTTATAAAGTAGATAAATATTTTTGTTATGTTTATATAAGTAGGTATATGTTAGTTTGTTATAAGTTCTATATACATACTTGTATTTTATGTTGTTTTATAAAATGTTCAAACATTCTCAAAAACCCAAAGGCTAATTTGGAGAACACGTTTCTTTATAACTCGATTAGACATGGGTCAAAACATGAGAGAAAAATACAAGAACAAAGGGTGCATTGTTATATTCTGTTATATATTTGAAGTTATCTTCTTTTCATACTTAACTTTCATTTCCATTTTCATTTTGTTAGTCAGTCTTCCTCGTCACATCTCAGTTTGCATTTCTATATTTGGATATAATGTTTAATGCTTTAGATTTTAAAACATGGATTGAATTACAAAAATGTATAACAAGAGTGAATTTTTTTTGAAATAATGGACTGTAATTCTATTCCCGATACAATTTCTGTTTTTTTTTTCTCCTCTCTTTCGTAATTTATGTTTAGAATTTATAGTTTTCATTTTAGAGTAGAGACAGAAGACAGGAGATGGAATAGACATAACCACTCATTATAGAGAAAGTATGATCTACTTTATAGTTTTTCTTGTATGCTTAGGGCACGCTTTGACAAATTAGAAATATTTTCAAATCACATAAATACAATCTTTGGTTTAAACTGTAAATCTCAGTGTCTTACATATTCCTGACTTTTTATATACAAAGATAATTAATCAATCAACTCATTTTCAGTAATTATAATTGAAATTTCAAACAAAGTATGAAGCAGTCTTCAAAAATTAAAACCCCACTATTTTTACCACTGATCCTAAGACCCTGTCAATCGAATAATAGGGTACGTTTATTAAAATAGAAAATTTTAGTAATTACTCTAAAATAGAAATAATTTAAATGGATATCATCCTTTAAAACTCATTTATTTTCTTAAGAAAACATTTGTTAAATAAAACATTGTTGACCAAAAGAAAAAAATTTTTAAAATATTTTGTGTCAATGCCATTCATTATCATCACAAACTAATGAATTTCGTTTGGAATTTTCACTGTATTAACTTCTGTAATAATTTATAGAACTAAGTATGAAAATTTTGTATTATATACTTTATAAGTTATATATTTTTGCAAAACATTTACTGCTGTCACTGCTTTGGCAATAAATAATAAATTAATTTTTCAAGAATGTTAAATTATTGTACTTTGTTTCTGTTTCTCTGTTTCTGACTTTTTGTTCCTCACACACAGAAAACAAACGAGAAAAGTAGGGATTTTTTATTATATATTTTTGAAGTTGTAAAATTTATTTGTTTCGTGATTAGTTTAATGTGATTTGAATATTATTTTTTTTTACGATGAAAATAATTTATTTATTTAAATTTTTTTTGTTTTGTTTTTTTTTTTGAAATTTAATTTATTTTTACAATTTTTGACAAATTGTTTATTGATTTTATTTGTAAAAATTCAGAAATCGGTAAAAATCAATAATAAAAAACATATTTTTGGTTATAATTAAGTAATAAACGTATTTCTATTTATTTATTCAACAGTATGTAGATTGTAAAAGTATGTAAAACCTCTCTTTCATCTGAGACATTATTTATTTGAATTTTATACAAAAATCTTTAAAAATTTATTATAAAAAGTGGGCGAAAAATTATTGGCCGAAAAGAAGTAATATTTTTAAAAAGTTTCAAAATTATAACACCAAAAAATAGTCGAGTCGATTGAAAAACAAATTGAAATCAAATTTTGGAACAACTTTAGTACTGATCACAAGACGTACCATGACATTTAATAATTTTCTGCATATAAAACTTTTCGGTATCAATTTTTCAATAGACTAAAATAAACTGACTGAATATAAAACGCCATTATAATAATAATTCTATATAGAATTATATACATTTAAACATCATTAATGAATTATTACTTAAAAGAATATTAAGCGACTATGCTTTTCATTTTCATTACAATTTTCATAAATACAAATACATACATATAGGTATTACACATATTTCAAGATAGGTACGTACTTTCGCAATCACAAAAACATTATTGTGTATATGTGTATGTTAATGTATAATAAGTAAAGGTATATAAATAATTGTATATGGAAAGGGGTATATTAAAATGGTAGGTATGTTTAGATGTACGTACCTCTTAAAAACCCTAAACCAAAGCTTATCCCAAAAATATTTTCACAAACTACCAATCTCATTTTCCTCCAACATAATATAGGAATGTGTATAGATGTATGACTGTATAAGAGGTAACAATATAATAAAGCAACAAACCTCGGGCTTCTTCTAAACCTCACTTTTTTTTTATACACATTTTATATCCTAATCAAAAAAAAAAATGCGTACACACATACATACACATATTGTTTCCGATAAATAAATAATCGACCCTATAAAATCTTGAACATAAAAAAAAAAAAAAGGAATGCATGAATATTCAATCACAGAATTTAAAAAAAAAAAGAAAAAGGAAAACTTTGATACATATGAATTTTTTTTTTTGTTCTCCATTTTCCGTTCTTCGTTTCAAAATGGATAAAAAAAAAGAAACTAAACTAAACTAAATCAATAAATAGACAGAAAAAAGAAAAAAAAAATCAAATAATAAAATTGGAAAATCCAGAAGAAAAGAATCCCAATAAAAACGCCAACAACAACAACAACAACAAAAATAGAATAAAAAAAAACACACACAAAACAGGAAAAAAAATATCTACTGAATTTATGTAAAATATTTCATTCATAACCGGAACAGAGAATATCAAAAAATTCATATCAGTTTTATTCAAAATACTTTTACCCCAAAACAAAAAAAAAAAACAACCCAGGTCACCCAAAACTCTTTCATCCCCATCGACAAACACGTATATTGGAGAGAAAACAAAATTTAAATATACCTTCCTATACATGATTTCCTATTAAATTCAATCCCAGTTACCAGACACAAAACCCATTTTTTATAATATTTTCCAAAAAAAAAAAAAACTGAAAAGAAAAAAATCAGCATTTTTCTAAAAAAAAAAAAAAAGAAGCAGAGCGAGAAAATAAAAAAAAAAAAGGTTTATAGTTTTGTCCGTTTTTTATTTTTTGCTCCTTTCTTTCCTACTTATTCGTTCTTCTTTTTCCTATTTTTTTTTTTTAAGTCCGTCATATGTCTCTTTCCATCTATCTATCCACTCTACTGTATGTCTGTCTATCTGTCTGTCTATCAGATCAGAAGAGATGAAGTGGAAGATCCAGTCTATACAACGATATGTTTATGCCCGATTTTATATTTATATATTTTTTTTTTTTTCCTTCGACGGGGAACGATTTCAAATTGTTATTTATATCCATATATGTATTTTAATACAATAAATATAAAAGAAGAAGAAAAAAAAAAAAAAGAACGAACGAAGGAAAAAAAAAGGACGCGAGCGGCAACAAGTAAAAGTGTGTAGACTTGTGGAGCTAAAGTTGGAAGCATTCAATTTTTTTTATTTCAATTTTGTTTTTGTTTTTTGTTCTTTCCTTTTCAAATAATAAAAAACAAAATCATCTCTCTTATTTTACTTCTCAGATTATTTTTTTTTTCTGGTCGTTAAAATAAAAACTAAAGATCATAAAATAATAAATAGTAACAAAGTAATAAACCTTCTAAAGCCAACAACAAAATAATTATTTTAGATTTTTTTTTTTATTACCCAAAAAAAAAAAAATGAAAGAAAGAGTTAAGCGTATTGAGTCTGAAGTTAATGGTTTTAAAGAGTATCAAACACATTTTAAATCAGAACCTCAAACCTTGAAAATTAAAAGATTTTTTCCTGTCGATTTTATACAAAAAATGTTTGTTTTGTTTAATTCCTTAGAAAAAGGAATTACATAAATTGTAAAAGAAGAAATAAATCTTTTTCTTTTGATTAATCATTTCATTAACTTTTTCTACATTTCAAATTAAGTCATAGAAAAAAAAAGAAGGAAAATCGGTTAGTTAAACGCTGATAAAAAAAAATATCTATTAAATATTGTTGTTATTGTTTTGTTTTTTTTTTTTTAACCCCAAAAAGATAAAAATAAAAAACCGATTTTACTTTAAAATCATTTTATTATTTATTAAGTATTTATTAAAAATAATTGAAAATCTGATTGAATATTATGATACACTTTATAACGTGTTCCCCGCATTGTATTGTTTTATTGAATCAACCTTTCTGAAAATGAAAAAACAAAAAAAAAAAAAAAAAAGGTAAAAGGTATAAACGTATAATATTATACGTTCTTTTCTTTTTCAACCTAAAAACGACTATGGATCAATATTTTCCATTTCCATCCAACCCTCTAACTACAGTCAGTGAAAAAGAAGGAAAAAAAAAAAAACTCCACATCCACTTTACTAAAATTCACTCAGAGCAGAGAGTATAGTCTCTCCATAGTCACAGGTCTCAGTCTCACTCACTCACTCAAATGTACAGTTAAAAACACGATGAATATCCAGCACCAATTCAATACAACTAAAAGAGAATAAAAAAAAAAACGAAACAGCACGAACCTATATATTTCCACATCCTAACGCAAAAAAAAAAAAAATACAACATTCAAAAGAGAGATAAAATGTAGGGACGTCGAAATTATTAACACAAATTCTTATTTACATGCAACAAATAAAACAAATTTGTTTTTTTTTTTAGATTACAACCCGAATTGAATAAAGAATCTTCATTATGTATTTAAAAATATTAAAAATATAAAATTGAAATTAAACTCGCGGCCAAACGAACAATATTTTACTGATGACCTAAAAAAAAAACTTTCAAGTACGGAAACTTTTTAAAAGCTCCAAAAATAATTGCAAAAATTTATGTTTTTTTTTTAATTTTCAAAATTAATCATTTTCTTAGTAAAAACGCGATATGAAAAAAAAACATACGTCCTTCAGAACATCGACGGCAATGGAAGATTCCATTCGTTTTTGCTTCTATAGAAATTCTATTTTCATATACGAACTACATACAATTTAATATACAGGTAACGTATACGTATACAAATGAATTTAACTGTATTTGTTTAGCATAGGTACATACACACACACACACACACTGGCAACATATACTAAAATGCAGAAGGAGAAGGAAAACATAACACACAGGTAGCTCAAAAATTTTATATGCCATATGTTGAAAAGCAATAAAAACATAATATCCCAGAATGAGCGTGACACAGGAATGAGAAGAGAATAATAAGAATAGTAACAAGAGCGAAAGAGAGAGAGAGAGTGAGAGTAAAGAAAAAACAGAGAAAATCGCGCGATCACAAAAAAAAACTAAACAAAAAAAATAAAGGAAAAACCGCGAGCGCGTCAAAGAGACGACTGAAACGAGGAAAAATAGAAAATATAAAAAAATGACATAAAAAAAAAGGACTTTTTTTTTTATAAAAATAAATTTTGGTGAGATGGGGAGAATAAAAAAAAAAAAAAAGAAGCATATTCCGATCCGACCAACCATAACCAACTAGTATAATAATAACTATCTTTTTATAGGCATTATGTATATAGGAAGGCGCATGAAATTTGTGGGTGGTACAATATATGATTATTATATATAAAAAAAAAAAAGGAAGAGTATATAGTACCGTATTAAAAATGATATGCATATTTTACTGGATAACATAAAAAGAGAGAAAGAGAGACACAGAGAGGAGTAAAAAAAATAAAAAAATATTCAACCAACCAAAAAAAAAAAAAAAACAAAAATGGAGAAAAGAATAAAGAATGCCCTTACAGCTATAACAATAAAGTATATTATAGTAACTTAATTTATTTATATTCCATAATATAGCCCGACCCTTATGACCCGACCTCTTGACAATCTCTTCTTTCTCATCTCATCTATTACTTCCACATACTTGTCTTTCCTTCTTCCTTCTTCCTTTTCTTTTTCTTCTTCCTTTTTTTTTTTTTTTTTTTTCTTTACATCTTCCTTTCCTTTTCATCTCAAATTTACTATTCTGATGCCGATAAAAAAAAATAACTGAAAAGAAAAAAAAAACAACTGGAAAATATTGTGCTTTCGCTTTTTATATTCGAAAACCAAAAAAAAAAAAGAAAAAAGTTTTCTCTCATTTTTTTTCCATATAAATTTATTGATGATGATTTAATGATGATGATTGTAGAGACATTGATGATGACTAAATATAAACAGAGTGACTTCTCATTGTCTAATGTACATTGTTTTTTTTTTTTTTTTTTGTTAGAAAAAATATTTCAATTCAGAAAATAACAAAATAGAAATTTCCCTTAACACAAAAAAAATTCCTAATCTAAATCTAATAAAAAAATAAATAAAATTACAAATAACCAAAAAAAAAGAAAATTTTTCCTTTTCTTTGCTTCCATTTTATTATTTTTTTTATTTTTCTGTTTTCTATTTTCTGATTTATGAAAATTGTTTGCAATATTATTATTATTATTATAAAATTGAAGTTGAAGTTGAAACCAATATTATGTACCTCTACCTACACACATGGATACACGTAAACAAACACACACACACACACACACATATAGGTAATATTATTTTTTTTTCTCATTCTATTACTTTATATTCGACTTTATATCAAAATTTGAAAAATTTAAACAACAACAATAACAACAACAACAACAAACAACAACAACGGAAAAAATATACAGAAAAAAAAATGTATAAAACAAATGGGAAACTTTTTTTTTTCGGGTGAGGGGGGAATCGGGTTTGGGGTTTTGGTTTTGTATATAGGGGGTGGGATCAATAAATGGTTAGAGTTTTGGTGAAGAGATTTGAGAGATTTTATTATAAAAATAAATAAAAGAAGTATGAGAGAACAAAAAGAAGAAGAAGAAGAAGAAAAAAAAAAATGCGGGGAGATTAAATAATATTTTGATGGAATATTATTCGATAAATGATTCTGATTGATTTTTCTTCTTTTTCCTTTTTCTTTTTTGTTTCTCTTCCTCTTTTGTACAAAAAGAAGGGAAACAAAAAAAAAAATTGATATGTTTAAAAAAATGTTGAAATCTAAAAATTATCTGACAGACAGATAATTCCCGATAATATTTTATTCTCTTTTTTCAGACATGAATTCTTGCGTTACTTTTACTTAATTTTTTTCTCTAATAATTAAAAAAAGTTATAAGAGAAAATTAAAAAGAAGCTTTTTAAATTCTTAACATCAAAATCAAAATTTCGAAATTAATACCTTAATAAATTTATAAATATATTTGAAAAGAAAAAGAAGAAAAAGACGAAGAAGAAGAAGAAGAGGAAAAAATGTAATTCAAAAGATCGCACAAAGATAACTTTAATGATTATTCTAGAAAAAAAAAAAAAACAACAACAAAGTAGGAAAAGCAGAAAAAACATATTTCGTTTTCTTAACAAACATTTTTTTTTTGCTTGTATCTTGAAATATGTCAATCAATTCATATCCTAATCCATCCCTGACATAAACATGTATTGCATTTATTTAGATTTATACAAAATGGAAAATGTATTTGAGAAAAAAAAAACGTAAAAAAAATGAAAGAGACAGGGGTTTGCGAAAGGGGGGTGGGTTTTACTTTTTTTGGTTGAGGGTGAGTGATATGGGGGTAGAGTAAATATCATGTCTATAAGAAGAAAGAATAGAAAAAAAAATTGTTGAGTCAAAGAAAGAGAAAGAGAGAGAGAGAGAGAGAGAGAGAGGAAACACGTGAAGAAAAATGAAGTATTGTTGAAAAAAAAAATATTTAAAGGTGGTTTGGTTGTAACGTTCGTTGTTGTGGCGGCACCTGTTTTCTATGGAACTTTTAAAATGAGTTTAGGAAAATTTGTTTTTCTCTCTAACAGTTTTTCATTTTTCTCCTTTCATTTTTCTTTTTTCTGTTGTTTTATTTTGTTTGGTTTTCGTCATTTTTTTCTTTTTTTATTATTATTTTTTATTTTGTTTTTTTCCACAACGACCTTACGACTCTTTGGGTTAATATGTATGGATATTTAAAGAAGGTAAGTATATTCGTTATAATTTATATTTATTTAGAAAAACAAAACGACAACAAAAATGGGGAAAAACAAAGAGAAAAAAGAATGAAGAAAACAAAATAAAAACGTAACCTTGTCAGAATTTTAATTTATTCTCTGACTCCGAACGGGACTGACGACTTTATAGTTTTTAATATAAATAATCTTTAAGCAAGGCATAAGGCATTTATTTATATGTTTTTTTTTCTTCCTCTTTTTACATTTTCTTTTTATTTCTTTTCTTTCTGTTTTTCTTCGTTTTTTTTTTTTTTGTTTTTTTCATTCAGTCGGATTTATTACATCAACTAAGGATTTATTACACAAGGACAAAACAGAAACAACAAAAACAACAACAACAAAAAACACAAAAATTAATCACAAATGATGAATGGATTCATATTTAAAAAGGGAACCTAAAACAAAACACAGAAAAAACAAAAACGAAATAGAACCAACAAAAAAAAAAGAAAAAAAACAAGAATCGTATAATATTAACCTAAATCTGTTGATCATTATCATACACAGACATAAAATCGAAAAATAGAACCAAAAAAAAAAATAAGAAACAAAATTAAGTTTACTGCAATTGATTTCAATTTGTCACTGATTTCAAAATGATTACAGTTTCAATTATTTTAATCTAAAAGAAAATTAAATACAGTCACACCTTCGTACGCTAAGCTTTTACAACACGAATTATTTTTCTAAGGCAATGCAATACTTCAAGAATATTTTTTTTTTAAATAATTGGACGATAATGACAGTTTTCCTTACGTTTAAATTTACAACAAATGTTTTTTCTATATAACATCATATATTTTTAGGTGGCAGAAAGAATTTTGAATTATCAAACTGTGTGTAAATCTATATTTTTCTGATCGAATTACCCGGATGTTAAATTGTTACAAGGTTTTATCCGACATTAATAGAATAAAATAAGCAATCTTCACAAGTAGATTAACAAAATAAAACTAAAGAAAGACAAAAATAAGTGTTATAATTATCAATAAATTGATCGACGAACGACGATTGATAAAGATTCATGACAGAAATACGATCAAACAAAAGATCGAAAAATTTAAGAGCAAGTAACTACTAAGTTATGTAATTGCAACAATTAAGTAAATAAAAGCTTCTATAATAATCACTTGATTTAAATATTTTTTACAGATTCTCAGCATGAAAGTAAAAAATTTAAAAACAAACCCCCTTGTTACAGCCTCTTAAAATTTAATTTAATGCAGAAAATTGTCAATGTTTGCAGTAGTCCAAATTACATAAATGTTGTAAAAAGCTTTCGTAGAGAAACAAATTTCCTTTTTTTTTTGTTCTACTTTAACAAATCATTTGAAATTGATAAAAAATAGAATGCAGCATCAGCTTATTGAATTAATTAGCATTTATAATTTATTTCAATTAAATTCTAATTTATTTGAAAAATCGTTACAGTGATTGATCCTGTAGAAATCCTTCTATGCACCAATTACAAGAGATTTATATTTAATTTCAGTGAGGTTCATTGGACTCGTAAATTATTTCAACAAGTGCTTTTATTGCATCACATAATGAAAATTCCAACTTTGTTTTCTTTCTGTGCCTTAAAATGAAATTCTCGCGAATACATTTTTTTTTTTACTTTTTCAATAAAAAATAACTAAAAGTATAAATAAATAAAAAAAAATCCCATCACCCCAGAATTTCTCAACATATGAGCGATTCTATCGTTTGTATCAACTAAATCGAACGTACAATTTCTGAATTACAATTGCCATCATCATCATCATCATCATGTAGAGACGGTAGACCACACACACATTATAACATACAAAATGAGTTCATGTAACAACATAGAAGTTTAAGTACAGTAGCAAGCATAAAGACTAAAAAAGAGATACCAACAAAAAAAAAAATAACCCAATCAGCATTTTCTGTCGAACGGAAAGAATTTGTTTTCTTTTTCTTTCCCTTTTGTGCAGGAAAGGATATTTATACTTTTAGTTATAAGTTTGTATATGGATTTTGCTGAGAGTTTTGTTAATAAATTCTTAAAGGGAGGAATAAAATATATCGGATGTTGTATCAAATGTGTCTACAACATTTTTTTTTTTGGTATTCCAAAAGAGTAGAGAATTTTAATGTTTTGATTCAAAAAAATTTCAAGCAGAACTATTCTATGTATGCGAATCACAAATCGTGAAAGGTCAAATTCTAACACTTTTAAATAAATTTTTTGACTTAGAAAATTCTTACTTTAAATGAAATTGTTTATTCCATAAAAATTAGATTAAATTTATGTGTTGTTCTTGTTAAGATTTTTAAAAACAGTTGAATAGTTTTTTATGAAATTTCTAATGAGAACATTTGGTTTAATGAATTTCCCTATTTGTATAAAGTTAACATTTTGCGCAAAAGTTTTTACCATTTTAATACATTTTGACTAGGCAAATAATTGCCAATTTAAATGAAACACACAAAAACATTGTACTTAAAGCTTCAAATTATTATAATGTTTTTGTTTTGTTTTGTTTTTTATATTTTATATTTTGGGAATTTCATTCTTTCAGTTGAAATTCTGATTTATAAATATTTTTTTTTTTGTTTTGTTTGTCGGAGTAAACATGAAATCGAATACCTTCTTATGCTTTATGGTAATATGTACAATTTAAGTACCAAACGTATATAAAGAATAAAATATTACGTAAGAGTATAAACAATAAATATAAAGAAAAAGAAACAGAAGAGAGAAAGAGAGAGAGAGAGAGAGTTAGTAGTAAAGAGTAGCACGCACTCTTGTCACAAACAGAGGAACAACAACAAAATAAAAGAAAAGAAAAAAACAAAAACAAAAAAGATATATTGACATTTCTATATTGCGTTCACAACAATAAAAATATAAAACAAAAAAAAAATTGTAGGTAAAAGAAAATTGTAAGAGATTTTTTTTTTTTTTCGTTTTGTTGGTTTTGGGTTGACTGAATTTTAGCGTTTAGATTTGGATGATTTAACTTTTGCAATCAATAACAATCGACGAAAAAAAAAAGAAACAATTACAATTTGTAGAGAGAAAAAAAAAACAGCAAAAACCAAAACAAAAATATCAATATTCGATTATAAATGACGTTTAGATTTTAGGGTTTTACTTTTCTCTTCCCTTAATCTTTTTTACTCCGGTTATTTCTTCATTTTTGTTTTTTTTTTTTTTTTTTTGTTATTTTACCTTCCCATAAAACATATAAGAAAAGGGTCCGAGAGTCATATCATAATGTATTTTGACCTTTTGACCTTTGAAGATATTGATTATGATGATAGGGTATAGGTAAGGTAACATGTTGTAGACCAATTGCTTATGCATGTTTTTTTTTTCTTCCCATATTTCAATTTCTTCAATGGAACAACACAATTTTACTGTTTTTTTTTTTCTTCTTTTCTTTACCTTATTTTATTGTTAATTAATTTCAAATTAATTTATTCAAATTGAAACGAAAATAGTTATTAATTGTAAGTATATTCTGATTGTAATTTATCTTAGCTTAAATCATGTATTATAGGCTGCAACGTTTGTTAAATATCTGCTTATGTATTCAATTTATACAACAAATTCTTTTTTCTTTTATCATTTTTGTCATAAATTTTCTGACAAAAGAAAAAAAATTAGTAATAAATCTTACAATTTTTGTTTAAATACCGTTTAATCGGAAATTTAGGTCTAAATGAACGGTGAACGGTGAACAAACAAAAGAAAAACAACTTTAAGTTCAATAAATTGAACGTAACCAAAACCAATAATATTAAAGAAGATTATTTTGAAAATTGATACAATCGATGTAAGTAATCATTGTTATCTATTGATTTTAATTAATACAATTATTTTAGCACTACAGACTACAGTGATACAATTTGCCAATCTATTTCTCATAAATTTATTAATAGAGTTTATCCATCCCACAAGAGCCGTTAAAATGTCACACACACACACACTCAATGGGCTGATTCAATAAAATTGAATTTTCGTTTAAATTTAAAGTTTTTCACCAACAAAAAAAAAATTAAGATTCATAAAGTAGAGTAAAAAAGTCTTAAAGAAAAAAAGAATGAGAGTAAGGACATAAGGAAGAAAGAAAGTGATGACAATATTCAATATTAAATAAGTAAGAAAATACTATATATATATAAATAAAAGAATATATAGATCACGCTCAGCTTGAATTAATCTTTATAGCGGCGTCACATTATTAGATCTTCTTCTTCGTCTTCTTCTTCTTCTTCTTTTTATTTAGGCGGATATTTCTAATTAGGATTAAATTAACCAAGAAAATATATGACTTTGAATATTATTATTATACTTTTGTTGTTTCTTTATAAAAAAGAAAGAGAGAGAGAGAGAGAGAGAGCAACAAAGAGAGAGGACACACTAAATACCAAAATAATGTGAAAAAAAAAAAAGAATAAACACAAGAAACTTATAGAAAAGAAAAAAAAAAACATAAAATAAATAATCAGAAGACAATTAAAGAAGGAGACACAAAAAGAAGCATAATACAAAAAAAAAAATAAGAAGAAGAAACTTTAATTTATTGATTGATTTTGTTTTTGTTTTGTCTATTTTTTTTTTTTTTGTTGGTTCTTTTTTGTGTTGATTTTGTTGTTGTATTTTTTTTTTTTTTTTTTGAAAGAATTAGACATTAGTAGAGGAACGTCATTTAATAACATAAAATACTTATTTGATTTAAAAAGAAGTAAAAAGAAGAAACAGAAGAAATAGAAAAAATAATAGAAAATTATGGATGATTTAACTTTTTGTTAAATAAATAATAATAAAGGATTGGTCATTTTACCCATCAATATATTACTTTATTTGTTATTTTCTATATTTGTTTTTTTGTTTATTAAAAAAAACAAAAATTAAAAGAAATACGAAGAAAACGTAACCATATAAGAAGAGAAAATATAAAGTATAGACAAAAAATATATAATTAGAAAAATTATCAAATAAATAATAATTTACTTCTTTTGTTTTTGTTTTTCTTTTTTTTTTTTATTAATTAAATTTATTGATGGTCATTAGGTACATTGTGACTGGTATTAGGTACGTTTTACTTCTATATGTAATTATTTTTTATAATCAAATATATTATAATTTAATTGAATCGATAAAACATTATGAATAAATAATGAATAATGAGGTAATGAGGTAAGAAGAAGAAGAAGAAGAAGTAATCTACAATTAAAATAAAATTATCTAAAAAAAAAATTTTTTTTGTTGTGTTTTGTTTTTGTTTTTGTTTTTTAGTTAATTATTATGTATTGTTTGAAGAATTCTCCAAATGTCGAACGTATTTTAATAGAAATTAAAAAAAATACATGTATTATGTACCCTACATGTATGTACATTAAATGTATTATGTATGTAAATAAACACATTGTACACACGAATATAGAATGTACAACAAACAAATAAAAATAATTGTTGATATCCGGATAGTGGGTGGTTTTTTTTTTTTTTTTTTATTTAAATATGGGTGGGCAGCCTGTATATAGAGGGTGTGTGTGAAATAAATTTAACAAAAATAATAGTAATAAATAAAAAAAACAATGTTAAGGTTAACAATTGGTAATAAAAATAACTTATTGAATTCCAATTTCACTCAATTATTAATTTTATTATTATTTTTTATTGTCTACCTTTAAATGTGGCCACCTCTATAATCCTCTTGAATCTCACCACATATTAGATATATAAATTTATTTGAACACATTTATATAATTGAACAAAATTTAAAAACCTTTAAATGTGACCAGATAAACCACTGATTAATCAACATTATGATTAATCGGTATCTATTGTAATATTTACTTAAACGCCATTATAAAATGATCAAAAATCTAATAAAGTAATCAATTAATTTATATTTCATTGTATTCCATGTAATAGTTTTAGTTTTGGATTTAGAGAAAGTTTAGTTCATTAATTAATAAACTAATATTTCACATTTTCTTTCCCCCTCTTCTATTCATCCTCTATTTTGTTTTTCGTTCGTTCGTTTGTTTGTTATTTAATTTTTCGTTAAAGAGGAAAATGATCCAAAAAAAGAAAAAAAAAAAAAAGAATATTTTTCGAATTATCAGAACGGAACCAAAACGATTAATTATTATAATAATAATGGTGGGGGCCATCTGGTTTTGAGTGACTACTAAATGTCTGCTGCTGCTGCTGCTGCTAATACTTATACTGCTGTGCGTTATATCAAATTAACGATATTTTATAATAAATTTAGTTAAAGAAGCGAAGTAATTTATTTATTTATAATTTCAAAGAAACTTAATAACTAAAAACAAAAGTGTTTATATATGTTCGTAAATAGTATTAGAATTTAATTATCGGCCTAATTGAAAATTTAATGATGAGTTTTAAAAAAAAATAATAAGACTTTGATGTTATCAGATTGACAAAACAATTTTTTTTCTTTAAGGTTTTGACCGATTTTGATAAGTTTTGAAATATCCATTACGCATAATTCGTTTTTTTTTTTTTTGCTTGTGGAATAAAATTGGTTTATTGGTTTTTTAGACTTTTAACCTTTTGCGTGCATATAGTTAAAAAAAATGAAATACTTTATATGATGTGAAATTGAAATCCTTTTGGGTCTTACAATATCCTTAGAAATATAATAAATTCAGATTAACGAGAAAATGATTGAAAGAGAGTTGTTTTTTGTGTAAGGATTTTTTTAAGGTAAGTATATTCCAGATTACAGCGTAAAATGCAAAAAATCAGAATAAAACGAGGGATTAATAATGTAAGAACAAAAATAAACGTTTAAAGATGTGAATTAAAAAAATAAAGCCTATACCGTTGAAGGATATATTATATTATATATTATATTGAAGGATGCCAAGGTTTAAGCAACAAAAAAAAAACATAAATTCAAAAATAACAGCGAAGTGCTCGTGTTCGTTGCTATGCAAAATTCTTCTTCTTTATTTTTATGTTTTTCGTTGTGTTTATTTAAGTTTCATCTTCTTCTTCTTTTTTTTTTTCATTTTATTATTTATTTACTTTGATATGAAATTTAGGTCACGAAACAATTCAAAAAATCCCCTCTTCTAGCACCTTCCCACTTACACATCCATACCCACACACACACTTCCCCATCCCTCTTTGAAATTTCAAAATCAAAAGTAAATAAACAAAATGAAAATATAAAAAAAAAAAAACAAATATTCTCATTCTGCAATCAGTAAAGTTTTTTAAAGATTTTTTATCTGTTTTTGTGTTGGTGCTTCTTCTTTTTTTTTTCAGTTTAGAGAATTTTGATAATTGAACCAATCTAAATGTTCAAAAAAAAAAAGAAAAATAGAAAAAGAAAAAGAACATTTTGAACATAAACAACGATTAAAAAAAAAACAAAAACTGCAGATGTAAAAGGAATTTCGAAATAAATGAATTTTGTATTTTCTATTTGTTAATTGCTTTAATTTCTTTTGAACGATATTCTCTCTGTTGCACTTTGAACTGATGATTTACACGAATCAAAATCATATAAAAAAATAACAATACGATTGATTTTGATCCAATATTAAAACATAAAATAGAGAAGATTATTTTTGATAAAAATAATTATTGTGTTGCACGAATTACCTATATTTGTTTCCTAGCAATCGGATGTCTCAATAAGAAATTGAAAAATTAGACAGGAAATAAATAATTTTATTTATTATTTATTATTTATATATTTAAATGTAAATAATACAGTAATGTTGAATTTCACAAACATTTTAAGAGGGGAATTTTCTTAAGAATAAAAGAGAGAACAAGATAAGTGAATTTAATGTAATCGAAGGAGCAAACATAATTTCAGAGTCATTGAAAATTGATGTGATGTAATTAATGAAGACAACGATATGAAGATGAGATATTATCGAGGGCGAACGGATATACGTTAGTCAGACTTCTTTTTCAACGAATGTGTAGTTATCCTTCGGACTTAAAAATTATTCTGTATCAAAAAAACTGTAACTAAAGGACTAGCATTTACCCAAAACTTAACCAAAATATAAAAATTAGCAGTCAGTGGAGGTGAAACATTGTCAGTAGTTAACACCTCACCCCTACACAAGTTTTTATTTTAATTCATTAAATTTCAACAAACTTTTAAATATGTTAAATTTATTATAAAATACAAAAAAAAATCAACTAAAATCAATTTTTAATTGGATTCACAAAATTCATAAATTTGTAAAAAAAAAAAAATTAAATTTCCTACAAATTAATTAGTTTTCTTTTCTGATTAATTTTTGTTTATTATGCTCCAAGGACAACGATGGAAATTAAAATCATTGAAACCATGCAGAAAATGAAATCAATAATTGAACTTTTTTTTTTGGTAGTGGTTACTGGTTAGCCCCCTCGTTATGCCCGATTAGAACCCAAAAAAAAAATATTCAAAAAACCAACTTTCCAATTTTCTAAACCAAAAATTAAATCAAAATGCAATTTTATCTAATATTGATTTAGTCAGTGGCATTAAAGAGAATGAGGTGGTTCCAACCCTCGCATATAAAACAAATATTTAAATTGTTGAATCTGAAGTCTTAGAATGTTTTTTTCTTTGCGGCAACTAACAAAACAAAAAAAATTATTGAATAACGTCAATTTAATTACGACTGTTGGGTATAATTTTGAGTATCAAAATAAATCTTATAAGTTTTGTTTTAAAATGAAATTTACGCAAAATTTTGCTCTAATGAAATTTATTTTAAAAGTTAAAAAAAGAAATATGAAAATTAAATTAAAATTTCGAAAATAAAAAAAAAAACTTTATTCATTAAAAAATCTCACGGCAAGCACAAAAATATAGTTAAAATAATTATACTTTTCAATCCCCAGAGCTAATCAATAAATAGGCAAGTCAACGTTATAATTTTCTAAGGATGTTGGTAAATTTATAAATTTATAAAGTCGACTCTAAATAAAGACTTACTTATTTATATAATTTTTTTATAATTATGGTTTTTGGCTATGTTTCCGCTTTAATTGGAAAATTGTAGCAAAACTAAATTAATTAAGAAAAAAAAAATAATTAGTTCAAGTTAAGTGATTATGAAATTTTGATTAATTACGTTTTGAATCGTAAATTTTTTTGTAACAAACTGGATATTTCGCACATGGGTCGTGGAGTAGTCGCGGGGGCAGTAGTAGAACACTACAAAAAAAAAACGTTATTCCATTGATTTTAATTTGCATATTAATTACAATATCTTCGTTCATTACAACTACTGCGGTTACTCCCCTCGAGATATTACATACCTACTCATATGAATGAAATTGGCAACCTTTTTTCTGTGTCTTATAATTACAGCAACAAAAAAAAGACCAAATAAAACGAAGAAGGTGAAATTTATGTTCAACAAAATTATAAAATATTCTATGATTTTTTTTTCTGTTTTGTAAAACTTGTGAAAACTTGTAGAGTTAGTTAACAATTAGTTTCTATCATTGTGGATTACCGGTTAAACTCAAATATATGTAATAAATATTTACCGAAAGCAGGACTATTAGATAATAATTTGTATAAAGACATATTTCAATAAGATTTACATTGTACCTTTGTATGTTTTACTCTTTTACATTATTAAATTTTACAATTGAAACAACAACAATTGAAACAATATCAACAATAAAAGAAAATGAAACATGACCTTCAGATTATATTCTCTACAATATACATTTTCAGTCCTTAAAACTGCCTTAAAATGTAACAACAACAACAAGTAAACAAAAACAAACCACAAAATGTTAACCAATTCGCACATTTATTTTCAAACATCACATTCTTTTGATTATAACAACAACAACAACAACAACAATAAACAGCAACAAAAAGAAACAAGTAAAAAAAAAAGGAAAATACTTTACTCACTTACGTTCGTAAATATATTTTATTATAATAAAAGAAAGAATAGAGAACAAAATGTTGTTTCTGTTTTGGAAAACCAACCACCCTGAACTGTATAAAAAAAACCCCCTCACTCCAAACACTTTCATTCTTCAAACTCCAACTCTTTTGCTCTCTCTCTCTCTCAGTCTCTCTTTAGATTTTACCATCCTGATGGAATCTACCGAAATTGTATCTTGGGACACATTTGATAACTTTTTATAAAGAGTTTAGAAAATTACGGCAATAAATTGTTTATTTTTTTTTTTTGTTTGTTTATTTTCAGTTTACTTCAGTGAATTAGCGTCCAAGGACCCAAAAAAAGAAGAAGAAGAAAAAAAGGAAACTTTTTTTTTCTGTGTGTCGGAATGTGCGGTGAGTGGATTTTAGATAAAGCTTATCCAATGAAAAGACAAAACAAGTGAAAAAGAGAAAGAAAGAGAAAAGAAAAAGATCAGACACAATTATAAGAAGTTTGTAAATAAAATAAATGAGATTTTGATTAACTAAAAATAACAACAACAACAACTAGAAAAACAAAAAGGAAATTAAGGTGAAAAAGATAAGAATTTGTTGCATTTATTCTATACTTAAATTTCCCTCTCATAAATTATATTTGGATCAATTCAAAATCATCTTGTGCCTGTAATAAAATCCATCTGCTCTTTTTTCCCAATAAAATAAAAATAAACCAAAAAAATGTATCCATTGATCGTCATGCCGAAGAAGAAGAATAAAGAAATAAAGAAATGTAAAAACCTTTAAACCAAAACTAATGGACCTAATTCCAAAAAAAAAAACACGAATACAATTTATCCATGGATTTTTTTTATTTCTAATCTCACTCAACAAAAAAAAAAAAAACAAATCAACAGAGTCCCAAACTAGATTCTCAGATGTGAATGCAACATAAATAAATGTATAAATTATAATTTGTGAGTTTATTATTATTTCATTTAACAGAAATTACTTACATCCCACAAATAATTCTTTTTTTATTTACGCGCACACGACACACGAGACAGACACGCGTGTGAAAGTCGCACGCACTGTTACCTCTTCAAATCCTAAAGAAAAAAATATATATAAAAAACCCTGTAAACCCTCTTTTTCAATTTTGTTGTTTTTTTTCCTCTATTCCTCCTTCTTTTTCTCATTCCACATACAAATATTCTGGATGCGTTTTATTACATTAATATTTCTAGAATTTAAGAAGAAAAAAATTGAAATGTATTTCACGGTGATTTCCTCATCTTACTTATTCCACACCCTCACTGATTCATTTCTCATAATTCTCATACACATACAACCATGCACATATGATAAAGCCATCCTCTCTATTCAGTCCAGAGAACTCAGGGTGGTTTTACAAATTTTCATTTTTTTTTTATTATTTAGTTTAGTTTTGTTTTGTTTGATTTAAAAAAAAAAATAGAATAATACACCTCAAAATATCAACCCTCTTACTAGAAACACAAAAGTATATTTAGAAAAAAAAACCGATTACACACACACACACACAAATATAAGACACGAAAAAAAAAACACAATCATATAATCGTAATAATAATTTATCATCGAACTTTAATAAAAATCACCGAAAGAGAATAATAAAAAAAAATTATATTAAGGGGATGGTAAAATACATTATTTCATCCTTCTCACTTCACTCTCTTTCTCTCATTTACTGTTGTTTTGGTGACTTTCAATTTGGAGAATTTTTTTATGTTACGATGGCTGTATATGACTTTGCATGCAAACGTATGTGTGTGTGTTTGTTTGGTAGTGAGATATTTATTAGAAAGTAGGAGAAATAGAAGAATAGAAAATGATAAAATTCAAATTTGTATCAAATATTATTTAATTTGTTGATTTTAATTTATGTATTTCGAATTGGATTTATTAGTAGAAGGAATATCAACATAGAAAGAACAAAAAAAAAACTCAATTAGATTTTATGTCTGGGCTCCATATGTTTTTCTCTATATCTGTCTCTGTCCTATGCTCTATGGACTTTGTAAAACTTTTATAGAAAAAAAAAATGCATACTTCTACTTAGTTTTAGAATCATAAATAATAAAATTTAATAATATAAAAGTTGTAAAGGATGAGAAAAATAGAGAACTTGTTTATGAAAGAAAATTGAAAGACAAAGTTTTTCTTGAAATTTGTCCACAATGTAATCTAAAGCAAGATTTCATAAATTGTTGAATTTTAATGGACATCGAGCTCTATCGTAAACAAATAAAAGACGATAAAGAATGTTATTTATTTTTTTTTATGGGAAAACATTTTCTTGGCAAATCCAAAAAAAAAGTTGTTAAAAATTTAAATTATTAAAATTGTGAATAAATTGTGAACATTTCCAAATATTTAATTCATTTACGTTGATCCTTTTTTTTTTTTCTTTCAATCAATGATTCTATTATGAACAACAAACACATATCAAATTAGGGTCTTACATTGTTCGTCCTGTATCTGTACCTTTTTCAATACAACAACAATAGTTTTAAAAAAAACTAGAAGCTAATCTAAATAAACAGAATTGCAAGCACGCACTTGAATTATGAATTTGTAAAAAAAAAAAAAACAAGAAGTAAAATGCAACAAGGGAAAGGAGAAGTGAAAAATTAAATTAAAACCAATTTTTTTTTTTCTTCATAAGATTAAATTATAAAATAAAAAGGGGAAGAGTTTTTTTTTTATATATTATTCTTCTCGTTTGTTTAATTTATTTATTAAAGAATATTATTCATAAACGTAATGGCAAAACCGACAAAAAAAAAAAAAGAAAGGGTTGTGAAATGAAAATTGTATTGCAGAGAGAAAAAGCAAAAAAAAATACAAAAATATCATTATGAAAAATTTGTTTAAGGGAGAAAAAGAGAAAAACTATTTAATGCTATTTTTTTTTTCATTTCACATTCTTTTCAATCCCAAGGGCAGCAGCAGTGTAGCAGCAGACGCAGCACCGTAACAAGGCGAATGACAGACATTTTTAAGTAGGTTATGACTCTCGTTGTTGTTTTTTTTTGTGTGTTGATGGTAGAGAGAAAGGGATTTTAAAATTAACATAAAAAAAAAACGACTGTAAAAGCTTTCACCCCTTTTTCACCATCACTAAAAAAATTGCAACCTTATATATATTATGCCAAAGAAATATTTTAGTACCACAACATCTTGTTAATTCGTATCGGCGTCAGTGTAAATTTATACGCTAAGAATTTTAATCAATACAAATTGTTAGTCTAACTCCCGGTTGGGAAAGAAAAAAAATAACAATGATTTGTATTCTTATAATAATGGCAGATTATATTAAATACCTTACATTCCCTTCAACTCACGAACTCATTCCAAAGAAGAAGAAAAAAACGCATCTGTTTCTGAGATGAAACAGAAATTATTTGATTTAAGCAACTCAATGGAGAGACAAAAATTAATTAATTAAATTAAAAATTCTATCAGAATTTTGATATTTTTAAAAACAAAAAAAAAAGCTCCTAAAGCTCTCAAACACATTAACAAGGTTAAAAGAAATGTTTTAGAAAATTGTTTTTCTATTTATTTATTTATTAAAAATGAGGGGGTATAAACCCTAGCAAAATTCGCGTCCCAATGATTACAGATTATACAAAGAAAACACACAGACATGTTGAATATGTGAAATGAATAAGTTCTGAGATTCAGGAATTGTAAATAGTGGATACCTGCTCTATTTCGAATTATGTTAAATAAAATCAAGTTTTACTTAGATTGTATTTTTATTTTTAGATTCTTACTTTTAATTCTAATGGCTATAATTTTGTGTTTAAATTGTGTGTGTGTGTCTGTGTGTATGTGTAAGCGGACTTTGTACTTAATAAATAACGATGTTATCCAAGAATCTAATCCATTATGGATCAAATGAACATCGCTGTAGGTTAGATAAAATTATGATCAAATTTCAGTTTATAAATATATTAATTGTTAAATCTAACAATTCATCTGATACGGAATGAACAACTTTTTTTTTCTTTGGGTTAATTAACAAAAAAAAAAAAAAAACAATGGTCAATGTGCTTATTATGTCATTATTACGCCTCTGGTCAACTTTTATCTCAGATTTTTCTTCTTCTGCATTTTTTTTTTTTTTTTTTATTTATTTTTGTTATGAAAATATTTCTTCATTAAAAAAGTTCAAGAGGTTTTCTTTCTTTTTTCTTTCATTCTTTCTATTTTTTTTTCATATTTCGAAAGCGATTGTTAGAAGGGAAAAAAAACTGAAATGAAAAAAAAAAAAGGTAAAGGACGTAAAGACGTCAAGGGGTGAATATGTATTTGTGTTTGGTGTTAAAATGTTATTCCTTATTTGTATCCCTTTAACCAAAGCTTTTCCTACATAAGAAATAGTAAAATATATTTTTTAGGGAAAAAAAATGAGAGAAAAAAAAAATAACCACAGCATTTTTTTTTTATCAAAATTTATGACGTATGTAAAAGATTGAAAGAGAAAGATAGAGAAATGGTAAGTTAGAATAAAAACACAGATGGAAGGATCAGTTGGAAAAAGGTGAAGAATAGAGTAGAATAAATATACAGACAGACAGAAAGACAGACAGACAGATATAAGATGGACAAATGGTGAAATATACACAACAAAACATGTAAGGTAAAAATGAAATTTAATAATCCAATTTGTATTTATATTCTTTAAGTTCAATTTTCTTTTATATTCGGTCAAAATTATTATACATTTGTTGTTGTTGTTGTTATTATTATTGCAACTGTAGAATACAAAGAAAAAAAAAAGGAATAAAAAGGAATTGAAAGAAACAAAAAATAAAAAGAAGGACTTTTGATAGTCGGTTATGATTTAACATAATTCCTATATTTGAAACACCGATGTATAAATCGGTACAGAAAAAAAAATATAGAAAGGGTTAAAAAAAGGTAATATTCCTTGATCCTCCTTTGCTGTACCACCTTGCCATCTTTCTCCTGCACCATATATGATTATTGATTTTTTTTTCTACTCTAATAAATTTATGTGTGTGTGTGTGTATGTTTGCTCATATATTCTTCTTCTTCATTCTTTTTTTCACCTCATTTTGTTAGGGGTTGAAGGTGAATCTTTTTTTTTTATTTTTTACAAAACAGAAGAGCAAAAAAAAAAAGAAGAAAAAAAATAAAAGAAGCAATGTAAATATAGGCTTCTTTCCTTTTCTTCTCTTACTCTTTTTGTTCATCTTTTTTTATTCTTTTTATTCTTCTTCTTCTTCTTCTTTCTGTTTCTTCTTTTTCTTATTATTATTCTTTTGAAATAAAAGGAAGATAAAAAAAAATATGAATGATGGATGAGGGTCGAGAGCTCATAAGAAGAAGAACAACAACAACTACTACTACTTTTACTACAACAAATTCTTTTTTAGAGAGGTTAATTGTGATTTTAGATTTGTAAATTGAGGGATGAGGTGGGATGATAAAAAAAAAAAGGATTGGTCAGTGGTGGAGGGAAAGAAAGAAAAATTTTATTGATAAGTTGATGAGCAAATAAGAAAATTGTGTTTGTGTGCTAATAATATAGAAAAAAAATTGATGAAACCTGAATAGAAAGGGGAAGAAAGTTGACCTTGATAAAAAAAAAAAATAAAAAAATAAAGAAGGAAAACGGAAAAGAAAAAGAAAAAGAGGGCTGGCCGATATAACCTTTTAAATTCTTCAAGTTAACTGAATTTGAATGGTAAATCACTAAACCATGTCCATTTTAAAACGAAACGGAGTGATAAATTAGATTTTTCTTCTTTTTTTTTTTTTTTGCTTTTCTCCATAGAAAAAAAAAGAGTCCACACCCGTTTGCCCTTTAACCCCTAACAAAGAAAAGCGTGTACATGTATATTCATGTGTGTGTGTATGTGTGTGTGTGTGTGTATGTATGCATGAAGTATGTTCAATGTAAATAAATATCTTAAGTAAATTTGAAATCTTTTCTACGTACGGAGGTTGGGAAAAAAAAACCAAAAGAAGAAAAAAAACATTTCTGATCGGAAAATCTCATAAATTAGAAAGTACCTACCTATAGTCCACCTTTCTGCCTATGCCTACAAAACCAAACGAAAAAAAATTATGTTCTTTTGAGATTCCCATAAATCAGGCAAAACAAAAACAACAACTATAAAAACAACAACAACAACAACCAAAAATCTCTAAGAAAACTGAAAATAAAAAATGAAAATTACTTTTTTTTCTTTTTCTTCTTCTTCTTCTTCTCAAACATAAACCACTAATTACCACCGCACTATACTTATATATATATATATTTCGACAATACTAACACTAACACTACACTAAATTTACACACTTCGCACATTTTCTTTTTTTCATAATTATTAACAAATTTACAACAACAAACAATTTCTTCATTTTTTTTTTTCATTTTCGTTTCTTACTTTTTTTTTTTTTGTTCTTTTCCTTTTTCTTCTTCTTCTTTTTTTTTATTTCTTTCCTTCTTTCTGTTTTTTTCCCCATTTATTTTATTTTCATTGTCTGGTAAAAAGAAAAAAAAAAATCTGACAAGACCAATTAGTGCAGCACCATTGGGGGTGGTTTTAAGTTAAAAAAAAAAAACAACGAACGAACGAAAGAGAGACAGAGAGAAAGTGAGTTTGAGTTGGTTTTATATTAAGAGTTAAAAGACAATAAATTATCACATTAATGTTTTTCTTCCTCTTTTTTCATCTTCTTACGGTTTTTTTTTTTTGGTTTCCACAGTGTATTTTTTTTTATTTCTGGTTTTTCTTCTGTTTTTTCTTTTTATTCTTATTCTTTTAGTGGTTTTTCCTTTCTTCTCATGTTTGTTTGTTTTTTTTGTTTTTTGTTTTTGTTTGGTGATGTTCATCGCAGCTCTAAAGACTAAAGTCTAAAATATCTACTGATTTTTCAAAGTCAAAGACACAACACATTTTCTTTTGTTTTTCTTTTCTTATTTTTTGATAAAAAAAAAAAAAAAACAAAAGACAAAAAAAGTGACCAAAAAGAAATAAACAAATAAAAAAAACAAAACAAAACAAAAACAAACCAAAGACTAGACCAATTATTTTTATGACGGAACAAACAAATAATTAAAGAATGGGAACATGAAAGGACAACGATAACAAAAACAACAATAGGTTAGGTAACACGGAAATTTTTTTTTACAAAAGACGTTTGTTTTGTTTTGTTTATTTTTTAAACATGTTTTTCGTCTACTTATATTTTTTCCGCATTTCTTCCTTTATCCCTTCAACCACTTCTATTTCTTATTCTTCTTCGTCTTCAGCACTTTAATAATAATTTATGAATTTTTTTTTTTTACATGTTTTTCTTTGAAATCGTCCCAGACCCAGATTCTTTCTTGTTTTTCTTCTAATTAACGATTTTTGTTTTTCTCTGTTTTTTTTTTTGGATTTTCTTTGCTAAACCAACAACATTTTTTTTCTTCGTATTTTCTTTCTTTTTTCAACTTCTTCTACTTCTACTTGTTCTTGTCTATTTTTAGATCTTGTATTTATTTTTTTTCGATTCGATACACAAAACAAGAACAACAACATTACAACTATAAGTAGAGTAGAAGTAGAAGAAACATTAACAAACACACATCTATACGCCTCGAAAGTAAAATATATATATATATATATATATATATATATACACACACACACACAGAACATACTTTCGAGCCGGCACAACAGAACAACAACAACAAAATAGGAGAAGAAGAAGAAGAAAAAAAACGGTAAAAATGTCTCAAACACACAACTCAATTCAATCAAATCCAAGGACACAAAGGATAATTGAAATTTATATCGCATTGAATAAAAACAAAAACAAAAACAGAAACCAAAAAAAACAACAACAACTAACAAAATTAACGAAATAACTAACTAACCAACAACAACAACAACAACAACAACAACAACAATAATAAAAATGACAGAAAAGAAAAATAAAAAATAAAGAAAACGACGACAAATCGTTTTTAAAAACGGAGAAAGAAGAAATTCTGTATTTTATTGGAAAAAGGAAAACAAGAAATAACCAAAAGAAAAAAAAAAATTGGGAAAATGAACAGAAAAAAAAACACAGTCTACCCTTACCTACCTTATACCTTATACAACTACAACTACAACTACAACTACGAACTAACTTAATAATAATAATAATAATAATATCCTTAAATCATTATAAATAATATTTTATATTTTTTTATATGAAACTATTATTTGACATGAATAACTAATTTTTTATTGTTGTTGTTGTTATTGCTAATATTAGTTGTTGTTTTTTGTTGATGTTACTATTTTTGTTTTTGTATCAATTTAATTTTTCTTTTTTCTATAAATAAATAATTAAGTGACTACAGTAAACCTACTAAACCACATAATAAGTCAGTAGGTAGGTAACTACCTACATTTTTTCTATAAGACTTAGTACGAGACTCCCGAGACTCCTAGACTTTAGACATTAGTGTTCCGTGTTCCACAGAAATTTTTAACTTTTTGTTAAGTAAATTTTTCAGTCTGTCTGTTATTTTTTTTTGGCCGTCCCCTCTAAATACTTTTTTTTGTGAAACTTGTCATAAATATTGTAAAAGTGAAATAGATAAAAAAGCAATTTTTTTTTATCAAAAAAAAATAGTCAACTTTTTGATTAATAAAATAAGAAAAGACGAAGAAAAAGAAAAAGAAGAAAAAGTCAAATAAACAATTATTAAGTTATATATTTCTAAATAAAAATCCATTCAAAGCTTTTTCTTTCAACTCAAAAATATTTTCCTTTTTCTTTTTTCTTGTTTATTTTAAATTTTTTTTTTTTTTTTTTTGTTGTGTTTTTCTTACACATTTTTCTTTGATTTCATGATTTTCTTTAACGTCAAGTCGTATTTTTTATAGAAATGTGGATCAGAGATAGCAAAAAAAAAAATAAATAAAAATAAAAACGGACTATGAATTAAAGAGAGGTTTGGGAGGGTGTTGAGGGTAAATAGGGGAGACGACGTACCTAATTCACCTACATCGTATATTTTCATATTTTAAGAATTTTGTCCAATTATTTTTTGTAAAGTTTTGAATATAATATTTTTCTTTTCTTTTCCTTTATTTTCTTTTGAGAGAAAAATACAAAAAGAAGAAGAAGACATTTTTTTCTCGTAATTAATTTCTTTTATTTGACAAAAAAAAAAAAATAAGTATATGACAATTTCAAGAGACACGCAAAATAAAAAGCGAGCCCAAAACTTCTGACACAAAAAAAAAAGATTAAATTTTTTAAGATTTAGAAATTTGGAAATTATCCTGTTTTTTTTTTTAATTTTCATTTCAATTAAAGGGACAAAAGAATTAAAAGAAAAAAAATTGTAAACTTACTTGAATCAATAATTTTCCAAAAATAACAATCATTTTATTGTATCTTTTGTTCTAATTCCATATTTTGTTGTTTTTAGTTTTGTTGTTGTTTTTTTTTTGTTTAATTGAGAAAATCCAAAAACACACGTTTATATTAACAGAGACAGAAAATAAACAGCAACAACAATAACAGTAGCAGCAACAACACAGAAAGTTATATAAGTTGATTATTTTTGATGAATACAAAAAAAAAAAAAAAAAAAAAAAATTTGTAACAAGAATAAAATTTAAGAAAATAATCAATGAAAATGTCGTTATAAATAAATCTTTTGTTTTTTTTCCCTTATTTTATTTTTTTGTGAGATTTTTATTAAATCAAAAATATTTTTAAAACACTACACAAGAACAGTGTACTTCTGTAATTGTTTAACTCTATTTTCAATTTCAAATGATAAAAGTTAAACAAACAAAAAAAGCACAACATACAAAGCCACACAACACAACCCAAACACTTTTTACTGTTATTTTAATTGTTGTTGCTGTTTTTACTGTTGTTGTTGTTGTGTTCTAATAAAATGATTATTTTTCTGCTTTACTTTTTGTCTCTTTTATTCTGATCGCCTGTGACTGCTTATAAGAGTCTGTGCTAATTATTTTGTTAATCCAATTTAATTAATTTTCTCTTGTTTGAAAATAAATAGGCAAAATGTGTTTACACTGAGAGAGCGAAAGAGACAGATATAGCACAAGTAATTATGTCACTAGTTTTTAGTAATTAATTGAAATTAGCAAATCATTGACACATTTTTGAGAGAAAAAAAGAAAGCTCACAAGCACGAAATGTATGAATTTACGTTGGTTGGTTCAGAGGGTTAGTCCGTTCCCCGTTTTTTTTTTTTTTTAGTTTGAGATTTTTATTGTCACAATTATTTCAAATAAATTTTTCACGTAAAAAAAAATTAAAAGCCAAAACACGGAATAAAAAAATAACACTGTTTACACAATACACACCTACACCACTTGTACACTTTTTACACCACTTTTATTTTTTTTTTTTTTTACACAGAAAAATTCACTGCACTAAAAATTCACTGTAAGAAAAGAAAAAAAGTGAAAATAAATTAATAAAAAAAAATTATTTTTTTTTGTTTACTAAAAAAAAAAAAACGGATTAATTGTTTTTTAATTAATTTATGAGAAAGAAAAACAAATTGTATTCTTAACTAACTGAATAAGTGGAAAAGAGTGTTTTCTCTTTTTTTAAAGAAAAACTAAAAGAAAAAAAAAGAAAAGAGCAAAAAGAAAAATTTAAAAAATTAAAAATTGGAAAATTTAAAAAGAACGGAATTTTGTTTTTTGTTTTTGGTTCAAATCAAACGCAAATCAAACGCAAATTTCAACGATTTCGTTCAAAATATTTTAGGTTGTTTTTTTGTTTTTGTTCATAGGAAACAGTAAAAAATGATTATTTAGTTCTACAAAATTTATTACAATAAATTGAAAAATTTTGATTGTCAATTTTTATTATTTGCATTTTTTCCCCCATATTACGTAGGTAAAATTTTCTTTTGTTTTTCATAATTTCCTTTACATTTTTTTTCTTCTATTTGTGTTATTAGTTATTTGATGTTTTACGACGTAAGTAAGTAAGTAAGTAAGTAAGTAAGTATGTAGGTACTTATTAAAAATGATTTATGAAAATGTTACCCGGACGAGAGATATCTCCTGTCTGTTTCCCCTTCTCTCTTACCTACTTTTTACTTTCGTTTATTTTATTTTTGTTTTCATCAATTTCTAATTCAATATTTTTGTGACTGACTCTATTCTTAGGGGTTGTGTTGATTGTTGTTGTCGCAAATATTCTTTTTTGTTGTTTTTTTTAACAATTTTTTACTTTATAAAATTCTTTAACAAAAACGATTAAATTTCGGTGTTTTCCAATCCCTTAAAAATTTCGATTTTTTTTATTTTAATAAAAAATTTAATTTTCCGAAATCGTTTTTTTTTTTACTCAAATTTAATTCCTTCCAAAAAATCATAACTTAATAAATTGAGAAAATAGAAAATTTTAACCTTTAAAAAAAAAAAAATAACAACAACAAAAGAAAAAATATCAGAAAATTTATTTTAAGAAATAAAATAAAAAAAAAAAAAGAAGAAGAAGAAAAAAAAAACACTGTAAACTATCACTCGGATCCTAATCCTAAAAATACAGTGGATTATTTACCTAAATCCCCTTATTTTTATTTTTTCCAACCCTCCACCCTTATATAAAGGTAATTTTTCTTTTTTACCTTTTTTTTTTTTATTTTTTATACTTTTTTTTTCACAATCGATTGTTTCTCTCTTTATTTTTTATTTTCACTCTTTTTCTATTTATTCTTTTTTTTTTTTTTGTTGTGTTTTAATTTTGGTGATTTTCCTTTAGTGAAGTGGAGAGAGAGACGAAACTTTCAATAATTTTTTTTTGTATTTTAAGAATTCAATTGATTCCCAAACACAAATGCAAACGTTAATTCTAAACAAACTAATATTTAGATTTTGCAAACGGGAGGAAAACACAAACAACATAAAACAAAAAACAAAAAAACTTTTAAACGTCTCTCCCTTTCATACAAAATCACATTTAATTTAATTATTAAAGTTAAAAAAAAAAAGAAAAATTACAAGACAGAATAAAATTTGAATTAATTTATTTTATTTTTTGTCAATTGTTTTTCTATTTAATTATGTTACACTACGGTTACCACCGACGACAACACCACACCCGCTTTAAATATTTCTGTTTATATTTTCTGTTTTTTCAAAAAAAAAAAAAAAACGTCATTCATTTTTTTTTATTCATTTTTAAATCAATTAATCAATCGTTAATTAATTAATTAAAAGTCGTAAATTAATTTAACAGTTATTTATTTCTAAACTAAAAATGAAAATAAAAACTAACGAAAATTATTTGGTTTTGTTTTTTTCTTGTTTTAATTTTGTTCTTAGATAAAAATTTATTATTTTTGTTTGTTTTTGTTTTGTTGTAACCGACACGGATATTTTTATTTGTGTGTGTGTGTGTTTTTTTTTTTTTTTTCTCTTTTATTTTAATATTTTCTGTTTGGTTTAAAAGTTTGTTTTGTTTAAATGCGCGACGGACGAAATCTTCAACACTCGAATGTCAAAAACAGACTGTATGTATTTGTATTTTTTTTTCTAAACTTGAAAGAAATTATCGTTCATTTCGTTTTCGTACAATATTCCGATATTAAATATACTAATACATAGAGAAATGTGATCGTACAAATTTGTAGATTTGAATTAAAGTGAGAGAGAAATAATGAAATAGTAAAAGAAGAGGAGTACGAGTATAATTATATTGTTGTGTTAGTGTATGAGATGTGCAACAAGAGAATCACTGTTTCTCTTTTTTATAAACGCGATATTTTGTATAAAGAGAATTTCTTCCCTTCGCTCTTTTTAAGAATTTATATAAATTGAGAGGGAGAGTACAATTTTTAAGGGATGCAAAAATAACTGATGCTATGTTATTTTTACCTATTCAAACACATACAAAGAATATTATTATACAAATAGAGACCGGAACTAAAAAGAAACATACAACTGTGAGTGTGTGTCTCCTCTCTGTCTCGTTTTTATAATATTTGATTGTATTGAATGACTTTTATACAGTTTATATTGCACATATTCTACAGTTTTTTTTTTATTCTATTCTTTTGAAGCGTGCAGCGTACTTGGAAAACTCAATAAACTTGCGCATTAAACTTGCGCACGAAACAAAAGAAAAGGATAAATTTAAAGAAAAACGAAATAGAGAAAGTAGGATTTTACTCTTTACAAAATTTTCCCCAAAAAAAAAAAAAAAAACAGAAAATTTCATTTATAAAAAGCACAGCGCATACACACACTTACACTAATACTGACAACAAATATACAATTTCTTTTCTTTTTTGCACCGGTGAAACTTACACCAACTCAAATCAACTGAAAGTCGATTATATTTTCTTTATGAAATATTAACTAGATGTTTTTTTTTTCTATTAGCTTTCAGGTAACCATTTCCCATTTACCATTTCCATTTTTCCTATTTCTTTTTTTTTTCAATTTCATTTCACTTTGGCTACATTTTTATTTTATATTTATTATTATTATTTTCGTTGTTATACCTATACCTATGATTTTTACTAGTATGAATAACATAACGTACGTGTATAATAATATTTTCATCCTTTTTTCTTTACCCATCCTCACCCCCCTCCCCCCCCAACCCCTTTTTCTATTTCTTTATACAGAAATTAAATAGAAACGGTGGAGTAAAAAAAAAAAAAGAGAAGAAAAAAAAAACTAACTTACATAATATAATAAAATAATTTTATACACACATTTTTATAAGTCTTTTAAATTATTTATAGTTTAATTTGATTTGAATTTTTATCTTTATAAGATTTCCATTTTCTTTACATAATTTCTGTTTTTTTTTCTTTCTTTCTTTCTTTCTTTCTTTTCTGTCGATTTTCGTTTCTATATAGTTTCATGTTTTCTACCATCAAAGCTTTCATTTATTTTTTTTTTTGTTTTTGTTTTTGTTTTTTATGTTTCGTTTTTATTTATTTATTTTTTTTCCGAGGATTTTTGTTTTCCCAAAAGGACAACAAGTTTCTTTCAAACAAACCAATATAATGTATAAATAATATACAATATCTGCTCATATACTCAATATGAGAATACCAAAAAAAAAAAAAAAAAGGGCCGTTAGCAAGGTTCACATTAAGGTTCACGATGTGAAAATTTGATTAAAAATCTTAACAATAAATCATTTTTGTTTTTTTTTTTTCACAAATAAAGTACAAACAACAACATTTGTGTTTTTTCATCCTGTAATTTCATTGGTTTCAATTGTAGAGAAAGAAGAAGAAGAAGGTACATATATTTATGTTGTATCATAAAATTGGCATTATATAAAATTACACTTTTTAGGATTAAGGATTACAAATGACAGGTTGCATTATGTCACTTGAAATTTTTTATATGATGAAATATTATTGATTAAAAAATAAATGGAAACATTTTAAGCTTTCAATACCAAGAAGAAAAAAAAAAGTAGAAGAATTATGGTAAAATTACATCCAACCTTCCATTCCTATAGGACACATGACAATATTGTTTTTTAATTTGGTTAGATTTTCATATTCATAGTCGTGCGCACACATAGAATTATAGATACGGGTATGGAAGCACTACTGGACACTTGGCCTAAAAGATTTATATGTGGATCACACATTTTTTTTTTTATTACTTATTATTTATTTATATCCTTTGAGCGGACGGTTCATTTTTGTAAGTATTTTTTCATTAATTCTTGTTTCCATCATTTAGTTTTAGATTGAAAATTAAACATTTAAATTGTATCGATTTATAATTTGTTGTTATTATTTCTAAAATCGTATAAGAACAGAAATGTAATTATTGGTTTAAATAGATTTTAAAATTTTTAAGGAAAATGAATAAAATGTAAAGATAAATTTATAATAAAAAATTAAAATAAAAAAATCAATGATAAAAAGCAATAAATAGTTTGTAACGAGACAGATGAAAATTTAAAGGATGTTTATATGACGAATAGGTTTTACAACAAGCCCTAAAAATATAAATATAAAAATCTATTGACTATTTTATTTCTATCAAAAAAAAAAATAAAAAAAAAATGTAAACAGAAGAAAAAATTTTTTTTATCGATATTTTTTTTTTTATTAAAAATTCCACGTCTTTTTTCTTGTCTTATGGATGATGGGTCTTCTTTACATTTTTATATACATATTGCTTACTTTTACTCTTTAGATTTTAAAGGAAATAAATGGAAAGAAGGTGGAAATAAAATAAATGATTGCCGCTTGCCGCGCTTCCGTTCTGTTGTTTCAACCTTCCGTTCCAGCGTTTATTATAATACAGTCATAAGAAGTGAAAGAGGAAAAAAATAACGCAGAGTTTATTAATTTTTCTTACACCGGTTATTTTTTTTTTTCTTATAAACTTAATAATAAAACATAAAGGAGATAAAAAAAAAAAAAACAGGCAAACAAATAAAAGAGGAACAATAAGGAGAAGAAGAAGAAGAAGAAGAAGAAGAAGAAGAAGAAGAAGAAGAAGAAGAAGAAGAAGAAAGTAATGAAAAGAAGACAAATTTGATTTCTGTCAATCACCTTTAATAAATTAAATCCTTTATAATTTTTTTGTATTTTTTTTTGTATTTCATAAAACAAAAAATCGTTTTATGTTTCTGTCACGTCAAAAATCAAAAAATTTCTTTCTAAGAAAAAACCGATACGCTTACCGTCTTTTAACATTTAAAAGAAACTAACCCAAAACTCATCCATCTCATCATCATCATGATGATCGTTACTTTCATTCAGACAAGTTTTTTATTTTATTTTTTTTTTGCTTTGGTTTTAGTTTTCGGTTGTTCTTCTTGTTGTTGTTGTTTGATGACTTTGTCTTCTTACATTTTAATATAATTTTTTTTTTGTTCCATACTAATTTACAAGCGAAACAAACAAACCCCATCAAAGAAGAAAAATAATAATAATATGACTTAATGATTTTTAAATGTAACACATTTGGAGGCTGGATTGAGTTATTTTTATTTTCATATAGAGAAGAAGAAAAAAAGAAAAAAAAAAAGGAAGAATAAGAAAATATTATTAAACCGACCCTACATATGTAAAATGTGAAATGAGATGAAACATATGTTTCTTTTTTTTCTACTTCTTCTTCTTACTATTATCGGTTTAAAGTTTGGTTTGTATCTTTGTAGCAAATAAGGTATATTTTAATTGATCATTCACAATACAAATTAATTAATTAGTAATTTCAAACATTTAATTTATATTACAAAAGAGACAGTCTTAAATATTGAAATCTCATTGAATTTCGATTTTATATTAATGCATCTTATCAAAGTCAATTTTCATTGTCTTTATATAAGAATTATGAATATATTGTTAATATTTATTATGTAAAGTTTATGTGAATGAGTTTGGTATGGTAGAACGAATAATTTCATTAAACATTAAAAATTTATTGAAGAAAATGTAAAAATAGTTTGTATTCACAACTAAAAAAAAATTTATTAGCTATTAATTAATTCACATAAAAAATTGTACCGTTTCCAAATTTCTTTGAATGTATAATTTTCGCTCGTAATAATTAATTTTTCTGATATAAGTAAGAATGTCAATTAAAAGTTATGTTCCATAATTATTATTTAGGAAATAACGAATTGGTAATTTTTTTGCTATTTAATAAATTTAAATAATTTTATTCGCAATGATCAAATTATTCTTGATAAAATCAAATATTGGCATTAAGTAACATAATTAAGGATATGGTTATTAAGGGCATTATATCGTGGCGAGTGTGTTTTTCTGCCAACATTGTTTCAGACACAAACAAATAATTGTGTTTAATGTGAAAGATATAAATAATTATTGTTTGAATTACAACTTTTGTCTTGATTTCGAAGAATTTTTAAAGATTTCTAAATCAATTCAAAATATGTTTAATAGTCAACTCAGTTGCATCACAAAAAATCATCATCACAACACAACCAGTAATCTTTAATATTAACTTTTAAAATCATTCATTGCGAATGATCAATTAATGTTTGAAATTTACTTCAGTTTCTACGTACATATTTTTTTTTCATCTTTTTACATTGTTGTTGTTGTTGTTGTTATCTTATGTGTCTTTTTTTTTTCATTTTGGTTTCTTTTTTATTATTTTTTACTTGTTTCGTTGTATTTATGCTTGTCTGTTTTTATGATAATATATTTTACTTGTTGCAACATGAGTGATGGTTAACCATTGAAGAAGATATTATAAAAGAAAAAAAGAAGAAGAAGACGAAGAAGAAGAAGAAAAAGTTGAAGAGTAAAATGAATGAGCAACAAAAAAAAAATATCATAATATCCTCGTGTTACAAACGTAATAATTAGGCAATTTTATAATATTGAATGTAAACAAAAAGCAACAACAATAACAGTAAAGATAGAAAAGAAGCAGAAAACCGAATGGGAAAAACTAAAGAAAAAAAAACCTTTAAAAAAAAAAGACAAAAGTAAAAAAGTAAAAAACAAAAATCAGTTGGAAAAAGATGAATTATTACATGTTTTTGTTGTGTTGTTTCAAATGTAAAATGTTTAAAGACAAAATTAGAATATAGGTGGGAGGAAATTGGGTGTAGATTTAAATGAGATTGAATGGGTTAGTGCGTTTTTTGTTTTAATAATATTTTTAAAAAGGGGTTTGAGGGAAGAAAAAAAAGGGAAAAAAGGATTTAGGATGACATAAATTACTTATGCGTTTAAAGATTTAGAAAATTTGTTGTTTGTTTATTTTGTTTTTCTTTCGTTTTTTTTTTTTTTTTTAGATTTAAAACATTTACAACATTAAATTTTATATAAAGATGAAAAAGTATAAGAAGAAATTCTATGGTTTTATGTTACAGTAAAAAAAAATAAATTAAAATACATAAAATATGCTTTGTATAATATTTTGTAATTATTAAGAATTAAATGGGAACATATTTAAATTTTAAATTGGGGTTTTTTTTTTGTCTTCTTGTTATTAGGATACGATACTTTACCTCTAAAGGACCCAAACCACGACGTGGAAGTGTGAAAATCTGCTTGATTATCATCTATAGAATCTTGGGTTCAAACCTAAGTGTGGTACAGAAAAAAAATGGTTTACACTTCAGTGTAATAAAATATGTTCTGTCATAAATGAGGGTAGCAATTGATATAAGACATAAAGAACCAGTTTCACGATAAATCTGTTGAAGGATTTAGTAGTCTCTTCACTCTTTCTTAGCAGTACTAATAAAATTTTTGTGAAACTTACCATACGTCTATAAATGTCTTTCATAAACATAAAACAATGAAATAATTTTCTGATGAAAATAAAATTTTGTGCGTGCAGCAAAGAAATACAAACAAATAGAATAATATTGTTTTTGTATTAATACCCTAACTAAGAGAATGAGAAGCGCACAATCACAACATATTTAATTTCTTCGATTATATCCGTAAAATAAAAGTTATTTATGAATCATCCATATAATTAATTAATATCAAAAGGAACAACGTTAATTATCATCCTGTAAATAAATACAGGTTGAATGAACTAACATATCATAATGATCAGTTTTATTCTGTTTCAAATTTCCTTCCATTAGAATTATAGTTATTTTTGTCGTATCCAAAGATTTACTATGATTTAACTAAATGCTTCATTAGTCATTCTTATAGTGAATTATTCTCTATAAAATGCACATAATAAACCGGATCTTTATGATATTAAAATAAATATCCCCATTCGACGTTTTGTGGAACATTAAAAAAAAAAAAATAGTGGTCAGACATTACACTTTACCATGCACCTTTATTGAAATAATATTTTATTCAATATTTTATGTTATTTAAATTCAATAATTGACTAAAGTCTAAAACATCTAAATAATTTACAATTAATTGAAATAATAATTAATTTTCATCGTAGGTATGTAAGGTAAAAATAAATTAATTTAGAAACTTTTGTTATTATTGTTTTTTTTTTTTATTGAATGTTGAAAATGTATATTTTCCAATCAAATAACAATGAATAATTAATTTTATGAAATTCATTTGTTTCATTGCGGTCAATATTGACGTATTTGCATATTAAATATTTTTCAAAAAACATGAAAAATCAATTTTCATTTCAGAATTCTAAATTCAAATGTTTTTTTGGTCTCTCTTTACCCCTTACCCTTATTTATTATTTTTAAATTTTTAAATTCATTTTAATTATTTACAAAAAGCTGCAAAAACTATAACACATTCATATTCACATTTAGAATTGACAATAACCGTACCTGTACCAGTGATGAATTGGAAAATGTTTGTATAGTGTGTGGCCATACGTCGTTTATTTTCATAATAAACGTTTGATTGAAGAAGAATATTTATACAATACGAGAATAATTTTTGATATGAAATTTATAGACTACAATTTTGTAAGAATGTCAGAAACAAATTTCTGTTAGAAAATAAATTCTGATAATCCATCTAAGAACAAAATTATTTGTATTGAAATAAATTTTAAAATTCGACCCATAACGGCCCAAACTTTTTCGAACAGTATGTAACTTTTACCAAGTCTCGAGTGTTGAAACTTACAACCAGTTCATCCATTTACTTATTTAATGATCCTGACACACTAAATCTTGACCAGTTCATCCCTTTTACCCATATAATAAAAATTCAGACATACATTCATGGACTTTTTTTTTGTTTATAAAATATCAATTGTTATAAATATTCATATATAAAACTTCATTCGTCACTTCTGCTATTTGCATTTAGAGAAAAAATTAAAAAAAAATTTCCATTTTATAAATATTTCCACTTACAACATTCTATTTTTTTTTTCACAGAATTTTTGATTTGTTGATTAGTTGTTGTTATTGTTGTTCTTTCTTCTTTTTTTTTTTCTTTTTTTTGTAATAAAGTCAAACTTTTACAATTCCTGTTATTTTTTTTTTTAACTAAACCAAAATAAATATTTTACCTCTGAATGTCCAACTGTCATCTCTAGAATATGGAAATAAACAACAACCGAAAAAAAAGAAAAGAAAAACTAAGCTGGATTCATTCATTGGAATACAAGTTTTCTGTTGGTATTCATTCATTTTAAATATTATTTTTCTATACCAAAAATAAAAGTTCAATTATACTGATAGACTTAGACATCCATTATTTAACATATTACATTTGTTTTTGTTCTATTTTCTATATAGTCTGTAATAAACTCCATACCTACAAATATTAAATAATAAAAAAAGTAAAATAAAAAATATGGGAATATTATGGGGTAAAGAGTTCATTTGTTTCCCTCTCATATACTGAAATTAAAAAATCCTACCTTAAAATTCTCTCCTATACCCATATAATTCCTCCTTAACCACCCAACTAACATATAATAATTCCCATTGCGAGTAACAAACAAAAAAAAAAAAAAAACAGAATATTATTTTTTCCCCATTCTCATTTTTTCTTCTTCTTTCCTTTTTTTTTTTTTTTTTTTGTATTTATTTTTAATTGCGGGAATTTCGGTGATCTCGTTTATAATATTAGTAGAAAAAAAAAAGTAACAACCAATTCCATTCCATAAACCATTAAACCATCTCATCAACTCCAACTCTGTAAGTTTGTCCATCCCGCGTTTCTATATATGAAATTGGCTTAAAAAATATTATATTGAATGTAAATGACACATTTTCAAAAAAAACAAAAAAAAAACACAAAATAAAAAATGGGAATGAAAAAAGGAAAAATTTGTAATAAAATGAAAAATCCTCAAAACAACAACAACAACAACAACAACAACAACAAAGAGAAAATTATGGAAAAAATAATAAATAAAAAAATAAAAAATAAAAAAATAGAAAAAAAAAAAAGAGAAAAAAGAATAATAATTTTTATTCACATCAGATCCGACACGAACGTGAACAAATATATTCAATATAAAAAGCAACAAACAATATACTGAAAGAGAGAGAGAGAGAGAGATAGAATGAGATAGAGTGTACGATGGACAAAAATAAGTATGGGTGTTTTAAGGGTGTGAGAATTTTCTTCTTTTTTTTTTTGTTTCTTGTGAGGTGAGATAGTTTATAAGTGGAATGAGTTGGTTTGTTTTTTTGTTTTTGTGAGGGTGGCAAAAGAAAAAAATAGTCAAACGGAAAAATAAAATAAAAAAATATATAGTATCATTCCAGTCAAGTCACATAAAAAATGAGACACGACAAACGACACGACAAATTTGTTGTATATTAAAAATGTACAAAATAATATCAATGATAAATAATAATAATAACAACAACAATATAAAAGTCTTGTCGCCTTTTTTATATTATTTCCCATTCTACCTAAACAGTTTTTTGTTTCTGTATTATTTTTAGTTTTTCCTTTTTTTTTTTTATTATTCTTTGAGTAATTTTTTATGATATTTAGGAAGGTATAAAAATTAAACATTGAATAAGTTTTGTTACTTTTTGATTTTATATAAAAAAAAAAAACATAAGAAGTTCATATTTTTTTCTATATTTTACTTATGGATTAAAAGGATAAGGGATTAAATTTAAGAATTAGATTCATTAAATTTATGTATATGCGCACACACACACACACACAATAAATTATCATCTTATTTTTCTTTTCGTTTATCACTTAACCTTGCAAACATTCATTAACCTTTTCTATACTTAACTTACACACATCTTCTACTTTTTACCACTTCATCTATTATTATATTCTTATGTATTTGTTGTTTTTGTTTATATTTTGTTTTGCTTTACTTATTATTTTTTTTCTCTTTACCTTTATATTTTTATTTAAAATCAACTCTGTCACCATTGTTGCTCTCTACTATAATACACCCCACTTCAAACCTATCATAATACTATTTCATTCATCTCACCACCACACCCCACCCACCCAACAAAACAAACAAACAAATATATCTACACTCAAAGCCTGCGCCATCAGGGATTGAAAACATTTTCTCATTTTTTTTTTCTTCTTTCATTTTCTTTATATACATACATACATATAAACATCACGCATGCATGCATATATACATAGTATGTATGTATTATATGTGTTTATATAGAGTAGTAGGGTATATAATATAGATAGAAGAGTATATAAGACCGCATAAGATTTCCCTTTGTGAGTACTAAATAGTTGAGTAGACATATTTTGTGGGCTCCTTGTAGATTTAAAAGCAAATATATACATTTATATATATACATATGTACATTTGTATGTATAGATTTGTGTGGGTGTAGGATGTTGGTATATGTTTATTAGCACAGATGATTATATTGATGATGATTATACTCATACGGATGATGATGATTAAAAAAAAAAAAGAAATTGTATGAGAAGGAAGTTTTTTTTCCTTTCACCCACTTGAAAAAATGATTAGGCAGATGAAAATTGTTTTATTATTTTTTTTTTTTTTTTGGTTTAACATTAAAAGATGACACTCACTCTCAGTAGAAGACATTAAAAACATTTAATGTGGTGTCTTTATATATTCCCGCCACATCAAAAAAAAACAAAAACAAAAACAAAAACAAAAAATGTATTCCACTTCTTCATTCTCATCTATCATATTCATACCATTCCATCTTTCATTTATTCTTGTACCATAGAATTTCAACTGTTGTATCCTTGTCTTTCAACTTTTTTTTGCTTTATTTTCATCATGATTATGATTATGATGACTACGATTATGATTATATGATGATGATTATGTTGATGATTGTAATGATGACGATGATGATGATAATGATGATTATGATGATGATGGTTTATACACATAATATGTATTACTATTTATATGTAGGTACGTACCTAATATACATATTATTATAATAATAAGAAGAAAAAGAAAACGAAAGAATAAAAGAAGAGATGATAAAAAGAGAGAGAGAGAGAGAGAGAAAAAAATAAAGAGAATAAAGTATAAAGAAAAAGAAGGATAAGTAAAAAAATTGTATCATTTGCATATAACAAGGAATTTACATAAAATGAATGTACCTTTTTATAACACATATAAACATACGTTGATAACATATAATATAAAAGAAAAGGACGACAACATTTATTATATATAACAACAACAACAACAACAACAGCAACAGCAAAAAAAAAAAAAAAAAGAGAAGAAATATAAACGACGTCGTGACATTGTGCGCGTTGCGTGTGCATAATATATAGCGCACATATTCATATGCTTAAATGTTTGTGTGTGTGTGTGTGTGTGTGTGTGTATGTGTTATTTTCTTCTTTCTATTTTTATTTTTTGTATGTGCTTTTATAGCTTTCCTTCTTGTTGTGTACCTACCTATATGCTTAAAACTTTAATCGTATTTTTTCTACAATCAAAATCATTTATGGAAAAAAAAAATATATTTACAAAAGAAAAACTTTAGTTATTCTTTTATTGTGTCATATTTTGTATTAGCATTACGATATACCTTTACATTATGTGTTGATGCAAAGTGCACGCACATAAACTTCAATTAAATTTTTCTCTCTAATCTTTTTTTTTGTCCCTTTTTTCTATTTTCTAGAAGAAAAAAAAGTGTAAAGGGTGACAATACCAATTTGTTACAATTACTTTATCAAGTTACACTAAGTATTGATTGTTTTAACCATTTTTATATTAATTATTTTTTAAACCATTAAAAAGTGCTAACTAAATTCTGGTGATCATCAATAATTAACACAATAATTAACACAAATAATTTCGTTTTTTTTTTTAATTTAATTATTTTGTTTGGTTGTGTTTTTGTAAATATGCAACCAAAATTATTCTAAACATTTCTATACTAAACTGAACTCAATTCAATTATACTATATGGAATTACATTATGTACTTTTGTATAGAGAGTAACTATTTATTTTTAAATTCAATTAATAAAAAATTAAAGTTGTTTGTAAATGCAATAAAATGATTCAAAAAAAAAAAAAAAAATTGGCAAAAAGCTTTTATTTCATAATTTAATGTTTAACGCATTAATAAAACACACACACACACACACAAACATACACGCACACACATGAACACAATTAACCTTTAGAAATAACACATAAAAATAATTTAAAGAAAAATTAAAAAAAAAAACCTTCAATTGCACATAAAAAAAAAAAAAAAAATGTATGAATAGGAATAAAAAGTAATCGTTGTTGTGTCTTTTCGATAAAAAAATTTTATACAAAAGAAAAAACAAAAGAATTTAGAACACAAAAAAAAAAACAAAAAAATAAAAAAACAAAACTAACAAAATAAAAAATAAAAAAAACCAAGTAAAGAAAATAAAACAGCGCACGCAAATTGTGGTGGTGGTCATTCAATTCCTTAATTATCATCATAAGAAATTAAATAAATGTGTGTGCTAATTAGATGTCCTTTTATTATTATTATTATTATTGCTTAAACCGAAAACGAAAACGAAAACGAAAAATAAAAAAATGTAACGACCGAAAAAAAACAAAAAAAAAATCAACAGGCAGCCCTCGCATTTTTTTTTTCCGTCTCTCTGCTGTTGTTCTTCCCTTTCAATTAAAAAAGCAAACACACACACACACACAAAAAATGCCAAGCAGAAAGAAAACAAGAACAACAATAAAAAAATAAAAATAAAAAAAACGAAATGAAAACAAATCAAGGATTTTTTTTCTTCTTGATTTTTCTTACAACAATTTTTGTTTTTTTTTTTTTTTTTAAATATAATTTTGATATCTTGAAGGATATCTTTAAGGATATCTTAAGAATATTATTTATTATAAATTATTCAACAAATAAGACAAGGATGATATATTTATAATTTTAAAGATGAAAATTATTCTAAACTTAATTGAATATGAAAAGATCAGGAAAAACAGATAAAATTTTCCACTTTTATTCTATAAAAGTTAATTTTTGTCTTTTTTATAACGAATAGAAAGAAAAAGAAAAAATAAAGCAAAAGCAAAAGATGAAGAAGAAGAAGAAGAACATAAGAAGAAAAAAATGTTAATTAGGAAAATTGAATTGTCATCAAACCAAAAAAAAAAAAGAGGAAGAAAAAAGAATGAAAGAATGTGAAAGGAAGAACAAAGGATATTATTAGCGACGGATAAATAAAATGATGGAATGAAGACAAAAAAAATTTCTGTTTAAACATTTCTTCTTTTTTTTTTTTGTTTGATGTCCATTATAGGTCAGAAGGTTGTGAATAATTTTTATCCAGTCAATTAATATAAAGATGTTAAGATGATTTTAATTGTTTTTAATTTTATTAAAGGCGTTTATCTTTTTGGAACTTTACGCTTCTCTTGGAAATTCATTTTGATATTTTTTTTTTTTTTTTATGATCAGAAATAAATGGATTTAAAATTTAAAAACAGAAAAAAATTATTTAAAGTATAAAAGACATTACATAAATAAGAAATTCCATCTTGATGTTTATTATTCAAAATTACCTGAATTTATGTTTCTCAATTATTAAATTATGGTTATTAAGATTTGAAGATTTGAAGATACAAAATAATACTGAACAACCATAAAAGTGTAGTTTACGAGTTAAAATCAATTTGTCAATTACATATAAAGATTGATTGATTGATTTCTATTGTTTATTAACTTGTCTTTTGTATCAACTGTTAATGTAATGTATAAGAACTTTGAACCTAAAATCTAGTCTACAGTCTATACTATTGATGTGAGTTATGTATTTGTGTTTCTACCACAATGAGCCTAGTCAATTATAGAGAAACAAAAATACACTTTATTCTTGAATTACATGAATTATTTTAATTAAATCAAAAATTACTATAAATTTAAATTATTAAAAGCTTGAATAATTAACTCTTGTAATTCAAATTGTGAGTACATCTATAACACAAGAATTAATTGAAGTATTATTAGATACTTTAAAGTTTCTCAAAATTACATTATACAATTACTCGTATTACACTAGAATTACTTGAATTAAATTACTCGAAATATAATTCTAAAGTTTTGACCCATTAACAACAACAACAACAACAACAACAAACAAAATATCCTTAAATATTAAAATATGATGAGAAAAAAAATGTAATTATTAATTCGTTAAGATACAAAAAAAAAATTTCCATTCTTTTGTTCTAACAATAAAAGAGTGAAAGAAAGGAAAGAAAAGAGAAAAATAAAGCAAAAAAAAAAAAAGAAACCGTATAAATTAATTTTTAATCTTTTCAACAATTTATGTCAGATTTACTTTAGTTATTTTATTTTTAGTTTTTCAACTTTCTCTCTCTCTCTCTCTCTCACTCACTCACTCTCTTTTAATCTATGTTAGAACTTTTATATATATTTTTTTTAAATCTTTTTCTCCCATTCCCCTTCTATCAACACATAATAATCAGCTATTAAAAACTTTTTAATCATACAAATTAAAGAAAAATGATACAATTTATTCTAATTAGTTATTTATTAAAAAAATGACAAAGAAAGAAAAAAATATTACAACAACATCAAAAATATTTTTTTATCATTCTTTCTCTCTCACTTTCATCATTGTTACCATTTCTATTATATAGTTATATTGCTTCGACGTAATCGACTAAGCCTAGTAATGGGAAATTTTCAAAATCAATTTTAATTTATTTTTAAAAGACACAATTGAAAGAAAATTTCCAAAACGTTTTTTTTTCTCACATAGACCCTAGAACAACTTATTTTTACTAACAAAAGGTGAAATTAGGGGTTACCGTAACTTTCATCCCCAAAAAAGGTGTAACAAAATCCTGTCAGTCCGGGCTCTGTATGTGCGTTACATGATTTCACTGAAATTTTGGAATTAGTATTTTTTTGGTCTACAATAGAAGCCTAATTGGAGTGTGATTGAGGCACAGGGTACCTTTTAAATGTGAATGTACAAATATGATGAAATTTTATGCCATATTTTGGAATTAGTGTTTTATTATATTAAATGATGATTCCATTGAGTATTTTTCAGAACTTGAGTATATTGTTATCCGTTCGTGTTAAATGCTGACAATACTATCGCATAACATTCGACAAAGCATACATCCATAATTGCCTGTCGTTTTTTTATTATTTTAAAATAAAAAGTAAAGACAGAAGTTCATTACTTTGTAGTATTTGTTGTTGTTAAATAATAATAAAAACGTCACGTGAAACTGTTTAATTATTAAGTGAACATAGGAAAAAAAAAAGATATGTAGGATATTTTTTAAATGTCCAATTAATAAATGAAACTTATTTATTATAAATATCCTTCTTTTTTTTTCTCTCTTATTATTTATAAATGGGTTTGGTCTTATCCCATTTAAATTTAATAGAAGTAAAAAGAATATTTTTAATGGCGGCATTGAATTTAATGAAATATAATTTAAAATTATGAATTTTCTCTCGTTGAATAGAGAATGTTTTTTTTTTTTTTTGTTATAAGAAGAAAAAAAAATTGTTTTGTAATCTATTCGTCTTTATGTATTTGACTTTTGTATAAAATTTTCATCAGTAGATCAACTTTAACATAATGAATGGAAGTTTAAAATTTGATTGAATCAAAATTATATTTAAAAAGGTAAAAAAAAAAAAAATTACTGTTCTTTTGATAAACTTTTATTTAATGAGAAAATAAGTTAATTCATTAATTCATAATTAATTGTTATACTTAATAATTATTATTTTCTTTCCACAATCCAATCCCCTCTATTTTTTACCTAGATATACTTAATTTTATATGGCCTCATCTTTATAAATTCTGAAATCTAATTTAGATTGAGAATTTTTTGTACTACAGTGAAAATATTCTAATATTAATTATTCAGTGTAAAATATATTCTAAGATAAATTGAAATTAATTGTGGTTGCATATCATTTTATAAATCGACTTTCTAATTATCCATTTTGTATTGAATTTAAAAGTAACAAGAAATAATCTTTATTATATTTTCACCGAACAGTAAAAAAAAATTTTAATTGATGAATAATCAATTAAACATTGTTCAGTAAAAAATTAAATCTTGAGAATAATACACAGACTTATTTATTTATTTCTATAATGTCCTATGAGTTTTAAACTCGTTGTGAACTGTACATTTTAACTTATCTAACTAATAAAATTTTTAAATATACCAATTGATGACAATTCTTCTACTTAAGTGTCAAATGTCACAATATTTTACACATTTACTAATTTACTACAAGTAAACGTTACACAAATATTTTTTTTTTAATTTTATAAATTAAAGAAGAAGAAAATATTAATAGATTAAAGTATAAAATTGTGTTAACAACTTTCTTTATTTTTAGTAAAAAAAAAAAACATTTGTGTTGTCTTTATTTTTTGTGTGTTATACGTCGATGGTACATTTTTTTTAAAGTAAATTTGTTTCGTTGCTCTTTTATACATTTAAATTAAAAAATAAAACAAGAAAAGATTATTAAAAGAGGCTGAGGAATGATGGCGAAGGGTCGGGTGGGGGGTGGGGGAGCTTATAATTACAGATTTCTATTTAAATATAAATATAAAAGGAAAATTACCTTAAAATCGGCCACCCACCCCCCTCTCTCTCTGATCATTATTTAATTCAAAAGTTTCTTTTTTTTTCTGTTTTTTGTTTTGTTATACGAACAAGGGGACATAATCAAAAATTTACATAGAAATTTCTATTTTTAGATTTTTACGAAAATTTGTATAAAAAAAAACAACAACAACAAAAAGCACAATATCTTTTTTTGAATGAAAAACAACAAAAAAAAAAAATAGATAAAGATTTTTGATTCAAAACTTTTATATTTTTTTTTATTTTTTTCATCATAAAAAACAAAAGGATTGAATAGACAATATTGAAATATTATAATTTCTAACTTGTGACCTTCGAAAGAAAGAAGGGGAAAAAGAAAGAATGGGGACATTTTTTTTTTTTTTGTGGTTTTTCTCTCTTCAAGTGATATCTCGGAGAACACAAAAAAAAAATATATAAAAAGCTTATTTATCTCTTACTTATCAATTAATAATTATTCCATTTCTTTTGTAAAATTTTTTAATCAAATGAGAAAAATTTCACTTTTAGAATTGTAAATTCTCTTATAGAATATAAATAGAATTCACACTTTCTTATTTTGAATAAATAAGAAATTTTTAGAGTGACATAATTACGGTGACGTCAGAAGTTCAAATATAAATTTATAAAATTTATACGTTCTGTTGGTGTCTATGTATCACTTTTGTTGTATTTTTGAAATGAATTATTTAATTGTGAATCCTTATGCCATCATGCCATCTTAGTATCAAAGATTTTTAATCTGATCATCAGAAATATACAAATTCAGTAGAGAATCAGGTTCCTCTGGATAGACTATCCGCACTGTAGCAACACGCCCGACTCTCATCAGGATACCGGGTTTTCAAACCTTAGCGTGGTAGAATGGTTTAAATTCCATTATAATTTTAGATCCCGTGACCAATATGACCACGACACTGGCAGTTGATACAATGCACGTTAATTAAATCAAATTATCTATCCGAATTTCTGATCATAATTTCTTGTTGTTAAAATTTATGATCCACTCATTTTAACATTTTAAATTTTGGATAAATATTGTTTTTTTTTTGTTTTGGGAATTTTATGAATTCAGAATGAGAGGAGTCGTTGCAGATGTGATATTCATTTGATTTCTTAATGGGATTACTTATTCAAGAATAAATAAAACAAATGTAAATTTTTTATTTTCTCTATTTTGCAAAGCTTTCTTCTTTTTTTTTTAATTATTAGTTTTTTTTTATTGTTTATTATTTTATTGTTTATAATTTTATTATTTATAATTAATATAATTTAATTAGTTATTATTTTAAAATTTACATAATTTTCATTATTGCTACTGACTGACTTGAAAGAATTTTGTCCTACTAAAAAAATATGTTTTCCTTTTCGTTTTTCTTTTTTTTTTTTGCAAATTATAATTGCGTCCGTTTGTATTTATACAAATTAAATATATATATATGTGTGTATGTCTGTCTGTTTGTATATTAACATTGTGTTAAAAACAAATATTTATTCTAGGAAAGAATAATACTGGAACAGAAATGTCTTTTAAATTTCAGTTTCTTTAAATGCCAAATAATTATTGTTTTTAATTTAATTTCTTTTTTTTCTTTTATTTAGACTATAGAATAATTTAGTTGTTACTTTAGTAAAATTACATTATGTTTTTTGTTGTTTTGTTTTTATTTTGTTCTCTTTTTTTTTCATTTAAATTTATTAAAGGCACAAAAATCATAAATTATTGATCAAATTTGGTTTTTATTCATTTCCCGTTTTTTTTTTCTTTTTTTCAAGTTCTAAATTTGTTTTTGTTTTTTATTTTTATTCAATTCCCATTTTCATTTTTTCGTTCAATTTCTAAATTTTGTTTTGTTTTACTTCTTTTAAATTTTTGTCTAACTATCTAGTGTTAGACTATCTAGTATTTTAGAACTAGACTATCTAGTAATAATCCACGTAAATTGAGTAAATTTCATTAAAATTATGTCAGTGAATGTTTAATATTTTTCCCATTAGACTCAAATGAAAAACGATTCATTAAACTTAAATTTTCATAAAAGTAAAACGACAAAACTTAACAAATTTTTAAAGAAAATCTTTTACATTAAAAATAACGATTCTAAATGGTCAGTGGTCAGTAGAGTTTTACGAAACTTTTAGACGTAAGAAATTTGTTGTCTTGTATTACATCACATCTTGTATTACATTCTCACTTTTATTCTATCTTTAGCAGACTGTTAAAATTTTCGTGAAACTCGACCATCACAGTTTTTTTTGTTAATAAATTATAATTTATTACTTAATAATTATTTTTCATCATCTCACTGACAGAAATTGCATTTTAATTTTCAATAAATATTTGTGTTTTTTTTTTTTTTGTTAAAAATGTTTAGACTCATTTGCACAATAATTAACTTTTTTTTTATTTTAAATTTTTTTTCATTAACAAATTTTTAATAATAAAAAACTACTACAGAGCATTTATGCTATTTTTTTTTCTTGTGTTTTGTATTTATTTACAAATTCTATATTTTTTTCATTATTTATTAATTAAATAATTAGTTTGATCAAACTTTTAAATATTCCTGCTGTAACAATTTTATGTTGGTTGTATCCTCTGTTCTAACTATTTCGTAATAATTTACTGATAAAGTTTTTAGGAAAACTCATCATCAATATTTTACTTACCAAAATCATCGATTGAATAATTCTGGTTAATTTTAATGATCTATTTATACAGTTTTTGTGTCATTTGAATTTTATTTGTTTTCTTTACACCAAAAAAAAATTGTTACGCAAACTAACGATTTTAGTATTTTAATATTTACTAATTAAAAAATATAATAATTTAACGAATGTAGCGTACGATCTTAATTTACTCGAATTTAATTTTGTATTTTAATAATTTTAATTGAGAGAGGAGAGAGAGAGAGAGAGAGAAAAAGAAATATTTTTTAAGTACAATGTAATTGTGTCTAAAGAAAATATTGCAAATGAGTCTTCTTAGTTTCTAATTTCGAGGGTTTTTTTTTAATTCAAAATGTTCAACACACAAAAAATTTGTCTATGAATTATTTGAAAAATCGTTACAAATAATTTCGAACGTTCTAACGTCTTAATAATGTTCCAGTTTATAATTTCACAAGAAAATTGATTTAATGTAAAAATAGAGGAAACAAAATAAAATAATCGATCAATTTTGGTGTCTCCCCAATTGAATATTTTTCTGTTTTTTTTTTTTTTACAAAACACAAAAATTTACTTTTGGGAATTAAAAAGCGAAACAAAACATAACGCGCGAATAATGAACATTTTGAATACAGCCTTAATAATCCATTATATAAATTTTTATTTTGTTCCAATTTAAATATTGAATTTTTTTTTTGTTTTTGTTTTTGTTTTATAAAAAAAAAAACAAATAAAAACAACAAAAAAAAATAAACAAAATAAAAATGTAATTTTGGATTTTTTTCTTTCTTTCTTCTTTTTTTTTTTTTTACATAATTAAATATCACAATTAAAATTACATTTGGCGCCAAAATTATTCATCAGTTATTATTAATTAATTAAATTTAACAAGGAAAAAAAAAAAATAGGCTAATGAAAATAATTAAATAATTAAAAAAAACCAAAAAAAAAAAAACAAAACAAAAAATAAAGCAAAAAAAAAACAAAAGAAAACAAAAGGAGGAAAATGGAAAAGCATTTTGAAATTATAATAAGCAGATATCAGTTCACAAACACAAATATATGGAATAAATGTAATTTCATAAAATCAAAACTAAAATATTTCCCACACTCGCCACTGTCTATATTTTTCCATCCCCTTTTTTGTTCTCCATTTTTTCTTTTAACATTTATTTAATTAATTAATTTCTTCTCTTCAAAGTTTACATAATTTCATAAAACAAAAGAAAAAACCAAAAATTAAATTGAACCAAATATTAAAAATGAAAAAACAGTAAGACAAAAAATACCAACAAGAAATAAACAAATGAATAAACAAAATAGACAAAATGAAAAGAAAAAAATTAATTAAACATCTTGAATTTGTGGCCATTGATTTCGGCTGACAGGTGGTATTTGTAGAGGTCCCTTCATCTCACGACATTCTGCTATAAATTGTGCCAAACCCTGGTAATATCTATTTACAAGAAAAAAAAACAGAAGAAAAGAGAAAGAAATGAAGAAAACATAACCTACAAAAAATCTTATACTTTTGAATTGAATTTTTCAGTTTTTCAATTTTTTTTTCTTTGTTTTTGTTTTTATTTATTTATTTTTTTTTTCTTTTCGATTTGAATATGGTAATTAGAATTTACAATTATAATCCATTTTAAATTTGTTTTTAATATAATACAGAAAAGGAAATGTAAGGAAAACAGAAAGGAAATTTAAAAATTGCATAATTTTTCTTTGCTCGCCTGATCGTCATTGAATATATGTATTTATGTATGTATGAATGTATTGCTTGTATATATGTTTGTATGGAGACACTGCACGTGTGTGTGTGTGTGTGTAAATTTATATATATGTAGGTACAAATATTTTTTTTGTTCTTTGTAATAAAGTCAAAAATAACAAAATACAATACCAAATGGAAAAAAAAAGAATTCCCTTCGCACAAAAACATTAAACAACAACAACAACAACAACAGCAAAATATGAAAAATAATAATAATAATTATGCAGAAGATATAGACTTAGAAAAAATCCCCATCATCTAGAGTTCTAGAGCGAATTTTAGAAAATAAGAGAGTGAGAGACAGCGAGAGAGGGGGTGAGAGAGAGAGAAGAAGGAAATTTAAAAAGGGATAAAGTGCTTATAAATATTAATTGATCAAGAGGTGAATAGGATACTATTCTCTTATACTTTGATCAATGTGGTTTTTCCAGTAGAGAGAAATATGTATATTTATACGCACACACACACACTCACACACACACACAGATATGGATCAAAAATGTGTTTGTATAAATTTTAGTGTAAAATTTTGTTTCTCATATCGTCATCAGTTTTAAAACCAAAAAACTACCCTCCCACTCAGCATCCCTCTTACCTACTCTAACAAAAATATATATTTCTAAACAAAACACAAAACTGTACCATAAAATCCCTCCACTACCCCCTCGACAAATATAACCTCCTCCTTCATCATCTCCACCTCTTTTTTGTCTTTATCTCCATTCTAACTCACCTTTCCGTTTATACTGGTTTTTCCCCAGAATATATAAACTCCACTTTCAACCCACCATTTTACAAACACAACTAAACACATTGAAACACACATACATACACATACACATACACATATATACATATCTATATATGACTCTTCGCTTTTATTAACCTAACTCATTCCAATTAAAATATATCTATATAACAACTACGTCAATGTATTTATAACAAGTTAAACAATAGTTAATTTATCTTAATTATAACTCTTCAATGTTCGTCGTTCGTAAATCGCAAAAGGTATAAAAGAAGAAAACTAGTTTTTTTGTTGTTTTTTTTTTCTTCTCATCCAACAACAGTGTTAAGTTTTTCTTCTAGTTTTTGTATTTGTGTTGTTGTTGTTGTTTTGTTTTTTATAGAAAAACAAAAAGAAAAAGAAGAATCAAAAAAAAAAAAAACAGATAGAGAAACATAAAAGGGTCGCTTTTCTTGAAAATTTATAGAAGATGAATGAAAAAAAAAATAAGAATAAATATATCCTTAAAAGAAAGGGTTCAAGAATTGGATTGGATAAAAAAAAATAAAAAAGGAAGAAGAAGAAGAAGAAGAAGAGGATAATATTTTGTTGTGTTCTTTTGTTACAAATAAAATGAAAGAAAAAAAAGGTGAACACCGTTTTTATCCTTCTCTCTTCATTTATAATTTATTGAATTTTATTATTCAAAGATTTAAACTGTCAAAAAATGATAATGAAAAATTTGTATTGAACAAAAGCAAAGTACAAAGAGAGAGAAAAAAAATGATAACTGAAATGAACATTTTTTTTTTTTTTTTTTGTTTTTTGTTCATTAAGATTATTTTCAATAATTAATTAATTATCGATTCAATAATTTTTGATGCATTTATACGGGTTCAATTCAATAGAATATTCAATGAATTTATATCTACGTTACGTATTTATTAATTATTCAAATAACAGAAATATTGAATAATTGAGGGAATAAAATTTCAAAAAAAAAAAAAGAAAAAAACTTAAAATAAAAAGAAGAATTTTAAAATCAAATCAAATTATCTGAATATTGTGGATATTGTTATCCTTTTATTTGTTCTTACAATTAAGTAATGATAAAAACAAGAAAAAAACATTAAATAGAAGAAACAAAAAAATTCAAATAAAAAAGGAAAATTCATAATTTCATTTTAGCAAGCAAAATTATTTGTCCAAACACTACAAAATGGGGGATCATTAAATAGCCCAAAAATGGACCCAGAAAAATTCTCATAAGAAACAAAATAAATAAAAATCAAAAAAGTATTCAAATTATTTTATTTTATTTGTAAAAGAAAATTATCCATTATCCTCTTGGAAACCAAAGAAAAAAAAACCCTGAATTTTGATTTTTTCCAGTCTGTGATTTTTTTTTTTCTTTTACTCCATGAATAGATTATTTAAATAGAAAATTACATTTATCGAAAAAATTTAGAAAAACATTTTGAAATTTCAATTAAATTCTAAAACCAGGAATATGTTGAATATGCAAGACACTTAAAAGTTTTGCATACGTCAAGAATGTATTTCAATTGAATAAAAAAAGAAATAATTTAAAATACGTGTGAATTTTTATCTAAACCAAATAAAAAGTCCACCACTGTTAACTGAATCATAAAAATTTATCATTAAAATTTATATTTTCAATTAAAATCAAATAAACTTATTATAAAATTAAATGATAAGATGAAGAAGGATCAATGTAAATCTTTATAAAGATTCAATCAAAATGTATTTTGATTTTTGTATAATAAAATGAAAGGTTTATTAAATATCTAGTTGTATTTTTTTGGTTTGATTTTTATCAGTTATTTCCCAAAGTTAAAATTTCATATAGTAATATAATACAGTTTCATATATATACACACACACACACACAAATACATACACATGTTGTATGATACACCTTGTAACCTTACCATTATCTTTACACGAATGTATTGTTAAAATTATTCATATGAAAATGAATTCTTAATTTATATAATGAAAATGTTTTTGTTGTTTTTTGGCAGTGTTGTTATAGTTGTTGTTGTTGTTGTTATTGTTGATGATGGGGAAAATGTATTTTTTATTTTTTTGTTTTCTTTCTCTGAATAATTATTATCATTTTATGTTGAATTGAAAATTAATTTATTGTTCTTTATAACAGACACAAAAAATTATGATTATTTAAATAAAGTTTTCAATTTTCGTAACAAAAATTAAATTGAATAAATAAATATAATATTTTAATGTTGGTAATGTATCGTTTCATTCTTTATCCAGTGATGGATTTTAAATTGATTTAATTTCTTTTAAAATAGTATTTTATTGGTTATTTCTTTCAATTACAATGAAACAAATAAAACAAAGAAACAAAAAGAGAGAAAAAACTATTATAAATTTTCAATGAAAGAAGAATAAACATTATTTTGTGACCACCAAATGTCAAAGTACTCGTTAATTTTAATGAAGTGTGGACAATGGAGTAAAATCAACATTTCAATAGTAATTCTTATTTACAAAAAAAAAAAATTTAGATTTGATAGAAATTGATTAATAAAAATAGAATTATTATAATATTGTCTATCTCACAATTTGTCAGGGAATTTATCTATCGTCAATAATATTTAATCATCAATATCAGAATGCAATCCCAAAATTTTAATTAAAATTTTTTATTGATTTATTTCGAGAAAATAAAAGGAAATAAATTCGTAATACCGACTGTCGTGATACAACTCTGCATCTAAACTTCTTCTTTTAACTATTTAATATTTTTTTGATGATTTTTTTTTATTCATTTGATTTTATTTTGTTGAGAATTACCAACTGTTTTGAAAGGGGACGTTTTTTCATATTCATTATTCTATTCTATTTTTTTTTTTATCTCTTTACTTAATTACTTATAACTTGCAGTGTAAATCAAAGAAAATGAATGTCATTTAAAGGATGGGGAGTGGTAGAGGTAACATAACATAACTTAATCCGCTTAGGAAAGCTTAAATCGGTTTAGTAATACCCTTTTTCCTTTGAAGTGTAATTAGCAACAACTGAGAATATTTAATTTACTGAACTAAAATTGAAAATATTAACGAAATTTTTTTTTATTTTCTACAGGGGTTTATTCAAGTTGTTTTCACAATAACAGTGGTCGTAGCGGTTGTAGAATCACGCAAATTCAAATATTTTTAAATTTAAAAAAAAACGTACAAATTGGATATAAAAACTTACCCTGAAACTGCCCAAGTATCATTATGAGAGCCTCCTAATATTTGAAGTAATTGTTTTCTTGTACTACCACAACGAGTATGTAGTGAAGTCATCATTCTAGGTGGTACGAGAGTATCTGCAGTTCCAGACACAAATAAAGACGGTGCCGAAAAAAATTGTACTTTATGATTTGATAAAAACTAGAATAAAAGCAAAAAAAAAATGATTAAAAATTGTATTTCGTGAGATCCAATTAGAATACGTATATCTTATCAAATGTAATTTAAGGCAAATAAGAATTAGACATAATTTAAATTGAATAAATTATATTCTAATTGAATTTTAGTAGATAAATTTTAGAAATAAGTCGAGATTGTTCGGAATATAATTTTTCCAACAAATTTACCTGGTTTTTAAAAAAAAATAACGGCAGGTATTTAATGGATGGATGAATTAATTCTACAGCCATTTCTGGAATGCTAGTAAATGTATTTTCCAGAATGACACACATAATTTTTTGTCCATATTCTGCATCTGCTGCAACATCGATAGCAACAGCCCCACCTACAAAAAATAAAATGTAAATTAATAAATAGTAATTAAAGTTAAAAACAAGGAGTTCTTACCCAATGATCTTCCAAAGAGAATTATTTGACTATGATCTAAATCATGTCTAGTTAATAGATAATCTATTGCTGCTCTACCATCGGCACATACACCTTTTTCAGTAGCAGCACCTGTTGAAAGTCCATATCCACGATATTCTAGCATTAATATATTACATTGTAATGAATTATAAATTCCAGAAGAATTTTGTAATCTATGACCCATATTTCCAGCATTTCCATGTAAATAGATAATTGTTGGTACATGTCGTCCTTTCTCACCAGGATGTCTTATCCAAAATGCATGCAAAATTATATTATCCTGAGATCGTATATTAACACTTTCAAATGGAAGTGAATGCATTGATGGAATAGGAATAAAAACTCTTGAATGAGCAGGCAACTCAGGATGATACAATAAATTATCTTGTGCATGATAGAGAATTCCTAAAAAATAAAATTGAATAAATTTAAAATAATTGAATTAGTGCAGCGATAAGAATATCCTACCAAGCGCTGCAACCATCAGGAGCATGAATGCAAAAAAACCACCATAAAAACAATACAATATAAAACAAGCTAAAAGAGCAAAACCAGAAGCTGCCCAGATTCTGACAGCTATTCCAGTTATAATTCTCACTATTCTCCAGTCTCTAATTGACATTTTAATAATGTTTATTAATTATTATATATACAGTAATTATTTTAATTAGTTTCAACTAAAAAATATCAAGAATGTTTAAATTTTAAGGTTATTTTTTTTAATTGATTTCCCTAATCACATTTCAATACATATTTGGAATTTATAAGAAATAAATACAATAAAATACATTTTTTGATTCATCTTAAATAATTATATCAATAAATAATTTCTTATTTTGTGCAAACGTAGAAATAGAATTGTGAATCAAAAAAATGTACACAAGAATTTATAGACTTGACAACACAAATATTATCTTTTGCCCCTATAAACAAAAAACACACGATCTCAGCGGAAAAACATTTCTGGATAATTTTTTTATGAATCAATTAGCTGTTCCAGTAAAATTACATTAATTAGATTTGCTAAATAATATAATTAATATATAAACTAATGGCATTAAGTTTAAAGTTAAAAAATGCCATAGCAAGATAATTTGCACTAAAATTGCATTAAACTTGCACGGTTTATTGATTATAATCTGCATTTCGTCGGTTATGGTTGAATGGTTATAATGATATGGCAATACTATAAAAAATAATTGCAATGTTGTTGTTTTTTAGTTCAATGTTTTATAAATAGAATTTTAAAAATATTGTTTGTGTTTCTAATCATTGCATAGATATATTTTCATATATACAAAATAAAAAGTATTTTACTTTTATTTATATTATTTAACATTTAACTTAGGCAGTAATTAATTTAAAAATAACATGGTATGTAGTATGTATAAACATTTTCTTTCATAAATAAATAATATTTGACAATTTTGTTTTAGCGAAAAAGTAGTGCTCCAAGTCAAATTTCGAAGCGAAATAATAATTCATTTAATAGTCCACTATTGCCGACAAGCAAACGGAAATGTCGAGAAAAAAAAGAAAATATTGAAGTTATTTTGCCAAAACTAAATTCATACGAACATGAAGCAATTATAATGAAAATTTTAAGTTCAAAATTTAGAGTACCAATTGTAGGTTATGTACCAGAAACATTTACAAATCGTTGCTTAGGTATTAAAAGATCTATAGTCAGAAGGTTTGTTGCACTTACAATTGCCAAAATAATTTTAAATTTTGTTATTTTTATTAAGGGCACTTCATGATCCATCTACATGTAATGCATTAGTTCTATATTATCCACCTGAACTTACGGAAAATGAAAAATTAAAGACGGATAACAGTAAAATCTTAGTTCATGTTGTTGTAGACCCAATTTTAGGAAATATACTTCGTCCTCACCAACGTGAAGGTGTTCAATTTATGTATGATTGTGTTACTGAAGCAAAAGGTGACTTTCAAGGATGTATTATGGCAGATGAAATGGGGTTTGTTTTAGATATCTAATTTTTGTCATTAATATTAATTTTTGTTTTTAGTTTAGGAAAAACTCTTCAATGCATTACTCTTTTGTGGACATTACTTCGTCAAAATCCAGATTTTAAACCTACAATACAAAAAGCGATCATAGTATGTCCGAGTTCTCTAGTTAAAAATTGGTATAAAGAATTTGGGAAATGGCTAGGTAATCGGATAAACGCATTAGCAATGGAAGGTGGTTCAAAAGAGGAAACCACTAAAACGTTAGAAACCTTTATGGCAAATCGGACACAAAGATCTGGATGTCCTGTTTTAATTATTAGCTATGAAACTTTCAGATTGTATGCTTCAATATTAAATAGTTCAGAAGTTGGAATGGTACTTTGTGATGAGGTTACCTATTTTTCATAGAATAATAATTCGTATTAAGAATATAAGTGAAAAGTATTTTTTTTCAGGGGCATCGTCTTAAAAATTGTGAAAATTTAACATATCAAGCCCTTATGGGTTTAAAGACAAAGCGACGTATTTTATTATCGGGAACACCAATTCAGAATGATCTTACCGAATATTATAGCTTAATTCATTTTGTAAATCCTGGAATGTTGGGAACTCCAAGTGTATGTTAAAATTAATGCTGGAATTATATTATTTTCTCGTTTATATGATTCAAAATATAAATCTATTTTATTACAACAGGAATTCCGTCGTAAATATGAAAATATCATTTTACGTGGTCAAGATGCACTGGCAACAGACAATGAACGTAAAAAAGCGATTGAATGTGTTTCAGAACTTACAAATATTGTTAATCAATGTATGATAAGACGAACAAGTCAACTTCTGACAAAATATTTACCAGTTAAATTTGAAATGGTCATTTGTGTTAAAATGTCCGAACTACAAATTCAACTTTATAAAAGTTTTTTAGAATCTGATGCGATACGTAAAACAGTCTTAGGTTTGTTGTATAATTAATTTTATTGCTTCTTTTTAATTCAAATAAATATTTTTAGATAAAAGTGAAGTGAAAGCCAGTTTAACAGCACTTTCTAGTATAACGGCTTTAAAAAAATTATGTAATCATCCTGATTTAATTTATGACAAGATAATTGAAAGAGGTGAAGGTTTTGAAAAGGCAGCAAATATTTTACCTTCTAATTACAGTCTTAAGTAAATTAAATTTTTTTTTAAATATTTATTTAAATTGTAAGTTTAATAAAATGTTGTTGTTTTTTGCAGAGATCTTAAACCAGAATTAAGTGGAAAATTATTACTTCTTGATTGTATATTAGCTAGTATTAAAATAAATACAGATGATAAAATTGTTCTAGTTTCAAATTATACACAAACATTGGATTTATTTGAAAAATTATCTAGAAAGAGGTAAATTATTAAAATTTTCAAATTATTTATTTAATTTTAAAGATAATATATTTTTCAAGAGGTTACCGTTATGTACGTCTCGATGGCACAATGTCAATAAAAAAACGTGGAAAAGTTGTTGATGAATTTAATAAACCAGACTCTGATCAATTTATTTTTATGTTAAGTTCAAAAGCAGGTTAGTGTAGACTTTACTTCAGAGTACTTAAATAAATATTGAAATATATCAAAAATATTTTAAATTGTATATATTTATAGGTGGTTGTGGTCTGAATTTAATTGGTGCTAATCGTTTAGTTATGTTTGATCCGGATTGGAATCCAGCTAATGATGATCAAGCGATGGCCCGTGTTTGGCGAGACGGTCAAAAAAAACCATGTTATATTTATCGTTTGTTAGCGGTTTGTGGAACATTGTAAGTGATCCCATTTTGTTTTTCATTTGATTTTTATTATTTCTTTAGACTGGCTCAATTGAGGAGAAAATATTTCAACGACAAACTCACAAAAAGGCACTTTCAACAACAATCGTCGATAATAATGAAGAATGTGAAAGACATTTTACACAAGATGATTTAAGAGATTTATTTCGACTTGATGAGAAAACAGTTTCTGATACACATTCAATGTTTGTTTTCATATTTAAATTGTATTAGTTACCTTTTTTAAACGTAAATTTTCTCAACAGATTTAAATGTAAACGATGCATTAATAATATACAAATAAAATTACCACCAGATGATTCTGATTGTATGTCAGATTTATCACAATGGTATCACTGTTCAAATAATAAAGGAATACCTGATGATATTTTAACACAAAGTTGGGATGCAACTAAAGCAGTTTCATTTGTATTTCATCACAGATCAAATAATACATTGGCTGTTACTGAGAAAAAAGTAAATAGTGAAGATGACGAAATTGAGGAAAAAAAGAAAAAAAATAGAAATTATGACAGTAATGAAGAATATGAAGATCAAAACGATGAAGATTTTGTTGTTTAAATCGTTGTTTTTCGTTAATTGAATTTTGTACTTTAATTTGTTTTTATTCCGGTAGCGGAGGAGTTTTCTTCATGTCTATAACTACTCTATAAGTTTATTTAATTGGAAATTAAATATATATTTTTTTTGATCCGAATTCAGTTAAAAAGTTTAAAAAATTTACAAGAAGAAAAAAATCATTTAATAATAAAAAAAATATTATAAAGAAATTATTAAAAATCATTTATTATTGAATCTCTTAATTTTACGTAAATAATTGGTTTTTTTACATTTAAAAGTTCTAACGAATTTGAAACACATAATTGTTGAAAATCACTTTTTAAATAGGAATCATCTTCATCGAATTCCAATGAATTATTATTGGTTTTATTATGTCCTAAAAAAAATAAAATAAAAAGAAAATGAGAAAAATTCGTTTTTCTAAAGAAAGACAATAAAACAAATAAAAATGTTAATGCGGCTCAATATTAAAATATTAGTGGGGATTTGTTTTTTTTTTTTTGTGCAGTCAAACAAATATCTTGGGGGGTGGGGGGTAATAAATCAATTTTAATTTTATCTGTCAGATTTAAATTACAAATAAAAAACAGAACATTTGCGCTGTCTCTCTGTGACTTTTTTTTAATTTTTAATTTTTAAATAAAAAATAACCAATTTTCAACGAATTCAATTTATTTTTATTATTCTATTTTTTTAACAATAATTCAATAAAATATCCAATTTTCCTATTCAAATATGCAGTTAACGTTGAGTAAATTTTATCACCCGGAAATGTCACATTCATACATTTTTTTAAAGATTATAAATATTTTTTTTTTTTTGTATTTAAATTAAACTTCGGTGTAGCAGAATAAAATGACGCGATTCCTTTACATTATTAATAAAGAATTTAATAATTTTAAATATTTAAATTTAGAAGGTAAAAACGTTGTGAATTTGTTTCTTTAAAAATATTCATAATTTTTTTCCTTATAACGATGTAAAAAAAAAAAAATACTCCACCATTATTGTCTCAGTTCGTTCCCATCTTTTGTTACGTTTTTTTTCTTCTTCCATAATATTTGATCAAAAAATAATTTAAAAACTTTTAACCATTAAAACTTTAGTAAAATAATTAAGTTTTCTCTTTTCGCATAAGGGAGATTTTATATTTTTTGTTTCTTATTGGAAAAAAGTGAGAACGAACTGAGATAAAAAGAAAAATGATCTAATATATTTTTTTTATTTAAAATATTGAATTAAATAACGCATTTCAACTGTAAATATGAAAATATGAAAATTAATAAAAAGAAAAATTTGTATAATAAATAATAATTTACGTCTTTTATTTTTAGAATTGAAACTTTATGTATATAATCTTACAATGGTTGAACACAATTTTCAAAAGAATTGATTTAATAGGAAATTATTTCTTTTAATAAAAATGTGATTTATTTATTCGATAGTTTAATTTTTTTTTCGATTAAAATACTTTTTTCGGAAAACAAAACACAAACATATATGCGTCATGCATGCACACTTAAAATAATTATGTAAACGAAAAACAAAAATTAAAAATTGTTGTTCTTAAATTTGAAACTATTAAATTAATTTTAAAGTTTATAAATAAACTGGCACTTGTCAAATATAACCAGTAGTATCTAATAAACAACATTTTAAGCATGTAAAACATCCAAATGCTAATTCCCAGCAACAAAAGTATACATTGGTCTCTTTTAATGCTGCAAAAACAAAAAGTAAATAACAAAGCCTTAATAAAGAACAAAAAAACAAATTATATTTTTAATCACGTTTTTAAATTCAATCAATTAAATGTAAAAGTGAAGGCACAATAAATTTATGAAAGCACTTTTCACTAAAATACAGAAAACACCATAAATGAACACCGATAATCCGACAGCATTTCCAATTTAATTTAAATTAAGAAAAATAATATAAATATATATATTACAATAGATGTTAAATTTCATCAGCACACCCCCCAAATAATGTACAAACTAAAACCAAAAAAAAAAAAAAACAAAAGAGAGAAAGAAAAACAAAAAACAAAACTAGAATTCTTTTTCAAAATAAATAAAAAAAAAACGCCCCCTAAATATAAAAAACAAAATAAAAACGAGAAAAATTTCCAATCGTTTTTCTCATTTTATCATAAAGAACAAAAAAAAAAAAAAAAATTGCCAATTTTTTTGTTGTTTATTTTCCATTTTTTTTTTTTATAAAATTTTTTTTGTTTTTTTTTTTTTAACAATTTCAACTATTTTTTTTTTCCTTTTATCAATTTATTTTAATTTAAAATTCATATAAACTACCCAATTTTTTTTAAAATCCAATTAAAATTCAATACTTAATAACAAAAAAAATTAATATTCCAAATATGAGATGATAAATTCTAGTTACAATTAATAAAAAAAAATAATAATAACAATATATAAAAATTAGTTTAAAAATAAAACAAAAAAGAATTAGAATAAAATGTTCCAAAATTTTTCCTTTTCATTTAATTTTCTTCCTTTTCTCTTTTCTTTTTTTATGTATTTTTTTTTTCTTTGGATGTGTGAACCAAAAAAGTGAAACAATAAATAATAAACCCATTTTATTTTTGTCTTTTGCGTTAAAAATTATTGAGTAGATTCTCTTTTTTTTTTTTTGTTTTGTCCAAACTTTACTTTTTAGTTTATTTAATTCTTCTTGTTTATTGCATTTCATAATTACATTTATTATCTAAATTTATTTTGATTTATATATAAATAATTATTTCGGAAAACGTTTTATTTATTTATTGTTTTTTTTTCCCCCACTCCTTAACTTTTTCTTAAAACAAAAATAATTAATTTAAAAGAAGAAAAAAAAAAATACAGTAAAATTAATGTTAAGAAAATCCGAATAAAACTTTTATTGAATAATTTTTTTATACATATTAAAAATTTATTACAATAGCTGGTCTACTTTTATTTATGTAAATGTATCGGATTTTCAATCGGATTTTAATCGGGCAATTTTATTTTATTTTTTTATTTTCAAAATATTGTTGAAACAAAAGCATTTTCTTATTTTTCTTTTTGTTTTTTTAATACTAAAGACTTCCCAATTAAAATATTAATAATTAAAAAAAAATAGGTTTTTTTTTGGGGTTGTTAATTAGGAAGAAGGTGAAGGGTGGAAGAATAAAATAAAAATTATAAATTCAAAGAGATATCTCTGAGTGAGAATAAAGAAATTTTGTAAGCACAAAAACAGAAAAAAAAATTATAATAATTTTATTGTAAACTTTAAAAAACAGTTGAAAGTTTTTCGTTTAAATAATTGTTGGTTTTTTTTTAAAGAATTTACATACTCAAATAACCTCTAGCTTGAGCACGACGACGTCCAATTAAATAAGCAATTAATACAATCATAACAAGACCAGCTAATGCACAGCCAACAGCGATTGGAACAATATCAGGTGTATCAATCGCATCACAATCTTTACCAGTCGAAAATTGATCTGAATTTTTATTACCAAATGCTTCTAATTGAACATGTGAGATAGATAAATATGATACAATTGTATTATTATTATTATTATTCATTGTTTCAGTCATATTAAATTGCTGTGGTTTTGTACAATGATAAGACATATCCAATGGTGCAGTAAATTTAACTCCATCATAGCGTAAATCAATTGTTTGATTTGCTGCAAAATAGACAAAAAAAAAAGAAGACACATAAGAATATTTCAAAGTAATTAAATACAATGATGATCCATTGAAATATAATAAAAATTAAATCAAATAAATACAAAGAGCTGTGTTATAGATAATATAAATGAGTCATACTTGAACGTTATTCCAATAACATATTTATAATTAATGGATATTTATATATTCAAGTAACCAGTTTATATTTATGACTAATCGTGACATTTTGTACAATTTTGTCGTGAAATTTAAAAAAAAAAGTAATTTGAAGTTAAACGAATTTACTCTATACGAGCGTCCATAGAGAATTACGATCTGACATAATTACTGATTGAAACTTTGATAACCGGATGAACACTTTTTTTTCATATATTTTCTGATTATTCTGAATATTTAAAATAAAAAAAAAAAAAAAAAAAAAAAAAGTATGAAATCAAATTTGTAGTTAGGTCAACCAAAATAAAAACGCCTTATTATTCTAAAATGAAAAAATTAAAAACAAAAAATCATTAACATTAAAACTTACCTTTGAATGATGTGGAATCAATTGATTTAATTTGAAGAACCATTTCAGACATTTGAAAATCTTTTGTTGTTGTATTTTTCATAAATGTTATATTCATTATGTTAGTATCCCATACAATTGAAATAATACTTGTATCATTTGTACATGTACCAGTTGCTGATGTTTGATTTACTGGTAAATTATAAAGAATAGCTTCTGTTTTGTTATCTAAAGAAAAGAAAAAAAAGAGAAAGAAAAAAGTTATTATTTATTTATTTTTGAATTTGGTTGACAAAGAAGACGAAAGTAAGCAAAATTTAATACGATAATTTTATCAAATATGATTGTTGCATATAAATGTATCAACTTATTTCATCAGTCTTTGTTCCATGAGAGGAATCTTTATATTCTTATATTGTAAATACTGAAATAGATTATTTAGAGGATTCCTTAAAACTTAAAAATCGGAGATAATCAATAAAAGTTCTTTATAACTAAGATTATACTTTCGTATACAATTGAAAGTACGAGATGTTTAATTAACAATTACAGTTTGATGTACAATTTATTTTGATAGTTTGACGTGTTTCACACATAATGTGTGAAAGAAATGACGCAACAAAACTACAATTCTTCTAGATCAATCTAAGAAAATTTTCTAAATATCCCAAAATTATTCTATTAAATTGTAACCACTGGATAAATATTCTAAACAAAATTTAAAAAAATCATTTTTTTAAATTCAAAATTAGTTTATGTTTGCTTTGCAGATTAATGTAATGTTTTATCCAAAAAATTTAATGTTTGTTTTTTATGAGAAAATTGATAAACATTTTATCAATTTTCCTAAAATTAATCTGTCATTTTATAGTGAAAAACATGGATAGATAATATTTTAATGTTGTATGTATTTACGGAATATAATTTTGATTCCAATTCAACTATTATGTTAGTTAATATCATTTTAAACTGAATAATATTAACGCATTATGTCAATGGTAATTTTCGTTTCTCCACTCTTTTCAAAGTGGACAAATTGTCTTGAGCTTATTTAAACTCCAACCAAAAAAGATTTAGATTTAAGATTACTTCATATTTAACTAATATTCGATAATATTAAGGAAAAAAGTTCTTTCTTCATCCACTTTCCTTCTAAAAGAAAAAATTCTTCAATTTAAATTTAGCATTATTCATTATATCGTAGAAATATGTCAATTATATAGTTTAAATAAATTTGATTCTGTAGTTTTAACCAATTCAAGGTTGTATTTTTAAAATTTACACATTAAAAAATCATTGAAAAGAAAATCCCTTGATTTTCAGATATTCATTCCAGATTTTTACTGATAAATGAAATTCTTTCAAATTGCCAAAAAAAAACGTTTTTTTTTTGCCTTCATTATAACCAGGAAGTAACATTAATTTTCTGTATTTAGTGGTTATTTTTTGTTTAAAATAATAATAAATAGATTCAAATACAAACCATTATTTTGATAAATGAAATGTAATTGCAACGCAAATTGAACAATAATACAATAATGTCCAGCAGTGTCTTTTATTGACCAATGTCCAGTTGTTGGAAGTTTTGGAACTGGCTTGATTGTGGTTGTAGATACTGGAGGTACAGGTGAACTTGTTGTTGTTGAATTAGGTGTAGTTGTTGTAATTGGTGCTGGAGTTGTAGTCGTCGTCGTAGTAGTAGAAGTAGTAGTAGTTGTTGTTGTTGATTGTGTTGTAGATGTAGAATCAATTTGAGCTAAAACAAGAAAATTGTACAATGTTTTTTTTTTAATTCAAACTACTTATCTTAGTATATAATGTACTCATGTTATCACAAAACTAAATAAATAAATATATTAAGTATGTGCATATAAGAAATACCAATCTGGATTTTGTTTGATTTCCATAAATAACTTATTTTTTAAATAGTTTGTATGCATGTCTCTCATTTTTAATTTAGAACAAACGATTAATTCCTTTTTTTTTAATTCAAGTTTTTTTCTTTGCTTTAAAAATTTATTATTATTTTTTTTATGGACACTCAGTTTTAGGAATGATAAATATAATGATTCATTAAAAGAAACAAAAAACAATAAGAGTAAATATCAATAAATTTAGAATGTGACAGTAAACTTGAATTTTCATAATGAAAAGAAGGACAGATAAAAAAGAATATTTAAGAAAAATTAAGAATATTTTTAGTTTTATTTTGTGAAAGTCATCATAAATCCAATGTAGTATTGTTAAAATATCAGTATTATCAATTAGATAATACGTAACTAATTCGTACGCCATTTTGATGTGAAGTTAAGAAATTAATATTAAAAAAATAAATAATAAAAATTATAGAATATGGCTTCCCTTAAAAACCACAAATCACGTTTCGAACTTATGACTGAGCTTATTAATAATTAATTATATTAATTTTGTTATAATCTGACTGATAAATAAATCATTAATTTATTTTCATAACTAAGGGGGCCGGTATTACGCAGTAAATTAAATTTTATTTTTATTTATTTTGATTATGAAAAATCACTGAAATAATAAGAATAGATAATAATATATTATGTCTATAATAGAAATTGAGATGTATTTTTATGAAACTAGCAAAATGGAAAACATTACAATCATAAATTATAAATTTTATCATTGAAATAATTTATTTACCACCACTGAATCCAATTAAAACTATTAATATTATTATAGATGTTTTTTTATACATCATTTTGACGATATTTTAGTATAAACTAGTGTATCACAATTAATTAATTTAATTATAGAACTTTATTAAACAATGGATAAAATAAGAAAGGCGACAGAGAAAACAATAAGCAAATTTTGTATTTTTTCTTTGTGTTTTTTCCAGTTGAAGTGAGTGACACTGACAGACTAAATATATATAATCTCGATCTCGAACTCTGAATCTCGAAAAAATAAAATAAAAACATCGATTGTTGGAATGTGGAAAATATAAATAATCGATATTTCTATTATCCGATATTTTGATATTTTCCTTCACAATATTTTGTAAAAATAATTTTCTTTCGATTTATTTAACATTTATTATAAAAATGATCAAGATTTCTTAATATTATAAATTTTCCAATTATGTTTGTAGGTAACTATGTTATTTGAAGATCCTCGGATTGTTTTACTTACTTAATTATATAATATATAATTTTTGTATTAAATATAAATATATTTATACAGTTTTTACTCTTTAACTTCAATATCATTTTCATGTAACAGAAATTCTTTTTTAAATTATCACAAAAAATGAAACGCATTTAATACATTCTAATCTAATTTATTAATTAAATGAAACATTATTATTTGAAGAAGCACTTTTAAGAATAAATTATTATTACAATATATGTTTTAGTTTTAAATTTCATTATACATCAACTCCGATGGCATATATATTACATTTGTTATGAATTTAATAAGGGAATCAATATAACTGCATTTGAACACGTATAGATTTGAATTTTCAAATTTAATACCATCTTGGCAAAGGTGTTGAGGCGACAACTTTTTTTTGAGACATTAAGCCTGTGCATGGTCTTTGCTGTCTCCAAAACTCTTGTCTTATGTTTAAGAAATTTACAGCATCTTGCGCGTAAATTGAAATATTTTCAGTATCTGTGTCTGCACGTTTCAAATTTGGATTCTTTAACAATTTTTCCAAATATTCTTTATCAATACAAAGTTCACCTGAAATGATAAAAAATAATTTGAATGCTTGTTAGGCTTGACAAAAATATATAAAACCGTACCCAATAATCTCCTTGAAGCATTCTTCTCCTTGTCAACTTTTGATATTTTCACTTTTGGTTTTACGTCTTGTGCTGCTGACGTTGAAGGTCTAGTCGACGTACCAGGTTTTTCTACCTTGGTTGTAGTTTTTTTCGATTTTGGCGCCTCACCAATTGTATTTTCAATTGCTTCTTGAGTTTTTTGAATACCCAAACGAAAAGAGGTTAACTCTGGGCGCAGCCTTAATCCACGATGAAAGAACATTAGACTATGCTCAAATTGTCCCAAGAAATATAGTGCTTCTGTTTAGACGAAAAAACACAAATAATTATTTTCATAATCCAAATTTCAAATGTTTCAGACTTACCTGCTTTTTGATAAATCGCACGAATATTTGCTTTATCAGCGATTAATGCAGTTTCCGCGTCCTAAATTGGTTTGAGAAAAATAAATAATAATAATGTTTGTCTTAATATGAATTTGTTATACGCACATTTAAAGCTTTTGCTGGCTCTCCCAACAATAAATAACATTTACTTCGTGAAACCAATGCATTTTGATCATTCGGATTAAGTTCCAACGCCTGTAAATTTTATTAAGACATTTTTCAAAATACAATCAATAAAATTTTAAAAATTTTTAAACAAAAATACGTGCATGCATAAAAAAGCTTTAATTATATAAAATCTTTCTTCAAAGATATTTCGATGCAATATTTAATTTTAATTTTCAATTTCAACACCTTTGAAATAAATGAAACAGCAATTAATGTATTCCCATTTTTTAATTCTCGGATTCCCAACGCTAATAAAGTTGAAGGATCAGCATCAGTTGGAAGTTGTAATGCTTCATTGCGATCATTCCTTCGTTTTAAACTTAAACTTTGTTTAATATCGTAGCTGCCAAAGCTGCAAGCTGCCGCCCTATCTTTATCTGTATACAATTCTTCTAAATAATCTTTGCCTTTTTTTCTACCCTTTCTATTATCACCAATTATTGATGTTCTAGAGTTAAATATGAATAAATTAATAAAAAATCGATCAATTTTATAAATTTAGATTTGATGTTTGTTTTTTGTTTCTAGTGATTATATAATTCGTACTTTGATTTTCTTGGTGTTTTATCATTACTCATCTCAGAAAATCTTTCATGAGATGATTGCTTTTTAATATCCTTTTTAGGTTTTTGTGAAAAAATTGAATGGATCGGTTCGTCTTCCTCCTCTTGAATATCAATACGCACAAAACTTTGTAAAAATTCATTTTCTTTTGTTGTACCCAATATATCTTTTGCACTCGACATTTTATTTAACACGCACCCTTAATCTTTTAAAATATTTAAATAAATCTTCAAACTTAACGTAAAAGTACAAAAAGTAATAAAATCAAACTAAAGTAAATTGTTGTAGGTACTTTTTATGTTTGTTCTTTTGTCACACAATCAATCCTACACGAATCGCGTTTTCAAATGAATGAAACACTTTGTTAAAAGTAACAATAGAGACAACTTAAAAAATGAACAAACACCTTTGGTGCCATATTACCATACCAACCAAAACATATGAGAATCAATGATTATAGTTTTACTTGTGTTATTACATTTTTTTTCTGAATGAATAAAATGCTTATATATTGTTTATTGGAATGTGTAATATTTACGTGGTACGATGATAAAAGGAGACATTTTTTAAGTGGCAATTATTATTTATTTCACTATGATAATACAAGTTAAGTACTTTTGCTAAATAGACGTTTGATTTATGAATAGCAGAGGGATGAATTATTATTATTAGATATTTATTCAATTTTAAAATTTAAAGTTGTTTAAATAATTAAATAATTAGTTCATTTGATTTATACTAAACAAACATCTATTAAACAATGGAGAAGTTGAACGTATTTTTTCTAAATTTTCTTTATTTGATTTTATCATTGAAGGCGCAAGTCATTAAATTATTGAAAAGTAATTAATTTGTTCTAGTGGATTTTCTAATCTAAATCAAATCTAGTATTCTCAATCATATTCTAGTGTGATAATTTATGCTAGTATCAGAGTGAAGCATTCTAGTCTAAGTCTATAATAGCATGCTAGCAAATAAATAAAAATATATCTAAAGCACAAACCCTTTTTGTAAAGGAAGTAAGTTTACCTGATTGTATGTTGTTAAAGCTTTAGCATAGTTTCGAACTTTCATATGATTTGACGCTTCATCACATAAAAGTCTTGTTGTATCAAAATCACTGGGTGGAGCTTTTTTCCCCTTCTTTCGTGACATATTTGAATATTAGTTGAAGCAGACTAGTCTATATTTATTTGTATAAATTAAATTTAGTTAGGGTTGAGACAGAATGTTAAATCTTTTCTAATTTGTAACAGAGATTTATTATAAATTTTTATTCAAAACCGTAAACTTTCATTAAATGGTTTATGACCTCTTTGGAAATATTGTATAAACAGATTTCAAAAATATATTACAATAACCTAATGATCTCTTGATAAACATCGGAATAATTATAAATCCAATTTCTTCTTTAATTGAATTAATTTCTCCAAAAATTTTGAATATGAAAAAAATTGAAGACAGAATCTTACAAGTTTAATTAACTATTGTGGTTTATATTCGATTCATTTCATGATGTATCAACATTATATTATGTTCAGTTGTATTCTTTATTAGGTAAGATATACTGGATCACATGTAATATTTACATTGAGAAATCCAAAGTCCTAAATTCTAATAAAATAAAAATATGACCAACAAACGAATCATGTCACGTTAATCACAGTGAAAATGGACTTTAAGAATGTCTGTTATTTGCTAGCAATTAATTTTGAATTCAATTGTTTTTTAGTATTTAACTAAGATGCTGTTGAATTCTACAAACTAAATAATCATAATTCCAATATTCATCAATGAGGACTATCAACAAATTACCTGCCGTCAAAAAAATTTACCTAAACGTCAATATTGGATTTTGATCATTGTTTAATTTATATTAATGTTTGTTTATGTTTATGTTACTAGAAAACATTTAAAGAAATTGAGAAAATTAAATCGATTTGTGGTTAAACACAACAAGCAGAAAAACAAGAATTTTTTTTTTATTTATGGAAATATTTACAAGAGAAATAAGCAGGAATATCAAACATTTTATTAGAAATTCCTCATATCACTAAATCCCAGTTTTGTTTTTTAATCAAACTTTTTGTTATGACTTCAAACATTAAATTATTCGGGAACATAAAACGAAAATTGTTAAAATCAAATTATGATAAATAAATTAAAATAGAAAACAAAAATTGTTTAAATAACCTGAAGAATTTTTCTTTAAATTGCATGTTCAATCACAATAATGTTATTCGATCATTTTATTATTACAAACATTATCATGAAATCAAATCATTTTTGATTTTTTATTGTAATTATTATTATCAATAATATTTTCTATATTTATATAATTTTAGTAAAATTTATGTAAACAGACAGACAATCATAACAGAAACACAGACGTTCTCCTTTAGATTTATGTATAGACAAAATATAGGCAAAATAAATTTCTTTTCTTGTTTACCGAATATTATTTTATAAAAGATTATCGTGAATATAAGTAACATATTTTTTAATAGAAATTATTAAACATTAATTATTAATATTAATTATTAATTATTGTTAGATTGTGAATTTATGTAACTAAATATTAAATCCAGTGAAGCGATTACTGTGGAAATGGCCAAAAGTTTATCTTAAAATAATTCTTAAATAATTTAAACAAAATTTGTCTCCTTTAACGAAATTATTTTAATTAAGAATAATCCTCTGAATTTCCTTAAAAATTTGATAAAACCGAGACTAACACACAGGAAACACTTTATTAATTATCAACACAATTTTTATCAATTATTTGGACCTACTTTTGTATTAAGAAGCCTTCGTAAATTGTTCATTTATTTCCTGTTCAACAATTAACCAAGATAATCCTTATTGGACAAATAAATACGTTTTAAATTCTTTTGGAGAAAATCAATCATAATTCACTTTTCACTATTACAAAAAAAAATAAATATTAATTGTTCACACCCACAAAATCACAAACATTATTCATTCCCCATAATAATTCAATGAATATAATTAAATTATAAAGTGAATTATTTTATCAAACCGAAACTGTCGAATACAAAACCTGAACTAAAATTATGAAAATATTTATATATGTATGTACTATGTGTGTATGTGTGTATGTTAGTATTATGTACTAAAAGTATATAATATACATATTAATATAAAATAATAACAACATAACAATATATAGAATTTTAATATGGCTTGTGGTTTATACGGCGGTTCTTACCCCATAAAAACACGTTAAATTTCATTATTCATTATTCTGTATAAATTATTTATTATTTTCATGGATACACTTTTATGAAACAATGACGTGACATTGTGACGAAATAATTTTAGTTATAATAACTTACAGGTAGGTACAATTATATGATGACAAACAATATTTTTAAACTTTACATTATAACAATTTATATAAATATAAAAGATGATCATGCGTAGTACAAAGACGACCTCATTTATAGTTAGTTATACCTTCTTCTTTTACAAATTTACAAAATTCATTTCTCATCCACAATATTCTAGGTTTTATCAGAGTATCAGAGTACCAGAGTACATCAAGAGAAGTTTGCCAAAAAATTTAAGAAAAACTAATTTGAGCGGAAATAAAGTTTTCCATTACACATTTATTCTTTATTGGATCCTTTTTAATTATTATAATTTGTTTTACGTAGTTGCCTACAATTTTCCATTTACATTTGTAATCCACAAAACATCTATTGTGAATATGTACATTTGCAGAATCAGATTTAAGGGGAAGGATTTTTCCATCATAAAGAAAATTGTCCACAAGAAAAAATTAAGAAGAAGAAAATAGAAAATAAATATTCTTGTGTCTACAAATTTTTTTAACCATAACAACAGAAAGCGATATCGCCTTTTACCCCATGGAAAATACAAAATAAAAATATTCTACACATTTAAACCCAAGATAATAATAAATAAAATAAAGAAAAAGTTTTCATTCTAAACGAAACGAAACGAAACTAAAAACTAAACTCAACTATAAAAGCATAAAAATAATCAGAAGTAAGGAATGGAATTATTAATTTTCTTATTTGTCGGAACAAATGAAAATTCTTTTATTATACTTTTTTTTTTCTTTCTTCATTTTTTGTTGTTGTTTTTTTACTTGGTTATAGTTTTCCCTTCATTCGAATCCGATAATACATCAAATATCGCAATCACAAAGCAAAACATAATGTGTGAAAATTTCATGAAAACATAAATTAAAAATTAATTAATTTAGCAAACGGGTTAATTGAATGAACTTGGCAAAATGGAATATTCATTTCAAATTATGTTCTCTCATTTTTCTATTAACTTCTTAGATTCTTGGAATTTTGCTCAGTATTCTTTTCTTAAATATGTATTAAATGGCGGAATAAAGAAGTTTGTAATTTCTTTTACAATGATGTAAAAAAAATAACCTTGGCTTAATTATGTTAAAATTCTTTCAAATAATTGACTATATAAATTTCATTAGATTTCTGTGAATGTTTCTCATATAAGGGTTGAAGTGTGGAATTTATGAAATGGAAGTAAGAAGAAATATTTGAAAAAAAAAAAGAAAAAACTGTTGAATGTGAAAAGGTGTTAAAATGAGTTTTGTAAATTTTGACACGTTATGAAATAAAATTTTTCTTTGTTCTCAACTTTAATGCCTGTCAGTTTTATTGTTGTAAATATTAAGTGTAAAATAAAGTGTTTTAAAAAGGAAATTGAATTTCTTTTTATAATAATATTTAATTAAATTTTACCACTCATAAATTGTCTGGAATAAAATGGAGCATGTGTGTTATTAAATTATTTCAATTATTTTACGGAATGATCATTTTTTTTTTTCATAAAAAAATTATTATTTTAAAGATTTTCCGATTAAAATTCTTTCTTAATTATTTAATGGAAACATAATGAATAAACTAACTACAAATAACTACAAATAAAAAAATAATTACAAATGAAAAATAAAATAAAACTAGAAATTTAATAATAAATTAGTAAGACGGGGAGATAAGGACAGAGAGAGAGACAGAGAAAAAGTTGTCTTCCCTTACTTGCAACTAATGAATTTAAAAAATATTCTATAAATGCAAATAAATAATAATTTTTGATTTTAAAAAGGAAAAATCCTAAAGTTAATCAAATATAAGTTTATACAGTTACAGGACATTACAAAATATTTAAAATTTAATTTCTCCTAATCATTTTTCATATCATTGTTATATTCAGGGTTTTGTTCATTAAACCTCGATTTAGTTTATTAAGAAAATATTTTAATTTTAAGACACAACAAATAGACACACGAACAAAAATGTTAGGGCGAAAAACGAATTTCCTTTTTTTTTTCACCTTTTTGTATTCAACAGTTTTTTATTTTACAACTTTTCTAAGTTCTCACATTCACATGTTATAAAAATAAACTTCTATTTTATTACCACTTAATTTCCTGATTTGTGTTAGTTATTTCTTACTTTCATACTTCATACATTCACATTTCACACTTATGTGGAAAATTCAAAGAAATAAAATCAACTTTATTCAATTTTTTTTTTTAATTTCTTCCGGCCTCAATTAGGCCAAGGTTTTTGTTTTGTTATTAAAAGAATTTTGGTTCATACATTTGTTACAAGAATAAAGAGAAATAGAAAATTCCTAGAATCTAAGAAGTCAATAGAAAAATGAGAGAACATAATTTGAAATCAATTTTCAATTTTGTCAAATTCATTCAATCAACCCGTTTACTAAATTAATTAATTTTTGATTTATGTTTTCATGAAATTTTCACACATTATGTTTTGCGTTGTGATTGCGATATTTGATGTATTATCGGATTCGAATGAAGGGAAAACTATAACCAAGTAAAAAAACAACAACAAAAAATGAAGAAAGAAAAAAAAACGTATAATAAAAGAATTTTCATTTGTTCCGACAAATAAGAAAATTAATAATTCCATTCCTTACTACTGATTATTTTTATGCTTTTATAGTTGAGTTTAGTTTTTAGTTTCGTTTCGTTTCGTTTAGAATGAAAACTTTTTCTTTATTTTATTTATTATTATCTTGGGTTTAAATGTGTAGAATATTTTTATTTTGTATTTTCCATGGGGTAAAAGGCGATATCGCTTTCTGTTGTTATGGTTAAAAAAATTTGTAGACACAAGAATATTTATTTTCTATTTTCTTCTTTTTAATTTTTTCTTGTGGACAATTTTCTATATGATGGAAATTTATAATCCTTCCCCTTAAATCTAATTCTGCAAATGTACATATTCACAATAGATGTTTTGTGGATTACAAATGAAAATAGAAAATTGTAGGCAACTACTTAAAACAAATTATAATAATTAAAAAGGATCCAATAAAGAATAAATGTGTAATGGAAAACTTTATTTCCGCTCAAATTAGTTTTTCTTAAATTTTTTGGCAAACTTCTCTTGATGTACTCTGGTACTCTGATACTCTGATAAAACCTAGAATATTGTGGATGAGAAATGAATTTAGTAAATTTGTAAAATATGAAGGTATAACTAACTATAAATGAGGTCGTCTTTGTACTACGCATGATCATCTTTTATATTTATATAAATTGTTATAATGTAAAGTTTAAAAATATTGTTTGTCATCATATAATTGTACCTACCTGTAAGTTATTATAACTAAAATTATTTCGTCACAATGTCACGTCATTGTTTCATAAAAGTGTATCCATGAAAATAATAAATAATTTATACAGAATAATGAATAATGAAATTTAACGTGTTTTTATGGGGTAAGAACCGCCGTATAAACCACAAGCCATATTAAAATTCTATATATTGTTATGTTGTTATTATTTTATATTAATATGTATATTATATACTTTTAGTACATAATACTAACATACACACATACACACATAGTACATACATATATAAATATTTTCATAATTTTAGTTCAGGTTTTGTATTCGACAGTTTCGGTTTGATAAAATAATTCACTTTATAATTTAATTATATTCATTGAATTATTATGGGGAATGAATAATGTTTGTGATTTTGTGGGTGTGAACAATTAATATTTATTTTTTTTTGTAATAGTGAAAAGTGAATTATGATTGATTTTCTCCAAAAGAATTTAAAACGTATTTATTTGTCCAATAAGGATTATCTTGGTTAATTGTTGAACAGGAAATAAATGAACAATTTACGAAGGCTTCTTAATACAAAAGTAGGTCCAAATAATTGATAAAAATTGTGTTGATAATTAATAAAGTGTTTCCTGTGTGTTAGTCCCGGTTTTATCAAATTTTTAAGGAAATTCAGAGGATTATTCTTAATTAAAATAATTTCGTTAAAGGAGACAAATTTTGTTTAAATTATTTAAGAATTATTTTAAGATAAACTTTTGGCCATTTCCACAGTAATCGCGTCACTGGATTTAATATTTAGTTACATAAATTCACAATCTAACAATAATTAATAATTAATATTAATAATTAATGTTTAATAATTTCTATTAAAAAATATGTTACTTATATTCACGATAATCTTTTATAAAATAATATTCGGTAAACAAGAAAAGAAATTTATTTTGCCTATATTTTGTCTATACATAAATCTAAAGGAGAACGTCTGTGTTTCTGTTATGATTGTCTGTCTGTTTACATAAATTTTACTAAAATTATATAAATATAGAAAATATTATTGATAATAATAATTACAATAAAAAATCAAAAATGATTTGATTTCATGATAATGTTTGTAATAATAAAATGATCGAATAACATTATTGTAATTGAACATGCAATTTAAAGGAAAAATTCTTCAGGTTATTTAAACAATTTTTTTTTTCTATTTTAATTTATTTATCATAATTTGATTTTAACAATTTTCGTTTTATGTTCCCGAATAATTTAATGTTTGAAGTCATAACAAAAAGTTTGATTAAAAAACAAAACTGGGATTTAGTGATATGAGGAATTTCTAATAAAATGTTTGATATTCCTGCTTATTTCTCTTGTAAATATTTCCATAAATAAAAAAAAAATTCTTGTTTTTCTGCTTGTTGTGTTTAACCACAAATCGATTTAATTTTTTCAATTTCTTTAAATGTTTTCTAGTAACATAAACATAAACAAACATTAATATAAATTAAACAATGATCAAAATCCAATATTGACGTTTAGGTAAATTTTTTTGACGGCAGGTAATTTGTTGATAGTCCTTATTGATGAATATTGGAATTATGATTATTTAGTTTGTAGAATTCAACAGCATCTTAGTTAAATACTAAAAAACAATTGGATTCAAAATTAATAGCTAGCAAATAACAGACATTCTTAAAGTCCATTTTCACTGTGATTAACGTGACATGATTCGTTTGTTGGCCATATTTTTATTTTATTAGAATTTAGGGCTTTGGATTTCTCAATGCAAATATTACATGTGATCCAGTATCTCTTACCTAATAAAGAATACAATTGAACATAATATAATGTTGCTACATCATGAAATGAATCGAATATAAACCACAATAACTTGTAAGATTCTGTCTTCAATTTTTTTCATATTCAAAATTTTTGGAGAAATTAATTCAGAGCTGATGCTGATAAAGAAGAAATTGGATTTATAATTTTTCCGGTGTTTATCAAGAGATCATTAGGTTATTGTAATATATTTTTGAAATCTGTTTATACAATATTTCCAAAGAGATCATAAACCGTTTAGTGAAAGTTTACGGTTTTGAATAAAAATTTATAATAAATCTCTGTTACAAATTAGAAAAGATTTAACATTCTATCTCAACCCTAACTAAATTTAATTTATACAAATAAATATAGACTAGTCTGCTTCAACTAATATTCAAATATGTCACGAAAGAAGGGGAAAAAAGCTCCACCCAGTGATTTTGATACAACAAGACTTTTATGTGATGAAGCGTCAAATCATATGAAAGTTCGAAACTATGCTAAAGCTTTAACAACATACAATCAGGTAAACTTACTTCCTTTACAAAAAGGGTTTGTGCTTTAGATATATTTTTATTTATTTGCTAGCATGCTATTATTGACTTAGACTAGAATGCTTCACTCTGATACTAGCATAAATTATCACACTAGAATATGATTGGGAATACTAGATTTGATTTAGATTAGAAAATCAACTAGAACAAATTAATTACTTTTCAATATTTTAATGACTTGCGCCTTCAATGATAAAATCAAATAAAGAAAATTTAGAAAAAATACGTTCAACTTCTCCATTGTTTAATAGATGTTGGTTTAGTATAAATCAAATGAACTAATTATTTAATTATTTAAACAACTTAAAATTTTAAAATTGAATAAATATCTAATAATAATAATTCATCCCTCTGCTATTCATAAATCAAACGTCTATTTAGCAAAAGTACTTAACTTGTATTATCATAGTGAAATAAATAATAATTGCCACTTAAAAAATGTCTCCTTTTATCATCGTATCACGTAAATATTACACATTCCAATAAACAATTTATAAACATTTTATTCATTCAGAAAAAAAAATGTAATAACACAAGTAAAACTATAATCATTGATTCTCATATGTTTTGGTTGTTATGGTAATATGGCACCAAAGGTGTTTGTTCATTTTTTAAGTTGTCTCTATTGTTACTTTTAACAAAGTGTTTCATTCATTTGAAAACGCGATTCGTGTAGGATTGATTGTGTGACAAAAGAACAAACATAAAAAGTACCTACAACATTTACTTTAGTTTGATTTTATTACTTTTTGTACTTTTACGTTAAGTTTGAAGATTTATTTAAATATTTTAAAAGATTAAGGGTGCGTGTTAAATAAAATGTCGAGTGCAAAAGATATATTGGGTACAACAAAAGAAAATGAATTTTTACAAAGTTTTGTTCGTATTGATATTCAAGAGGAGGAAGACGAACCGATCCATTCAATTTTTTCACAAAAACCTAAAAAGGATATTAAAAAGCAATCATCTCATGAAAGATTTTCTGAGATGAGTAATGATAAAACACCAAGAAAATCAAAGTACGAATTATATAATCACTAGAAACAAAAAACAAACATCAAATCTAAATTTATAAAATTGATCGATTTTTTATTAATTTATTCATATTTAACTCTAGAACATCAATAATTGGTGATAATAGAAAGGGTAGAAAAAAAGGCAAAGATTATTTAGAAGAATTGTATACAGATAAAGATAGGGCGGCAGCTTGCAGCTTTGGCAGCTACGATATTAAACAAAGTTTAAGTTTAAAACGAAGGAATGATCGCAATGAAGCATTACAACTTCCAACTGATGCTGATCCTTCAACTTTATTAGCGTTGGGAATCCGAGAATTAAAAAATGGGAATACATTAATTGCTGTTTCATTTATTTCAAAGGTGTTGAAATTGAAAATTAAAATTAAATATTGCATCGAAATATCTTTGAAGAAAGATTTTATATAATTAAAGCTTTTTTATGCATGCACGTATTTTTGTTTAAAAATTTGTAAAATTTTATTGATTGTATTTTGAAAAATGTCTTAATATAATTTACAGGCGTTGGAACTTAATCCGAATGATCAAAATGCATTGGTTTCACGAAGTAAATGTTATTTGTTGTTGGGAGAGCCAGCAAAAGCTTTAAATGTGCGTATGACAAATTCATATTAAGACAAACTTTATTATTATTTATTTTTCTGAAACAAATTTAGGATGCTGAAACTGCATTAATCGCTGATAAAGCAAATATTCGTGCGATTTATCAAAAAGCAGGTAAGTCTGAAACATTTGAAATTTGGATTAGGAAAATAATTATTTGTGTTTCTTCGTCTAAACAGAAGCACTATATTTCTTGGGACAATTTGAGCATAGTCTAATGTTCTTTCATCGTGGATTAAGGCTGCGCCCAGAGTTAACCTCTTTTCGTTTGGGTATTCAAAAAACTCAAGAAGCAATTGAAAATACAATTGGTGAGGCGCCAAAATCGAAAAAAACTACAACCAAGGTAGAAAAACCAGGTACGTCGACTAGACCTTCAACGTCAGCAGCACAAGACGTAAAACCAAAAGTGAAAATATCAAAAGTTGACAAGGAGAAGAATGCTTCAAGGAGATTATTGGGTACGGTTTTATATATTTTTGTCAAGCCTAACAAGCATTCAAATTATTTTTTATCATTTCAGGTGAACTTTGTATTGATAAAGAATATTTGGAAAAATTGTTAAAGAATCCAAATTTGAAGCGTGCAGACACAGATACTGAAAATATTTCAATTTACGCGCAAGATGCTGTAAATTTCTTAAACATAAGACAAGAGTTTTGGAGACAGCAAAGACCATGCACAGGCTTAATGTCTCAAGAAAAAGTTGTCGCCTCAACACCTTTGCCAAGATGGTATTAAATTTGAAAATTCAAATCTATACGTGTTCAAATGCAGTTATATTGATTCCCTTATTAAATTCATAACAAATGTAATTATGCCATCGGAATTGATGTAGAACGAAATTGAAAAATAAAAAAAAACATATTGTATTCATAATTATATACATAATTTATTCTTAAAAGTGCTTCTTCAGATAATAATGTTTCATTGAATGAATAAATTTGATTGTAATTCAATTATTATTAAATGCGTTTCATTTCTTGTGATAATAAAAACCAATTTGAAAATGAGGTCAGTATGTAATATTTCCTTAATTTTAAATTTTAACATTTCTAATTTCTATTAACTTTTGTGTTTAGTTCTATTTCTTTGTCCTGTTGTACCTAATTTTGTAAGAATAATGATTTAATATTTTGATTGTACCAACATTGAATAAAATATAACATTGTGGTCATTATAGGCGCATTAATATTATAATTTTTAATCGATTAACAATTCAAAATGAAATGATGATTGATGATCCATATTCGCCATCCAAGTTTTGCACACGATGGACACAATAATACCCCCTAAAATTTTATAAAATTCAATTTTTAATATTATTTTGTAATAATTTAAACTTACTTGTTATATTAAACTCTACAGCAACAAATGGGGATTCATAACCTTGAATATTTTCAAAAGGGAAATAGTATGTTGGAAATCCAAATCTTGGATAGTAAGATGTGCTGTATAGATTTTCTTGATCTACAGGATCGAGACCTTCACAATAAAACCAAACCATATCCATTCGCTACTCGTAGAAATATTGTAATAGTTTTATTATTTTAAAGAAAATTATTAAATTGACTAACTGTAGGCACTATCCGACTTTGATGTTCTATTAATTTCTGTAGGACAATTGGCATATTTGTGGGTAAATTTTCGATTGATCTATATACTTCTGGTTCCCAATGTAGAAGCTGTAAATATATGCATTTATATATTCGATTATAGGAATTAAAAGCAGAAATTACTTTCAACTCCAGATAAAATTAAAATTAATTTTATTTATAAAAATGTTATGTAATAAAATATGATAACCTTTTCCAAATGAAAAAATAAACATGGTTTTGCTCGAGGGTATCCATAGTTTTGTGCTTGACTACAATGATAAAACTCATTCAATGACACTTTACAAAATGTTCCAGGTGGAGGCTTGCGATCATAGCTACAAAAAACAACATTGAGGGAGCGATCTGTCCCTGTCTGATTTTCTATACCGCAATAAGGGTATTAAAATTTGGAACCTACGATAAATACATCACATATTTAAAATACCTTCTAAAAAATCGGTAGTTTTGTTTGTAAATTTCTCCCAAGAATTTTTGTCTGAGGAATTGAACAGGACTAATGCTCCATCAGGAATAATACTCATTAATTTTGGTCCTTTAAAAATGAAATTTTAATTAAATATACCTAGCACGTGCTATCCACTGTTGGAAATTATTGTTCGGGATAGATTAAATTTGAAGTCATATTTTCTTACCTTCAGAATTTCTATCACCAAAACCTTTAAAAATGAAACGATATTATAATATTTGAAACATTTCAATTGTTGATTGTAGTAAACTTAAACTAAATATTATACATTTATAAAATTGTTTGCATATTGTAAAGACTCTTAATATTTAATGTGATACACACACACAGTTATTAATAGAATTACTGATAACCTTTTTGTAAAATTGCAAATTTATTTGTATAGACAAAAGATTTTGAAAACTTTAATGAAATTTAAAGACATTTTGATTTAATTTAATATTTGATAGAAACTAAAACAGAATTATAGAGATTTTATTTCTTCTTACTGAAAAAAAAATGACTACTTACCAATGTTAATTAATCCAAAATAAAACACAAGCAAAAATATTTTTTTATTCATGTTTAACTTCGTCCGAAACTAATTATATTTAAATAATTCAATAATTTACTAAGATACGAACGTACTTACTCTTACACAACAAATAAGATAATGATAAATTGTTGAATGTAGTAAAATATAGAAGTCAATTACGATAATCCTGATGTTCTTTTTTATTGCTCTTATCACTAATTTAAATTGTTTTAATTAATTATTACTGAGACTCATATAATAAATTATGTGTGAATTTATATAACTGAGTTTTACGATAGATTCCTCAATAAAAAACATTACCGCCATTAAAAATTATTTTAAGATTCATTCGGATTCTCATATAAAATTTTATTTTATGGCATCATTATCATAAACTATTTATGTTTTATTAACAAAAATTAATCCCCGATGGCAGATGGCAAAAAACTAAAGACAATTAAAAAAGGTGGAACTATTTCTCGGTGTGTTCAAATATCGGGGGATTATATCCCGTTGAGAGCAAATATCGGTGGACTAAAAAAATGTGAGATCTTTTAAAAGACTCGGTTTTATTTATTAGTTGCTTTCTGACATGATGAAGAAAATTTGAAATTTATTTATGATTTTTTTGAACTTTAAAAGCTTTAAATGAAAAAAAAAATGGAATAAATATTTTTTAATAAATTTTTTTTATATTGAAATTTTATTTTTTTTTTAATTCGTGAGATACAGAATAATGTATTTACTTAAGGTAAACAATGTGTAATATTTCTTTATTTTTTAATTTGAATCAAAGTTTGTGAAAAATTATTTACGTAAATGATTAAATACAGAAAGAGCGAATTTATTGTTCCATCAGAAGCAATACAATTCCAACATCTTATAAATAAAAATTTCACTGATAATAATTTTTCTAATACGTTTTACTTGGTTTTCTTATATTTTTCATTTCAATCGAAATTCTTGTTGTAAAATCATCGATTATAAGGAGACGTTTTTATTTGACTCAACATGTGATGTGTCCACAACCAAAGGAAATTTATGCGTTCTTAGGAATTTTACCAATTTTAAAAATTTGTTGTCTTTTTTTGTAAAAAAAAGTTCATAGTGCAAAAGTTAATTAAATATTTTTAACAATTGAATTTTATTTCGTTTAATTGTTCAACATAAATTAGAAGAAATGAGCTTCCCAGTTTCTTCACAAAAAACAAAAAAAAAATTCTAAATTACAAGCCGTGATTATGAGATTTGACATTGGGTAACTCTTTATAAACAGTTTTCAGAAGCGTAAAATAAGACCAAGATGCTGATAATATCTGGAAATATAGAATAAAATTATAAATGAATTTATAAAAATTAAAAAAAAAAAAAATTATACTTTGCTAAAACTTTGCATTGAGACAACCCAAAATTTAAGGGCAGTTAATTCACATGGTCGCTGACTTCGATGAATTATATACACAATTAATTTACGAAAATTTAAACTCGTTCTATAAAATGCTGAATTATATGCCGAAGTACCAACTGATTGCGTCTATTAAAAATAAGATTTGATAAAAAACATATTGTATTCATAATTATATACATAATTTATTCTTAAAAGTGCTTCTTCAGATAATAATGTTTCATTGAATGAATAAATTTGATTGTAATTCAATTATTATTAAATGCGTTTCATTTCTTGTGATAATAAAAACCAATTTGAAAATGAGGTCAGTATGTAATATTTCCTTAATTTTAAATTTTAACATTTCTAATTTCTATTAACTTTTTTGTTTAGTTCTATTTCTTTGTCCTGTTGTACCTAATTTTGTAAGAATAATGATTTAATATTGTGATTGTACCAACATTGAATAAAATATAACATTGTTGTCATTATAAGCGCATTAATATTATAATTATTAATCGATTAACAATTCAAAATGAAATAATGATTGATGATCCATATTCGCCATCCAAGTTTTGCACACGATGGACACAATAATACCCCCTAAAATTTTATAAAATTTAATTTTTAATATTATTTTGTAATAATTTAAACTTACTTGTTATATTAAACTCTACAGCAACTAATGGGGATTCATAACCTTGAATATTTTCAAAAGGGAAATAGTATGTTGGAAATCCAAATCTTGGATAGTAAGATGTGCTGTATAGATTTTCTTGATCTACAGGATCGAGACCTTCACAATAAAACCAAACCATATCCATTCGCTACTCGTAGAAATATTGTAATAGTTTTATTATTTTAAAAAAATTATTAAATTGACTAACTGTAGGCACTATCCGACTTTGATGTTCTATTAATTTCTGTAGGACAATTGGCATATTTGTGGGTAAATTTTCGATTGATCTATATACTTCTGGTTCCCAATGTAGAAGCTGTAAATATATGCATTTATATATTCGATTATAGGAATTAAAAGCAGAAATTACTTTCAACTCCAGATAAAATTAAAATTAATTTTATTTATAAAAATGTTATGTAATAAAATATGATAACCTTTTCCAAATGAAAAAATAAACATGGTTTTGCTCGAGGGTATCCATAGTTTTGTGCTTGACTACAATAATAAAACTCATTCAATGACACTTTACAAAATTTTCCAGGTGAAGGCTTGAGATCATAGCTACAAAAAACAACATTGGGGGAGCGATCTGTCCCTGTCTGATATTCTATACAACAATAAAAGTAGATAGGAAAGGCCGGTCCTGGACCCTCCTCCTCCTCAATATTTTGAGGAGTGGTTGATGTCTCTGATATTTTACCACAAAGGATTGAGTCTGAGATATTTAAAATAACGGATTAATATCCAAGACACAATTATCCATAAGTTTGATAAGCTAGGGGAGGGAGAGGGGGTCGGGGGGCTAAGTGAGGTGAGGTAAATAGTGTAATAATTGTTAAAAACATTAACAACTGGTGGTGTTGATGGTACTTGTGTTATCTAATACACAATTATCCAACAGTTTTTGGATCTAGAGGGGGTGAGGTGACTGGTGAAGTAATTATTACAGACATTAATAATGGGTGGAGCTGGTGGGTGTGTTGTATAGCTAAGATATTTATGAGGTGAATTGTGAGTTAATTTTTAAAAAATATTAATAATAGGTGGTGCCTACAGGTGAGTTGTTTTCATAGATATATAAAAAAATCAATTCTAAATATTCAAGACATCGTTTTATGGTTTAAGCATTCGCTTTATCGATTAAGGTTATTGACTAATATGCAAATAAATTCATTAAAAATGTGTACAAATTTATTGTTTTTTTTTTTTTTTTTTACGATATTATGAAAGTTCTTTTAAAAAAAGATATTTTGATAATACACAAATAAATATATTAAATCTATTTAATTCAATTAAAAACATGCATCGGTTTATAGATCACTGTTTAAAAATGTTTACGTGTTTAATTTGTACAAGACCTAAATGTGAAAAAGCAAACAAACAAATATTTGTTTGGCTTATATATTTTTAACTTCTCTGATTTCGTTCATTATTTAAAAATCTCTTACTGAATATATAAGTTTTATTTTCATTATATAAAAATACCATAATAAAACATAATAATGTTTAAGTGTCAAGTGTGTGTAAAAGAATTTAGTAGAAAAGATAATTTAACTAGACATATGAAAAGACATATGACTAGTGAATCTGTTATATTTTCGTGTGATCTGTGTAAGAAAAGTTTTAGTAGAAATGATAATTTAAAAAGACATATAGTGAATCACAATGGTAAGGGCTCCGTTAGTAATTCAATGGCATCTACATCCAATCATGTACCATCAACATCTGATCCAACAATATCTAATCCAATGCCATCTACATCTGGAGCCCAATATAGTGTTAATAATAAAAAGTGTTTACAGTGTCAAATTGATGTTCCTATATTTAAATTCTCAGCTCATTTGCGAACTAATACACACAAAGCAAATTGTTGTAAAAGTTTCAATAGTAATGTTGAATTAATAGAACATGCATTTAAATGTAGAATTGCTTCATACAAAATAAAAAACACTAATGAAAAATTACTAAATCCTATTGAATTTCTACAGTTTATAAAAAACATTGTTCTTCCATTGCTTAGTGATCAATTAAATATTCATAATACAATTAAATGTCATCTAGAACTATTCTCCCTTTATTCTATTCCAACAACAAATGAAGTGGACATTAAATCTTTCATCACGAAAAACCAAGTGATTACAAAGTCATCGAACATCAATACAATTTATGATGAAATGTGTTCTATGATAAACAATAAAGTTCAAGAATTTCAAGAACGTAAAAGTGGATGGAGTTTGTTGAATATTTTACATTTGGAAGTTAATATCAATAAATATAATCCACTGAGGGGTTCATCTTTTATTGAACTTCCCAAAAATATTGAAAAAAAACATGCATGTGTGAATATAGTGAATCATGATAATAAATGTTTTGCTTGGTCAATAGTATCTGCACTTAGACCAGCAACACCACATATTAATCGTGTTTCATCTTATCCACATTTTAGTGAAATTTTAAACTTTAGTGGTGTTGAGTTTCCGGTTAAACTAATAGATGTGCATAAAATAGAACTATTAAACAATATAAGTATAAATATATTTGGATTAGAATTTAATCATAAATTAAGGGTTCATGAAGTTATTGGACCGCTACATTATACTAAAACTAAAAAAGATGTGCATATAAATTTACTCTACGTTGAAGATGGAGAAAGATCCCATTATTGTTGGATCAAAGATTTATCGAAATTAATTGGATATCAGTTATCAAAAACTCAACATAGGAAGTGGATTTGTGATGGATGTCTTCTATTTTTTAATTCAGAAAATGGATTATTATCACATCAAAATAATTGCAATAAAATAAAAACGGATTTACCATCACAAGGTGATATAATTGAATTTAAAAATCATTATAAACAATTCAAAGTACCATTCGTCGTTTACGCGGACTTTGAATCGATCTTAAGACCAATTAGCACATGCATTCCAAATCCCCAAAATTCATCAACAACTACTATCCAACGTCATGAACCCTGTAGTTTCGGTTACTATATTAAGTGTGAATATAATCAATCATTGTCGAAATATGTAAGTTATCGAAATCCCGACTGTGTTGAAACGTTTGTTAAAAATTTAAGATCGGATGTTAAAACTATATATCATACATATCTAAAACCAATAGTTGCTATGTTACCTTTAACCGTTGAGGAAAAAGAACATTATTTGTATTCTAAAAAATGTCATATTTGTAATAAAGATCTAGATTTGTATGACAAAGTTCCGGACCATTGTCATCTAACTGGTAAATTTCGTGGAAGTGCACATAATTCATGTAATTTAAATTTAAAAGTTCCCAATTTTATACCGATTTTTTTTCACAATCTGAGTGGTTACGATTCACACTTATTTATTTCCGAGCTAGCCAAATATTTTAATGATGAAATAAATGTGATCCCTAATAATAAAGAAAAATATGTTTCTTTTAGTCAGAAGATATTTGTTGATAAAATAAATTCTAAATCGGTTTTTATTGAAATGAGATTTCTGGATTCATTTCGGTTTATGTCAACAAGTATCGATAATTTATCTGCTGGTTTAAACTCTACGCAGTTTATTGAACTGAGGAAAATATTTAATGACAATCATATTAATTTAATAACACGTAAAGGAGTTTTTCCATACGATTTTATAGATACTTGGGAAAAATTTGGAAATGAATCTTTACCATCAATTGAATGTTTTTTCAGTAAAGTTCAAAATAAAAACATTAGGATATCTGAATATGAGCACGCACAAAACGTGTGGACAAATTTTAAAATTCGTAACTTAGGTGAATATTCAGATTTTTATTTGAAAACGGATGTATTATTATTAACAGATATCTTCGAAAATTTTCGATCAATTTGTATGGGAATATATAATTTAGATCCATGTCACTATTATACAGCACCGGGATTAAGTTGGGATGCAATGCTAAAATTAACACAAATAAAAATTGAACAGTTGTGTGACATTGATATGGTTAATTTTTTTAAAATGGGAATTAGAGGTGGAATAAGTCAATGTTCAAATAGATACGGTAAAGCAAATAATAAATATATAGATGGTTACGATGAATCTAAGGATTCAAATTATCTTATTTATCTTGACGCTAATAATCTTTACGGTTGGGCTATGTCAAAATATTTACCATATGGTGGTTTCCGTTGGATGGATGAAACAGAAATTAAAAAATTCAATCCATATAATGTTACTGATAATGATAATATTGGATATGTCTTAGAAGTTGACTTAGAATATCCATCTAGTCTACATGATGTTCATAACGATTTACCATTTTGTGCTGAGAATATTTCACCTCCAAATAATTCACAATCAAAATTAATACCGAATCTTAAATCTAAAACGAAATACATAATTAATTGCTTAAATTTAAAACAATGCATGAAAGCCGGCCTTAGATTAAAATCCATTAATAGAATACTTCAGTTTAATCAAGCTCCTTGGTTAAAATCATACATTGATTTGAATACAACAAAACGTCAACAAGCTAAAAATGATTTTGAAAAAGATTTTTTTAAATTAATGAATAATTCAATTTATGGAAAAACAATGGAAAATGTTGATAAACGTGTAGATGTAAGATTAGTTAATCGATGGAAAAATATTGGAAAACGATTAGGAGCTGAAAAATTAATAGCCAAACCAAATTTCCATAGTTCAACCATATTTAATGAGAACTTTGTTGCGATTCAAATGAATCGAATTAAAGTTTGTTATGATAAACCAATATTTTTAGGTTTCACTGTATTAGAATTATCAAAAAATTTAATGTATGATTTTCATTATAATTATATAATTCAAAAGTATAAAAATTGTGCAAAATTATTATATACTGATACCGATTCTCTTGTATATGATATAAAGACTGATGATTTTTATAAAGATATACAATCTGATTTAAATAAATTTGATACTAGTAACTATCCAATTGATAATAGGTTTCATTTACCTTTAGTAAATAATAAGGTTTTAGGATTAATGAAAGATGAAAATGCTGGGTCTATATTATTAGAATTTGTTGGACTCAGATCGAAAATGTATTCTATGATAGTAGAGAATAAAATAATAAAAAAAGCAAAAGGTGTCAATAAATCGGTAGTAGATAATTTTAATTTTAATGATTATTTAAGTAAACTAAACACCAATGAATTATTAATTAAATCCATGATTAGATTTAAATCAATAAAACATATTGTATTTACAATAAATATAAATAAAATAGTTTTAAGTGGACAGGACGATAAACGATATTTAATATCAAACTCTACAGATACATTAGCATGGGGACATTATAAAATAAATGAAAATTATGATGATTAAACAAAAAAAAATTTGTTTATTATATTATATATTATATTATGTAAAGATGTATTTTTAAAATAATAAAAAAAAACATAATAAATGTGATCTTAAATTAAACTAAACTATTTTTATCTATGTATGAGTTGAATGAGTCCTTAAATCCTAACCATTTCACTAAATATTGATCATTTTTTTTCTTTAATATTTTCTCGATTAAATATATATTCGGATGTTTAACTTCTTGTAGTTCTTCTTCATAAAATCGTCCTCGTATATCTTCATTTTGACTATCTTTTAATAAATATGTTACTGGAAACTTGTTGTTTACGTGAGTAATTACAAATATTTCTGTTGTCCAATTTGGTGTATATCCCTTTTCAAAAACTGTTTTATATTTACTTATTCGTACATGATCACCAATTTTAAATTTACTTTTCACTAATTTTGTTGCATTATTTTGATTATAAACTGTTCTCATAAGATATTTTTCCTGCTTTTTGGTCACATCTATCGGTTTCATTTTTATTGTACGATGTTTAGTTTTGTTGTAATCTTCAACAAGTAAGTCCAAATAATTAATATATTTATATGATCCATTCATACTAAACATTTTAAACATTTTTTCTTTTAATGTTCGATTAAATCTTTCAACTATACTAGCTTTCATTACACTGTAAGTATGGTAGTGATTAATTTTCTTTTGCTTCATAAGATTTTGAAAGTCTTTATTGAAAAACTCTTTTCCATTGTCAGTTTGTAAATTTTGAGGAACACGATTATTTTTTTTGAAGATTTCAGACATAGCTTGAACAACAAATTTTGATTTTTTTTTTTCTATAGGCTTTGCCCATGCATATTTAGAAAAGGTATCAATCACGGTAAGTATATATTTCATATTTTGATTTTCTTTAGAATAAGGAATCATTTCAACTAAGTCTGCTTGTCATAAATCATCAAAACCTTTAATTATTACATGTCTTCGAATGAAATTTTTTCGTGCGGGTTTATGAAGTTCTTGTACAATGTCCTTTCTACTCATTGTAGTAGTTCTACTACTTTGTGCTCATCTGTACAACTATTTATATAATTTATAAGTAGGTAGGCGAATTATATGCAAATACTTTTTTTAAGTAAACATATGCTCGTTAATATATGAACAGGAATTACAAAATTTCTGTTTCCTTCTTTTTTTTTAATTCATAAAAAATTATTTAAAACAAATATTTATTATGATTTTGTTTCACCTTATAAATTTTTTTTTCTACCAACACATAGAATTTCTCTCTAAATAATATTTCAATTATAGTACATATATAAACTTTTAATTAATACAAATAATTTAATTTTTTTTTCGCGCATTTTCTTATCATATTTTCAGGTGTATTTTAAGTGTATATGATTCTACTTCCTGGATATAAGTCAGTTTAAATTAAAGTGCGAAGCATGAATGATAAACATAGATTATTGATTATTGATAACATTCCAAAACTAATGGAATTAATAAAATTTGAAGTTTTAAAAAAAAAATGTTTAAACATAAACGTTGTTACTGATGTTATGATCAGCAATATTGAAAAAAAATCAATGATTGAAGATGTAAAGTTGCAATTATTGTTGGAAAAAATTACACACCGAGGACCAAATGCCTATGCCAAATTTGTTGAAATATTGATTGATATTAGTGAATCATTTTTAAATATGATATCCAATATAATTCACATTTAAATGTTAAAATGAGTAGAAAATAAATAAACTTGAAAGAGAAATTATTTTATAAAATTTTTTTATTATTAAATTTTACAAAAACTTTTATTTACACACCTCTTTATAGAGGTTCTCTATTTTGAAACTCAAATGAAATTGTTTTTTCGACCCCCGTTATCTTCATTGTTAGAAGATGGTCTGGATTAAATTTATCCACCTCATCTTGGGAAATCATTTCGCCAAATTTACTTGGCAGAAATGTGCTCGTTTCTTCCATGTCGATTATGATCCTCGGTCCAAATCTAGTTGTAACCCTTCTTAGTCTTCTTATAGGGTAAATTTTATTCAGCGCCAATTCGTCAAATCTGACTAACGGTAAAAATGTTTGGGCTGCTCCAATGTTGTTTAACTGATTTAAAAAATCCTGAAATTTAGATAAAATAAATTTTTATTAAATTATTTATTTTAAGTTATTTTATTTTTTTTTTTTTTTTGATAACTTACCATTTTTTAAACTTTTTTTAAATTTTTTTTCCTCTAGCAATTATAATACCACTATAAATATAGATTAACTTTTCGTAATTAATTTAATTTGAATTGTTTTCCAATTTATATACAAAAACTAATGTATAGGAGGGGGGTGGGGATTTAAGGTATATGGGAAAATGTTTTCAAATACTTTAGGTCATCAAATTTTTTTTCTTTTTTAAAAAAAAATAACACGATAAAACAAGATAAAAATTAATATATTTTATTTATTAATAAAATTTTTCAAACGGAAATGAACATGAAACCGATCACTTGTTAAAATACGTTGTTGTTTGTCTGGTAACAAAAAAATAATTCTATAAAAATATTCAAGGTTAATAAAATTTTCAGTCAGCACATTTTTTCCACTGTACGTAAAAACAAATAAACAAAGAAGAAGAGAATAAAGATGAAAATTATTAAAATGAAAATATTATATTTCAATTAAAACTAAAGACAAATAATTTTTCTGAATATTTTCTAATATATAAAAAATAATTCTATAAAAATTTTCAAGGTTAATAAAATTTTCAGTCAGCACATTTTTTCCACTGTACGTAAAAACAAATAAACAAAGAAGAAGAGAATAAAGATGAAAATTATTAAAATGAAAATATTATATTTCAATTAAAACTAAAGACAAATAATTTTTCTGAATATTTTCTAATATATAAAAAATAATTCTATAAAAATTTTCAAGGTTAATAAAGTTTTCAATCAGCACATTTTTTCCACTGTACGTAAAGACAAATAAACAAAGAAGAAGAGAATAAAGATGAAAATTATTTAAATGAAAATATTATATTTCAATTAAAACTAAAGACAAATAATTTTTCTGAATATTTTCTAATATATAAAAAATAATTCTATAAAAATTTTCAAGGTTAATAAAATTTTTAGTCAGCACATTTTTTTCTTTGATGGGATATAGTTATCAATTATCAAATTTTTGTGACCAATATAAACTATATAAATAAGAATAATTTTAAATTAGTCTCTTAGTTTTGAATCATTTTTTAATTGTGCTGTTAATTTTTGTAAAACACAAGAAGAAAGAAAAAAGGTATTTTTCTAACATTATTTTATTTTTCCAATCTGAAAATAATTTTTATGTGTTTTGTTTTGAAAGATGTTACAAGCCACGATTGGGAAGACTATTATCATTGATTTCACTTACATTCGAGATCATAAATCGGTCTTCGTTAAGGAACTAGCATTTATACCTACTGGATCATTAACAGCCAAAAGCTTCTTGTTTAAGCCTCCGTATTACCCACCCTTCCAAGTACAAAAAGGTAATAGCCGATGGAATGATGGAGAACTAAGATATGATGATTTACATGAAATTCTATCATCATACAATTACGAATTTTATGAGATTTTTGTTATGGGCAGTTTCAAGAGACGTTTGATGATGACCATTTTACCTCAAGCAACAATTATTGATGTGTTTAGTACAGGGTGGACATGGTCGATATTACCTAATCGAGATGTGAATTGTCCAATAAAAAATTGTATATATTATCAATGTCCATTAAAAAATGTATTAGGTTTGTTATTATATTTGGAAAAAAGTCTTAAGATCAATCCCGAGAATTGGGATTAGTATATGCAATAAAAATATATAAAATAATAAAAAAAATTATTTTAATTGTTTCTACCTAATTCCTTATGTGTTTATATATATATATATATATATATATTTTTTTTTTATTAGAGTTTTTATAATGAAATTTCATTTAATATAAGAACTGTGGCAAGTGTCGAATAATGAGAATAGTTAATAAAAAACCTATAGAAAAAAAAAAAAGATTTGTGTATTTTTTAATCTTTAAAATATTTATTGTAGATTCTTACAAATATGATTATAATAATCAATATTTAATTTATTTCTACACAAAGTAGATAATTCATAAAACAATCTTGAATAATTACAAGAATAATTATAAACATTTAATGGTAAAAAGAAATCAGATGCTTCTAAATTAAATACATTTTGTGTTATACACTTTTGAAAATATAAACTATAGAAATTTTCTATATCTTTTGGGATTTTGTTATTCCATTTTAAAACAAGTAGTAAGAATTCAGATAGCGAAATTAATCTTCTCAATTCAATTTCTGACAAGATGACAACTTCCCTTTCTGATGATATAGTTGCTCCTTTTTCTGCGTTTTCGGAACAGGTTAATTTTATTTCGTATCTGCTCGTAGATAATTCATTGTTCTCAGAATTTGAAGAAAACATACAAGATGTACAGTTTTTTAATCTCTGAAGAATATTAATCCAATCGTCACCAGTCAAAGAAATGAAGCAGGAATTTTTGAATATTAATAATTTAGATTCAAAAGTATTCGTATCAAATCCCAGTATAATATAACAAGTGTGCTCCTCATTTAAAAAATATGTATAAGCCAGTAATAGTTCAGGTAAAACACAGTTTTTATTTTCACTTTTATTAATTTTTTTCATACTTTTTTTTCTTATCTTTTTTTGATCCATCGTGATTGATGATAATTATACTGACTTATAAATATGTTTCATCTTGAATTTATACTTTTAGTTTACACTAATACATTTACAAATTTGATTGAAATATTTACCACCCAATTGTAATTTCTTGAAGTATTTATTATACATTTTAACTATATTTTTATCATTTAAATAAAAATCTCTTGAGGAAAATATTTTTAAAAATTCATTCATACTTCTACCAACACAACGAAAATATATATAAACACAGCAGTATTGACCACAAGTTGCAGTAAAATCTCCTTGTAACCGCTTCATGTTTCGTAAAAAATTATTGTTTAATGAATTTCTTTTTAAAAATTGCTTAAAATATTTATTCGTGGGTCTATTTCCAGATGAATCAAAATACTCGGGAAGTCCACATTTAGGTAGATAAAAACAGATCCAATGTTCTCCTTCTTTATTAGCAGAATCTGTATTCGCAACAACAAATGCAGGCTTTCGAATTTTTAATGGTAAATTATCACACGAAAATACACCTTTGAAATGTTTTTTAGTAATTGGGTTGTTTTTTAAACTTTCAATTAATTCTAAAGTGTTCATTGTATCAAAATATGTATAAAATAACTAAAAGTTTGTATAAACGTTTCTATCTTTATTGATTTCTAATTGTGCATCATACTCTGCATAAACCAGACAGGTGATGGTATGTGGTAAAGGTTTAGAAAATCGAGCTTCGATACGTATACTTCCTTTATTTAATAAATTAGCGCAAGAATTATTGTACGAAAAGTCATTCGTTAAATCAAATGCTAAAAGAAAACACCCATGATCAAAAAAATCTTTTGTTATTTGATGTCCTCTATCAAAGTAATGTATTCCTGTATTTTTAAATAAAGATAAATATCCACGAGTACTGATATATGGTTTCTGAGAATAATCAAATTCCAATGGTTCGTTTGGTACTTGAACACCGTTTACAGATAAATTAAATTGTGAGATATGATTGTGTTTAAAATTGAATGGATTTTTCGATCGTTTTCCTGTATAAGATTCGTTATCTATCATACCAAAAATTATTAAATTTGGTAGTTGTCCACCCACAATATTATCAAGTGATAATGACTGATTTCCCTTAGATACTGTATAAGTTTTAACTTCAACACGTTTATATTGATAAACACAGTTCTTTTTCTCTAAAACTGCTTGGTGAGCCAACAGAATATCTGGATTAACTGTTACGTGATTAATATATAATGTTGCATCCAAAATTTCAATTTGAGAGGTTTTCTCATCAGCTTCTAACATATAGAATTCGGGTTTCTCAAGAAATAGTGCAACACGAAGATCCACATTGTTCATTAAATATTTATGTTGATTGAACATATCAGCATGAATTTTACCCTCAAGTTCTACAATTCCACTTTTACCAAAAACTGTTTTTCTACTATCCAAACCGCTATTTTTTGTATCTTCAATTAAATCTAGTTCACCTTTATCTATTTTCCAACCGACTGTTTCTAAATGTGTTGTTGCTGCATCTTTTCCATAATTCAAGAGATTTTCTATGTATGACCTATAGTGATAATTTGTATCTACTTGTGAAATAGATTTTCCGTTCAAAGTAACTGTACATTGTCGTATTAGTGAATGTAAAACATTGTTGATGACTCCAGTTGAATTATCATCATGCATTGTTTTTTTGTCATCTTTTAAAATTCGGATCTTTAATCTAATATATGAACTTGATAAATCACGATAAGTATCTCCATATCCTAACGATCTGAATTCAAGAACTGTAGCTTTTTCTACTGAGGTGGTGGGCTTAAATGGTATCTCCTCTGTTTTTAAAATACTTGTTTGAATTGATGGGGTGGTAAAAAGATCTAATTCAGATTTCATACATTCTTTATATTTTAATGACATTTTTATTTCTAAAATTTAAAATGATAATAGATTTATTATACTTAGTTTTATACGTTTCAAGTTAAACTGTGGTGGATTGTTCATTTCAACCTCTATATATATTTTTTCATGGTCTATTTATGAATATTATAACATCTCAAATACCTCATTAATTAGATTTATGAAAAAAATACTTAATATTGTTAAGAAATCATAAATTTATTTACATATCATACATTATGTAAACATTTCCTTATTATTTCATCTATTGCATTATATTATACATATGTTTATTTAATTATCGAATATATCAAGTTTCCTACTTTGTTTATTATTGTTTTTTTTCTTCTTTAAACTTTTTTTTATCTTTATTTTAGTTTTTTTTTTCTTAATAATTTTTTTTGGATTCGGTTTTAAACGTTTCTGTTGTAACTGGGATCGATTATTGGAATGATCTCTCTTTATACTAAAACTCTGACAACACCCCATTCCACTCTGCATTTTATTCAACTTTTTAATACCTCTCTTTTTAAGATTTTCAATTGTAATATTTCCGTGTTCCTTTAAAATTTCATTAAAAGGTTTGTTGCCTATCTCACTTAAAAGAGAACTTCCCGATTTAAGTGTTTCTTCTTTTATCGCATTTAGCCCTGATGATAATAGTGGTCTTAAATGTTTTATTAATCCACTGAAGAAGTTACCAATTCCTCCTCTACCACTCTGCCGAATAAGTGGAGTATGGTATATCTCACCAATATCCGTTAACCCACTTCCACATTGATTTGAATAGTAACGAATGTAATTAGTCATAGTAATAAGTGCATGAATAAATGATCTTATAATGACTCGAACACTTGTATTTATATTAAATTCTTAACCTTTGATTTTTTTTTTAAAATGTAGCGTAACATAAGTTGGACATGTGCTTTCATTAAAATTTATTTGATTTCCTTGACCATCCGTTATCAGAATTGAGATACTATCTATATTAGATTTGTCTAAAGGACAGTATTCAATATGACTAAATCTGAAATGTCGTTTATCTGATGTGATTGGTAATATTCGTAAAATTCTTGTTTGAATATCCCCAATTAATCTAGGTTTAATAATATCTGTATACACATAAAATAACTCATCTGTGTTCTTTTTTATTTTAATATCGTTTTTTTTATTTTCATGTGGGAGAAGTTCATTTGGAAACATAAACATATTTTGTAAGTTATCTGAATTGATAAGAAATTTTTCTTGTTTCGAATGCATTTTTGGGATCATATATCTCATTTCTTTTGGAATAATCATTGTTGGTACACCATTAACAATAGTACGGATGGGTTCTTCCATCATTTCATCATTATCAGCTATTATTATTTTGAATTGTGGGATATTAAAGATATTATTCAAATAATCTAAATTTCTTTTCTCTCTTGGTAGTTGTGTGATAATTTCTGTTAAAAAACCTCTCACGGTATCGTATTTTTTATATTTTAAAATAACTTTTTCTGAATCATTCGAGTTTAAGTTGGGAATTATAAGCGCGAACTCTTGAACATGTCTCACGTGCGAAATTGTTGGTAAATTTAACCAATCTTCAGTGCTTAATATTTCTGAAATAATTGCAGTAATATTATTATTTAAATTATTGTACGGAAATTCATAATTTTGTAAAAATTCAAGGAATTTGTGAAAATATATAAAAAATGGTTTAAATTCATATTTATGTAAATCTGATTCAATTATTTTCATTTCCAAATTTGTATTCTCAATATGGATTTCGATTTGATGTGTAACAGATCGTTTACTCTTAGATACTTCTCCATTAAAATGATTAAAGGAAATTTCTGAAAGTCCAACAACCCAATGCTCATCTAGTTGACATGGTTTTTTTAATAAATTAGTAAAAGCAGAAAGAACATTTGTAGGATAATAATTTAATGAACTATTACTCAAACAGCACACATAAAAATCTTGTTCATTCATTATGATATGATATGATATTCATTACTAAAAGATAAGAGATACACTTATATATATAGTTTTTTTTTTAATTTAATTCTGTAATTTAATATATACATTTACATAAGTACATTATGTTTTTAAAATTTTAATATTTTTCCCATTTTTGCTCTCTCACTCTCTTACTAATAACATCATCATTAAATGACGTATCAAGTCTTTTCCTCTTTAAGTCAGCTCTTTGGTTTCTTGTTTTAATAGGAGAAAACTCATCTTCCTCTTCAGATGATAAACATGAAGTAACAACATTTCCTGTTTCTTCTTCAACATATGTTTGACAGTCAGTTCCAGACAAAGAAATTCGTCTTAAATTTATGTTAGGAGTTGAAGCTAATAACCGAGCTTTTTGTAAAAGTTTTTCATCTAATAATGATTTATTCGCCTGGTCTTCAAGTCTATTTTTAACTTTTATAATATTTATATCTGAGTTTTTATCATTGAAATAGTTTGTATGATTTTCACTAAAAACATTTTGATTAAAATCATCATTTGGTTCATGAACGATTATCCGTTCTTTTATTTTCGGAGTCTGTGTATGCTGCCATATTGGCAATACCTCCATGTTTGATTTGTTATTTATTTTATTATTTAACTCAGAAAGTCGTTTGTCTGTTTCTGAAGAAATTATTGGTTTTTCAGGAGATGAAGATGATGATAATGATGAAGATAATGATGATGATGATGATGATGAGTTTGATACATAATTTTTGGTTGATGGTTTTAAAATCAATTGTTGACGGTAGAGATACCATTTATCAATTTCTCCTAATTTCTTGTTTTGTAAAATTTTCTTCATTTTTTTATCGAGATTTGATAATTGTTTATCTTCTGATAAAATCTCTTCACATTTTTGATATAGTTCAGGAGATATAACAATCATTCGCTGTAAATTACTCATTTAAACTGATTCTAGAATTTTACTTATAACTCCTGTCAAAATGGAACCAATTAAAACTGGTAAAAAACCTCCGCTCTGAACAAGTATATGTCTCTTCTTCTTCAAAGGTAATTTGTGAGATATTAATGAACGTAATTCTTTTTTATACTTGCAAAGTTTTAGCTTACATTTTTTTCCTAATTCTGAATTACCATTTAACGTGTTTTTAGCTATCTCACATATAGTTTTAATTAATTCATCATCGGAGTGTTTAATGATAGCTTTTCTGAGTTTTGGTTTAGCTTTGTGAAGTACTTGTAACATATACTTGTTTGCCTTCAATCGTTTCATTTTGATCACATGAAGTTAATAAATCACGATTACAATAACATTCAAAAACGCCTTCTTGGAATATGTTTGTTCGATAACGAAATAATTCGTTGATGTTTTGTGTTAAATCAAATAGTAAATAACCGAATGGTTTAGCTGTTGCTTCATTATATACCTTTAATATTTGATTGGAATTTTTTGGATTCAATTGACGAGCAAGCGGAAAAATTTGTGATTGATCACGAGGATTTTTAAATAAAACTAAATATTTGGCATTTAAAGAAATGTCGCGACAATTTTTACCCTGATAGAATATGTTTTGTGTAATTAAAATTACTGATAGATTTCTGTGATGTGAACCTTTTGTAAATAATTCACAAATCTTTTTATTATATGCTTCGGTCATGAGATCATCAAGTATTATAAGAGTTGATATGTGAGAATCGTTTTGTAACATATTGTCATCTGGCATTCCTTGATTAAATTCAACATTAAGATTTTTTGGTACAGCATTTCTATTAGTATTACACCAAACAACTTTTTCTACTTTAAGATATTTTTCCGTAGTTATCAAATTATCAATATTTTTTATTAGTTTATGTATGAATGTTGTTTTACCGGAACCACTAGGACCAGCAATTATTAATGTGAACGGGTGAATAAACTGAAACATTTTCTATCATACATCGTTCTATCGTTCTATTTATATGAAATTCATATATAATAAATTATAAGATGCATACATCAAGTGTTATAAAAAAAAAAGTATAAAACACACATATAGAGTAAGAATATAATGTAGTAAAAGAAATCAGAGAAGTTTAAAATATATATAAAGAAAATATTTGTTTGTTTGCTGTTTCACATTTAGGTCTTGTACAAATTAAACACGTAAAAATTTTTAAACAGTGATCTATAAACCGATGCATGTTTTTAATTGAATTAAATAGATTTAATATATTTATTTGTGTATTATCAAAATATCTTTTTTTAAAAGAACTTTCATAATATCGTAAAAAAAAAAAAACAATAAATTTGTACACATTTTTAATGAATTTATTTGCATATTAGTCAATAACCTTAATCGATAAAGCGAATGCTTAAACCATAAAACGATGTCTTGAATATTTAGAATTGATTTTTTTATATATCTATGTAAAACAACTCACTTGTAGGCACCACCTATTATTAATATTTTTAATAATTAACTCACAATTCACCTCACAAATATCTTAGCTATACAACTCACCCACCAGCTCCACCCATTATTAATATCTGTAATAATTACTTCACCACTCACCTCACCCCCCTCTAGATCCAAAAACTGTTGGATAATTGTGTATTAGATAACACAAGTACCATCAACACCACCAGTTGTTAATGTTTTTAACAATTATTACACTATTTACCTCACCTCACTTAGCCCCCCGACCCCCTCTCCATCCCCTAGCTTATCAAACTTATGGATAATTGTGTCTTGGATATTAATCCGTTATTTTAAATATCTCAGACTCAATCCTTTGTGGTAAAATATCAGAGACATCAACCACTCCTCAAAATATTGAGGAGGAGGAGGGTCCAGGACCGGCCTTTCCTATCTACTAAATAATAAATAAGAGTATTAAAATTTGGAACCTACGATAAATACATCACATATTTAAAATACCTTCTAAAAAATCGGTAGTTTTGTTTGTAAATTTCTCCCAAGAATTTTTGTCTGAGGAATTAAACAGGACTAATGCTCCATCAGGAATAATACTCATTAATTTTGGTCCTTTAAAAATGAAATTTTAATTAAATATACCTAGCACGTGCTATCCACTGTTGGAAATTATTGTTCGGGATAGATTAAATTTGAAGTCATATTTTCTTACCTTCAGAATTTCTATCACCAAAACCTTTAAAAATGAAACGATATTATAATATTTGAAACATTTCAATTGTTGATTGTAGTAAACTTAAACTAAAAATTATACATTTATAAAATTGTTTGCATATTGTATAGACTCTTAATATTTAATGTAATACACACACACAGTTATTAATAGAATTACTGATAACCTTTTTGTAAAATTGCAAATTTATTTGTATAGACAAAAGATTTTGAAAACTTTAATGAAATTTAAAGACATTTTGATTTAATTTAATATTTGATAGAAACTAAAACAGAATTATAGAGATTTTATTTCTTCTTACTGAAAAAAAAATGACTACTTACCAATGTTAATTAATCCAAAATAAAACACAAGCAAAAATATTTTTTTATTCATGTTTAACTTCGTCCGAAACTAATTATATTTAAATAATTCAATAATTTACTAAGATACGAACGTACTTACTCTTACACAACAAATAAGATAATGATAAATTGTTGAATGTAGTAAAATATAGAAGTCAATTACGATAATCCTGATGTTCTTTTTTATTGCTCTTATCACTAATTTAAATTGTTTTAATTAATTATTACTGAGACTCATATAATAAATTATGTGTGAATTTATATAACTGAGTTTTACGATAGATTCCTCAATAAAAAACATTACCGCCATTAAAAATTATTTTAAGATTCATTCGGATTCTCATATAAAATTTTATTTTATGGCATCATTATCATAAACTATTTATGTTTTATTAACAAAAATTAATCCCCGATGGCAGATGGCAAAAAACTAAAGACAATTAAAAAAGGTGGAACTATTTCTCGGTGTGTTCAAATATCGGGGGATTATATCCCGTTGAGAGCAAATATCGGTGGACTAAAAAAATGTGAGATCTTTTAAAAGACTCGGTTTTATTTATTAGTTGCTTTCTGACATGATGAAGAAAATTTGAAATTTATTTATGATTTTTTTGAACTTTAAAAGCTTTAAATGAAAAAAAAAATGGAATAAATATTTTTTAATAAATTTTTTTTATATTGAAATTTTATTTTTTTTTTAATTCGTGAGATACAGAATAATGTATTTACTTAAGGTAAACAATGTGTAATATTTCTTTATTTTTTAATTTGAATCAAAGTTTGTGAAAAATTATTTACGTAAATGATTAAATACAGAAAGAGCGAATTTATTGTTCCATCAGAAGCAATACAATTCCAACATCTTATAAATAAAAATTTCACTGATAATAATTTTTCTAATACGTTTTACTTGGTTTTCTTATATTTTTCATTTCAATCGAAATTCTTGTTGTAAAATCATCGATTATAAGGAGACGTTTTTATTTGACTCAACATGTGATGTGTCCACAACCAAAGGAAATTTATGCGTTCTTAGGAATTTTACCAATTTTAAAAATTTGTTGTCTTTTTTTGTAAAAAAAAGTTCATAGTGCAAAAGTTAATTAAATATTTTTAACAATTGAATTTTATTTCGTTTAATTGTTCAACATAACTTAGAAGAAATGAGCTTCCCAGTTTCTTCACAAAAAACAAAAAAAAAATTCTAAATTACAAGCCGTGATTATGAGATTTGACATTGGGTAACTCTTTATAAACAGTTTTCAGAAGCGTAAAATAAGACCAAGATGCTGATAATATCTGGAAATATAGAATAAAATTATAAATGAATTTATAAAAATTAAAAAAAAAAAAAAAAAATTATACTTTGCTAAAACTTTGCATTGAGACAACCCAAAATTTAAGGGCAGTTAATTCACATGGTCGCTGACTTCGATGAATTATATACACAATTAATTTACGAAAATTTAAACTCGTTCTATAAAATGCTGAATTATATGCCGAAGTACCAACTGATTGCGTCTATTAAAAATAAGATTTGATATTTTATTGTTGGTTTTATTTTGTTGTAAATTGTAAAAATAATAATTAAAATTTAGAATGGGTAATTGATTACATTTTCAACAAGTTGTTCTCCATACCAACAAAGCATAAATAATTCACTAAGTAAACAGAGAAGAAATAATGAAAATTTAATTAAATTATATCCGGTTATTGTCTGAAAATAGAAAATTTATTAAATCTGTTAGAATATTTTTTAAGTTAATTTAAAAAAAAAAATTATAATTACAGTAATTTGGAAACCAGCTAAACAAATAACAATTGAACTTCCAAAAAAATTAAAAAACATTACGTCACTATAAACTGCTTCCATATCTCCTTGGAATCTAATATTTAAAAAAAAAACACACACACACACACACAAATGAATTCATAAGTAAATATTGTTAGTGTTAAAATTTTAAAAATTTTAATAAGAATTTCATAAGAAAAAAAAAGGATAAAATATTTTTTCTGCCACCCTTTCAAACTTACTCAATTAGTTTTGTATGCTGTTTTATATTTAGTTTTAATTTTTCATAATTAATATCCTTATTATTTGTTTTCTCATTAATTATAATATTTGGTGTTTCCTCTTGTACAACCGTTTCAAAATTGTGTTGTAATAATTTATAATGCATACATAAATGTGCAATCGGAATACAGTATAGACAATCGAAACCCTAAAAATGCACACATAAATATTTTTTGCTAATTAATCACTTAAAATCGAATGAATGAACTTAGACACTATTTGACCTACAAGAAATAAAGGATATACAGCGAAACATCTTTAAGGGAAAATAAAAACTTTGACAGATAAAAATATTACAGTTAATTTTTTTTTCTTAACTAATAAAGCAGAAATGATTTTGGAAGATGGAAAGCAATTCCTGTTAAAGACATCCAACGGTATGTTTAAAAATATTCAATTATATTACCATATTTCCAATAACAACAATATATCCAGCGATGACATGAAATACGTAAATGAAGTAGTATATATTGCCACTGAAGGAATCAAATGGAAACCAAATATTATAAGGAACTTGACGATTGTCCAAATTATAAAAAAATCGATTATAAAACATTTCAGGAATTGGTAAAAAATTGAATGCCATTACCATCACTACATTTATCACAGCAAATACTGTTGTAATTATAATACAAAGTGATATATACGATTCGACAATATCTTTTTGTCCTTTATTTTCAACCTAGAATAAAAAATTAATTTATTATTATAAATCTTTCGAATTAATGACAACCAGACTATATCGGTTCATTATTGGAGTTCAACATAAATCTTAATCACACATTAACGAAGATATTTTTATACTTACAGTATTCGGCCAAATATCTTTTAATTTTTGTACCAATTCTGCTAATAAATTTCTTCTTTGAAAAAGAACAAATAATTTGTAACAACCAATTGCACAAAATAAAACACAAGGCAATTGGGCAGTTACATCCAAAAGTGAAAAATTTTCTACCATAGAATTATATAAATAAATTCCTTCAGCAATTGTTGTGTAAAATAAAATATTAAATGACATAAATGCAGCAATATTTTGTATACAATAATTTTTCCATCCTTTTGGATGATACTGATTACAAGGACGAACACCTTTTAAATAATAAATACAAATCAATTAATTTCACAAAATAAATAAAAAGAAACAACTGAAAGTATATACCAATAGACAATAAGAGACGATGTGTAACAATATAAGTTTTTTCGAATGTTACTTTAGTAACTTCCATCGTGGCCAAATATAAAATAAGTACTGTGTACTGTAATCTGTTTATAGGATCGCTTATATAGTCCTTTTGTTTATTTCAGAAGCATAATTTCTTTATTAAGGTGACAGCCTTTAGGAAAACCCTATTTGTGAAATTATAGAGCTTTTTGTGTCCAATTAATTTTTTTATTTTGTTTAAAAACTTTTTTTTTTTTGTTTTCTAAGTTTATATTTTTGGTAAAGTTTTATAGAAAATTATTATATTTTCTTTACATTTTGTTGCGTGTTAGTTAAATTTATTATAAATTAAGTTTGAAATTTTGTTGATAGAAGATTTTTGTTTTTGTTGATGTAGAAAATTGTCATCTCTATACTTGGTTTTTATTGTGTATATTTTATATTTTCTTTTTAATTCTTATTTAAATTTTCAATTACAAATAAATAATAATCAATTACAAATAATAAGAATCTAGACCAGGCCTGGCCAACCTAAATTCAATGATGAGCCGAAAAGAAAAAGAAATTATTTCATGGCAAGCTTATTTCTTTATCGTAGTTTTGTATCGCAATTTTCCACAATCTAATCACTTATCTAAGATTTTCTAATTTCTAATTTTCATCATTTAATTTAAATTATCACTTTTTTTTTACCTTTACCTTTTTTTCCTTACCTTTAACTAGACCCAATTTTTCTTTTTATATTTGTCATACAAGAATAATAAAGAGAAAATACTTAGGAAATCTGCATGTGTTCCTGAGAGCAGGCAATTCGCCGAATTGAATTAAAAATTGCATGTGCAGATGCTAAGTGGTTTCGAACCCACCACAAAAATAGTAAGTCTCAAGGTTGAATATTACCGAATAAATAAAACTAACTAACTAACTAAAGAGAAAATATAATTAATTAATAAAAGGGAAAGAAAAGGATAACATCAAATATAGAGAAACGTAAAAATTATTAATAATGGAAAATACAATTAATTAGAACCTATGATGTTTTTATTGATTTCTTTTTAAAAATGTTTACATTTAAGCATAATGTCAAATTAGTTTTTTGTGTGTTTTTTTTTTTTTGTTGTTTTTGTCTTTTTTTTTCTTTGTTTTCTTGGTTTTATTTGTTTTGTTTTTTTTTTTTGTTTTGTTTTGTTTTTTAATCCAATGCAATATTCATCACCACTTTTTAACATCGTCCATCTTTTATGTGTTTTTTTTTTTGTTTTCTTTTTTTCTTTTTCTTTAATTTTTATATTTATTTATTTTTTTTTTGTTTTGTTTTCTTTTGTTTAACAGAGGCGTCGCATAATGGGGTTTTATAATAAATAATTAAATAAAAATATATTATGTGTTTCTTCTTCTTTTTTTTCTCTTATTAATTTTTTTTTTTTGTTTTGTTCTTTTTTCATTTTTCTTCTTCTTCTTCTTCTTTTTTTTTTATTATATATTCTCTTGTTTTGTTTATAATTAATAATTAATAATTAATAATTAATAATTTAATTTAATTTAATTCATCTTCTTTAATTAATCACACATATGCGTCGTCACTGCTTATAATTTTTAAATATATTTATTATTAGTAATTTTTATTAATTCTTCTTTTTTTATTCCTTCTTCTTCTTCTTCTTCTTCTTCTTCTTTTCATTTATTGTTATGTTGTGTTAATTTTAAATTTTTTTTTTATTATTATTTAATATATGTACGTACATATATACATACATACATACATACATACATACATACATACATATGTATAATATCAAGTAAAACTTAATAACTATTTACTGAAATTTTTCTTTCTATTTTTTTTTTTTTAATTTAAAAATTATGGAAAAATTATGAAAATTCAAAAATTAAAAATATCAAAATTAAAAATTAAAAATTAACAAAAAAAAAATTAACTTAAAGAACAAAACAGAAAAATTGATAATTCTTAATTAAAATTCAAAAGGAAATAAACTTTTATAATATCGAACGAAACAATGAAACAATTTTGTTTTTTTGGTTTTTGTCTCTTTTCTTTTTTTTTTTTTTTTCTTCGGTTAAATTTCTTTTTTCAAAGAAAATTAATTATTGAAAAGAAAATAAAAATAAAAAAAAAAAAAAACAAACGTTGTTTTTTTTTTCTTCGTTTCTTTCATTTATTTTTTGAGTTTATTTTAAATTTAATGCTGAATGGGAAATTAGTGAATAAAATACATTAAAAATAATTAAAATTAAAATTAAAATTAAAATTGTTTGTTTGTTTATTTTGTTTGTTTGTTTGTTTTATTTTTTTTAAATATCCAAGCCGGCCGATGAATTAACTTCATTTTTTTTTTGTTGACTTTTGTTTTTGTTTTTTTTTTTATTTTAATTTTTAGTGAATTATATTCGTTAATGTGTTTGTGTGTGTGTGTGAGTTTTATTTTATTAATTTTTTTTTTTTTTTGGTTTTTTTTCTTATTTTCTTCTCTTTTTTTTTTTGTTTTAAATTTATAAATTTTTTATTTTATTCTTTTGAAATTTATATAAAAATAAATTAATTATTATTTATTTTTATGTCCTAGGCCGGCAATTTTAAGATTAGCATTTTTTTTTTTTATTTTTTTTTTACTCAAAAATAGACACCGAGAAGGATTCATGAAAATACTGAAAATTGAACATTTTCATTTTCTTTTAAATTAATTAAATTTTTTGTGTTTAAATTTTTTTTTTTTTAGTTTTTTTTAATTTTAAAATTTTTTCACATTTTTCACGTCGTTGTTGCTGTTTTATTTTTATTTGTTTTATTTTTCGTTTTGATTTAAAACAATCAATATCGGGGTTACATTAATTAATTTAAAAGAGATTTTTTTATCTCCATTTTCCATTTTTTTCCCCCCAACCCTCTTTTTTCGCTATGTAACCGAAATTCTCTCTACCGCCATTTTTTTTTTCTTGGTGCTAAAAATTTTCATTTTTCTCAAAACTTTTCTATTGTTGTTCTTAGTTTTCTCACCCATTTCTTGCCCACTACCAAAACATATTAATCTACCGTCGCAAACCCACACCCCACTCCACCCCTTCTCGTTGCCATTTTGATATGCTATTTAATTTAACGGCTGGCGTTTGCCGCTAGTTCTAAAAATACAATTAATATAGGTAAATGGTAATTTAGCCCAGAATCGAAATCGTGTAACACTTTTTTTTTTATAATATTTTTTTATTTTTATTTAAACTTTTCATCTTTTTCTTCTTCTTCTTCTTCTTCTTTAATCTTTACAATATAATCAATAATAAATAAAAATAATTTTATTTCTTTTCTTTTTTCTTCTTGACTGAAGTTTCCTAAGAATAATAAATTTAACTAAACTATGTTTTGTTTTTCTTCTTTTTTTTTCTCTTTTTTCTTTTTTTTTTTTTTTTCAATTTGGTTTTCATTTATTTTTATTTTATTATTTTTTTTTGTTTTGTTTTTGTTTTTTTCTTGGAGCACGGGTAACACTTAAGTACGTACATACTAACTAATTTATAACAATTTTAATTTTTTTTTTTTTTAATCTTTTCAGTTTTATTAAATTTTTTTTTTTGTTATTTTTTAATTTTTATTTTGGAATATAGAATTTTTTAATTATTTTTATAAATTTTTTTTTTATGTATTTCGATCTGCGCGTTTTTAAAAACTAGCGTAACAGAGAGGTGCATATTTTTTTTTGTTTTTGTTTTTTAAATTTAAACGTTACAAAAACATCATTTATAGTATTTGTTCTTTTGTTTTGGTTGTTATAGGAACGTTCGTTAAATTAAAATGGTTGTTATGGGAACGTTCGTTAAATAAAAATGGTTGCTTATTGGAAAATGGCGAACAAATTTAATAAATGAGAGAAAATACGTGTAAATAAATTCAGGTAATATTATAATTAAACATTTCTGTTTAATTTCATCTATTTAATTGTATTTCTAAGATATTTCTTTTGTTCTTTAAAATTTCAAACGTTACAATTTTTAAATGAATTTTAATGAATTTAATTAATTTATTAAAAATTATTTATTTGTTGTGCGATCTATTTTTTTTTTTTTTTTAATTTCGTTATGCTTATGATGTCGCCACTCCCCCACCCCAATTTTTTTTACCTACCTATACACGTTATTATACTTTTTTTTTGTGTCAGCTGATGTTGTTTCTATGTTTTCTATGTTTTGACTAAAGAACAAAAAAAATGTTTTACTAAAAATTTAATGTTTTCTTTTGTTTGTTGTAATTTGTTTCTCGACCGAATTTTTATTTGTTTTTGTTTGTGTGTTTTTTATTTCTCTACAAAATGTACGTTTTTTTTTTACCTATATTTTGTTGTTGTACATGCGATATATTTAAATATTTTTAATTTTTGCTTTTAATTAAACTTTTTTTATTATTTATTTATTTATTATTAATTATTCTTTTTATATTTTATTGAATGACGTCATAGTTATGATATCTGTAAATTTCTCTATTTATATGAAAGCAATTAATTCTCTGATAAAACTAAATAATTTGTGTTGATTTTAGACAAAAGGAAAATAAAAACGAAATAAAAATGAAACAAAAATCAATAAAATGAAACAGAACAAAACAAACCGAATCAAAATAATATGAAAGATAAAGGTGAAAAGTGTGTTCAGAAAAAGGCGGCGTTTGACGGTTTAGACAAGAAAATTGGGCTTAACGGTTTATTTCGTTTTTTTTTCTTCTTAATAACTTGAACAGTTTTTGTGTGCGTGTTGTGTCATATTTATGTATGTATTGTGAAAATATAAACCTAAAAGAACAAATTTTGTGTTCAATATTTTATTCTATTTTTTCAATAAAAATTAATCAACGTAAAACAATAATATTTCTGTTTGTTTAAAGTTTACGTTATACGTTAGTGTTTTGTGTGGGTGTGTGTGTGTGTATAAAGAGAGTGTGCATGTGTGTGCACATTTCATGTTTGCCTAGCAAAAATAAAGAACAAAAGCAAAAACAAATAAATTCAAAATGGCTGAAAAAATATAAATTAAAATGTCAAAAAAAAGGGGAAAGGGGAAAAAAACTGAAAATGAATTAAAAAAAAAGACTTAAAAACTTAAAAACTTAAAAAAAATAGAAAATAAGAATATAAGAAAAGAAAGTACATTCATATATCCGACATAACAAATATTTACAGATGTACATATTATTTATAATATAATATTTTATTTTTATATTTAGTTTTTCTTTTTATGTTTAAAACATGTTTTTTTTTTATACATTAATTTAATTAATTATGCTTATGCAAACCACTATAATATTTTCTGCCATCTTTAGTTTTTTTTTTCTTTTCCTCTTTTATATTTATTTTTAATTTATTTTAATAAATCTTTGAAGTTTTAAATATTATTTTTTTCTTCTTCTTCTTTTGGGTTTTTTCTTTAAGTTTTTAAGTTTTTGGGGGATTTTTTTTTGTTTGTTTGTTTTTAAGAACAACGAAATATTTATTTACACAACGCAAATTTATTATTTTTTGTTTTTTTTTATTTTTAATTATTTTTAATTTTTCCATTTTTTTTTTTTTAATTTTGTTAATTTTTTTTTTTTGTTTTTTTAATTTTTAATTAAATAATAGAATTATTTTTAATTATAACACATTCTCTCCCTATCACAACAACATTAAGAAAAAGGCCTGAGCCGCCGAGAGCAATATATAATTACTTTTTATTTTTATTTTTATTTTCATTTTTTTTTTTTTATTGTTTAAATTTTAATTTATTTTTGTTTTAAATTTTTTTCTTTTCATTGAATAATTTTGGTTTTTTTTTTTTTTACTTTATTTTTTATTTATTTTTAATCTTTAAATTTTTTCTTTATTTTTAATCTTTAAACTTTTTCTTTAAATTTATTCTTTAAACTCTACATTTTTCATTTTTTATTATAGTGAAGTAGATTTCTTTTAAAATTATTATTTTTTATTCTTAATTCTTTTTTTTTTCTTTTTAATTTTAATTTAAATCTTATTTTTTAATAATTTTTGTTTTCATTTTTTTTTTTTTTTTTAGCATTGAATTTTTGATAATTGTTTATTATTTATTTATATTTAAGGGGGTTTTTTTTAAAATGTATTTTACTTTTTAACGATGATCTTCAGTTATTAATTTTTAATTTTTATTATTTTTAATTTTTATTTATTTTTTTTTTTTGATTTTTGAAATCTCGTGAATTTGAAAATTGTTTCTTGATTTATTTTTATTTTTTCGCTTGTAAATAATTTAATGCCATTTTTTGTCTTTGATTTTCTAATTTTTGTTTTTTTGTTTTGGTAAATTATCTACTATTTTTTTTTTTTTATTCAAATTTTATTTAATTTTTTGTCTCTTTTGTTTCGAAGATCCAAAAAAAAAAAAACAAAAAAAAAACAAGAAACTTAAAACAAAAAACTTAACTTTAATAAAATGCAATTAGCAATTAAGGGGAGTTTGCCGCCATTAGAGTTTTTAAAAATATTATTTTATTTTTATTTTATTTTTATTTATTTAACAATTTTTAAAAAGGTTTTTTTTTTGTTTTTTTTCGCGATTTTTTCACTTATAAATTTATTTAAGCGTATTTTTTATCAACATTTTTTTTTTCTTATTTTGTTTTTCTTTCTTTAATCAATTTTCTGATTCTTTAATAAAAAAGAAACGGATTTTTTTTTTCTTTGGTTGGTTAAAATTTTTGAAATGGGTAGAAAGTTCCCATGCATCATCCACTTAAAAGAAAAAAAATTCTCTTGTTCCCGTACCCCACTCCGCGTGTGCGCTTTTTTTTTTTCTTTTTTTTAAAAATGTAAAACAATTTTTTTGTTCATTCTGCTTTTTTTGTTTCTTTCTGTTTTGAAATAAAATGGTTGAAAGAACAAAAGACCGAGAGGGAGTGAGAGTGAAAGAGAGAGTTAGAGAGAGAGGAAAAAAAAATAGAGAGAAATAGAAACAAATGTCAGTTTATTTATGCGTTTATTGGTTTTTTTTTTTTGTTTTGTTTTTTTTTTTTTTTTTTATTTAAATTAATTTAATTTAATTTAAATTTAATTTATTAATTTTTTATTAAACTCTTAAAAATAATACAATACTTAGAAATTAAATAAAAAGTGTTTTCGTTTTCTTTCTTTTGCTGTTTGCTTCTTCATCTTCTTCTTCTTCTTCTTCTTCAATGTTCTTTATCCATTCTTCTTCTGTTTTTGTTTTTGTTTTTTTTTTTGTTTTTGTTTTAAATTAAAAATGTACACAATGTTTTTTTTTTTTTTTTTTGTTAATCATTTTGTTTTATTTAATGTTTCAATTATTACAATTTATTTTATAAATTAATTTTTTTTTTCTCTTTTGTTTTTTTCTTCTTCTTGTTTTTAAATAAACTGACATTTGTTTTATTTTTTTATTTGCCTCTTACTATATTTTTTTTTTTTTTATTTCTTAAATTTCTTAAATTTCTTAAATTTTTTTCCCTTATTGTTTATTTTCTCTAATAATTTATTTTTTCTTTTTATTTTTTACGCGATGATTTTTCAAAATGTTTTCTTTTTTTTTTTTTAGTTTTTTTTTTGGTTTTTTTTTTTGTTTTTTTTGTTTTTTTTTTTTTTGCTATACTCTGCGCACACCCTTAATTACCTAAAGCGCTGCTACCCTGCGGCTGTTTAAATAAACTAGAGTGATTTTTTTCATCTTTTTTGTTTTAAATATTTTTTAAATATTTTTTGTTTTATTTTTGTTTTTGTTTTTGTTTTTGTTTTAATAATAATTAAATGTTTTCTTTATTTTCTAACAGATCTCATGATTATACTTTTTTCTTTTCTTCTTATTCTTCTTCTTCTTATTCTCTTTATTTTTATTTTTTTTTTCTTTCTTTTAAATTTATGTAATAATTTATTAATAAGTTTTCATATATATTACTTTTTTTTTTTCTTCTTTTTTTTTGTTTAATTAATTAATTTTAATTAATTAATTAATTAATAATAATTTATAATCTGCGCAAAATTCATACATAAAATGTTTTTTTTTTTCTTTTTTTCTTTAAATTTAATTCATTTATTTAATAATAATTAATAATTAATAATTAATAAAAAAACATAATCAATAATTAATAATCAAGAGAAACTAAACATAATTTAATAATTAAACTTTTATTCTTTTTTTTTTTTTTATTTGTATTTTTTTTTTTAATTTTTTTTTTTTTAATTCTTTTTTTTTTTTTTTTTTTCTTTAAATTTTTAATATTAACTACAATGCCTAAGCAATAGTGTACGTCACTGCAATGTCAAAAACGAACAAAAAAAAAAAAAAAACGAAAACTAAAACCAAATAAACCAACAACAAAATAAGAAGAAGAAAAAAAAAAAACAAAATTAAAATCAAAAAGAAACAAAGAAAAAAAAGTTTTGTTGTGTTTTGTTTTTGTGTTTTTTTATTTATTTATTTTTCATTAAAATAAAGTAACAGAAGATAATTTCTAATTTAAATTCTAAATGAAATTGAGCAAAAAAAAAAAAAACAACGAATAAAAACAACAAAAAAAAAATACAGCAACAACAACAATAATAATAACAGAAGGGAGAGAGAGAGAGAGAAAAAAAACCGGTTATAATAAAGGAAGAGAGAGAATGTAATAAATTATTTCTCTGTTGTTTGTGTTTACGAATAAATAACGGTAATAGAAGAAACAAATGAAACACAACCATTATTATTGTTGTTGTTGTTTCATATTAACTGTTCTTTTTTTTTTCTTGTCTTTCTTCTTTTTTTCTCTTCTATGTCGCATTAATTATGATTGATTTTAATTCGATTTAATTAATTTAACCAACAACAAAAAAAGAAAAAAAAAAGAGACAAATCATAATCACAGCTTCCTTTTGTTTTTTTTTTTTTTTTAAGAAAAACAAAAATCAAAAGAAAAAGGAAAATTAAGAAGAAATTTGAAAATGTAAATTTTATTTAATTTTATTTATTTATTTATGTTTTTTTTTTTTTTTTTTTGAACACATTATGTGCAATGTCTAACTTTCTTTTAATTAATAACTAATTGCTAAAAGTACACGAAAATTCCAATATAATAAATATTTTTATATTGGTTCCTCTCATTTATTTTTTATTTTGTTCTTTTTGCGTTTTTTTTTTTTTGTTTTTTTTGCGTTTTTTTTTAAGGAAAATTTAAATTTTCTGTAATTCTGAAATTTTCAATAATTTCTTTTATTCTGTAATTCTGTATTACGAATGTAGGATTAAAAGTTTAAAAGAATTATTTTTCTTCTTCTTCTTCTTCTTCTTATTCTTCTAATTATTATTTGAAAATTACATTTACGTTTAATTTAATTAACAAAAAAAAAAAACAAAAGAAAAAAAATTAAGTAGAAAAGGAATTAAAAAAAAAACGAAAGAAAGAAAATTAAATAAATTAATATTTCTACAAAACAAAAACACATAGATACGCGCACACACACACACACACCTCACATCACACACACACACATATACACACATAAACATATACTTATGTACGACATACAAACATACACGGAAAAAGGTAACAAGGAAAAAAAAAATTTGAATTTTTTTCCCAAAAAAAAATATTTAACAAAAAACAAAAAAACAAAAAAACAAAAAAAACAAAAAAAACAAAAAGAAAGAAAGTAAAAAAAAAAAAAAAAGAAAATAGAAAAGTTATGTGATGCAGTAACGTACAATCGATAACATTTATATATGAGGCTCAATTTTATTGTTTATTATCAAGATAACGTGTTTTTTTTTTTTTTCTTCTTTTTATTCTATTAATTTTTTTATTTTTTATTTTTATTTATTTTATTTTATTTTATTTTTTTAAACTTTCCATTTTCATCTTTTCTTTCTATTTTTTTTTTTTTTTTAACCATTTTTTTCTTCTTCTTCTTCTTTTTTAAATATAAACAATTTTTCAATTTTTTCTTTCATTATTTTTCGTGTTTGTCTTGTGTTGTTTTTTTGTTTGGGGGGAAAATTTTTTGTGTGTTTTTCACCAAAGAAATAATTCTAAAAATCATTTATTTGTTTACGATAAAAAAAAATTTTTTAATCATTAATAAAAATTTAATGGATTTTCCATTAGTTAGTTTTTATTTTTATTTTTTATTTTTATTCCTCATTTTAATTCTCTAAAATTAAAATTAATTTAATAATTTTTGATTTTACAGAAATTTCTCTGTATTTACAACATTTTTAATGAAAGTTCTTCTTGATCCATTTTAATTTTTAGAGTTTTTAATTTAGATGATTTATAATTTTTTGTTGTTGTTGTTGTTGTTGTTGTTGCTCTATGCTGTAAAGTTCATTTGTTCATTTATTTATTTATAATTATATTTTTTTGTTTTTTGTGTAAAACACCAAACAGGATTAATTAAATATAAATTTATTATTCCATTATCGTGTTTTTTTTTTAATTATTATTTAAGGGCAATGGTGGAAAATTACAAATGGAAAGAGGCCCATTTTTTTTTTTTATCTCATCTTGTTTTTTTTTTTTTTTTTGTTTGTTTGTAATAAATTTTCAATGTAGAAGTTTTTGGTTTTTTTGTTTTGTTTATGGAAAAATCTGAATTATGAGATTTTTACAAATATTTTTTTTTTTGAAGTTTTTATTTGAAGATTTTTTGTTGCTTTACTTTAATTTTTTTTCAATTTATTTTTTGTAATTAATTAACTATTTTTTTTTCCTATTTTTTGTTTCATTATATATTTGTATATTTCTGTACACACACACACACACACACACACGTTAGTTCAATTAAATTTAAGAGAAATAAAATGACACAACAAAACAACAAAAAAAAAAGAAAAAAGAAAAGTTTTCATCAAACCAGAGAAAATATTTAATCAATAAAAACAAAAAACAAAAAAAAAAAAGATCCCAAAAATTTATTTGCCCAAAATTATATTTTGTTGTTGTTGTTTTTTTTGTTGTTGTTTTGGACACACAAAATAATAAAGAATTCATTTTTATTGAAAATAAGAATCAAGAATTAGAATTGTACGTTTTGACAAAATTAAAATGACAAGAAAACTGAAAATTGAAAACAAAAAAAAAAAGAAGCAACCAACAAGAAAACGACAAAAAAATAATTTTAGAATGTAACAAAAAAAAAAAAACAATAAAAAATACACAAATATATAATCAACACGTCATTCTCCATATAAATATTATGCCCTTTTTGTTCTTATTTTTAATTTTCATTTACGATTTACGTTAATTAAAATCAGTCAACGTTAATGCATTTTGTTTTATTTAATTTTTGTTTTAACATTTTTTTGTTTTTGTTTTTTGTTTTTGTTTTTTTTTTTTGGTGAAACTTTTTATTTTCTCTACAATTTATTTTTCTTTTCTTTTTTGACGGGCTGTTTATTTCACACACATACAGAAATCAGTAAAACAAACACACACTCTCTCTCTCTCTCTCTCTCTGTTTTCCTTTTTTCTTCTCAATAATATTATTTTGATTTATATTTATTTTTTTTCTTTTTAAATTTTCAATTTTTCAATTTTTCAATTTTTTAATTTTTTAATTTTTTAATTTTGTTTTTGTTGTTTTTTTTTGTCTCATATTTAGTGTTTTTTTTTTTTTTTTCTAATTTTTATATTTTTTCTTCTTCTTCTTCTTATTATGGGCAGTGGTGTAGTTGTTGATTAAATTTCTTTTTATTTTGTTTTTATTAATATCATTTTTTTTTTTACGCCCAAACAAAAAAAAGTCTCATATAATAGACTTTTGTTGTTGTTGTTGTTGTTGTTGTTTTATTTTTTTAAAAATTTTAAATTTTTATGTCAACCATAATTGTTAATTTTTGCATTTGTTTTCTTTTTATTTGTTCTTTTTTTATTTGTTTATATTTATTTTGTTTTTTTTTTTTTTTTGTTTTTTATTTTTTCATTATTGAAAATAATTTATACTATCCCGGATGTAAGTTGTTTTTTATATTTTGTTGTTTTTTTTTAATTTTTTTTTTAAATTTTGTTGTTGTTGTTTGTTTTGTTTGTTGTTGTTTTTTTTTTTTTGTTTTGTTCTTTTATAATTTTTTTTTGTGGCAACAATGGCACACACAGGATGTCTACGATGATGAATTTTAAATGCTACTATGTATCCATATTCCCTTAATCAATCATTAATTCAAAATGGACGGATCCTCTTCTGTCTGCACGATCATGATGGATATTATGTGCCCATGCTTTGCATTCGATGTTGATGAGAACACCCTCTAGAATTATTAAAGAGAAAAAATAAATAAAGAAAAGAAAAAAAAAAACATGAAAATAAATAAATTAATTTATATAAAAATCAATTATTTAAATATTAAAAAATTTTGTTTGAAAAACAAAAAAACATAAAAAAACAGAAAGAAGAAAATAGAAAATTTTTTCTTAACACAAAAAAAAATTTTTTTTTTTGACCTTTATTTAAATGACCTAACCACTGGACTGGACATACACTAATAATTTCGTTGTTGATGGTTAAAACTTGATATCATTACATTATTTTTTTTTTCATTTTAATATCCATTTACCATGACCTAATAAATAATCAGCACAACAAAGTAAAATATTCATTGTTGCTATGCGGAGTGGAAACGAATGGGGAAAAAAAAAGTAAAACAAAAACAAAAAAGACTGCAGAACATTTTTTTTTTGACGGTATAAACAAGAAAAAAATAAAGAGTAAAAATGCAATGGAGGCGCCTGATACTTTCTAGAAATGGAGACGCCAAGTAATTTGTTCTTTTACACAAAAAAAAAAAATAAAAATGGTTTTACACTGAAAATGTCAATTGATTAATTGATAAAGAAAAACTTTTAGACATTTATTTGTATTTTTTGTTTTTTATTTAAATTAAATCTATTAAAAAGAAAAATTTACATTTCTGCAATAACAGAAATTATTAAAGTAAATTTTCTTTATTATTTTCCTCTATTCTTAGAACTCTATTGGAATTTTTTATATTATTTGATTAAATTTAATAAACACAATATAACCGCAGGTGATGATATCATAAATGAATACCATCCATCTATAAAGGGGGAAGTACAACAACAACAACAACAACAATGAAGTTATTTTTAAATAATATAATACATTTTGCTACTACGTCAGTACATTAAAACAACAACAAAAAGGTTGTGTGTAAAATAAATTGCCGGAAAAAAAAATAAATAAAGAAGAAGGATAATCTACATTTTACAATTGGAATATTATTATTATATGAAAATATTCCACAATCTTAAAATATGTATAAAGAATTTTTTCATTTAATTTTATAATTAGAAATAGAAAATTTAAACCAATTTTCTACACTAGAATATTCAAAAGTTTTTTTTTTTTTTTGTATTAAATAATTTCAACATAATTCATTTAAATAAAGACAATGAATATATGAATTAGAATTAAAAATTATTTGAATTTTAATTTAGAATTTAAACTAAAATGAAAATTTTTGCGTCAAAAAAAAAAAAAATTATTGACTTTTTACGCTCTCTCTCTCTCTCTCACACACACACATTTATGGTGGAGAATTTTTTTTTTTTTTCTGTTACATAATTTTCCAAAAATAAGAAATAAAGAAAATGCGAAAAAAGAAAAACAAGAAATAATCAATTAATGGGAATGACGAATAAACATGAAAATAATACACATAAATTTTTTTTATATCTATACAATTAAATTATTGGCATGATGTAACAAGAGAAGGATTGGTTCGGTAAGAGAAAAATTAATGCAAAAATTAAATATCGTATAACGTTAAAATAATGTAATTAATTGTATTTAGAGAAAAATTTTATAATAAACGTCTAAACATTTTCTTGTTTTCCATTTAAACAAATATATATATAAATAAATAATGACAAGGTTAATTTTTATGTTTTCGTTGACATTTTTAGTGTAGATATTTTGTTGTTGTTGTTATTGTATGAATTGGACATTTTAGTCTTTATATTTATGTTATTTTTGGTTGTTGTTGTTGTTGTTGTTAAAAATGAGTAAAAGAACGATGATTGACGATCCTTAGGTAGATGATAATAAATTTTAACAGAAAGAAAGAAGAAAAAATAGAATTCTCATGAATATTCTTCTTCTTACATCTTCATTTTTTTTTTATTCCTTTAATAAAACATCCTAATATTTGAATGTTGATTAATTTCAATTTTTTTCCTATCAAAATCTATCATTTATCATCAATGCAGATTTTTCAATATTTTTTTTCTCTTTCTTTTATTTTTTTCGGGTGGTAAATCGATCGATTTGTCTCTAAAGGTCGTTTTTGTTACACATTTTCTTCTCTTTTTTTCTCTATCCTATTTTACTTATATACCAGTCATATACATATATACATATATACATACATGCATATATATGATGATGATGATGACTATCTTTTTGGTTATGAATTTATATATAAACTTTTTTTTTTCCTATACCCTTAATGTGTACACACATATATACATATATACATACATATAACGTTTAAATTACATCCATATATATATATATATATATATATTAATATCGCTATTTTCTATTCGGTACAGAAAATACAGAAAAAGAGAAGAAAACAATGTGTAAAAGAGAGAGAGAGAGAGAGACAATATAGCACAGAGTATATACAAACATATACAATGGATCAATAAGTGGAAATTATTACAATGCGCATGCTTCGGGTACGAAACCATAAATAGGTCAAAGGAAATGAAAAAAGTAAAAAAAAAAATAAATAAAAATGAAGAAAATAAAGATAGAAAATTAAATTCTCTCTGTCTCTCTGAGAATGAAAAAAGATAAATTATTTACTGTACGTCGATGGTAATTTTTTTATTATTATAAATCTTATAACAGAAAAAAAATAGGAAGAAAATTACATAAGAATACATTCACACACACACACACATATACATATTTTCGAAAGCTTTTGTAAGAACTTAGAAAAATGGAAAAATTCTTGTATTCGTATGTGTGCGCCGCGCTTTTTTTTTTCTTTCTTTCTTTCTTTCTTTAACTTCTTATACAGGAGTTTTCTTCTTATTTTATTTATTTTTTATTTTGTGATTCTTTTCTAAAATTTCTGATTGTCATTATTGAAGTTGAGTTTGAGTATGGTATTTTTATACAGCCTTGAATAAATACAATGTATAAAGGAAAAGAAAACAGAGATAGCAATAGAAGGGTGAGGGAGAGAGAAAGAAGAAAAAAAAAAGTGGAAGCTTTTTAAGATGGGGTTGGGTTGTTGGTTCAGTTAGATTGTTGAAATAGCTATTTTAGTTTGAATTGTACATACATATAACAAAATAAATAGATTCAACCTTTGACATTTTCATTTCGTTGTCGCTGTCAGTAATTACAAATTAATATTATTATTATAATAAAGTAACATTATTAAGTTTTCTTCTAGCTTTTTGTATTTTATAATTATTTATAAAAACGCTTTCATTGTCGCTCGTTCTTTGTCACAACTCACTTTAAAATTTGAAGTGATTTTCTATTTTCCATTTTCTATTTTCTGTTTTTCGTTATTATTTATATTTATTTATTTAAGGATTTTTAAATGTCAAAATATAAATAAAATAAATGTAGAATAATGAATAATAATTGAACTTACTCGTTACGTTAAACTGGACAGCAACTAAGGGCGGTAAATAACCTTCAACATTTACAAAGGGGAAATAGTTTATTGGAAATCCTTTTCGTGGATAATAAGATGTATTATGTATATTTTCACGATCACCTGGATTTTCACCCTCACAAGTTACCCAAATAAGGTCAATCTGTTGAATAATATTTAAATATATTTTTTTAGTTAAGTTTTCTATTATTGATTAGATTTTTCTATTATATAATTTTAATTTAGACATACATTTTTTTTAGGTTTATTGTATTCAGTTTTAAAATGTAATTTTAAATCTTCGGGCATTTTAGCAGGAAGTTGATCTGGTTCTGTATATACATCTGGTATCCAGTTGAAAATCTATAAATATTAATAATTAATTAATTTAGGTTATTACTAAGAAAACAAAAATTAGGATGTTATTCCTTTAGGACTTTAAAATATTTTTTGCTTGATTTCAAGAAAAGTTTTCAATGTACTAAATTGAACACTAGAGAATTTTTTTCAAGTTATGTAATAATTATGATAGTTTTTCTTTTACCTTATTCAATTTAAGGAATATACACGGTTTTCCTTGAGGATATTGATAATTTTCTGTTTGTACACACTTATCGAAAGATTTCATAGATACATTGCAGAATTTTCCTGGTGGAGCTTTAGCACCGTTTAAGCAAGCGTCACTATTTTTAACCAAAATTTTATGTGGTTCATAACCTAAGATAAAAAAATAATAAACATAAAATTATTTATTTTTTCTATAAATTAATAAATTTTTAATTAAAATTTACTTTCTAAGAATCTAGTAATTTCTTCTGACCAGTATTTCCAATTACTTTCATTGGTATGTTTATACCAAACCAATGTGCTTTCAACATTTGACTCTGGTGGCATTGGTCGGAAACCCAAACCTATAAAAATTTATTTATTTATTAATTATTATTTATTAATTATACGATAAAATGAAGCAAAAATAAAAAGAAGAAGAAGAAGAACATTTTTAATGATCAAAATGACCTTCATTTAATTATTAAAGAAGAAAAACGAAAACCAAAAAAAAAAAAAAAAAACAAAAAAATAAAACAGAAGAAAATTTGTAAATAAAATTGAAAGAATCTTTTTTTTTATAAAGGGTATAAAGAAAATTTTTCTTTTGCCAATTAGTTTGTTGTTTGTGATGGTTTCGTAATCAAAAGTTATATAACACCCTTATTCTTACTAATACGCAAAAGGACATAAAAATCAACAAGTTTCTGGTTAACCATAAAATTCCACAGAGATTTCAATTTAATTAATAAAAAGGGAAAAAAAAAAAAATAAAAATAAATAAGAATTTTGTTCCGATTTTATTTTCCCATTGGATTACCAATTTTTATTAAACTTGTCTTGTCTGTTTCCGTTTTATTTATTTTGTTGATCTTTCGTTGGTTTTATCAAATAACACAAAACTACTTTTTTTTTTTTCTTTTCTTTTATTAAATGAGTTGAATTAAACAATGCGGAACAATAGAAAATCAATAATAAATCAAAAATAAATTGATTAGAAAAAAATACACAAAAAAAAAAGAAAAATGAAAAGAATTTTAATTAAAGTTTTAAAATATTTAAGTCATAAATTTTATGAAAACTTTATGACGAAATAAAGATTTATTATAAATTTATTATCACAATTTAATGATAACCAAATGACATTAGTGTGTGTGTGTGTGTGTGTGTGTGTGTTTAAAAGGAATTTTGAAATATTTAGATTAAACTAAAAACGTTCAAAATGTAGAACAAATTTTTTTTTGTTTTTGATTTTTTTTTTTTGTTTTTGTAGTTTGGAACTTCCCTACTGTACTGACGTCATCAATTTTGACACGTAATCGATTAGATAAAGAAAATTTCAATTTCACATAATACACGTATGTGATACGATTCTTTTGTGTAATTCTTATCTTTTGTTATTTTTTTGGCTTTTCTGCTTTTAAACAAAAACAAAAAAATTTAATCGGAAATATTTTAATTTATTTGAAAAGCAAAAAGAAAAAAAAAAAAATTCGTTGTGGTTTGTTCCTAGAACAAAATATTTTATACGATTTAACGTTAACGTTAAAGGCAAAGGAGAATCTAACAAACAAAAAATAAAACATTTGTCTTGCATTTGGTATATGGTCCGGGAATCAGTTCTACGATAACCTTTTTCTGTTGATTTATGGCTACTTCATTTTATATTTTTCTAGCTTTTCTTTTTTTCCTGTTTTCTTCCTTTACATGTATTTTTTTTTTATATTTACAACTTCTACATTTTTTAACCTTAAAAAAAAAATTGTATAAATTGTAACTCGATATAGTTTTTTTTCTTCTTCTTCTTCTTCTTCTTTTTCTCCTTTCGTGCAGAAAACAGTTTTATATTTTTTTTTTTTATATTTCATTTTACGTAACATGAAAACGTTATTTGCCAACGAAAAAACAAAAAAAAAAAAAGAAAGAAAAGAAAAGAAAATACAAAAATTCCTTCATAAAACAAAAGGAAAACGAAAAAAAAAAAAATAAATAAATATAAATTTCTTTATAAATCGATTTTCAATTTTTCCGCTAGAGACGACATATTTTATTTTGTATTTCATTTCGTTTCTTTCAGTTTACTTTTATATAAAGAAGTAAAACAGTTTTTCCTTCCTACCATTTTTTTTTTTTTTCTCTTCTTCAAGAACAAAGAATAAAGAAACGGATATCAAATGACATTTTTTTTCACAGTAGAAATTCTGACATAAGATAAATATTATCTTACAAAAAATGAACAAAACAAACATTAACCAAATATAAAACTTCTAAATTTTCTTTTTATTTTATTTTGACTTGATTTAAAATATAAGATTAGTCCAAAAGTGGATATCTTGATCATATTACATGAAAATGATACGTTCATTTATTTGTTTCTCTCCTTCGCACTTTTCACAATAATTTTTCGTTTTTCTTTTTTCTTCGTAAATAATTTTTGCTTCATTTTTATTTTTGATCAAAGATTTTTGTTTGTTGTTGTTGTTGTTTTTGTACATACCTGGGTTACCACCAATAAGTCCTTCTTTCATTTGCCATTTTGGTTTATTATTGTCTAGAGTTTGATAAAATACAGCGAGCATTGCTGCGAAAAATCCAACGAGTGCCGCATAAAATACAACGTAGAAAATTAAAATTTTAGCTGAAAATAAAAAGGAAAAATTAAAAATTAATTTAAATTATTTTTACAAAATTTAACAAAAATGGTAAAAAAAAAAAAAATACAATAAATTTGTTTTCTGTAGGAGTTCAAAGTTTTTATTAATTTTCTCCTTTTTTTTTTTTTTTTTTGTTTCTTAAATTCTGATAATAAATTTGAGTTTGAATAATTGATGCATTCATTTGTTAACCAATAAAAAAAACAACGAAACCATCAAAGAAAAGTTTTATTCTTTTTTTATTCTTCTTTTGGGGGCCGCCACGTAGAATCAATAAACATTTTTATTTTATTTTTGAAAGAAGAGAAAAAAAAAAAAAAAACCAAGTAAAAATTCAATTAAGGAAACAAATATTATATTTCCTTCAAAAATCATTTCACCCCATCCCCCACCCCCACCCTAAATCTATTCCGACTTCTTCTTTATTTCTTTGCTTCGTTAATTTTTTTTTTTGTTCAAATAATTACATTTATTATTGGATCGTCGGTTACAGAATATAAAATAGTTTTATATTTTCATCAAAAACCTTTAACAATTATTGAGGTTAAATCAAATAACGTAATTTTTCATTCCCCTTTCACCTACATTCAATTTCAATTTGCCATACCAAAATATTTTCTTATTAAATTTTATATGAATTCGGTTAAAAAAAAGAAGACAGAAAAAAAAAACAATTTTCAAGTAAAAATCAAAATTTAATAAAAATCAATTATTTATGGATGAATAATTTTTCATTTTCTTTTTCTTTTTTTTTTTTCATTTTCTAATCTTCAATATACAATTTTTTTTGTTTTGTTTTTTTTTTTTTATTCTCTCTTATTTCTGATCAGACGTCAGTGAACAGAGTGCTCCCATGACATCATCTTGATATAAGAGAATTTAATGATTTTTATTGTGATTTTCCATTTTATCTGCGATAACATTTTCTGTATAGAAAAATTGTACGGATCGTTTTATTTTTAATCGATTTAATTTCATCAAATATCAACCAAAAAATTCTGTTATAGTGAAATAAAATTTATGGGAATTAAAGAAAAAAAAAAACAGAACAGGAAAAGAAAATTTGTCAAGAGAAAAAGAAAATGGGATGAAAATTGAAAATTGAATAAACTTTAATTTCAATTTAATCTTGATGTTTGACTCTTGTGGAATTTCTGTATTCCCGCATAAATTTTTTATTTTAATCGAAAATAAAACGTAAACGGTTAGTTGTTGCTGATAAATATTACAACAAGAATATTTTAAATTAAAATGTTAAACCAGGAAAACTGAGGAAAAGAGACAAGAGTGATAAATTTGAAATTACAAGAAAGAAAAAAAAAAATGTAAAAGAAAGGAGAGAAAAGATAAATTGAAAATTGTAACAAAACACCCTCTAACAAAAAAACCCTAAAATATGTCTTCTTTGTTGTTGTTGTTGTTGTTATTTTTTATACATAAGCTCACTTGGTTAAATATGTTAAATCAAAGTAAAAAAAAAAAAACAGACAAAAAAGATTTATGTTAGATTTTCTCCGTCCTCCACCAAAAAAAAAAAAAAAAATAAATAAAATATAAAACAAAAGCAACAATGTTTCTAAATAAAAAATAGGTTTGTGTTTTTTTTTTTTTTGCCGGGTATAGGGGTAACACACTACACCATTTTTTTTAGAATGTAAAGAATAAAAATGTGTAAAACGCTTAACACAAAAGTATAGGAATAAATTTACAAAAACTTTTCATTTTTCTTCTACTTCCACTTCTACTTCTTCTTCTTCATCATTTCCTTCTACAATTCAATATACATGAAACATACATCGTCGTCACACATTTTACGTTATAAATATGTCTCGTCTTTTTGTTTTTATGTATTTGATATTATTATATGAAAAAAAGGGACATGTTTACACATACATACATGAAAAATAATTATTTTCTACCATACAGAGAAAAAAATCAAAGTTTATGGTTTATGGTATGTGTAATAAAAGTATAGAAAAGAGGGAGAGAGAGAGAGAGGGTAGATAAATTAAAAAAAAATGTATATTCTCAAATTACACATAAACACTTATAATAATAATTTACCTTCATTTATTTAATTAACCCCTTTAATATAATTAAAAATAAAATAAAAAAGTACTCATTTTTTGTTGTTGTTGTTGTTGTTGTTTATTGTTGTCCTTAAAATAATAAGTTGAATTTTTCTTTATTTTCTTTTTTCTATAACTTCCTTTTATTTTTGTGAAGTTCAATTTTATTTACCTTACCAACCAACCAACCAAAAAAAAAATTGAATTTTCTTTCTTTAGATGTTTGTATAGAAATATAAATACATACAATGTCATATTGTCTATATGCGTGTACATTAGTGTGTGTGTGTGTGTGCTTACGTGTGTTTACGTGTGTATAGAGAACAAAAAAAAAACAGAAGGGAAAAATACAAATACTAAAGTTTTATATGCATGCGTGTGTGTATGTGGAGGTTATACATAAATTAGGAAAGAAAATGTATTTGTGTGCGTTGTGGCGCCGTATTGACTCGTTTTCAAATCGATATTTGGATTCGGAAAAAAAGCAAATAATAATAATAAACTGAAAAATACTTTTGGGTTGGTTGCTTTCATTTTAGTATGTTATCGTGGGGGTGGTGGGTGATTATTTTGGAGCTGTACATTATATTTGAATTTGATGTGGTTGTAAATATTCACTATTATTTATTGTATATATAATTTAGAATATACAAATAATGAGACATATGTATGGAAGGTAGGTATATATTTTGAATGCAATTTAATAATGAGAAAAAAGTTGGAAAATAATGGAAATTATTTTATAATAATAATTTACAAAATACGTTTTTTGTATTATTGATGAGTGTATTAAATTTGACCCGAATTTTATAAAACAATATGAAACAACAACATGAATTGATTACATAACTCAATGAATGTACCTACATAATATCTATGCTTCTTTTTTTTCAGGATTAAAAACATTAAAAAAATGTTATATAATATTTATTGTACCTAAAACATTTTTCTCTATACATTTTTTGTTGTTGTTGTTGTTTGGTTCACCTCATTTCTATACAAATCAGAAAAACTTAAAACTCCTTTATTCATATTCTATGTATGTATGACCAAAATCTGCTTAAAACTTTTCTGTTAGAATTTCAATTTTTGGAATAATATAGATAACAGAAAAGAAAATGAAGAAGAAGAAGAAGAAGCAAAAAAAGCAGAAATTATATAATATTGTGGTTTTTCTTTTGTTTCTTTAAGTTTTCAAGACTTATTTTTTTTAATATATAGAAAATAAAAGAATTTGTTGTATTCTTTGTTATTGTTGTTGTTGTTGTTAAACATGAGAACTTTTCCGTATCATTCAAACATTTTACTTTTTAGATAATTTTAATTAAAACTTAAACGACAAATATGTGTTTTTATTTTGAAATTCAAAGAAAAAGGAATACCCAACATGAACATAATAAAGTGATAATATGAAATTTTAGAATTTAGATTTTAGAATTTAGAATTTAATTAGATAATAAAATTGAACGTATATATATCAGAATGAATTGTTCATAAATGTCCTTAATGTTATAATAATTAAGCGTGGCCTTTAAATCTTTTAACATACTTTGGATTTAGTTCAATGTTACAAAACAACAACAAAAAGAAAAAGAAGAAGAAGAAGAAACATCGTATACGATAATAATATTATAATTATTTTACTTTTACTATTTATAAGTGATGACTGTGATTATACAGGCAAACCAAACAAGAAAAAAAAAAACAGTGTACCTAAAATGGAGAATAAACGAGAAAGTGTGAGAGTGTGAGAGAGATAGAGAGAGACAGAGAGAGATTACATAATAAATATATAATTTATTTCCACTTGTTTTAAATATATTATAAAATATATATACAAATGTATGTGATCAGCAGATTCAACATATTTTTATTTTTCAATAAATTTTACGAAAGGTAAAAATAAATATATAATTCAAGGTATTTTGCCTTTTACATAAATATCAGTAGAACACACAGAAGAAGAAGAAGAAGAAGAAAAAATATAAAAAACGAATGAAGCAAAAAATACAAATACAACAACAACAACAAAAGTTTATTTACTGCAGACATTTTATTATTTTATTATTTCCCTTAAAATAAAATAAAAGAAACAAAAATAAAGTTAAAAATTTTCCTTTATTGTTGAAATCAGACAGGCGACTAAAATCATTGGTTTTCTTGGTATATTTCCCCCACCCCCCAAAATGGGTTTTTCTCCATAAGAATAAAACTAAAAAAAAAACAATCAAATTTGAACAAATTGCATTGAATTGATTGAAGAAGTAAAACTTTTGTTGTTCGACAAAAATTCTATTCGAAAAACAAAGTATGAGAGAAAAATTTATCAAACACAAAAAAAAAAAATTGGAATGAGACGAAAAAAAAAGAAGGTAATTGGTTGAAGGAAAGTTACTAAAGTTTATTAAGAATTTTTGTTTTTGTTCTATTTGTCTCTTTTGTCATTTATGAGTTTATTTTAATCTTTACCAACTTGATTTCAATCATTTATAATTGTCACAATGTTAAAACATAATTGTTAACGTTAACATAATTTAACAAAATATAAAAATTTAATTAGAAAATTCTCAAAACATTTTAAATAAAACGTATAATTTTTTATTCTAAATATTCTAAATATTCTTATTTTATTTTTTATTTTAATTCTCTTACACTCTACACTCTGAAAATAAAATTCTTATGGAAACATTTAAATTATTACATGTTAGTAAAGATATTCAAGCATACAGCATATAGGACAAAAAACAAACTCATCAAAATTAAGTTAATGGAAGCATAAACCATAATCGGGTATAGAGTAGAGTGAGAGAGAGAGAGAGAGTAAAAAAAATAATTTAGCTTTCACTATTTTCTTTTTTTTTTTTCATTTTCCTTTCGATAATAAAGAATATTATTTTATATTTTCCATTTGGGACGACAAAAAAAAAAAAAGAAAGAAGAAAATTGTTTAGGAAGGTACTTTTTTTTTTCTTAGACGTTAAATTAAAAGGAAAGGAAAATGAAAGGGGGGGAGAAAAAAAAAGAAATGAGAGGGGGAAATAAACTAAAAGTTATTTCGTAAAACAAAAAAATTTAATAAATTATTTACGAATATTAGATTATTTTTCATGCAGTTAATTCCAAAATTTATTGATGATGCCAAAGAAAAAAAAACAAAAAAAGAAAAACAAAGAAGAAACAACTGAGGTAATACGACGCACATAGAGAAATTTTACTGGAATAACATTCACGTACGTACATACATTTCTGTGTGTGTAAGTGTGTGTGTGTATGTTTGTATGTATTAATTTGATATTTCGTGTTTTTCGTCATCAAATATTTTATTTATTTATTGATTTTTTTTTCCTTTTCCGTTCTTTCTTTTAACTTCGTTTTTTCTTTTAGAAGGACATGAGAATCTTGTTACTTTCAATTATGTATAAAAAAAAAGAAAATCTATTTTTTTTTTTTTTTGCTGTTGACATGAAAAGATCATAAATGTTCTCTGACGTCATTGAAAGAGGATATATAACGGAGTAAAAAGAAAAACCTTTTACATAAAGTATAATAAATTGACTTTTTCTTGTTATATATTTTCTTTTTTTTTTTCCAACTTCAGAAATGGATTAGGCTTTTAGAATTTTTGTTCTTCGTCTTCGTCTTTTTCGTCTTCTTCTACTTCTTCTTCCTCATTTTTTTTTTTTTACAAGACAAATTATGTATGGTCTAATGTTGAAATTGCTTACATTATAATTTTTTTTCAATACAGAATATTTTTATTATGAATTTAATAAAACTTTTTTTTTTTTTGTGTTTTATTCCAAAATTTTAGTCTTTTTTTTTTTTTAAATTTCGAAATCAATTTTTTTTTTTTTTTTTTTTGTGTTTCCAAACTGAATAAAATTTTCCGATATATTTATTTTTATCTGTTTTTGATAATCTGTATTCCTTCCAATCGATTGATTTTTCTATCAATTGTTTTAAATTCTTAAAAAGGAAATAAAAAAAAAAACAGAAGAAAAAACCAGAAAGAAATTGTTTGTTTGAGTTCAGCAAACACAATCAAACACACACAAAAGCACAGATAAATTTTTATTAGATAGCTTTAAGCATTCTATTTTATATTCTAGAAAGAAAAGTTAACCTTAAACAAAATATAGTGAAACTTTGAGTTAATAAAAAATAATGTAATAAGATTAAGAAATGCAATATTTATAATAACATTCACTTGTTACAATTTTCACTTATTATTTATTTCATATTAATTCTATATTTGACTTTTTGTTTTGTCATTGGTCAGAGTTATTATTTGATATTTAAAATATATATTACGTGACAACAATATTCATTTTTTAATAATATAACTTTATTCCGTCACATGATAATCTACAATAAATTTAACATTCTATTATATAGGATAAAGTTGTATTGTTAAAAAAGTAGTTCAATGAAAACTTTAAGCACACACACACACACACACCATAAAGAAAATAAATGGAAACTTTCTTTAAATGAGTATATTTTCATACAATTCTTAATAATAATAAAAACTGTGTATCAAAATTCTTCTATATTATAATTGTTGTCCCAGTTAATAACTGGGACTAAAAAAAACTTTTATTGTATTATAGGAGAGAAGGGACTTTCTATGAAAGTTTCTATATTTGTTTATTTTTTCTTAAATGTTAAGAGATTAGAAATTTTAAAAATAAAATTAAAAAAATGTAATACAGAAAACAGGAATATTTTTAGTCAGCTTTTATTATTAATTAACTTAAGAAAATCTTTTAATCTTTAGTTTAGAGGGGATAGCAAAAATTTTCAATCTTTAATGTAAAGAGGTGGATGGGAGTCTCGAAATGTTTTGTAATCAAATTTTAATGATAATTTTGTGTTATTAAAAAGAAAATGTGAAAACAAATTGGTAAGAAATTTTTACTGTAACAAATTATTGTTACAGTTAAACCATTAAGTATTTTTTTGCATTCAATTCCTTAGGGAAGAAATAAAAGAAAAAGTAGAAATCTTTGTAATAATATTCACATTTATTCACATGACAGAAAAGTTCAACAGGCTTTACATAAGCCGCCATAAACAGCAGAAAAAAGAAACGTACAGCAGACTCTGTTCATGTTCATGTTCATGTTCATATAATTAAATTTATTATATTTGATGGATGATATCTTGGGAATTGTAATTTACATAGAAAAACTTGAAAACTTGACAATTTAATTTTAGTGAAACAAGAATTTAGATTTACTTTTTGTATATTATATAATACACAATATTAATTTAATTTGTCCAAAAACAACAACATTGAAAACTTATATATAATACTAGAACATTATTTGATATATTTTTTGAAGTTTATCATTTATGCAAATTTACAAAAAAATTATAATTCTCTATAAAGGAAGAGTAAAAGGAACACTAATCAAATACTATTCTCATTTATACATAACATATAATATCAGTTTTGAATTAATTCTAATTTAAATAAAACGCCTTTTAAACATATTTAAAAATAGAAATTTAAAAGAATCAAGTCTACACCGCAACAATCCAATTATTGATTTATTATTTTCTCTCATACAAATTTTTCCATTTAAAATTGAGTCAACGAGAAAAAAATACAAAAAAGACACAATTATACAATTAAAGTGCATATTTGTGAAAATAAAACTTTGGTACTTTTTTTTTTAATTCGTTTTTTATAACCAAAAAAAAAAAAAAAAAACTATAAAATAAAATTAAAAAAAAAAAAAAAAAAAGAGTTACACCAAAAATTGACATCAACTAAAAGTTTATTCTTTTATTAAAAAAAAAATCCAAAATGTCTGTATAATAAACCTACTTTTTTTATATTGATTTTTTTCCCCTTTTTATTTTTACCGTTCGTACAACAACAACAAAAACAACAAAATCCAGAATATAACCAAGAAAAAAACCAAAAACAAAAAAAAAAAAAGAAGAAAAAGAAAAAAAGCGACTAAAGAATTTCAATTAATGAAATAAATAATACTATTTTTCTTCTTCTTCTTCTTCTTTTTCTTCTTCAATCCTTACTTTTATATTTTTATAGGATAAACGTATCGGAAAAAGGTATGTGTTTATCTATACATACACATATAATATATAGTGACAAATACGCAAGAATATTAGAAGAAAATAGAAAGAAAAAAAAAAAAAAAAGAAGAACGAAGAAAATTGTCGAATAAGAATGTAGTTTCTATGCGCATATTCTATATAAAAATTAATGATAAAAAGGGTACAAAATCCCAATGGAAATATATTTATATAGAAATACGATAGAACCGAATACATTTATCTGTATATAAAATTTTCTCTTTTATCTATGTATGTATGTATTAATGTGTGTATGTATATATATATAAACTGGACCATTATAAGATTGACATTAATATTTTATTTAAGTCTTATATGTAATGTAAACATATATAAGGTAACTATATACCGCATACCGGCTATACTTTATAAGTTTTTATATAACCAACAGATATAAATGTTAAGTCTTTAGTTCTTTACTACATAAATCTTTATATATTGTTACATATATTATAGTGGTACTATATATAATTTTGTTCTTTATAAATAACAACAACAATAATAACAAAAATATTATAAGAATACTTAAAAGTTATTTCATCGTTTATAAAACTAAAAATGAAATATTCTAAAATTAGGAAAAAAAAAAAAACTAAAACATTGGAAAATATAAATCAACTTTTATAGAAAAATTTTCTTTCTTTTTCACCAATAAATTTATAATTCAATTTTTGGGAAATTTATTCAAAAGTAAACGTTTTTTTTGTTTTGTTTCTTTCTTTACTTCCTTCCTTTTGTCGTTCTATAAATATTTAATTTTCTTTAAATAAATACAAGAAAATGAAAAGTATATATAAAAAAGTAGAATTTTATTCACTTCTACTTTTCTATTTTTCTATTTTTCCTCTATTTCTCCTCCATATTAAATCAAATGAATCAATAAAATTTTATGTAACTAAAATGAATGAAAGGCAAGACTTTGAGATTTTTTTTTTATTTTTTGCTTAGAATTAAATATTAATTCAAAATGTTAGTTTTTACAGTGAAAATATAATCGATCAATTTTAATGGATTTATAAATGAAAAAAAAAAATAAAGAAGAAGAAAAAATAATCTAAGAGAAGAGTCAAGACAAAATAAAAATATTCCCAAGTGTTAGAGGAGGGGTGACGGAAAGGAAGATAGGAAGGGTGAGAGAAAAGGAAAATAAAACAGAAGTTTCAAGTATAAGTTTAGGCAGAAATACGTTGTTTTTTTTTTTTGTCAAGCCTTAATATAATAATAACAAGAAAGAAAAAGTTTACAAGGGAAAAAATTGAAAAATTTCAAGAAGAAAAATAAACAATATTTGTGTGTAGAGAAAAGAAAAAGAAAAAGAAAATAAATATATATTTTCGATGGACCCAAATCAAAAATATATTTTTATTGAATTGATCCATTTATTATTATTTTGTTGTTGTTGTTGTTGTTGTTGTTGTTGTTGTTGTTGTTGTTGTTGTTGTTGTTGTTGTTGTTGTTGTGTTATATAAAAAGTGAAGTTGTATGAAGTGGTAAATACAAAAGTGTTTCAATTCTTTTCATTTTTATAAATAAAAATAATGAATTTTCTTTTGTCTCTTTTACGATTTTTCTTTTCTTTCCCATTTGGTTTTTTTTTTAATAATTTTCTTCAAATAATAAACAACAACAACAACAACAACAACAGTAAAATGTATACGAAGAGATAACTCAACTTATATATTTTTTTTTAATACAATAAACATTAATTACAATTTGATTTTCTTAAAAGTTCTTTTACTTCTTCCTTTTCTTTTCTTTTCTTTTTGTTTTTTTTTTTTTTTTTACAAATAAAACTTTATGTATAGACCAATAACAGCAACAAACAATAATAAGAAAATCTATAGGAAAAATAAGAATAAGAAATTTACGAAAAAGTCATCTAAAATAAGAAAGAAAGAAAAGAAAGAAAGAAAGAAAAAAAAAGAAACTCTTCTCCAAAAACTTTTCTTCATCTTTTTTTTTTTTCTCTATATTTTTTCTTCTTCTTCATCTTCCTCTTTTCTTTTTGATAAAAGTCACTTTTGATAAATTGCTTCTATTGGATTATCATTTTTATATAGACTTCTTTTTTTTTTTTTTTTTATTTTAAATAATTTATGAATGTTTTGTAATTCCCAATTGGAATTTTTTTTTCATTAATATTGAAAGCATTTTTTACTTTGCTTTTTTTTTTCTCTTCTTCTTCTTCTTCTCCTTTCTTTTAAATTTTCCTCCACTTCCTCCTCTTCTACCCACCCCCCCTTTTTTAAAACCTAAAGTTTTCAGTAGGACTGACTACACAAAAGTTGATTCTTATTTTTAGATAAAAAAAAAATTTTAAGAACAACTTTAATGTGATTATTCAAAAGAAACAAGAACGAAACGAAATGGAACAAGAAAGAAAAAAAAAACGGATAGAATTTTATATAAAAATTAAATGAAATTTTAGTAAGGAAAAGGAAAACAGAAAAATTAATAAATTAAAAATCAATAAGAGTTTTCCATATTTTCTTTTTCCCGTTTATTTTTTGACTTCATTCGAAAATATATAAATTAATAATGTAAATTATGAAATCAAATTGAATTTTAAAATGGGGAAACTTTTTTTTTTTTTTTTGTCTTTCTTCATTCTACGATTTTCCATCGTTTGGTGTTCTGAAAATTGTTTTGGGCATACAATTCTTACAAAATATTTTAGTAACCAAAATAAAACTTTGTCTATTTGTTTTTCGTATTCTTATATGCAAATATTTAAACTAACACGTAACATATTTCTGTTTCCCTTTTACACTTTGGAATATTTAACTTTTAAATGAATTTTTAATTAAATTGATTTCTATATTTTTCCTTTTGTTTTTCTTTTTTTTTATTATTTTCTTCTTATTGTTTTTCTCATTTATTGATTTTTCAAATAGCAACACCCAACTTTTATTCCCCACCTGAATTGTATTTTGACAAAAGGAAATGTCATTTTATATATTTAAGGGTGACATTGGGCTTTGACATAGTTACATTTTATATCAAATTATTTGGTAGCTTATGTACATTGTGCGTGTGTAAGTGTTTAGAAAATGTGTTGAGTTAAGGTGATTTTAATTGTAATTTAATTGTAATTATTCGCATATAATTATAAAATTATATTTAACATTTTACTTTTTCCTTTACAAAGCCTGTAAAAGAAACAGGGATCTCATCAATGGTAGGTACATTTATATACCAATATCCAATACCAATATATAAACGTAATAAGTATAAATATATATGTGTGTGTGTGTGTGTGTGTGTATGTGTAAATAATATAAATTTCCTTTACTGATGCAATAAAGATCTCATATTTATTTATATATTATATTATTTATATATTATATTATAAGAACTAAGAACTGCGTGTAATGAATACATAAAAACGCAGAAAAAAAAAGTTCAAGAACAGTATAAATTTTCTAAGAAAGAAAGAACTGAACCGAATAAATGAAAAAAAAAGAAAAACAGAAAAACAGAAAGAAAGTGGAAAGCTTTAGTTTGATGTATTTAACCAAGTTAAATTTTTCTGTTAGGTCTAATGGAGCTTTTATAACATTTTTATTATACATATTTTATTTTTTTTTTCTAGGCGGATATTATATTAAGACTTTGAATTTATCCCCACCGAATTAATGTTTTTATCAGAAGAAGTAATCACAAGGTCATTTGTAAGAATTAAATTAATAAAAGAAAAAAAGAAAAACAAGGGACATAAAAAAATAGTGAAGTGAGAAAGAGAAAGAGAGAATACAGCAATAAAGAAATTACCAAAAAAATAAAAATAATATAAAATGTGAAAGAAAAACTGTCAGTCTACGTACATGTACTTGTACTGTAGTGGTATTAGTTTGACGTGTTAATAAAAATTTAAAGGTCTTTTGTAAATATAACTGACGCGTATTATGTTGACCGTAATGTACAAAGCCTTTAAATCCTCATTTTATACTTATAAACATTTATATTACAATTACGTAAGTTAAATTTCTTATCGTTAAACGACATACAAAAACTTTACAAAATAAAAATAAATTTTCATCTTATTCCATTTATATTCTGTGTCTCATCCATTATCAGGAAAATAAAAAAAAAAAAAAGAAGTTCTTCTTGGTTATTTTATTATTCAGTAAATATGAATTTATTTTATCCTCGTTTATATAAATTTTTATTCAACGGATTTTATAAGGAGAGAGAGGTCACAGAATTTCTATTGAGAAAACTAAATTCATTATATAATTGCATTAATAGATAATAATTTATGGATATTTAAGTTCATACCGATATGCGCATACATAATTGGATTATATAATTCTAGTGAAAATCTTGCAAATAAAGCTTCACTTTTTTTTCTTTTTTTATCAGACAAAAAAAAAAACGGAGAAAATTGTAAATTTAAATTACATTTTAATTTTCCTTTTTTCTTCTTCTTTTTAATTGTTAAATTTTCCGTGAAAAAAAAAAGAAAAAAAAAACTTCTTTTCATCTAATAAACCAATTTCTATAATTATATTTTGTATATATGAATGAAAAATATTTAATGAGTTTCAACTATAAAAAGGAAACTTAAAAACAGATTAAAATGTCACGATAGAATTATACAATAATTTATTACATTTTAATTATGCTTCAATTTTTTTTTATTAAAATAAATGAAGAAGAAAAAGAAGAAGAAAAAGAAAATGAAGAAAAACTAAATGATGTAAAGTGTGTGCAGTTGAAAGCTTACACAATTACATTTAAGTCTAGAATTTTATTCCAAACTATATACAGAAAAAAAAAAAGTTTCTCTTCCAATGGCCCCTTCCCTGACATTTTATATGAAATTAAAAAATAATCAAATAAAAAACAAACAAACAAACAAACAAAATTTAGTTACCTCTAGTTTTCTATTTTCTCGAATAACAAATGAAAATTTTCAACAATATTTTTATTTATATTTTGGTTGAATTTCAAAAAATAAAAAATAAAACTTATTATTATGAAATTATGGAATTTATTCTTTTTTTGTTTGTTTGTTTGTCGTAATTACAAAAATTTTTTATACAATTTTTTTTGTATAAATCATCGTACTGATTATTCTGTAAGTTTAATAATTCTCTACTTCTTTATTTGTTATTATTTTCCTTTTTTGTCATTCGACAAAATTCACATTTTGGTTTGTATATTTGAATTGTGTAATCTTTAAAGAACGTTTTCTTTTTTTTTTTTCTTCTACCAGAATATTCTATTTTGAAGGTGGATTTCTTATATTTACAAAATAAAAGTCTTTTTGTGAAAATTTAGGGAATTTGTAATCAAGTGAGATGATTTTCTATTGTACAAGAGAAAAAGAAAAAAAAAAAGGAAAAGAGAAAAAAAATCTCATCCTTTTCTATTTTCCTTTTTTTTTTTTCCGCATAAAATGATAATTTTCATTGAAATTCTATTTTCAGAATAATAATAGAAAAAGGTCAAATAGATTTTTCTCTCCTAAAAAAAAAAAAAAAATAAAACAACAACAAAAGATTTATAATGAATAAAAATAAATGTTGATAAGCTTCAACTTTATTCTAGTGTTTTGTTTTTTGTTTTTTGTTTTTTTCTGTTATAAACGACGCAGTCATAAAATTACATCCTGCCTTTATTTTTAATACACGTAATTTATAGTTTCAATGAAAATCCTTTAAAATATTTTATTTCCGTAATTTCTTGATAACCCAACTTAACATATGCTAGAGTTGATTTATTTTTAAATATAAACTTTTTTTTTTCTATCATCACGAAAAATACAAAATGAATTTAAAGATGAAATTTTGAAAAGAATGAAAAATAAATTTTAAGTAAAAATTCGATAAAATCAATGAAAGATTTTTTTTTTAATAATTTTTTAATAAATAATTAAGTTTCTATTTTTTTTTTTTTTTCTTTTCATTTATTGCGATAAACAATTTCCGTTACAGTAGAATTGTATTTTATTTTTCTTTGATGTTAAATTCAAACCACATACAACAATTTCTACACATAAAAAATATCTTTAACCTCATTTTATCGCTTCAAAAATAAAAAAATAATGATAAATGGTTATGTGCACTTATACCCCCATCCCACCCCTTTATTTAATATTTATAAAAAAATTTCTATAAAAATCGTTTTTATTATTATTAAGATTTCACTATATAACTTTATACATTAAAAATCTAAAGTTATATGACGTCACCATAAATATTCGTACAGATAAATGTGTATGTATGTATGTGGTTTGGTAGACCCTTTTTTTGTATTCATAATTTTATTCAAGGTTGTAAAAACTATAGAAAAAAAACGGGTACGATTATTATTATATTTTCTTCTATTTTATTTATTTAGAAAAAGGGGCAAATAGAAAGAATTCTTTATTTTCTCATTATTCTTAAGAAATCATTTGTATTTTTTTGTTCAGTTTGTTCTTTTTTTTTATTCTTTTATTTATATAAATCTTAACTTAATACTAAACAATTTATAAGAAAATTTTATAAAAATAAATTTGATATAAATAATCTTTAGACAAATGATGACCATTAAAATGTAAAAGAAGAATTTCAATTGAAATTTGTACTAAGGAGATTTACTGTTTCTTGGTTATATAGATTCTAATTTTCTTAGATACTTATTATAACATATAACAGAAGACAAGAAATAACAATTTTATTAATGGATACATTTTAAAATTGTACATATTTTGTACATTTTTTCAAACTTAAGTGAATCCCATTTATTTCTTATAAAGTATAGTTGTTATTAGTAGTAGTAAGTAGTAAGTAGTTGTTAGTGATTTTAAAATTTCAAAAAATTATATATAAAAAAAAAATGAAAAATAAATACAAATAATGTGATAGAATTTCAGGTCGACAAAATATAAAATATTTTCGATATTTAATAATAATAAACTGAAAATGTGTACGAGAAGCGTTTACGTTTTCTTTTTTCTTTCAATTACAACAAAAAAAAAAATTAAACGCTTATATTACATTACTACATGTAGACTACACACAGTTAAGTTTATCACACTTTCATCATTTTTTATAAAATTATATACAATTGAAATTTATAATAAATAAAAAAAAATTACAATTTGTAAATATTTCAATTTATTTATTTTCTATTTTTATACAAATATTAATTAACAAAAGTCGAAAAACAACAACAACAAAAATAAATTAAAAAATTGTATAATACTAAAAAGTATGTTTTGAGTAAAAATTTTCCAAGTAGGTACCTTTTTTTTTTTTTTATATATGAACAAATAATGAAAATGAAAATATGATAAAATTTCTCTGTTGTGTATCTACAGCTTGTTCACGATAGAAAAAATAATAAATAAATAATAATTAATAATAATTAATAATTAAGGTTAGGTATGTACACATACATTTATAGGAAATAAGACAATTCTATATTCGACATTAAATAAAAGAATAAACTAATTGAATCTATAAAATGGAACATATATGAAAAGTAGGTAAAGTATCTTATGTTAACTTAACATTTCTGTTATTCTTTATACTTATAGATTTCACTTTTATCTTTAAGTACTTTGTTCTTATTCTGCAAGTAGTATAAATAAATAAATTGTATAGAACCTCAAGGGAAATAAACATTAAAAATTTTTAAATTAATTTATATTCTCTTGTATAGAAAATATTTTTTAACAAATCAAATTAAAAGTAAAATAAGAAAATTTCTATTCGCCGATATAGAACAACAGATAATAATTGCAATGACATTTTTTTATACCATTTAATTTATGCATACGTTTTTTATATATACGTGAATTAGGATTATTGTAGAATGAAGCCAGTATAACATAATGTTATGTAAATGCATTTGAGTTAATATATAGAATTTTGTATAAATATTTTTTTGGCATCAAATAAAACGTCCTCAAAAAATAACAAAACTAAAAAATTAAATGTTAATTTTTTTTAAATGTGTGACGTCTGACAGTTTGATGACTCGTTCAATGAGTTTAGGTTTTCTTTTTTTTGTACTTTTGTACTGACAATGACAACAAGCACACACACACATAATATTACGTTTCATTTCAAAATGGAATTTTAATATTTTAGAAGAAGAAGAAGAAGAATTGCGCAAATTTGAATTTTACAATTTTTGCCTTTGTTCAAAATTAAATATGAGAAATTTATTATTTAATAAAATGTAATTGAAGTTCTATGAATTTTTAATCACATTAAAAAGAAAATAGTAAAGTCAATTACTACAAATCAGACAAAGAAAAAAAAAAAGGTAGATATTCAATTATCACATTATCTCTGAATATGTAAATTCAGTTAATAATTTATCAGGTAAATTATATAAATTAAAAAATTACGTATTCAATACAGAGAAAGAATACAACAACAACAACAACAATAAAAAAAAACTGGAAATGAAATTTATATTTTAAAATAAAAAAAACTCCGCAGTACACACCAAAAATAATAAAAAAAAAATTACAATAAAAAAAAAGTCACAATAAAATACAAACTAAAATTGTGTAAAATGTAAATAATTTATGGTTCCTTTTTTTTTTGTTGTTTTTACAAAACACTTCTCTGTCACTGTTCAACAATTGTTGTTGCTGCCTACATTTATTTCTATCTGCGATAATTTTAAATATCAATTCAAATTATTTGTTGTATATTTATTTATTATTTTTTTATTTGTTTTAATTACGACACCCTGGCGTTAGACCATGAACACTTTTTTTTTCTTTCTTTCATTCATCTTATTATTTGTTTTTTTGTTCTTTGATTATTTATTTATTATTGAAAATTTTGTAGAATATATTTTTTTTTTTTTCATTTAATTTAAAGAATTTCGTAAATTTCAACCAGTAGATAAGATTTGTAATAAAAAAAAAAAAAAAAAAACTGGAGAGAAAAAAACAAAATAAAAATAAATAAAATATAATCGAAAAAATGTTAAAACTTTTGTGACGACGATCAAAAGATCATGACCGTGACCCTTTCACATCAGTTTGATGAAAAAGAAAAAAAAACAAAAATGAAAAAGAAAAAGAAAAAAAAACGGCATAACGAAATATTTGATTTTTGTGTTACTCAAAACTTATATAATTGTTTCTGTCTTTATATAGATTTTATTTTATCATGATGCCTAAAAAACAAAAAAAAAACAGAACCTTGAAGATGTTTTTGTGTTTGTGTTTGTGTTTGTTTTTGGTATTTTTTTCCACTGTTTCGTCTCTCTTTTGTAAAAATTATTAATAAATAAAATAAAATAAAATGTGTGAACAAAAATTAACATAATTTTAATTAGCGCATCTACTCAACTGTATCAGTTATATTCATTTGTTGTTTAATATTTAGCGATTTTAATGATTTTATTTTTTAAATTAGTCAACTCCAAATTAAATTACAAGAAAAAAAAAAACGAAGAAAAACAGGAAAAGAAAATGTTAATTAAGAAAATTAGTTATTAGCAATGAAAAGTGATAAAATATTAAAAAAAAAAAAAACAAATTTGTAATGGATTTTGAAACATCGTGCTTTAATTTTAATTACACATTTTTAATTTTCTTGTCTTGTCTTTTTTTTTTTGTTTTTGTTTTTGGTTCTTTTTTTTACCCGTAATTTTATAAATTAAATGATTTCTTTTTTTTTTTTTTTGTTCAAATGAAAATTGATTAACATGAAGCCTTTATTTTCTTTTTGTATATTTATGACGCCCGCCCCCCGCATATTGACATCAAATGAAGAGAATTTATTTATTCATTTTGTTCTTTTAATTTTTAATTTAATTTTCCTCGTTTTTCATTTTTTTTTTTTTTTATTATTTACAATTTTTCCTTTTTTTAAATCTATTTCCACGAATAATAAATCTTTGAAATTTTTTCATTTTATTTTATTTTGCATTTACTTTTCTCCTTTTTTTTCCGTTATTTTTTTGCTAGAAAATTAATGTTTGCTGATGCGGTGAAAGATTCTTTTTAATGATAATTTCTGCCCAAACCCAACCCCACCCCTCCCCCTTTTTTTTATACTCTTTTATATATGAAATTTATTATTATAATAATAAATTTGAAGTTGTAAGGATGAGAAAAACCAAATAATGTGATATAGGATGAGAGAGTGTGAGAGAGTGAGAGAGAGAGAGAGAGAGAGAGAGAGAGAGAGAGGGTGGACAAAGGAAGAAAAATTATTATGAATTGTTTACTTTTTTTTTTTTTGCTTTTGCTTTTGCTTTTGCTTTTTATAAATTACGGGGTTAGGTACCATCATAATGTTGTTATAAAATATGTTTTCTAATAATAAAAAGAAAATAGAAAAAGAGAAAAATGAAGAATATTAACCGCCCCTCTAAAAAAAAAAAATTCAAACCCTACACAAAAAACGCGCAAACCCATCATATCTTCATCTTATATAATCTACTTTTGGTTAGACAGATTTAACCGTTTTTTTTTTATACGATCATCATATTTATAAATATATTTCTATTTTTTTTTTATGCGATTCTTTCTTTCTTTCTTTCCTTCTTTCTTTTTTACGTTATAGATAAATGTATTTATATAATATTTTTCTTAAGAAAAAAAAAAAAAAAAAAAAAAAACAAATAGAAAATCGATTTTTAAAGGATCACATAACAAGATTATTATCATTTCAGTTTATGCGCTCGTGGTACCTTCATCATTTTTCTTCTTTTTTTTCTTTCAATTTATCATTTTTTTCTTCTTCTTCTTTTCTTCTTTTTTTTTTGTTTTTTCTTTCACACAAAGTAAGAGAACCAACTAAAAAACTTATCACACTTCTTCAACTATTATTCATTTATACGTGATTTTACAAGAAAAAGAAAAAGAAAAAAAATAAGAAACTTGTCTTATCATTGTACATAATTTAATTTGTATTTGTATTTGTTGTTTTAGTTTTATTATTTTGTTTTCATTTACTTTTTGTTTTTTTTTTTTGTTTCAGTAAAATATATTTTTATTTCATTGAATTGTGTAATTTATGATAAATTGTAACAAATCGACCAAGTTATAATATGATTCATTACTCATACTCATTCAACTTATTCATATAGAATATTCTGTTCTTGATCTATATAATTTCTCATTAATAATATCTCAGCTTCAATATTTGTATGTATGTATGTATGTATGTATGTATGTATGTATGTATGTATGTATGCATGTATGTATGTATGTATGCATGTATGTAAGTATGTAAGAACAAAATTCTAAGTAAATATAATGAAAAAAAAAACCAATATTTATATCTATTTATATTTTAGTACTGGAATCTGACTGAAATTTCTTTAACAAAAAAAAAAAAAAAACATTCAAATTTATGTCTACGCTTGGCTTAAAAAATAAAATGCATAAATGGAAAATAAAATATTTGCATTCTTTACATACACATAATTATTACCATATGTTAAAATTTTTTTGTTTACACTTCATATACTTCTAAGAATTACAAGTTGTAAAACTATAAAAATATTAAAAGAAGAAAGAAGAAGAAAAAATATGCATATACACACAACACACACACACATACATATACACACAAATCATAGAAAATAGAAATATTTTTAGTCTGAGGGGATATCTCACATAATTCTTTCAAATATTTTAAATTGATATTAATACATATTGATTACTAGTCAATTGTCTTAAATAAGAACATTTTAATTGGATGTTCAATTAGTCGTCATTTTCTCTTCTTTTAATTTCCATCACATGTCAAAATATTTTTCTAAAACATTTTAATTTATATCCATATTATTTAATTTTGGTTAATTTTTTTGTGTTATTCTTTCTTGTGTGGAGGTTTTCTTTTGTTTTTGTATTTTTTCATTTTAGTTAATTCATTTGCATGCCATTTCATGATTAATATGTTTCAAAATAAAAAAATTACAAATTAAATAAACAAAAAAAAAAAAAATAATAATAAAAATATACATTTATATTTCATGGCATGTTAAATTATGTGAGTGTGTGATGTGTGTGTGTGTATGATGGCATCAAAAATAAATGATGACTTTTATTCACCATTTTGATGAATATAATGTTATAGAGAAAATTAAATTTATATACCTTCTGTTCTCTTCTCTTCTCTTTTTATATAAAATATACTCTCCTATTATAAAATGAAAGAAAAATTTAGTGAGGGCGAGGCAAATTTCTCTGGTATACTTATATAAATACACACACACACACACACACACACACATACACATACATTCTATCTATATATTTTTATTAAAGGGGTGTGATAAAAATGATAAGGTGAGAACTCTAAGAATATTAAGAGAATATTAAGAGAATGGGGTTAGAGAGTGAAAGAAGTAGAAGAAGAAGAAGAAGAAAAAAAAACGGGGTGTTTTTATATAGTCATTAATGTCTTTATATATCATGCTATATGTATATAGAGATGAATTCTAATTCTATTTTATCTTCATTCATATTGGTTTGTATAAAAATTAAGAAAATCAATCTTAATACGGTGACAGTGGATATTATTTTTCTTTTCGTTTTTCTTTTATTTTTTTTTTTCTGTTAAAAAAAAAAAAAAACAGAGGAAAGAAAGAAAGAAAGAAAAATAAAATTCAAGATTTACTGACCATAACCAACGAACCGGATACTGTTATACGTCTGGATCTAACACACAATAAATTACATATCTCTACTTAATATAAAATTATGTTGTTATGTTCAAATCAGAAAAAAAAAAAAATAAAGTAAGTATAACTCTTATAGATAAGAATTTACAAGTATGTAATTATTGATAATTACATTATTTTGTTTTTTATTTTTGTTTTTTGTTTTTTATGATTGATAAAGTGCCAAATGCGATTGATTGGATTTTGTGTATTATTTTTTTATTTTTTTTTACTATTAATTATTTTTAGTTATTTTAATGGGCTGACTACAGAATTTATGTCAATTAAAATCCATAAATAAACTGATACTTGAAAGTAAGTCGACTTGAAACTGAAAAGGTGCTAGAATTATTTTTTAGTTTTTTTTTTCTTCTTCTTCTTCTTCTTCTTCTTCTTCTCAATTCAAATTGTTTCAGAGTTTTTGTATTTTTGTATTAAATTTTGGATAATAAGAAATGAGAAAATTTTCAATTTTAATTTCCAAAAATATTCACACAATTATTTAATGCATTTCCGTTTCACATTAATAACATTTTCTTAGTCTACTTAATTTTCTTAAAATAGTCAAATATTTTTAACGCAAAAACTCTGACGTCTTTTTGTATTTTATATTTAGATAATTATTGTTGAAAACTGGATCAAAAATATTCTCCTTTTAATTTAAATTTTAATTTTTTAGTTTTTGTTTTTGTTCACGCGTCATCACAGAAAGAGTCAATATAAATGAATAAAGTTAAAAAGAGAAACAAAAAAAAAACTTTATTAAGACAAAAATTACAAAAAAAAAAAAAAACAAAGAAAAAAAAAAAATAGTCGACGAGAGGGGAAGAAATTTAATTTTAGATCATCCGATTCTCCTTGTGGCGTGTATGAATAATTTTTCAATCTACAAAATATGGCCAAAATACGATTAATTTAAAAATAAACACCAAATACTTTATAATCTGTCTTCTTCTTCTTCATCTTCTTTGCATACAAAAGAAAAGAAAGAAAAAAAAAGAACATAAAAAAAAAAAGAAAAAAAAAAGAAAAAACATTTCAAAAACTGAAAGTCTGTACACAGCCATTAAAATTCAAAATAGATTTTACTGCCTTCAAATTATATACAAACAATTTATTATTTATTATTATTATTTTACAATATTTCTATTCCTATTCCTATACCTAAACATAATATTACCGAGATCATATATTAATATTTGAAAGGTATTAATTAATATTAATACAAAGTCAGTCAAAAAAAAAGAAGAAGAAGAAGAAGAAGGCGAAGAAGACGAAAAAAAATGTTAAAATGTTCAAAGTGAAAAATAAAGAACAAACAAAAGAAGACGATTATTAAATTTAACTATTCAGCGAAATAATGTCAAGTTGTGTTTTATTTTATTTTTTTCTTGGTTTTAATTTTAATTGTTCCAATTTTTTTTTAAATAAAAAAATAATTTCAATTTTTTTATTCCCGTTAAATTGTATTGAAAAACAGCTGTTTTAATTATGATTCCACAATTTTTACTACAGCCAAATTTTTAATATTTTTTTTCTGTTTTTTATTTATTTTGCGCAAAAAAAAAAGAAGACGAGACTCTGTCTAACATAAAACTCCAAAATTATTTAAAGGAAAAAATGGCAAAAAAAAAAACACAAAAAACACAAAAAACAAATAAAGAACTTACAAACGATCGATGTGCATTAGAATGAATCGTCTTTCATAAAAATTTCCTACAAAATTCATAATCTACAACAGATAACAAAAAAAATAAAAAATAAAAAATAAAATAAAAAACTAAACTAAAAAAATCCAGTTCTGAATTTTTGTAAGTCGTGTTTATTTTTTTATCTGTAGTTTTATTTCTATTTTTAAACTTTGCTTTTGTTGTTGTTGTTGTTGTTCTTTACTTTCAATAAAATTTAAAATAAAGTCAATTTTGGAATTATTTTATTTATAAATATAAAAAAAAAAAATTGAGCAAATTGGTTACAACTGGATTACATTTTAATTAGTTTTTCTTTTTTCACAGATTGATGCGAAATTTTTGTAGTATTTATTTTTTTTTTTTTTATCATTAACTTTAAATAATTAAAAAGGAAGTAAAAGAAAAAAAAAAACACAAATATTTAAAAATTGAAAAAAATCTAATTCACGTGAATTCACTTCCGTTTTTTTTTTTTGGTTGGTTTTTTTTCTTTCTTTCTTTTTTTCAAAAAAATTATTTATTTTGGAGTAAAAAAAAAAAAATAAAAAAGGTCAAAAATTTCATAAATGATTTTTTTTCATTTCATTTGTTGTAGTTCTTTCTCAATTTCCAATTCACACAGGGAAATGCCGGAATACAGGCACTGGTGTAATTTTTTTTTTTTCTATTTATTTATAAAATTTATTGAATTTTATTGATACAAATAATAAAAATAATATTTTTGTACTTTGTTCTTTCTGTCTTCTGTCTTCTGTCGTTTTTTTTTTGTTGTTTCTGCATGGTAACAAGGTGTGAATAAATACATGTGTGTGTGTGTTTTTTTTTCTAACAACTTGGACTTTCTTTTAAAAATTTTTTAATAAGATTTTTGTGACAAACATTTTGTTGTTGTTGTTGTTGTTGTTGTTGTTATTATTTGGTGCTGCTGCTGTTGTTGACAGTAGATTTGTGTGTGTTAGCCAAAAGTAAAAAAAAAATCAATTGAATAAAATCAAGTTTTATATTTTTATAAGATTCTCTCGGTGTTGTTGTTGTTTTTTGTTCAGGGTCCATTTATTCAAATCACGACCAGACGATATTTAAATTACAAGAGAGAGAGAAAAAAAAAATGTCTTCGTTTCTCTCTTGTATGTATTTTTTTTTTGTTTTATTTCATCTTTTTACTTTTGTTGTATTTGCGAATAAGAAGTAAAACAGTTTTTATTTCTTATTTTTGGTTGTTGTTTTTCTTTTTTTTTTGTTTCTTATTCTTTTTCCTTTTCATAATTTTTTTTACATTCAAAGAACAAAAAGTTATATAAACAAGAGAAGAAAAAAAAAAACCGAAAAACAGAAAAAAACAGAAAAAAAACTCACGAGATCAGTTTTTGCAAACTCGTTTTTATATTGTACATGAGGAGGACAAGAGGATAAGAAGAACAAATAAAAAAAAAAATGTTTATTTCAAGATGGCGTCTTGTCGTTTTTTTCTTTTCTTTTTTCTTCTATTTTATTGAGGACTGTGTGTGGATTAACAAGAATTATGATGGGACAACCACATCAATCTACTTGTGTTGTTGTTTTTGGTTTTTGCCTCCTTTTGTACAGAATTCTTATTGATTAGTAAAAAGAAAAACAAATTAATCAAATTAATAACGATCGGTTAGGCGCAGTTTTTTTTTTTCTTTGTGAGTTTTTGTTTTTGTGTTAATACGTACGTACGTGTTACAACTGTCTTCTTTTTTTTTTATTGTTTAAAATCACTTTTTTTTTATAATTTTCATTTATCTATTGTTGTTGTTTCTGTTTTTCAATTTTAATTTATCTTTTTTTTTTTTTTTATTTCTTTTAAATATTCCAGTTTTTCTGATTGAACTCGTATTTTTTTTTTTATGTAATTGGTTAAGTCAAGGACTTGACTGGGAGAATGGGAGAGAACTATTAATTTTAATAAATAGAACAATAAAAAAAAAATTCTCTAAACTGGAAATTTACTAAAATGAAATGATAAAAATATTTATTAACAAAAAAAAAATCAATTTTTTTTGTAAATTTGTTATAAAAATTTTCACAAAAATTGTAGAGAAAGAAAAAAAATTATTATGTTTTTTCTAATAAGAATCGCTATTTTCTGTTCCTCTCTCTTTCTCTCACACTCACTCTTTCTCCTTCACTCATTGAATAATAAATATTTTTCTACATCGATGTCGCCGTCAATGTCTGCTGTTGTATTGAATTTTAAATTTAAATCAATAGAATTTTTTTTTTTTTTTTTAATCATTAAAATATTGAAGAAGAAGAAGAAAAAAAAAAGTTAAAGTTTTTGTTTAATTGACTGTATGTATTAGTTATGTACTAATTTATTATATAAAAATATTTGTATGTATTAATATTTTTTTTTTTTTTGTTTTTAAATCAAAGACTTTTAGATTAAATTATTTTGTGCCAACCCAGCAAATTTTTAGTTATTTCATTTTTTTTGTTTGTTAAACAAAAAATTTTAATCATCAAAAAATATTATTTCTCTTAAAAGAAAAAAAGCATAAACAAAAAAAAAAACAAAATAATTATGTATCTACATTTTATAAACATCTGAAATAAAAAAAAAGAACTTCACAGAATTAAATAGTGATAAGGCGGCACTACTCACTCTAGACCGATAATTTTATTCAGTTGTGCAATATGAAGGAAAAAAGTAAAACTTGTTTCATATCATTTATTAAGTGGAAGGGGGGTTTTTTTTTTTTTTCATTAAGCGGTTCTTATAATTCTAAGAACAGCTACATTAAATTAAATTAATTTGTGAGCAAAAAAAAAAAAAAAAACGAAGAAATTTTTCCATAGAAAATGAAAGAAAAAAAAAATGAAAAAAATTCTGAAAACCTTTTTTAATTATTGTGAAATAGAAAGAAGAAAAAAAATCTATTTTATATTCTGTCGCATTTCGCAAATAATTGTAATTCAAAAAACGAACGAAAAAAAAAAATGGTTTTAAATTACAGTAAAAAGAAAACATATAATTACAACGAATTAAATCAAATCAAATTAAATAAATAAATAAACAAAAAAAGAAAAAAAAAAAGAATTGTATTAAAATATTCAAAAACTAAAAATGTATAAAAAGAAAATTCAACTTGGTTACATAATTTCTTCTTCTCTGTTCTAATTTCCCCGTTGAGGGTGTGAATTATTGATTTTGATTTACATAAGAGAAGCGAAAAATGTGAAAAACCTTTTTCTTTTTCTTTCACCTACAAAAATCCAATTTTCATCATCAAGAGTTTAGATTTTTAAATATTTGAAAATTAATTAAAGCTTTTTGAATGTTGGAAAAATTGATTTTTATATTTTCTTAACAGATTTTCTTTTTTTTTTTTATATAATATTTTCATATAGCGGGCGAGGCGAAACAAAATGGCTGCTTTTTTTAAGGGTTGCAACAATGGCGACGAATATAGACCGGAAATGGCCTTTTTTCACCCATTGACCGAATTGATTTGTTTAAATGACAAAAAAAAACATAATTTTAATAATTAAATATAAAAACTTACCCCAACTGGAACCAGTTCTTCCGAGAAATTGACTCGTTTCACCATTCCATAGGAATATTTTAAAACCTTCCCAATTGCCAAGTTTAGGGGGTGGACTATAAAATTGTTCTCCGGCTTTCTTATCGGCCATGACTGCGCTTTTACAAACTATTAACTATTTAACAATCTGGGAAACGATACCAACAGATTTTATTATGTTGATGTTCGTTAAACACTTTCTTATTAAAATAAAATCGACACGATTTGATAACAGCACCACAAAACAACCAAATTCGCACCCTGAGCACAGCTTTTGCCGATAAAAAGACGGTCACAACTCGAAGTAGCGACTGAGAAGTGCCAGATAAAACGAATTTAACAGTAGTGCTGGGAATTTTATTGAAAGAAACAGATCCAAATACGAATGGAAAACGATAATTGTCGTTTGCACTCGTTTATTAATTGCGGAGTGGGAAAAAGGTATGACGCGCATGTTATTATGACGCATGCGTTAAACGTATTCGATCGCCGCAATGTGCGCAATTGTGTAATATATTGAAAAAGTTCCCCATATTTATACTATATTTAAAAAAATATTGAAATATATAGGAAAATGAAACTGCCTATTACGTCATACCTCGGATACGTCATTGATCCCGAACGGAAAAAAAATTCGGTATTTGTACGAGGAAAAATTTCACACTGAAAAGAAGAAAAAAAAAAAGAAAATCTGACAGTTTTTTCTTTTATATCTTTTGCATGGCAGTTAAAATTCAAATAGATTTTTTTTTATGTTTATAATTTTTTATTTTGTATTTGCTAGAAGATTGTACCTAATTGTTTTTTTTTTCTTTTATAAATAAACATTTTTAATTATTTACAATCACCGCAAAAATGTCGACGTAATAAAATAATATTCATTTATATATTTTACGATCAGTTTCTTTTTTTTTTTTTTACTTTTTCATACAATGTTCATACAAAGTTCTACTTTAGATTATTGATTAACTCTACATTTTCTGTATTATGAAACGTCATCATATTAAGTGTTTTTTTTTTAAATAAAAAAAAAACAATTTTTAATTGCATAATTTTCATTATATTCACTTCCATTATAACTGTTCCAGTGTTAAAACATCAAAGTAATTTCATAATTTTTCAATTTCCAGTAGAAATTCCAACTAAATTGATCATAATATTTATCTGAATTAAATAAAAAAAAAATATTTTGTGACTCATTCGGTGTTATGGCCAACAACAAAATATATTGAATTTAAAAAAAAATATATTTCGCAACGAAATGAAATAAACATAATTTTGTTTACGCAAAAAATATATTTACACAAATTCAAGAAAACAATTACCCTTGATTCGTATTCAAGCGTAAATACGTCATATCTATATAACATAAAAAAAAAATTATTATGATTGTATTTTTTGTATAATGTTTCTTATCTTCAATCAATCAATTTTTGATTTTAATTGTATGCTTTATGTTATTAATTAACACTTTTGAAAACATAAGGTTAATTTTTGTCTTTGTATTAAAGTTTAATAAATTTAAAATAATAAGACAAAAAAAATATCAAACAACATCGCTAGATTCTAATCAGAACGAATTTTGGAGAACCGAAATAGGAAAAAAAAAAAAACGTAATATAATTTTATTTGTTAATTATGAATGTCTTACTTCTCATGCAAAACCTAAATATAGCTTAATATTTGACTTCGACTAGACTTGTATAAATTTTCATAAATTAATAAATATTGAAAATTTAAATAATGAAAGACAAAACAAACAAAAATTCTTTATAAACAATTTTTTTTTTCCTTTGGATGGATCGGTTAAAAATAAAAGAGAACTTCTGAAAAAAAATATAACAGACAAATTATATTTTTGATTTGATTGCAAATTGATAATAAACAATGACTATTTCAATAGTTTGAGAACTCGAATAAAAAATTATGATAACGTCCATACTACTCAGTAGTCAATGTTCACTGTATGGTAATCTTTTCTTCCAATATACAAAAAAAATTAAAGATTATCAATCAAATTTTTAAATTCTATAAATTTAGGTAATATTTTTCCTAATCTTTGTTTTACCAATCTTTTATCTGCACTATAAATTAATTCATTATTTTCATTTAACCAGCAAATTGGTAAAAATGCTAAATTATTATGTAATCTTAGATATTTATCAACATTGGGAATACTTTCTTTTTCTTCCATTTTAAATCTATTTAATATAGTTGAATTTGTTATATCATAAAATAATATAAAAAGTAAATCATTCATTTGCATTCCTAATTCTTTAACATCTGTATCCTTGTTAGTAAGACCTCGTTTTGTAGCTAATTCAATTGAACTGAAAAATGTTGTATAAAATATTAAAATATTATTTTTAGAAAATCATTGCTAATTATTTTAAAGAAAATAACATACCTTATGAAAAATTGTGATAATTTATTAATTGCAATTGCATCAGATTGTATAAGTATTTTATGAATTATACAACGAGGAATTGTTATTAGATTAACAACTTGTGTATGACTTTCAGCAATACTTATTAACACATAAAAATCAATTACAGAATGTAACACAAGATGATTATCTAAAAAAATAAATAAAAATAAACAGTTTTAGTAAATATCTTCTACTATTTTTTTTTTCTAAGTTATTTATACCTGGAAACATATTTATAAATAATTTACAAAAATGATCCATCACTTTTTTTAATTTAAAGATTATTGTTTTATTTCCATATCTTCTTCTTGATGGTAAAAATAAATTTTTTCTTCTTGATAAACTTTTATACTAAAATTAATAATAGGTTTAAAATTGTTTTTTCTTAATTAACTTAATTTAATCGTCTTATTTTTATGATAAATAATTCGAGGAGTGACTCAAATTAAAATTTAAGCTACTAAACTTTAACAAGTATTTTCAATATTTGAATAAAACAAAACACTAAACGCTAAATCTAGATGGAATTCCAATGAGACTATTTCCAATTGTAATTTGTAAGAATCAAAATTTAAAAAAGTTCTTTTAATTGTTTTTATGCAATTTTACTGTTTAATACACGTCAAGTAATCGTGTGAATTTTTAACTGATTAAGCCAGTGAAGATTGTATTATATAGTAAGATGCTTTTTATTGAAATTAAATTGACCAAATAATAAATTTGAATAGTCAATAAAAAAAATCTACTTACAAAATCTTAAGTTGCTATTCTTCAACTTAAATTCTATTAAAGATATTCGAGCGATAAGATACGAATACGATATTTTTAAGTGAATAATAATGTTTCAATAATTTAAATTCTAAGTACAAAAAAAAAACTTAAGGCAAATTAGTATTTTTCATTATTACAAAATCGAATAGTACTTACATTATTATAAATAAGTCTAGAAAAAGTCTTTAAAATATTTCTAATAAATTCTGGATCTGATTTAGATAGACAAAGTTTATACAAGGGCGTGATAATTTTATCAAAAAATTTATAATAATCTAATATTATACAATTTTCCACCAGTTTTAAAATCTGAAAATAAAAAAATAATTAATAGTAGAAAATGAATTAGATTTTATAAGAAAAAAGATTTTTTTATCAAAAATGAAATTGACCACATCAGTATAACAAATTTTTGGCACTGTTTTAAAAATTAATATAATTGATAAACACAATTTATAATTACCTCTTGTCTATAGAAATCACCATTCCATATTGAAATATATTTAAATAAAAAATCCGATTTACAAACTAATTCTTGCTGTAAAAGTGTTTCAATTCTATATACATTTATAAGAAATAATTTTAAGTTTGATTCTTCTGAAAACAACCAATCATTGCGTTCTGTCAAAAACAAAAATATATATGTTAAAATAATATTTGGCAAAGTCTTAAAATTAAAATTAAAATATGTGAAACTACTAAAATTGTTTAAAATAAATAAAGTCTTACTTTCATAAAAAAAAACTCGAAGATTATTATCTATAATTATTGGATAAGCATTAATAGTCATGTACAAAAAACTAAATCGGTTGTTCACAAGGCTTTCAATATCTGTTTCTGTTTCTGCTATTTCTACATCGGGTTTAATGAGTTGTCTTACAATATTTTCGATGCTTTTTTTTTGTACCGAAGAAATTGATAAGAAATTATGAAATCCAACAACAAAATGAATTTAAAATATTACCTTCCAAATTCAGAAATGTATTGAATGTTATTGGAGTACGGTTTTTTAAGTGCAATAATATTATTTTCCCTTTGAGGATTAATTGTTTCATCCTGCGGAACTAGATTAGGCTTCATACTTTTAAATAGTGTTAGAATAGATTTGATCTGTAAAGAGTATTTTCTGATCATTGTTTATTATTCTAATTATTTAATTTAGTTTCAAACCATATTTTTATTATTTCTCTCATTTAAGCTAAGAATATTTTTAACGACCCATTCAGTTAAATTATTATAATCAGTTGTAAGATATATAAGCTGCAATATATGCCTTTGCTGAAATAAATCTTTATACATAAAATATAAATTATCAAATGCAAACAATTTAAATTTTACTTACTAAATCCACATATTTTAGCAGTGAAAAATAGAAAAAATAATGATGTTTTATAAGTGATTTTTGTTTTTCATTATTCACTAATAAATCTGTAAATAATAATAAGTTAAAAATATTTAAATATAAACGTTTATAGAAACTAAAAATTACCTTTGATCCACACAAGAATTATTTTGATTTTTTCTTGTTTATGTTTAGACTTATCGCAATTAATTAAGACATAAGTAAACGCTAAATCAATGGAAAAGCCAGACTGTAACGTTTTCTTAAATTTATTTAAGTCTGAATTTGATGGCAAATCCAAATCACTTACTAGCATAGCAGTTATTTAAATAGAGCCAATTTACAAATGTTAACTACAAAACTTTTTTCATTCTAAAATTTTGTAAAATACGACAAGAAATAATGTGTCAGTTAAAAAAAATTTAAATAAAAATATTTAAGAACAAAAATGACATTCCCAAATGTTTTATAAAAAAAATGTTATTGATTTGGCTGGTTAATTCATTTTAAATTATATGTACTAGATAAAAATTTTTACCGGTTTATACAAAAGACGGTTATTATTAATTAGAACTAAATTTAGAATCAAATTAAAAGAAAATTAAACAAAAAAAATAAACAAATAATTAAAAAATTACGCATTTTATTTACAAAAAAACATTGAACTGCAAACTGACACAAATGTTTTTGTGATATTGCCAGAAGTATTTCTTTCGCTTTATATATCTAAGATTCAAACCAGATAGTTTTATAAAATCCCGAGTTATTAGACAAAAATTCGTTAAATTGATATTCATCATATTCATTTTAATTTTGGAATAATTTTTAATTCAATGAAAAATGTTTCAATTAATTAAATGTTTTTTTTTGATCACATAAAACTTAAAAATATATAATAAAAAAAAAGCAGCAATCGTTCGTTGCTAAGGAAAATATTTATAATTTGTTTAATCAATATTGTTTTCTAACATAAAAAATAAAATAATATCTAAGAGAATAAAAATATATAAAATTTTAAAAATGGTAAAAGAGGAAAAATCAAAAGAAATCTTTGGATTGCATAAGTATTTATCATTTAGTAAATACTATAAAATTTTATGGTTTGTATTCAACAATTTTTTTAATTTTTAGAATGACTGAGATTGGAATCAAGAATTTATGCAAACAAAATAACTTGTATTTAACGCCTAAACTCAATGATGTTCTTTATCTACATTATCAAGGTAAATTAATTATTATTAATTAAATAATATGTTTCCTTTGACAATATAAATAATGTATCTATCAATTGTAATAGGATTTCAGGAAATTGCATGTCTGGAAGAATACACCGGGCTGAAATGTTTATGGCTTGAATGCAATGCACTCTCTGAAATTTCCGGCTTAACAAATCAACCAGAACTAAAATGTTTATTTTTACACAATAATTTAATAAAGGTTTATTAAATATATCTATATCTCTGTTTTAGCTCATTACTAATTTATTAATAATTTTTTTTTGTTAAAGAAAATTGAAAATCTTGAATTCTGTCGGGAACTCGATACATTGAATTTATCTTACAATCAAATTCTGCGTATTGAAAATTGTGGATTTGGTATTTTCTTAATAAAAAATTAATTTTATTTATAATATAATACTTAGGTTTTTTTTAAGATGTTCTTCCTGTACTAAATACATTAAATTTATCACACAATTATATTCGTACAATTGAAAATATTGAGGAATTAACAAATTGTAAATCAGTTTCAGTACTTGATTTATCGTACAATAGAATTGAAGATATTTTAATTGTGAAAGTAAAATAATCAAATATATTCCTGAATTTGAATATTTCATAGTTCACCTATTTAATTATAGATACTGAGTCAAATGCCAGAGTTAAAAGTTTTAATACTTACTGGAAATCCAGTAGTTAGTCAAATTCCATCTTATAGAAAAACTCTAATATTAGAATGTGTAAGTGTTATAAAAAATACTATAATAAAAATTCGAATACTTTCTCATATTTGTTTTTTTTTTAATAGAAAAATTTAACGTATTTGGATCAACGACCAGTATTCCCTCGTGATAGAGCATGTGCAGAAGCTTGGTAATAAATATTCACTTTATCATTTCTTGCTTTGTATTTGAAAATATTTTTATTTTTTTAAGGAAACGAGGTGGATTTGAGGAAGAAAAATGTGAAAATAATAGATGGAACAAAGAAGAACGAAAAAAAATGATCAGATGTGTTAACGGTAATTCTTTTTATATGGTTTGTTTTTATTAATAATTTGCTAATTAATTAGAAAATTGAATAACAATTAAAAAAAGGTAATCCCAGTCATTAAAAATTCGTAAACTAAATACTTATCAAAATATTACACAAAAAACCAACATTCTTGTGAAGCAACTTAACGTTTTGTGTTCTTCCGACATGTATGAAATGTAATTTTTTTAAATGTTCTTGCCATACCTTTAACTTCATATTTCACGAAATATTTAAAGAATAAACAATTTATTTCTAAATGTTATAGCAACAATAAAGCTAAAGAACCGTGGTGCAGGAGAACCAAATATTAATTTGGTAAGATAAAATTGTTTAAATATTTCTGAATACTAAAATTTATTGTTAATAAAACAGCTCAATAGCAGTGATGATGATGATGATGATACGGTCATAGAAAGATCATCAGCTTCAAATGAAATCCTGAAATCACATGAAAATGCATGGGAAGAAATTGATGCCCTAGAACGTACACCACACTTAGAACAAGAATCCCATAATGTCGAAAATAATTTCAAAAGTTGTGATGTTTGTACAAATTCTGATTGTAAGTATCAAAAGGATGCAGTGTTACCTGAAATTAAAAATGTCAAGGTACACAAGGACAGTGCAGAAATGGAAGATATTTTAGAGATGTCTAATGAGATGTGTAACGATGTTGACGAAAAGAAAAATTATTTAAATTTTGAATCGGTAACGTCCTGTGTTCCAAGTCACTTATTTGGAAAATCAACTAAAACACTCCAGATAGTGAAAGAAAATAATATCAGTGAATCATACGTAGATAATCAGTATGAAACTGTATCGCAAGATGTGAAATTATACGATGTACAAAATGAAAAAATTGATAGAAAACATGTTACTTTTAATAATGAAGATATTTATATTGAAGATGCTGGTGGAACTCAAAAGAAACGATTAATAGAAGAAATTAATGTTGATACAGATGAGAAAAGTGAACACGATACTTTGGAACCATTATTAAAATCCACTAAGTGCAATGAAATGTCTCTGATTGAATGTACTTCTAAATTATATAATTATGAAAAAATTATTCAACCGAGACTAATTGAGGAAATTTCTGATGAAGAAATAATTCACACACAAAGTTTGACAACAAAGAGACTATTAAACCATGATTATGATGAAAATATAATGAGAGAATCTGCAGAAGAAAATATTCCTGAAGTTCTTCTTATTCAACCGAAATTAATTGAGGAAATTTCTGATGAAGAAATAATTCACACACAAAGTTTGACAACAAAGAGACTATTAAACCATGATTATGATGAAAATATAATGAGTGAATCTGCAGAAAAAAATATTCCTGAAGTTCTTCTTATTCAACCGAAATTAATTGAGGAAATTTCTGATGAAGAAATATTTCACACACAAAGTTTGACAACAAAGAGACGATTAAACCATGAATATGATGAAAATATAATGAGTGAATCTGCAGAAGAAAATATTCCTGAAGTTCTTCTTATTCAACCGAAATTAATTGAGGAAATTTCTGATGAAGAAATATTTCACACACAAAGTTTGACAACAAAGAGACGATTAAACCATGAATATGATGAAAATATAATGAGTGAATCTGCAGAAGAAAATATTCCTGAAGTTCTTCTTATTCAACCGAAATTAATTGAGGAAATTTCTGATGAAGAAATAATTCACACACAAAGTTTGACAACAAAGAGACGATTAAACCATGATTATGATGAAAATATGAGTGAATCTGCAGAAGAAAATATTCCGGAAGATCTTCTTATTCAACCGCGACTAATTGAGGAAATTTCTGATGAAGAAATAATTCACACACAAAGTTTGACAACAAGAAGGGAACAATTAAATCATGAATATGATGAAAATATAATGAGTGATGATGACATTATTCTTAATCCCTCTAAAATTGAAATAGCGACAAAATATAAAATTAAAACGGCAAATGTTGATGAATTCAACTCGGATTTAAATTTTAATTCAGAATCAAACTCAAATGTAATTACAGACTCAAATTCTAATTCAGGTACTTCATCAGATTCGGATGAATTTAAATTGGAGAAAGACGAAAATATTAAAGAAAATTCAAATGTAATTATAGACTCAAATTCTAATTCAGGTACTTCATCAGATTCAGATGAATTCGAATTGGTGAAAGACGAAGATATTAAAGAAAATTTAAATGAGTTTTTATCATCATACACACAATTTATAAATCAAGTCAAAGTAAAACGTGATATTGATACAATACATGATGAATTTCAATATGAAATTGATAAAAGTTCAATTGATAAAACAATAATAAATAATTGTACGGTACCAATAGACAATTTGGAAAATTTTAATATTGTTGAAACAAAAATCGATAATGAAATTGAAACTGAGATAATTGAAAGACAGGATAAAATAATAGAAAAGAAGAGTGTACTTATTGATAGAATGTTAAATGATCCAGATTTATCAAAAATTAATATTGAAGAACAAATTTTTACAATTGGTGGAAATATTGAAAGTTATAATTTTGTTGACTCAATGGAACATTTTAAAAATAATAATGAAAAACTACAGAAAATGATTGAACGTGTTTTTGCTCAACGTAATGAATATAATGAGATAGTCAATGAAATTGATAATGAAATTGAAAATATTATCAATGATTGTATAAAAATTGAAGAAGTAATGGAAAACGATGACTTGGTAAATAATTATGAAACAGAATGTTATAAATCAGATGATGAACTGGAAAATTCAAGCATTGTAACTAATTTGGATGAAATAGAAAGTGTTCATAAAAATGAGGATGTTCCTCAAATGACAACTAATAAAGATTGTGCAATGAATACAGATGATGCTTCATATATAACTTGCGAACCACAAAGTGAAAATCAAGCTTCAAACACTAATTTCGGATTTGATTGGGTTAAAAATTTAGTCTGCAAAGGTACTAATACAACTTTTGATTATAGTGAAGTGCAACAAGGAATTAATCCTGATAATATTACATCTGATTCGGATTGTGAAGAGGAATCAGAATTAAGTGAAAAAATTAATCAGGTTTTAAAAGAAATTGATGTGCAAATGCACAAAGATATTTGTAATATTCTTATTGATGCATCAATTGAATTTAAAATGTTGGAAGCAATTCAAAAGAATCCTGAATTAATTGATGATGATGAAAGTGGTGACATTGATGCAAAAGTTGAGAAATATTCCCGAGATTTAAAAAATCTTTTAAGTGAAGAACAACGTAAGGAACACAATACAGAAAACAAATATTGGAAGAACTATACCGGTGATGTTGAAGCATTTAAGGACTCTATTGATGTTAATCAAAATCCTTTTAATATAAAAATTCGAAAAATATTAGCTGAATTTTCTGGAATTAAATTTAATATTCCTGAAGAAGAAGATTTATTTTTACAAAAATTTGTTCTTGCAAATAAAGATCATTTATTAAATCATGAGAAACTAGAAGCACGTGAAATGGCCACAAGAATTTTAGAAAATATCAAGGATGTTCATTCAATGGAGGAAGTGTATGTTTTCCCTAAAATTAATACAGAAGAAGATGATTTGTTGATATATAATAAAGATGAACAACCAACTCGAAGCCAGATGGAGAATGAAAATTTAGAAATTAATTAAAAATTTTAAAAATTAACTACACCATAATTCATGGTTTCTTATTTTATTATTATTTAAAAAATTAGTTTCTACAATAAATATATTAACATTGTTTGATTAGAATTTAATAGATGATTTAATTGAATTTATAAAGGGTTAAAATTCAATTGTAACACATTTTGTTTTTAAATATTCATTAATAGCCTCTCTTCCTATAAATAGAACAAAGAGAAATTAAATTAATAAATTAATTTATTTATTGAAAGAAAATAATTTTTATTTATTTACCTAAATCTTTTCCGAATCCACTTTGTTTAAAACCACCGAATGGTGCAGCAACATCTGTTTTATTATACGTATTTACAAATACTGTTCCAGCTTCAATTTGTTCAGCAAATAATAATGCTTTACTAATATCTTTTGTAAATATTCCACTTGCTAAACCATATTCTGTATTATTTGCACGCTTTATAATTGATTCAATATTGTTTCCATTAAATTTTGATATAACCATAATTGGACCAAATGATTCTTCTATTGCAATAAACATATTATCTTCAACATCGGTAAAAACTGTTGGTTGAAAAAAATATCCTTTTTGATTTGGTACACGTTTTCCACCAATTATTAACTTTGCTCCTTCTTTTACACCAGTTTCACAATATTCTACAAGTCTTTCCATATGAGTTCTATGATTTTGTGGACCATGTGAAGTTGATCTATTCAAAGGATCACCTAAAAGATGGATCATTAGTTATTTATTCTACAATAAAATATTTAAATATATATTTATAGAAAAGTTATAAATACCAATTGCTATTGTTTTAACATCCTTAACTACTCGAGCTACAAATTCATCATGTATTTGATCCTCAACAAAAATTCTTCCAGCTGCAATACAATTTTCACCTTTATTGAAAAAGACTGCTGACATTCCTAATCTTACTGCTTTATCCAAATCACAATCGGCAAAAATTACAAGTGGACTTTTACCACCCAACTCTAATGAACATTTTTTTAAATTCGATTGAGCACAAGATCCCATTATTTGCTTTCCAATAGAAGTTGAACCGGTAAATCCTAATTTTCTAACTAGCTGATGATCAGCAATTGCTTGCCCTGCTAATGATCCAGATCCAGTAACAATATTAATAACACCTGGAGGAAATCCAGCTTTCACAGAAAGCGCAGCAAATTTCAGTGCAGACAATGGACACACTTGTGCTGGTTTTAGAACAACAGTATTACCAGCTGCTATGCACGCAGCCATTTTCCATGATAACATCATTAAAGGATAATTCCATGGTGTGATTAATCCAACAACTCTGTTAAAAATAATAATATTATTTAATTGAGAAAAGAAAAAGAAATTAAATAAAATACCCAATTGGTTCCTTTTTAGTAAAGGTAAGAATATTGTTTGGTCGAGCTGCACTCACTGGAAGAGTGGCTCCTTCAATCTACAAAAAATTAAATCTTTGTTAATAATTATTACATTAGGTGACATTTTTTTTATTTATTACCTTATCTGCCCAGCCAGCAAAATATCTCCAAGACTCAATTGACATTCCTACGTGAGTTTTAAGTGCTAAAGTATAAACAGCACCTGAATCTACAGCTTCAATTGTGGCTAATTCTTCTTTATGTTCCTCCATTAAATCAGCTAATTTAAACATAAGTCTTCCACGTTGACGTGGAGAATAGTGATTCCAAGTGCTTTTAAAAGCTTCATGGGCGGCCTTCACTGCAATATCAACATCATTTTTCGAAGCACATGAAACTTTGCAAATAATTTCTTCTGTTGTTGGATTAACAATATCTAAAGTTTTATTATTTTCTGCGTTAATAAATTTTCCATTAATAAACATTTGTGTTGGAATTCGTATTTCTCTTTTATTTGCACTTAATGTAAATCCTTCGTATTCTACTTCTAAATTTTCTTTTAAACTTCCACTTCTTGATTTTTTTATAATTTCTAATAAAAATTCAGAAAATATTGGTGCTAAGAAAAGAGTTTCATTTTCTAAAGAAATATTAACAGAATCTTTTACTTCTTCAATTAAACGAACAACATCCATTGATCCAGCACCAGTTGAAAAAAAATCTGTATCATCATCAATATCAACTTTAATAATTGACGACCATATATTTTTTAAATTTATTTTAATAAGTTCTTCAGATTCTGTCAATTCAATTGTTACATTTGTAGATGTAGATTTTTCATACCATTTTCCTGCTTGTATCATTCGAGTTCCTTTCTTAACACGTTGAATGTTAACCTATAAATTATAAAAAATTTTCAATAGAATTATTTTTAAATCACTTACATATGCTAACTTTACCATTTTATTATCAGTACCATAAATTAATATTCCACCTTCATGCACAATTGCAGATTCACTTAAACCTTTAAATTTTATAGGTGTTCCATTAATCTGGGGTCCATCATAGAGAACAGCACCAAAAAGTCGTATAGCAATTTCTTCATCATGATTTTCAACAAAAGCAAGTGCACCCGGTACAGAATCAAGACCACGAATAAAATTAAAAATTCTTAATGCTGTTTGATTTAAATTAATAATCTGATTATCTTCTTTAAATAAAGCTGGATCATAAGTGGCACCCACTTTCGATTGTACATTTTTAGGTGCATTACCAGCAGCAACCATTTCAACTGCTTTACCCATTGCTTTGATACCTGTAATATTTGTTTTGCTATATGAAATTATTTTACAAATATTCAAATAATTTAAACAAAATCAAAATGATAACCAATGTAATCTCTATATAAATTTTAAACTACAATGTTTACGTTCAACCATTAGCATTTAAATGGTTGAACGTAAACATTTGAAAACATTGTTATGTAAGACGTAACAAAAAAAATTTGTTTATATTAAAGATCCACTTATAAAATATTTAAATAATTTAAATTAGAAAAAAAAATAATTTTCAGAATGAATTTACACAAAAAAAATTAACAATGTTGAGTTAATTACCTTCAGGATACAAAAATCGTTTATATAAAATATCCAATGTGTCTGTTATTTCTATTTTACATTCTTTTTGAAGTAATATTGGGCCTGTATCTAAACCATCATCAGCCCAAAAAATTGAGAAACCACCAATTTCATCACCTTCAATTAATGTCCTAATAATGTCAAATAATTTAAAATCGAAAATAAAAGTTAAGAAATTTTAAAATTAATTTTATTTATTTACCAAGAAATTGAAGAGGCTCCACGATGACGTGGTAAAATTGATGGATGATAACAAACACTTCCAAGTGAAGCACCATCAATTACTTCCATTGGTATAAATTGTGAACAAAATGGTAAAACATTAAGATTTGCACCAACTGATTTATATTTTTCTAATACCTCTGGTATAACTTCACCTTTTTTACGCCATGATTGAATTTTAAATAATGGAATATTATGATTTTGTGCTGTTGTTGCTGTTAATACCGAAAAGTAAATCGATTAAATCTCAATTTAAATAAATTTAAAAAAAAAAATCACAATTTTTACCTAAAATATCTTCACGATTTCCTTTATCAGGAATTGTGAATACACCAACAATTTCATGATTTCCAGTTAAAAGAAGTTCAAGAACTTCAGCAGCAAAATTACTTTGACCAATTATAGCAATTTTTAATTTTGGAATTGTTGTTCCACCACCAATCTAAAAAGATATTTTTATAAATTGTTTGCTTTTAAATTTATATTTTTTACACAATGCACACACATACACATACACACACACACACACACACACATTTACACTATAAAAATGAAAGTCTTTTTTGAAAAAAATATGTTTAAGTTAAAAGGGCCTAACGGTATATACATAAAAAGTTTTCAGTGTTAAATAAGAAATTGATTCTATGGATTGATACAAGGTAAATAAAACAAAAGGTTAGACTGATTCTTCTAACCAGACACGGAATTAAACTTTAATTAAGTTACAAATTAAATTAAATGGAATTAAAACAAAAAGTACATCCTATGTCATTGTGTCCTTAAAACTTTGGGAAAATCAGTAAATTTTCACCTTCATTTAATTAATAGAAAATATTTATAAACTTATCATAATTGCAAGTTGCAATTTAAATTATTTCCCAATAAATTTTTTAATTAATTAAAATTTACAAAATGATCAAATAAAACAACAACAACAAATAATAAGTAAAATTATCTTAACAAACAAAATTTAAAAATGAAAATTTAAACTAACAACAACAAAAACAAAAATTGTAAACTTAAAAAATATTTAATAGATAAAGATGCTTACAAATTTATTCATAAAATAGCTCATCTTAACTAGAAGTTTAGTTTTGTGGTTGTTTCTTTTTTTCTTTCTTTCTTTCTTTCTGTCTTTCAACTCTCACAAAAATAAACACAAAAATAAATAAAACAAACAAATATCTAAACTTTTCACTTCTAAATTAAAACACAACAACATCAACCAAAAATATTTTTTTTTTTTTTATTAAACTAAAAAAATGTTAAAATTTCTTTTAACTAAAAAAAATAAATTCACAAAAGAATAAACAACAAAACAAAATCAAAGTCACAACTTTTGAACGTATAAAAACAAAAAAAAAACAAATATTTAAAAACTTTCGTTTTTGTATCAAAAAAAAAAAAAAGAATTTCATACAAATCCAAGATAAAATAATCAACTGTTGTACAATTTTCTTGTCCACTTCTATTTATATAAGTTGCCCCTTCCCCATTTTTTTTTTAATATTTCCTGATCTTTCTTTTCAAATTTTTCCCCACTTCTGTTTGTTTTTTTTTTCCACTTCTTCTTCTTCTTTTTCTTCTTCTTCTTTTTCTTTTCACTGTACTAAAATTGATAAGAAAATATACAGAGATGCTTTTGTTGTTATTATTATTGTTGTTGTTGTTAGTTAGTTAGTTAGTTAGTTAGTTAGTTAGAAATAAAAAAAAATATTTATTAAGAAAAAGGAAAAAGTTCATCGTTTTTATGTCTACAATTTCTGTTTTTAATTACAAAATATTTGGAATTGCAACAATTACAACAAAACAAAACAAAAAAAATTGTATTAACTTAAAATGCAATAAAATTATGGAAAACAAAAAAAAAAAACCAGAAAATTCCGGTAAATTGTTTTAGTTTTTTATGAATTTTAAAAAATAGAAATAAATTTTTTTTTTATAAATTTAGAAAAACTGCTTTATACCGGATATCTTGAATAAATTAAATATTTAAACATAATTAATAAGCTCTGATAGTTTTTCCAATAAACATAATTTTTTTTTTCTGTTTTTGTATTTTATTTTCATTGATTTATTAATGATTTTTGTTGTTGTTATTATTTTGTTGTTATTAATGATTTTTGTTGTTGTTTAGTTGTTGTTGTTATTGTTGTTATTAATGCTTGTTGTTGTTGTGTTTGTATTTTTTTGATTTCACATCAGTGCCGTTAGTGTTGAGCTTTTAAAAATAAACAAATTTTTTTTTATAAAAATTTGTGTGAAATAAGAATTAATTTTTTTTTTTGTATTATGATTTTATAATTGAGAATATTTACCGTTCATCATCATTAATAATTAACTTTAGTTAATTTAACTAAGATTATGCAACTAATATTATAATTTTCTTGATTTCTGTTTTAAATCTCAACTGTTGCAACATATGAAATTGATTCAAGTTTTTATTAGTTTAATTTTTCCACGGAAATCTCTAATAATTGCTACAATTACAAAATGTATTTATTAATTTATAATTAAAGAAAAAAATGTGAATGATTTTAATTATAAAATAATTGTCAGATGCGTTAGAGTTATACAGGTCAACAAATACAAAACGTAAATAATATAAAAGATTTAAACAATTCTACTGAATGGAAAAATAGTCAAGACCAAATTTTAGAATTAAATATTTTAATTTAGTATAATAATAATTTAAGGATTTTATTTAAATGAAGAATATTTTTTATTTGGTTTTTAACACGAATAAAAAATATATTATAACAAAAAATAACCTATTGTTTTGTGTACAATAATTTAGACAACCTTAACTGAATACCTCCAAGATTCAACAGTAGCAATGGACAAATTAGAAACATATTTGAAGAATACCGCAGGACTTTTTGAATTAATTTGTTGTATTAATGTAGAAGTGCTACCAAGAAGTACAAAGCAGTTGAAGGCAATTGAAAAAAAATATAATAATTTAGAATTTTATGACTTTTACTTAAGTCTATCAGACTTATCAGACTTTTTTAATAAACGTACGTTTTTTAACCGATTAAATTATCAAATAATATTTAATAATAATAACAACAAATAATAAATGACAAAATCTCATTCGATGAAATAAAACACGCGTGCCAATTTTAACGTATTTTCATTTAACGTGTTTTTGTTTTTTTTACTTGATTTTAAATAATTTAATTTAATTTAATTTAATTTTTTTTTTGGTCATAAGTTTATCATTCGTACAAAAAGAAAAAAAAAAGAAAAAAAAAAAAGAAAATATTTATAAAAAAAAAATGTATGTACTTGAAATTTTTTTTATTAGAACAAATTTTTAATTTAATAAAAAATAAAAAACATTTTTCATTTTATTCAATTGAATCTTTAGAATTTTTATGCAATTGAAATTGATTCAAATTTTGTTTAGAATTTTTATGTGTTTTTATTAAGTTTTTGTTATTCACTTTAGGTGACTGACGTTATAGGTTGGATGTTAAGTTTGGTTCACAAATATATGTTTTGGAATGAGAATTCTGTTTTGTTTTTTGTTTTTGTGGCAACATAAAACATTGAAATATTTTTTTCATTTTAACACAAACATAAAAACAAATAAAATAAAATTAAAACCAGAAAGTCGAAAATTCAATGAAATCATAAATTTCAAGGATCATTGCAGGTTTTCTAGTTATAGTTGAAAAAACAAAAATGTTCCTACATGATTTCATTATTATTTTTTTTTTTTAACCTTCATTGTGCGATTGACTTAAAAAAAATTTACATAATTTTATAGACAGAATTGTTAATAAATAAATAAGAAAAGAACAAATTATCTAAAATGTCTGTCTGTACCAGTGAACTCAACTCCCTTTGACATTAATATAAACTTTGTGATGAATAAAAAAGTTTATAAGATTTTGTTGTTGTTGTTGTTTTTGTTGTTGTTGTTGTTATTATTCTTTATATAAAATTCTCTCTAAGTAACACAATTTTAACTGGATTTATCTAGAATAATTGTTAATCCCAATTTTTAATCAAATTAACCCATTTGAACTGTCTGTTGTGTTTACTGTCTCTCAGTTAACCAGTTTTTTATAGCTAGAAAATTTTTGTTTTTGTAATTTTTTTTTATTAATAAATTTATTAATAAACAAACAAGAACAAGATTTTTTATTTAATCATTTTTTAATCAGGAATATACTAGAATGGAATTATAAATTTTTAATTATGCATATTCTTCTTTGTTTTATAGAAAATTAAATACAAAAAAAAAAAAAAAAAATAGGTTATCATTCAATTCAATTTGTTATGAATATAAAATTTCTTCAAAAATTGAAGATTGCCTTGCAAACTCTGTAGAAGCAAATGGGGAAAAATTAATAAATAACATTAAAGTAACAGGCATTAATAACCTACAATGGTTGATGTACTATAAATGTAATTAAAAAATAAATAAATAAAAAATATGTTATTCTTTATTTTTCTTTTTTGTTGCAAAAAATAATCCAAATAGGATCAAAACAAAATAACAAAAACTGTTTTCAAATAAACAATTTTTAAGAAAAACAAATTTTGAATATTTTAAATATCAGAAAAAAATAAAAATAATAATAATAATATTTGTGATGACGTCTAACTGATTTAGATTGATTTTTGTGTGTAAACTGAAATAAGGACAACAAACTTAAAAATAATAATAAAATAAGAATTAAAAAATATTTAAATGCGTAAATTTATTGTTTTTTTTTTTTTATTTTGCTAAAATCAAAAGAAACAAAAAACGATGTTTTTACTTTACTTTAATCAATTTTTAAAACACAAATTGTTTACGGAAATGAATTTTTTTGTTCAATATTATCGTATGATATTTTTATTATTCATATATGTAAAATTATTGATGTTACATAATTCTTAAGTATAAAAATAAATATTCAAATGCATATATTTATCATCATCATAATTTAATTCATTTAATAAATTTATGAGATCATTCATAAGGTTCAAAAATATCAAAATATTACAAAATTAATATACAATAAATTGTACAATAAAATAATTAGTAAATAATTAGTACAAAATTATTAAATTCTAATGAATGATTTAATTAGTTAATTAGATAGTTTTATTTATTTTACAAGGGCAAGGCAACCCTTGAGACCAACTATTTTTGAGGTGGGTTCTGAACCACCTAGCATCTGCACATGCAATTTTTAATCAATGACGATCTGCGTTACACAAAAGTTTAATAAGTTTTTGCCACTTCTTTATTCTACAAACAAAAAATTAAAATTATTGAATTTGTATAAATATTTGTCTAACTTCAGGCGGATCCAAAAATAAATAAAAATAATTCAATTTGAACAAACTTGAAAGCTTACCAGTACAGGTTCAATACAAAATATTCTGACTTATTTTTAAGAGACAAAAATTTTCCTGCTCAATAATTTTTTCCTTAGTGTATATAAATATAGTTATGATGTCAAAATTAAAATTGATTAATTCATTGTTCCTTGTTGTGGTGCGTGAGTTTAATTCAATAAAATTATTGCTAATTTGCTTTAAATTAGACTGACATTTACAATCAATTTTCTTATAATTTTGTTATGATTAATGATAATAAAAAAATGTCTTATTTTTTTCTGATTTCTCAATAGAAAATCAGAAAATTATTTAAGTTTTAACTTTAGTCTAAATCTATCTTTTTAACATTTAACGTTGAAAATAATCTGTTGTTCTATTAAAATGAATTGTTTTAAAAGAAAAATAAAAGATCATGGTAACAAAATTGAAAGAGAACCAATTCGTTCGGTAATGAAGGAATATCTGGATTCTTCTAGTATTCATGGATTAAAAGTGTTAATAGAACCTAATAGATGGATTGTTGAAAAGTGAAGAAAATAATTTCTATAAAAAAATGAACGATTATTTTTTTTAATTTCAATTTTTATATTTTATTTAGAACAATTTGGCTAATAGTTTTTTTGATCGTGATGGGAGTTACAATTTGGTTTATTTGTATTTCTTATGTAAAATTTTTAACAGCACCAACTCTTACTACACAACTACCAGCAAGAAAACCAATTTCTGAAATTCCATTTCCAGCTGTTGGAATTTGTAATGGAAATAGAATGAGTAAAAGGGCATTAATGGCTTACTCTTATGAATTGTTAGTATTTATATTTAATTGTTTATTTAATTAATTTCTATTTATTCTTAAAATATTTGCGTTTACATTTTCTACTGGATAACATTTTCAATTACAATCTTTTTGGCGTTCGTTAATTTATTATAATTTTTTGATGCGCATTTGCAATAAAATTTTCTTATCGTTTGTAATTCCCTTGTTTATTTTATATCTGGGCCAAAAAACATTTATTTTTTTTTTCCAATTGTAATTAATTTAATGTTACTTCATGCTGGTAAACAGTATAAAGTTGATAAAATTATAAAAACTATGCAACATATTTTTGTTTTGTCATGATAACAATTGAGACAATTTATTTATAAATTTTTTTATTTTTTATTGTGAAAAAATGTATGAATTTTATTCTTTCACAAGTTGAAAAATATAAATGAGTATACGTTAAAAATTTAAATATATATAAGAGAGTTGTGTTATTGAAATTATAAAAATTTCTCTTGTACATTTATATAAATATAACAAAAAAAAGGAGACATGAACTTGAAATAATAATTATAGTCGAGTACCATGAACTTAAACAAGTGCATTCAAAATGAAAGAAAGAATATAAACAAAAGTAAATTAATAAAAGAAGACGTGCATGTATTAATCACATGATGAATTTATTGAAGTATATTTTATATAAAAAAAAAAAAATTGTAAAATTCTTTGAAATAAAAAAAACAACATGTACATATCGTATAAGTCAAGTATTTAACCGTCAACTCAATTATACATTTTCCATAATATTATTATTGAGATTTATAGAAAAATTTAATATAGAGAATTATTTATGTCTAGAATAGAAGAATAATTTTTTGTTTGAATATAAATCACGTCTATATATAAAATTCCCTTTTAATCATTACAACGACCTGTATATAAAAACAAATTCAATTTGTTTACTAAACTTATCAAACAGAATAATGGTTTTCTTTTTTTCTTTTGTTTATTTTGTATACATTAAAATTTAAGCCTACGTACATAAAATCATAAAAGTGGTAAAAATTTTATATAGAGGTATAAAAGGTAGATATTTTGTCAGTTATAACTTTAGTAATAATTAACTGATGGTCTTATTAACAATGAATTCTTATACATTAATCTTTGTAATGAAACAAATATTATTTTTATTTTTTATTTGTGTTGTAACAAGTGAAAAAACACGTTATGATTTTTATAAAGTTTATCGTATTAAACCATTAACAAATGAAAATATTAATTTATTATTAGAAATTGTGGAAATAAGTGATAGTTATAAATTTCTACAAGAACCATCAACAATTAATGAAAATGTTATAATCATTGTTCCACCACATAAATTATCTGATTTTACATTAATTATGAATAAAAATAAAATAAATTATGAACTTGTTGAAGATAATTTACAAACTGTAATTGAAGCTGAAACAAGTTTAAGATTAAGTTCACCAGAAGAATTTGGTTGGGAATCTTATTATCCATTACAAGCCATTAATAAATGGCTTGATTCATTAGTGGAAAAATATCCAAAACAAGTTGAAATAATTATTGGTGGAAAATCATATGAAGGACGTGAAATTCGTGGTGTTAAAGTTTCATATAAAAATAATAATACAGGAGTTTTTATTGAATCTGGAATTCATGCAAGAGAATGGATTACACCAGCAACAGCAACATTTATTTTAAATGAATTACTAACAAGTTCAGATAAAAATGTTCGTAAAATTGCTGAAAATTATGATTGGTATATTTTTCCAAGTGTTAATCCGGATGGATATTCATATAGTTTTACAAATGATCGTTTATGGCGAAAAACTCGTCAACCATATGGAACTTGTTTTGGTGCAGACCCTAATCGTAATTGGGATTTTCATTGGAGAGAAAAGGGTTCAAGTGCAAAGCCATGCTCTGAAATTCATGCAGGATCTAAAGCTTTTTCTGAAATTGAAACAAAAACACTTTCTGAATATATAAAAACATTAAAAGGAAAACTTCGTATATATTTATCATTACATTCATATTCACAACTTTTACTATTTCCCTACGGTCATACATCAGAACATATTGAAAATCATGATGATCTTAATGAAATTGGTTATGCGGCAATAACATCATTAGAAAAACGTTATGGTACACAATATACAGTTGGAAATATTTATGAAACAATTTATCCAGCTAGTGGTGGATCAATGGACTGGGCTGTATCTGAAAATAATATTTCAATTGCTTATACATATGAATTAAGACCAGGACGTAAAACGTGGTCAGGATTTGAATTACCAGCAAAACAAATAATACCAACAGCTGAAGAAACATTAGATTCAATTGTTACCATTTTAGAGATGTCAAAAAAATTAGGATATCATGATTAAATGAATATTATTTACTTATTAATTATGTTTTCGTAAAAAAAACATCTTAAAAATAAATTTAACTAATTGAGAATAATAATTATAATTATAAATAAGTTTCGTTAATAAATCTTTCTCTTACCTTAATTAATTAAAAATATTTAATTTTAAATTTTTGAAAACAAATATAAAAAGTTTTGTGTAAAATTTTCTAATAAATTTTTTGTAAAGTTGCGGAAAGACGAAGTTGCTCAATGTTGACTTTATTTGACTTACACGTTTAGAAACAGAATAATAATAAAATTTATTATTAGTTGTAAGAGATAATTCAAAAAAAAAAATGTAAACCAATAATTCAAATAAAATAAAGATTTACAAAAAATTGTCTATTCATTTTTTGCTTTACCATGAAAATCTCAACCTCAGTCTTTAACTTTTTTAGAAAATAGGCGTCTCCATCGAAATCACTTAATTTGAAATTTTGAAATTTAATTTTTTCTGATGTTCAAATATAAATTTCTTTATTCCTAGAGATGTTTATTTATTCATGATTGAATTGATATACTGATCCTTATTTTTTTTACAATTATACTATGATTATTACAATTGACTAAGGGTAACTTAATTAATTCTTTAAACTTATCTCCGCTACAAGATTTGTTCAAATCTATAACACACTATAAATTTATTCAATGATTGCGTAAATACATTTTTGATTTATAGACCAAATTGAAAAATTTAAATTAAATTTTATGCAGGTTACAGATGCAAAATAGAACATCAATTCAAATAGGTACAACAGTTGAAGAAATTTTTGAGAGATTATTAATATTAGGCAGTTTTTATGGTTTTGATGTTGATAGCAGTCAATTTTATGAACTTGATAAATTGCATTCATTTTTCACTGAAGTTTATGGTGGTACTTATGATATAGCTACAATTCTTTCTAATGTAAGTTAATATGTACATGGATTTTTTTTTGTTTTACCAAAGATATTTAATAATAACTGATTATTGATTTTTAATTTAATAAATTTATAAAAGATAAACCAATTTCCACTGTAAATAAGCGGCACAATTTAAGAGAACTTTAGACACTATTTGTCAATCTGTAATTCATAATCACGGATTATACTTGAAGTTCTTCAGAAAATTTATTATTAATAAAATTGTAGCTATCGATACCATGTACTGAAATTGTCAAATTATGCCTTTGGCGTGGATATACAATTGATTGTCATGAAGTAATTACCCAAAGAAAAACATATGTTGGTCTGTGCTGCCTTTTTAATTATCAAAGACCAACTATTACAGCAATGAGGTATTTATTTGTTTTTCTTTTTATTATTTATGAAATGTATTTGTTTAAAAACAATTTTGAACAGAGCTCTTGTAAAAAATGGAACAGTTATTGAGAGTATTCCAATATTTGTGCATGGACCAGGATCCGATATGGGATTATCATTATTAATTGATCAAGTGAATGATGAATTCACTTATTCAACAAATTCAAATATGGCGACAATGGTCACACAACATTATTTGTTACTGAAACTTTTATATATTTTATAATCTTTTTTTATAGGTTTTTATTCTTTCACCTGAAGATTTTCCAGATGATACCAGTGGTGCAACTACAGATCAATTTTTAAATACGGGACAAGAGGTTTTTTTAAGTTTACATCCTGAACCAATTTTTGGTTCTAAACTAATGAGAGATGTTCCATCATCATCCAGAGGATGTCTTTTTGATGATGAAAAATTTATAATCAATAATGAGTATAAATAAATTCTTATTAAAACAACTTCTATAAAGGCATGAACTGCACAGTAGGAAAATTATATGTTATTTGACCAAACCATATTTTATATTGTATATGCAACATGAAACATGCAATCATACAATATATGCAATAATTATCACAATTCTTTATACACATTTTATTCAGGAATTAAATTTTATTGGGGATTCAATTGATCGTGCTAAAATTTTTTTTCTCTTGAAACACAATGATAAATTTATTTCAATAATTCTGTTTGATAAAATGCTAAAATTTCTCAAAGTTAATAATACTGCTGTCTGTACTTATTGTATGAGTTTTTAATAATAGCCACTACCGATTCATTGCCGATAAATAAAAACTAACAAATATTTTTATTTCATCTTTCAGCTTTTACTCATTCAATGAATGTAATTTAGCATGCCGATTGGAAGATATAATTGGATTTTGTGCATGTTTCCCATTTCACTATACTAAACTGTACAACGTTTCAGATTGTTTATTGAATGATCTTTCATGTCTCGGCAGATGGAAAAGTAAGTTAACATTATAAATTCCTTGTTTTTTTCTTTTATTAAATAAAAACTAATTTTTATTAAGCTAAATGGTACAGTGTTGAGCCAGCAAATATGTATAAAAAACGTTCAAGTAAACCTGTACAATGTCCACATTGTTTACCAACCTGCAGTTCAATAGAATATAAAATTCAACATTCACATGGTTATATTGATACAACAAAATTAAAAGGACGGTATTTTGGTTCGACACCACTGTTAAGAAATTTCTTTTTCAATTTTTTGTTTAAAAATTTCAAATTTATCTTTTTAATTTACAGTGATAATATGGTTGGTAAAAATATCAGTATTTTACATGTATATTTTGCTGATTCATTTGTTTCTGAACATGTTCAAACAATTGTCTCAACATGGGATGAACTCGTCAGTAAGTAATTAATAAATGAAATTAAAGTAAATATAAAATTCTGAGAAATTGGACAATTGACTGTGTAAGATTACAGTTAATTATTTTGATTACCACAATCGATTGTATTCTAAGAATACCAAATGAATATCAATATTATCTGAGAATTCCAAACTCAATGCGTGACGAAAATTACAATTGTCCTAAATTAATTTCACAATTATGATAATTATAATTGATTCGATTTTCATTATTTTAATATTGAAATATTTTTTAGGTATATTTGGCGGTTTAGTGGGACTTATGATTGGCGCTAGTCTTATTAGTGTTTTAGAATATATTTATTTTCAAAGTGGTAGATTTTTCACAATCTTTAAACATAAGAAAAATCGCAACGACAATGATAATGAAGAAAAGAAAAATGAAACTGAAGAAAAAAATCCTTTTACGAATGAGAAACAATTTAAAACTGGACCATTATCAAACTTACGATTACGTCCATTGTCAACTAAGGATATACAACTATCAGAGGAAACTCACATTTATTGGAATGAAATGAAATAAAAAATGATTACACCTTTTTAATTGGGTAATTATTTAATTTTCATTTATTTTGTCAACCCAGCTTTGTTGAATTTTTCATTGACTTACACCACCTAATTATAGATGTTCACTCAATAATAAATAATATTTAATGAATTTTCGTTGCGTAGAATTTAAAACAAAAATTTGTTGTGAATAGTAAATAGTTTGTTAAAAATATAAAGTAAAATTTAGATTTATAAATTTATTTAATTTATATAAAGATTTGTTAATTACATATTTCAATAATGTTCAAAATTTCACTAATAATAAATTTATGTGATTGATTTAATTTGTTTAACTTTTTTCTTTGGTGCAATTATATCAAAAATAACACGTAATGTGAAAAAGTATACCAATTCAAATCCTGTTAATAAACTAAAACCAAGAAATAAACCAAGTAGACCACCAAATGAACCTGTAATTATATATAAAAAATTGAAATTCATCAAATACTTACATCAGTAAATAAAAAAAAATGTAAAGTAGAAATTCCGTTACAAACCTAAAATACTTAACCAATTTTGGTACATATCTTTTCTGTAATATGTTGAAACTAAATCTCTGAAATAGACATGAATAAGTGTTTGATTGTCAAATATAACATCCTTACTGAAAAATATTAAACAAAAAAATGTTGAAATTAGAAATTTATAAATTAACAAAAAAAAAAAACAAAAACGAAAAATTAAAATCAGAAATTAGAAATATTAATTAACCCAATTATTTCATTGTTATTCGGATATTTTGTGTTGGTGTCGGTAATAAATATGAAGGAAAAAAAAACATTCGGTATTATTAATTTATTGATTAAATTGAAGTTAATCACCGGTAAATTAGCATATAAATTAACATCAACTGTTAAAATGCATTTTTTTATTTTTGTTTTTGTTTTTGGTGGTGTTTGACAGAAACGTTGGAAATAATTTGTAAGTATTTAATTTATCTTGTGAATTTTATTAAACTTTAATATTTATTTCTAAAAATTTCAATCTTATTAAGTACAATTTTTTTAATTGTTAGAATTTTCTTTATCCTATTTTATTTGTCTAAATTTTATATCAGTTTATCTTATCATTAGATTCTATCGTTGCGAAGTGTAACAAAGTTAGTCAATACGAAAAAAAAAATGAATGTAGGCAATGTTTGTGATTGAATTAAAATTTTTTTTACAAAAATCCAACTGAATTGTATGCTTTATCTCGATTGAAACTTCCCGATGCTACTTCAGCCGGATATAAAAGAAGATTGCAATCTGGATAACAATCACATGGGTACTCATTAATTTTTACGACAGTACGATTAATTCCTGGAAGTGAACCTTGGTACAATCCTTTAAAAAAAATAAAAGCTTTTAGAAGACAAAATAATCAATAGAGTTTTATGAGGATTCAAACCTCTGTTATCTTTAACACATTTTAATTGGTTCATTTCACACACTGGCATTGATCCATTGTTTGGCAGGCTATAAGGAACACATCTACATATTTTAAAAATAATTGAACTTCGGCATTCAGATAAACAATTTATGTATGAATATTTTTGAAAAACATTTAATTTAACTTCGTCTGGTGAAACACAATTTCTTTCAGTTCTTGGTAAATTATAAATATCAGGTGTACCATATGATGCCTCTGCATTAGAAATATAATTAGCAATAATTTGTGTTAGTTTTGAATTTTATACCTGGGGATAAACTGACATACGCTTCTAATTTTGGTGAAATTAATTTAGTCTCAGCATTATTATCAGGATAATCGTATGCATCATGAATCATTACCTATTTTTTTAAACAAACAATTTTTAAAATATTTTTAAATAAATAAAATGTAAGCTACCCGAATTCCGGAAGTTCCAAGCAATGTTGTATGATAATCTGAAACTTCTGGTTGAACAAGAACACTTAAACCTGTTTGATATCCACACGCAGAAATTCGTCTTGGATCTCCATTCACCTTATTCTTCCTTCAATAATATAATAAACATTAAAAATATGTAACAATATTTATTTATTTTCGGAGAAATAAATCAAATGAAATTACGTTGGAAAATCACTTTTTGCCAATCCACGATAATTAAATGAACAACAAATTCCTAAACTAGATTTTGCTGTATTAAATAATGTTTCACATTTTGTTTGTGATCCTTTCCACATACATCTTTGTAACATCTGACTGCAAGATGGAGCAATCTAAAAAATTATTTATATAAAAATATAAATATTGTAAACAATATTTGAAGGAATTTACATCAGCAATTAACTGACTAACACTCAAACCATTAAAACGAAGAAGTTCATGTAATTGATTATATTCAATATCTGTTGCTTCCCCAAAACTTTCAAAATGATAAACTAAACTAAATTTTTCCGCTAATTCTTCCACAGTCATATTAGATGGTTTTGCCCTTAAATTATGAATTTAAAATTCAAGAAACTTTTTGTTAATTAATTAATTAATTAATTAATTAAAATATTTACATTGTACTGGCTTTTCTAAATGCAGCCCTTGACGATATTTTATTGGCATTACAAATTGTAACTGCAGGAAACGGAATATTATATGTACTATAATGAGTACTTTCAATAACAGTTACTGTTGGAGTTTCTGCATTCCATACCCATGAGAACCACATAAGTATAATTGTCACAATTAGAGCAGCAAACGCAATAAAACCCCAAAATATTCTAAAGAAAACAATTTTTATTACACAATTATTTATTAATACGGCATTAGTTTGGTTTAGTTTATTATTACACGAACAATTATAAATTATAATTAAATTCAAATATTTTCTTTTAATAAGCTGGAATATAAATTCACAACATCATAATTCATACTTTTCCAATAAAATAATTGTTGTTCTTACTTTTCCCAAATTTCTGTATCCTCAATAGCAATATGACCATATCCATGTAGAGCAGTAACAGAACAAAAATGTTTTAATCGTTCAATTAACCATGTTTTATAATCAACTTTCTCAATTTCTACTAATTTTTTCACTTTTTTTTTTGTGTTAGATTTTTCAGTAACTTTATTAACAATTCTTTTCCAATCTTGACGTGCCATATTTTATTAATCTACTTACAATGAATTCAATTGTATGACTGACGAAATTTTTTTTTGGAAAATTATATAGAAATTCATATTCGCTTATTCATAAATAATGTAATTACGATCGATATTGACCTTCAATAATTTTTGCCAAGACACAATTAATTATACATTACCATTTAAATAATTTATTTACACCATCATACATAATTTTATTTACACTTAGAATACTGAAAATAGTAAAGTATATTTCTCGTTTATTTATTTATTTTTCATTGTCTACTATTTTCAACCATAGTGCATTAATTTTCATTTCAATATTTTTTTGTGTATTTATTGGATTCGAAATTGGAACATTGACATTTTATTTTATTTCACTTTTATTCTATGTCAGTTGAATATTATTTAGATAAATTAATTGAAAGAATGAAAAATGTAAAAATGATATTATTTTATTATTTTATGAATTGAATTATGAACGAATTAATTATATTATATTTTATTGTTTCGGAATAATTGTAATTCTGAATATAGACAACAAAATGAATTAATCTAAAAACTAATTTTTGGTACAGATATTTTCTTATAATAATATTGGAACAATTAATTATTATTATAGTTTCAATTATTATTTTTAAAATAATAAAAATTTAAATGCAATTAATTCTAAAGAAATTAATTAAATATAAACAGAAGTGGATAAGTGTGAAACTTTGATTTCTTTTGTATGACTCCACTATATTCAAACCAAATATTTAAACATAATAAATTCATTTACATTTTATCGTAATGGTTTAATTTTTTTTGGTGCAATAAAGTCAAAAATTAAACGTAAAGTAAAAAAGTAAACAAATTCAAATCCTGTAATTAAACTGAAACCAAGAAATAAACCAAGTATACCACCAAATGAACCTGTAAAATAATTAAAATTAATTATTTCAAACATAAATACATCAGCAGCAAAAAAAAATTCTGAACAAACCTAAAACACCTAACCAATTTTGGTACATATCTTTTCTGTAATATGTTGAAACTAAATCTTTAAAAAAGACGTGTACAAGCGTTTGATTGTCAAATATAATATCCTTACTGAAAATTAAATTTTCTGTATTAAATAATTATTGAAAAAAAAACAACAAAAAGTTAAGCTTATTAAATAACTTTCTTGATTTTGCTAATTCTGTACAGTTTGTCGTTTCGTCAATTTAAATTAATTTGAATTGATAAATATTACCACAAATAAGAAGATTTTTTTTGAAATTATATGGACAGATTGTGGATAAGAAAATATTAGTAAAAATACAAGTGAGAATGCTCTCTGTTGTTAAGTATGTAATACAATAGAATATGTTATGTAGCAAACTCAGTCCCAATAGCTTTGGAGAATCTTAAAATTATAAATATTATCTTACAAAAATCCAAGTGAATTATATGCGTTGTCTCTATCAAAATTTCCCGATGACACTTCACCTGGATATAAGAGAAGATTACAATCAGGATAACAATCACATGGATACTCATCTTTCTTAAATTCAGTACGATTAATTCCTGGAAGTGATCGTAGATATCGTGCTGAAACATCAAAAGATTTTAAAAAATTGAAAAATTAAAATTTCATTCAGTTCAAACCTTTATTATTTTTAACACAAGTTAATTGGTCCATTTCACAGAAAGGCATTGATCCATTATTTGGTAAACTATAAGGAATACAATCACATATTTTAAAAATAACTGAACTTCTGCATTCAGCTAAGCAATTTATGTAAGAATATTTCTGGAAAACAGTTAATTTAACTTCTTCTGGTGAAACACAATTTCTTTCAGATTTTGGTAAATTATAAATATCAGGTGTACCATATGATGCCTCTGCATTAGAAATACAATAATACGTTTAGTGTTGATAAGTATTAAATTATGTAACTTTTGAGTTTTACCTGGAGCTAAACTGAGAAATGCTTCTAATTTTGGTGAAATTAATTTAGTCTCAGCGTTATTATCAGGATAATCGTATGCATCGTGCACTAAAACCTTTAGGGATAAAAATTAAAAATATTTAAAAACTATAGAAATTAAAATTAAGTTACACGAATCCCGGATGTTCCAAGGTATGTTGTATGATAGTCTGAAAGTTGTGGTTGTATTAGTACACTTAATCCTGTTTGATAACCGCATGCTGAAATTCGCCTGGGATCACCATTTTCCTTATTCTTCCTGTAATAATCATTATACCAAAAAAATTTACATCAAACTATATTTATTCTGTTTTGTAAATTGTAAAATATATGAAATTACGATGGAAATTCACTATTTGGTAATGCACGATAATTAAAAGAGCAACAAAGTCCTAAACTTCCTTTTATTGTACTGAATAATGTTTCACATTTTTCTTGTGTCCCTTTCCACATACATCTTTGCAACATATTAGTGCAAGAAGGAGCAATCTGAAAAGTTAGTGTTATAAAATTAAATTCTGTAAATTTTTTAAACGGTTTTGATTTACATCAATAGCTAATTGGCGAACAGTTAAACTATTAAACCGAAGAATTTCATGAAGTTGATGGTATTCAATTTCAGCTGCCTCCCCATAACTTTCAAAATGATAAATTAAACGAAACTTCGCCGCTAATTCTTCTACAGACATATTAGCTGGTTTTGCCCTTAATTCATTTTTTAAAGTTAAAATAATTAATTTATAATTTTCTTTCGAATTACTGAATTATTTACATAGAATTTGCTTTTGCAAGAGCAGCCTCTGTTGATATTTTATTTGCATTACATATTGTAACTGCAGGAAACGGAATATTATATGTACCATAATGAGTACTTTCAATAACAGTCACTGTTGGAGTTTCAGAATTCCATTCCCATGATAACCATAAAAGTAAAACAGCAATAATTATAGCAGCAAATCCAATAAATCCCCAAAATATTCTGAAATCAAAAATGTTTATTTATACTTAATTTTTAAATTTTTAATTAAAAATTTTAAAATATTTTCTTACTTTTCCCAAAGTGCTGTATCATCTATAGCAATATGATTATATCCATGTAAAGCAGTTACAGAAAAAAAATGCTTTATTCGTCTCTTTAACCATGTTTTAAAATTAACTTTTACAATATCACCCGAATATATTTCTTTTTTTTTTGTTTCAGGTTTTTCTGTAGCTTTTTTAGCAATTCTTTTCCAATCTTGACGTGCCATATTTTAGTAACCTACTGACAATGAATTCAATCTTATAACTAAAGTTAAATATTTTGGGAAATTACAATTTCCTATTAATTAATTAATTATTAATACAAATCGATATTGACCTTGTATAATTGCTTGACATTTTGTACATTTTGCTCGTAAATTACAATCTTAAACATTTATTAATTTCTTACATAATTTTCAATAATACTTGTATTACAATATTTGTTACTATCGAGAAATGTTTCTTTTTCACATTCTCACTTTTATTTTTGTCAACTAAAAATTTTCTTCAAATGATTTTCTTTTATTGGACCCCATTTGTAATTTCACAATTTGTGATTTTAAATTCACATCATCTTAGAATATAACAGGTTAAAGATCATGAAAATTAAATACAATCAAAATAATTAAAATAATAATTCTTTCGTTTAATTAACGTATATATTTGTTTAGTGGAATCCTTAAGTAATTTGTGAATAACAAATAAAACATAAGAATTGTTTACGAATAAGTGGATTATTCAATAATAATTACAACAATAACTAATAGATCAATAATTTGTATTTTATTTAACTTAATTTTATTATTTTCTAATGGTTTATGTTACTGGATCAATTTTTGTTGGTACAATTTTATCAAAAAACACACGTAATGTAAAAAAGTAAATAAGTTCAAAACCAGTGACTAAACTAAAACCAAGAAATAATCCAAGAAGTCCACCAAATGTAGCTAAAAAATAATTAGAAATGTTTAGAAATTTTATTAAATTCATAAATAAATGATGAACAAACCTAAAACACCTAACCAATTTTGGTACATATCTTTTCTGTAATATGTTGAAACTAAATCTTTGAAATAAACATGCAATAGAGTTTGATTATCAATTTCTACGTCCTTGCTATAAATTAATTAATTATTTAATTATTTTTACATTTATTTTATATAAAGGGATTTAGAAAAGAACTTTTTGCTTCTGAGAACTTATTATCTGATAATGAGATCCACCAAAAAATTTCATTTTCAATAATCAATTTGTACATTTATAGATTGCCCAAGAAACTCAATTATTTTTAAATATCAAAATTACAAAAATTAGTTACTTTCAACATGATCTTAGTGAAAAATATTCTTACAAAAATCCAAGTGAATGGAATGAATGTTTTCGATTTAATATTGCCGAAGAAACTTCAGATGGATATTGCAGTAAGTAGCAATCTGGATAACAACCGCACGGTGATTCAATAACTTCATCCAGTTTAGCAAGTGTACGATTTATACCTGGAAGTGCTCCTTGATACCAGACTGAAAGAAATAAATATTCTTTGAAATAAATTACTAAATGAAATTTTATTAAATAACACACTTTTGTTATTTCTTACACATTTTAATTGATTCATTTCACAAACTGGTAATGATCCATTATTAGGCAAGCTGTATGGAACACAACCACAAATTTGAAAAATAATTGAACTTCTGCACTCAGCTAAACAGTTGACGTACGAATATTTTTGAAAAACAGTTAATTTGATTTCATCTTGTGAAACACAATTTCGTTCTTTTTTGGATAATTTATAAACATCCTGGGTACTGTAAGTAGCCTCTACCAAAATATATTTTTTAAATTAAATAATTTAATTTTTAATAAAACAATATTTTACCTGGAGATAAACTAATAAAAGATTCTAGATTTGATGATACTAATTTCGTTTCTGAATTATCATCAGCAAAATCATATGAGTCATGTAATAAAGCCTAAAACGAAAAAATGATTTTAATTTTATACTAAGAGTTGCTAATGTTAAATATATGATCCATAACTACCCATATGGGGTAGAATCGGATGTAAAAAATGAATATTAATTAAAAACAAACCCTAATTCCATAGGTTCCAAGTACTGTTGTATGATAATCTGAAATTTTTGGTTGTATTAAAATGCTTAATGCAGTTTGGTATCCACATGCTGTAACACGTCTTGGCTCTACAGGAATACTATGAACAATTCTTCTGAAAATTTACAAACATAAAATAAATTGCAAGATTTTTCATTAAAATTCAATAGCATACGCTGGATAATTGTGTTTTTCTAATGCATAATTATTAAATGAACAACAAAAGCCAACAGTTGTTTTTATAGTTTGAAATAATGTTTCACAACGTGTTTGCGTTCCTTTCCAAAGGCATCTTTGAAGCATATCATTACAAGTAGGCGCAATCTAAACAAAATATTTAATTTCTTTGAATAAATTATCTAGATTTTATTCAAATTAATTACCGCAGCAAGTAAATGTTCAACAGTTATATTATTCATTTGTAGAATATCATGAAGTTCATTATATTCAGATTCTTCTGCCTCTCCACTTCCGTCAAAATGATAAATTAAACGAAATTTAAATGATAATTCTGCTGCACTCATATTTAAAGGTTTTATCCTAAAAAAAATAATTATAAACATTTCTGCATTTCATTAAATAAATATAATAACAATACAAACATTGAATGAGCTTTTTTTAAGGCAGATATCGCTGATATTTTATTTGTATTACATAATGTAACAGCAGGAAAAGCTAAATTCCAAGTTGCATAATGTGTACTTTCAATAACAGTTATAGTTGGTGTTTCAGCATTCCACAAATAAGATAACCATAAAAGTGTAATCGCTGTAATAAGTGAACTGAACGTTGTTACACCCCAAAATATTCTGCAAATTTTTTTTTTTAATTTAAAATAATTATCATAAATAATTTGTAATAAAATTATAATAATTTATACCGTTCCCAAAGTGCTGTATCTTCTCTTATAATATGTCCATATCCATGTAAAGCAGTTACAGAACAAAATTCTTTTAAACGTTTTAATAACCAATTTTTATAACTATTCTTTTCAGCAATAGATTTTTCTAAATTCTGTTTAATTTTATTTTTTTTCACAATTGTTTTCCAATCATGACGTGCCATTTTGATTAATCCTGTGATACTGAATTTTATTTCAAAGAATACATATTTTTTTTTTTTACATTTTGTTAATTTAAAATTAATAATAAATTATTAATAATATAATTTGTATAGGATAGGTAGATTGTAAGTAATCAATTGATCACGCAATCATTAATCATTTTTCAATATTTTATGAAATATGAAAATTTATATAAAAAAACAAAAATCAAAACATTGTCTATCTAAATTGGTTTAAATTAAACCAAAAAATAAAAAAAAAAAGGTAAACTCTTTGACATTCATATATTATGTAGGATTTATAAAATTGATATCACATTTACGATTATTACAAAAATTACTTTCAATTAAGGATACAACGACAATTTAACCCTTAAAATAAACAAACAAAAATAATAAGACAAGATAAGTTGTGATAGGGTACGTATACTAGTTACTACGATAATAATTTGTATGTAGACAAAAAAATTATAGTCTATAAATATAATGATAGAAAGACCTTGGCCTTGGTATAAATAAACACGAAAAAAAGACTCGTGTCAATTAAAGAAATATTGGAATCAGAAACCACAAAAATAAAAATATATTTCAATCAAAGTGTTAAGAATTTAAATTAATAGGATGCAATTAACTTTAAGAACTTGTTAAATATCTTCTGTTTTTTTTTGATACAATAATAAATCAAATTAACAATTGTATAATTAATTGGTTTGTATTAATAATCATTGTCAAATTTAATTGTTAATAATTTTTTTCTTTGTGATAAATATGAACGCATGTCTGAACTTATTATTTAGATATCCAATCAAAGTCAATTAACATGATTTCAGTTTTTCAGAATTTTATTTCTATTCTACGAAAAATATTATAATATTTTTTTTTAGTTTTCTAATTTATTCGTTATTTAGGATTTATTATTTATTAGATAATTAATTGAGGAATTTCAAACAGCATAAAAATAAGAATATTGCTCTGAAAATCATTCATTTAATAAAAACTTGATATTTCAACTGAGACTTGAACACGTGATTGTTAGTATAACTTTCGACTGGACATCGAAATGTTCGAATAACAAAAACCAATACAAAAGTGAAGGGAGCTGGTAGTGATTATGAACTATGTGCGAATAGTTAATCATAGCTATTGCCTTTGTTTGAAAAATAAATATCAATTATGGTAAGAAAGCAAAAATTATTTTATTGTTATTATTTGTCGCATTTTTTTTACAAACCACTTGCGTGCAATCCTTGAAGCTTATTCTGGAGTTCATGTCATAATCATAATATTTTGTATACTTTAAAACTTGTACTTGATATATTTTAGTGTGAAAACCACAAAAATCAGAAAAGGGGACCCTGTACTTAGAACGTGCATTATGTACAATATTAAAACAATAGATAACCACAAAAAGAAACAACAAAAAGTGCAAAAAACTTTTAACGGTCACAATAAATAAAAATGTAATTAAATTCGCAAACGAAAGAAAAAATATTCCTAGTTCAACGCTCGACCACAATGTTATGACATCAAGACCAATTTTTAAATCGATAACACTGATTACGTAAAATTAATTTTGTTTAAACCAAAAAAAAAAACAAACTTATCGCAAATGATATTTGAAAATACAGCAAAATTTAATTTAATTATTCTAGAAAAGTCAGCTATTGTAAAATATGTGAAATGTGCAAAATCATCTTTCAGTTGTAGTGATTGTATCATAAAATTATACCAAATTCAATTACATTCTGAGCAATCTAGTATAACATAAGTATAATGTTTCAGTTTTCAGACTTGTAACGGTTATGTTGAGAGCAATCCATAATTATTATATTTCAGTTATGCCATCAAATTCTACTAAATTAAATACGTTCAAAGTAATGTAATTAGTAATTACTAAATAATTTAATATGCTGAAATAATCTTTTATCGTAAATGTTAAGACAAACTTTACCAAATGCTGCAACTTATTATTTTTAATCAATCACGTGAGATTCAGGTATATTTTCTAAAGTGTCTGTAATACAACAGATCATTTCCACGTGCTTCTAAATATCTTTCATAATTATTTTTCTTTAATTTTAATCATATAATAATTGATAACAATTTAAAAACGCCAAACCAATAAAATAAATAAACAAAAATCGTAAGTTAATCTATAAAATTTTATGAAGAAAGAGACTAAACAGAAAATTTTTATTAAATTTAAAATATTATTGTATTTGTTATTTGATAAGAAAGTGAATGGACTAAAATGTCAATTTGTTGAATTGACGTTTAATTTCTGGAATATATTTATATATAAAATGTGCGGATGCAGGGAAATTTTTATTCGAGTGTGTCAGTGTAAAATTTTTTAATGACGTAAGATTAAATCTTTTATACATAAGATTACTCGCGTGATATATTATATTATTTTGTTATAAATGTATATTTATTAAAATACAAACATATATGTACTGGTTTATACTAGATATGTAACTATGATAGAATTATACCCATTCTAATATTATGTGAATAAAATTGGATTATTTGAAAATTCAGTATATGGAAAAAAAAAATTACAATAATAAAGTGTATTGTTGGTTGGTACTTTTTGGTGGAGTGACCATGAATAATTTGCATAGGTGTTACTAATCAATAAAATAATTTATATTGTGGTGATGTAGGCTTCCGTTGACGTCAATGATCTGATCTGTTTTTTTTTTTTGTTCGTTCGTTCTTTCTTGTTAATTAGGTCTTTCATATATCAAGGATTTTTTTGAAATTTATAAAGAAATTAATTACGTAAAATGTGTTTTAAACAGCAGAAAAATAAATATAGAAAACTAACAATAAAATAGAATGGAAATGGAAAGATGTTTACTGAAATATTGTATCTAGAAAAAAATATATTCGTGTTTGTAACCTACTTAGACTTTCCCATAATCAGTAAAATAGAAAAATCAATAATATTTTGCTATCCTTTTGTTATAACTTTTATTGTAAAATTTATGAAATACAAAATACGTTTAAATATAATTACTTGATTAACATTTTCACCTTAGGAATATTCACATTTTTATACATCATAGAAATATTTAATTAAAATTCAAAACAATTATATAGAAGTACTAAAAGTATTTCCATTTATTATGACAAAAATTACAAATGTTTCTTTAGAAAATAATGTGAGACTTATATAAATCTTTCATTATTCTCAGATTTTAATCTCTTGAAGACAACAAATTATGGATTTCTAATATTAATCCAAATATAATGTACGTCAATTGTTATTGTTGTTGTTGTATTTCAAGTACATCAACGACTAAGGTTATTAGTAACTAGGAGACTTACTATTTTTTGAGGTGGGTTCTGAACCACCTAGCATCTGCATATGCATTTTAATTCTATTCGGTGCATTGCCAGCACTTAGGAAACAGTACGTCAATTATTCAGAAATATTTTAAATTGGAATTGCATTAATTTAAAGATAAAATTTGTGTTAAGTACACTCATATAGATGAGTGAAAATTGAGTAAATACTTTAAGCTTTTTTAACACAAGAAAAAAAAACACACACACACACTTCTTAGTATTTACTATTTACAAATTATTTTTTCCCAAAACCAAAAAAATAATTAACAAATTTCATTCGGAAATTTCATCATTCTCTTTTTAAACAGCAGAAAAAAAAAAACGAGAACAAGAACCTAAAATAAATAAATTCTTTAATAAAACATTTGATGTAAGAAATAAAAAAAAAAAACAAAAAAAAAAACCAACAACAACAAACTATGACGTAAAAGCTTTTTAATAAGTAATTTTTTTTGTATTTTCTTGTAATCGTGTCTTATTTATACTAACAACAATAAGATGGAATAATAAAAAAAAAACAAATAATTAGAGATATAACCCAAGTAAACTGTTATTCATTATCATTATCATAATTATAAGAACAAAAAAAAAAAAAGGTACAACAAAATATAAAATGTTAGGTTTACATATGACTTGAGCATGATAATCTTAATTTATATAATTTATAATTTATACTTTTCTTGAGTAAGGTTTCTATCTACAGGGAGGCTACGATGAGGCTGTATGATTGAACTAAATATATTTATATAAAGGCGGTGTAATAATCATTTTATTATTTGTAATTAGTTAATGTGAATTGATAAAAAATAAATTTTTTTGTTGTTAATAATATAAATTATATGAACCGTTGATGTTTGATTATTTTCATTAAATTAAAATATTATGAGTTTTTATAACCTTGAATTTATAAGTTCAACAGAATTGATTGTTGCTGACCGAAATCTTTTTTCTTATACTTTTTTTTTTTCGTTATTCATTTTTTTACTTTTATTTTTAATTTTTAATTTATTTTTGGTTTTGTTTTTGTTTTCGTTTTTGGTTTTTTTGTTTTTCTTAGAATCTTTATTAATAATTATAAAGAATATATAAGATTATTAATCGATTTTCTATTCTATTTTTAAATATTTAATAAAAAAAAATAGAATCTCGTTAATATGAATATTTTTCAATTATTAGCCAGAATGGCGTCAAAATCGAAAAAAAAAAAAAAAATAAACAAAACAAAACAAAAAACGTTCAATACGTGTGAGAATGAAATCATGATAAATTGAACTTGTTTTTTATGAAATTATTTTACGTGAGACTAAACTACACAAATAATAATAATAATAATAATAATACTTGATAAATACAATACGTATACGTACATTCACAATAGTTCGTATTAAAGAGGTTACGCTTTTTTGTTGTATTAAATTTATTCGAATAAATTATAAATAGAAATGATTAACGTACTTTATATTTAAATTTTAATTATTGTACTGTTTCCGTGCCCCCAATATTTTCAATATTTTTTATAAAATTAAAATTGTATATTATTAATATCTGACAATCATTTAATTAAACATATGAAATATAATCCGGTGCACCAGAGCACCCAGAACACTAAAACAGCGATCAATCAAATTGTTGATTGTAGCTTTTTTTTCTTTCATTTTTTTTTATGCAATTATAGATTTATTTTTGTATATTTTCTATTCTGTTTTTGTTTTTTTTTTTATTGATTTTCAATTAGATTGTATTAAAGAAATTTTAATTAAACAAAAACATTGAGTATAGTATATTTTGTTGTAAGAAATTGTTGTAGGAAATTGAGTACATTTTGAGTGCATCTTAAATTTATAATAATCTTCAAAATTCTAATCCTTTAAATTCAGTTTCATTCTCATATAATACAATTGAAACAATATTAGAATAAATTCTGTAAATTATTCATCATATAAATAAGTATACACAATCAGACTACATACACATTTAGAAAATTTAGTCTAATTAATGTTTATATAGAAAATAATTTCACATTTTTTATTTATAATTTAGTACAGTGAACGTGGGCATTATTTTTTATTATTATTCTACACAATTTATTTCAGTTGTTTATGAAAATATTTATTTCATTTAATTAATTAAATAAATTGTCTTATGGGGGACGATTTAAATAAATATTGTACAATAAACTCCTTTTTTTTCTTATTCATCAACATATAAAAAATTGAACTCTGAGTTTTTGAAAAAAAAAACAACAACAACAACAACAACAAGAAAAATGGAAATCAATTTTTTTATTTTGTATTTATCGCAGTGCAAAATAAATTTTGTTCTATTTTTTGTTTTTTTTTTTTTTTTTATGATTTTCAAAAATCAATAATACAAAAGGTAGATTAATGTCTCCGTCTGTCTATGTAATTGTCTGTAAATAAACCAATACAAAATTTACTTTTTAGAAAAGAATTTAAAAAAGAAAAAAAAGTTTTGTTTTTTGGCAAAGAAAATAAAACAATCGATTAAACAATTTTTTTTGGTTTTTTGTAGACACAAATATTTCACATAGGGTCAAAAAACTTCATCATACAGAAGAATATTCAGTTAATAGTAAATAATAAAAATTTTCATTAATTGAAATTTATTAAAAAGAAAATAATATTTATTTTACAAAAACAAAAAAAAAAAAAATTAATAATCTAAAATTTGATGAAATTAAGAAAATTTGTTAGTTGTCAAGTTTTGTTTATAATAAAATGTGACCATGATTATATTCTAATAACAACAGAGTAAAAAAAAAAAAAACAGACATTTAAAATTTATGATAAAAAACAAAAAAAAATTTAGACCAGATGACGTTCCCGATCATATGACTAGACTTCACAGACACAAAACATAAATTAAATATTTTTTTTTTTGTTTTTTAATTCTTCATTTTTTTTTTTCCATAATTTTTTTTTTTTTTTGTTTCATTTCTTGTCTTGACATCTTAATGTTTTCTGTAGATAAAAAAGAAATTAATGTTACAATTTTTTGATATGAGTTTTAGACATGTATATGAGGAGGATGAGGAGGATGAGGAGGATGAGGAGAAGGAGGAGGAGGAGGAGGAGGTTAGAGGATGAGAAATGTTATCATGCGATGCGTTACGTTTTGACAGAATAAAATAAAGATTTATTTATTATAAATGTAATTAGTGACACACTTGGCACATTTACATAATTCTATAGAAATGAAAAAATCTAAATGAAAAATAAATATTGAATAAATGTAAATAATAAAGTGTAATGTAATGACTATTTTTTTTCTTTCGCTAATAAAAAATAGAGCCACCCATTTATTATAACAATTTATTATTCTATTAAATGGTAGACTTTTTTTTTTTTGTTCCTTTAATAGAATTTGAATTATACAATTAAAAAAAAATTTAACTTAAAAAAAAAAATAATAAAAGAATACAAAATGAAACAAATTGTTCACCTTCCTCATTTAAAAAAACAATTTCTTTCGTTTAACAAAATGATAAGCGGCAAAATAATTCTTTCTTTTTATTTTATACAATAACTAATTACATTACTTCTTCTTATTTATATTTAAAGTATGTTTATTGGTTTATCACAAACATTATATGATAATTAAATATTTAATCAGAAAGAAAAAAAAAAAAAAAAAAAGAATATAGAAATTTGTAATAAAAACGAAACAAATAAAAAACAATTTGTCTTCTTTTTATTATATTTACATATTTTTAAGTACAGTTTTATAGAGATGTTTTTCTCTTATTCTTCTTCTTGCTTCTTTCTTGCTTCTTATTTGAACCACAAAAAAAAAAAATAATTTAATATCTATAATAGAATAGAAACTATAACAACTTATAACTTATTACAAATTTTATACTAAATATATTTATTACATTTTTTTTTGTTTACACGCATTAAGCCTCGTATTAATTTTTAAGTATTTATTTTTTTTTTGTGTTCATTATTTGAATTAATATTTTGTTGTTGTTCTTGTTGTTTTCTTTCTGACTTTTAATATCTCTTATATAAGTTCTTCTTCTTCTTCTTCTTCTTCATCTTAAGTTATTTAACTTTTATAGTAACATGCCTAAAAGCACGTAATATTCTACATATTATTACGTTAAATATTTTTCGTGTGAATTAATATTTAAAATTTACATATTCATTACCTGTTTAATAAATATTAACTTGATTAATAATAATTTTCATCTAAAATAAATTAGAATATAAATAATGAAATGAATTTCATTTAATTCATCCTATAACAAGGGTAGTTTTTCTATTTCTCAAGAGAAATAATATGATCTTGGGTTCAATCTCAAATAAGGGTTTGGATTCCGATAGTACACCCATATGTCTTAAATGGCCTGAGACATTGATGCAAAGATGTTAATTACCCTAATATGAATCAATCAATAAAGAGTCAAAAATTCTTTAACCCTTTTTTTTTTGATTGTGAAAAAATAATCACTATGTCTGGATTACGATAAGCATGTGAGTGTCATTAATGGTAAGTGCGAGTGTGCATAATTGAATGTGAGTGCGAGTGTGAATGAGTAAGGTGATTGACATCTCGCACTCGTATATTTATCTTAATCGTAGCATTGATTAAAACATATAATTAATTATATTGATTAAAAATGTCCTTGAACACATTGAGTTGCTTATAATGATTAAATTCACACAAAAAAAACCAACAGACAAACAAATAATAATTGAAATCAAAAATGTTTTTACTTTTCAAATTCGGGAAGAATAAAATTTTAAGAATTTATTAAAAAACAAAAACCAAGAAGGTAACAGTGATGCTGGTCAAAACTAATAAAAAAAAAATACAAGAATTATTCTTATTTAATTTATCATCATCTTGAGTTGATTCAAGAGTTGAAATGACCAAAAAAAAAAACACGTCATTGATCAAATATTTTTTGATCATCATTTAATGTTTCATTTAAACTTGACCGTTTTTTTTTTTTTGGTTGTTGTTATTGTTTTGTTTGTAACAAATCAAGAAAAATGAAAAATCTTTAAACATGGTTTGATTATTATTATTAGAATTACAATTTTTGTTTGAAGTTTATAAGTCAAGGTTAAAGGAAGAAATTAAATAGAAAAAAAAAAAAAAGTAGGTGTCACATTGGTATGTTTTAGCATCTAAAAATTTGACTGTTGTTTTTTTTTTTTTTGTTTATTTAGATTTTTTTTTTTAGACGCAAGGTCTTCAAAATTTGCGCATAATAATAAACAAAAAAAAAACAAAAACAAAAAGCGTATACACAAATGAATGAATCTGGAAATTTAATAAAAATATTATGCAAAAATTAAAAAATCAATTATGTTTTTTTTTTTTCTTTCTTGTTTCAATATAATAATTTTTAAGCAGAAAATTTTGGATAATGAACAATGATTTATTTGATTATTCGATTCGATTATTGAATCGATTAACGATTCTTATAATGAATAAATATTTATTGTAAAATGAACGCATGTTAAATTTACGCAATTAAATTAAATCTATTCCATGAACTAATGCAATTAACTGACATTTCTAAATTAAAATACAAAATTTTAATGGTTTAATTGTTAAAAATTTTTGCATTAACAATTCTCAATTGTATGACGTTACAATTATTGATTTTCATTTGTTAAATTATTTAAAGACAAAAATAATATTAATTTATTCGTCATAAAATTACTTTCGTCCCAATCAGAATCGATAGAAATTATTATTTTATTAAAACTTTAACATTTGGAATATTTTTCTTAACAACAAAAAAAAAAAAAAAAAAAAATAAACGAATATATTTTAAGACTACGAATAATATTCGATCACATCTGACACCAATTATAAATGGTGCAATTTTTTTTTTGTTACAGTAAAATAATTGTTCGTCTCTCTTTAATTTTCTTTTTTTTCTTTTGCTGAATTCATTTTTGGCAAATATTTAATTACGAATTGAAATAAATAAATAACAAAAAAAATTAATATTCAAAGAAGAAAAAATAAAAATTCTTAGCATCAGTTTTAATTTGAAATAAATAAAAAAAGATATTTTTTTATACGTTTTATACGAGAAGCTGACGTCATATAGAACCATATTCTTAACTATAACACCTTGATTACAAATACTTATTAATATTATTCTCTTATCTCATTTTTTTTTTTGTTTTTTATTTTTAATAAGCTTTAATTAAACAGATTTGAGACAAACGTTATACAGTAGCCTACCTTTTTGCTATGTTATTCTTGTTATTATTAATTTATTCAAAAATGAAACAAAATAAAAATTAAATTAAATTAAATATTTGTTTCATAACATAAAAAAATAATAATAATTATAATAAATTTTTTTATTGAATTGTTTTTCTGTACCAGTAAAATATTTTTATTCTTTATTTATTTTTATCATTTTTTATACGAATGGAATAATTTTATAAACAACAAAAAAAAATTCACCATTTTATTTTTTTTTTTTCCTTTATAAATTTTTACTTTCATTATTTAACATAATACGTTAAATTACCCTGATTAATTAATGAATATTATTTCTGTGTCACTATGTCAGATGATCTTCTGATTTTCTTCCTCTCTTCCTCTCTCCGTTAACGAAATGAATAAAAAAATTTACATTATTTTAATTCTAAAAATTTGGTTAGAAAAAAATTAATAAGTTTAGAATCTCTAATTATTCGAATTTAATATGAATAATTTTAAGTATTTGTCGTACGATGTGTTTGTGATTACTAAATGCTCATTAACAGTGATCAGTGTCGCCAAACGTTGGTCAAGTTTTACTTTATAAAATTAAAGGATAACTGAAGGTATCTGCGTCAAATTTAATCTGCAATTATGAATTTATTTATTTTAAGGGAACATGAAGTTTTCCCGCTTATGGACGTCAAGTGATAAAATAATAACTTTTCATCAAAGAAAATTTTTTAAACAATTATTGATAGAAAAATTACCAAATACAACACTGTGCTAACTTTTGGTGGGGTAATTCTAGAGATTTTGTTATAATTAAAAATTTACAAAAAAAAAAAAATGTATTAAAATTGTGTCTAGCTTTTAATAATTAAATAATTGATAATCTTTTATATTTCCACTAATTATTATCCATTATAGAATATGAAGACAATACAACTTATCAATTTATTACGTAATTATATATTCGTCTTTTATTTAATTTATAAAGAATTTCTTATTCTTTATATATTCTTAATGTTTATGAGTCAACTAAAGGTATGTCCATTTTAATAATATTAATAAATTCTTAAATGACTCATACAGAATATTTATATCCTGATTATAGATTTCAATGATCTTTAATTCTTATTTTTAACAAATAACATTATTAACTTGTTGTTGTTGTTGTTGTTTTTTTTTTTTTAGTTTAACCAACAAATATTAACATAATACAAAATTAACAAAAATTAATACAAATGAAATAATTCTAATGACGTTCATTAAACTTGACTAATTTTAACCATTTATTTTTTTTTGTTTTGTTTTCTTTTCACATTCCAATAAATTGATAAACAATGAAAAAAAAATTTTTTTTTTAATTAAACGACAACAGAATATTTAGTACCAATACAAACAAAGAAAACAAAATAATTCTTACACGTGTAAATTGTAATGAAGGGATAATTTATTAAGCCACTGCCGTTTATATGTCGCTATGAGTTTTTGTGCCAGAATTATTCTTGAAGAAATAAATTAAATGATTTATGGAATTTATTATAAAATTGTTAAATCTTATTGTTTTTTTTTTTGTTGTGGCCCTCTGTTTTCCCTTTCTTCCCCCTTTGTCTTACAATTAAAACTTTAATAAACATTCAGAAAATTATGTGACATCTTTATAATTATTTTACCTTTCTATTTATATTTTTTTATTAAAATTAATCGTTCATAAATTAAAGATGGGAGAAAAGGGAGCAAAATAAGAAATGTGTTGCTTCTTTTTTTCTTACATTCATTGATTAAATTTTTGTTTTTTCTTTTTTTCTTTTTCAGTTCTTTTAATTTTAAATTTATTTTAAAATAAAATTTAAGAAACAAGATTTGTAAGTTTATTAATAGAATAAAATGGGTGTTGATACAAGTTATTATTTTATCGTTTAAAAAGAGACAAAAAATTGAAGAACAAAAAAAAATTTGCATAAATTAAATTTATTTCTATAAAATTTAAATTTTAAATTGTTAAAAGTCAGATGATTTAAATTATTAGATTATCCATTAATTCTATAGAAAAGTGTATTCTTGTTAATACTCGGCTAATTGGGTTTAAAATTTCAAATAAAAACAAAACCTTTTTAATTATCATAAGTTTTTTTATTAAAATATTGTAGTAATTTTCAAGAATTAAAAATTCTCATTTTCAGGGACTATTATAATTAAACGGAAAAATTCAAATTAATTATTTAAGTTAAATAATTAGTGTATTAATTAAACACAATTATATTCTTGTTGTAGTTAAAAGTTTAAAATTTGTTATATCATTATTTTCATGAAAAACAAAATATTGGCGCCATGAAAACTTGTGGTATGTCGCATTTAAGGGAAAACTCCTTTTAATTTAAAAAACCACAAGAAATTTATTATTATTTTGTCTTAAAATTTGTCAGTTAGTTTATTTTAAAATTATTACAATCGAAAAAAAAAAGAATTCTACTTATTTTGTGCTTATTCCTTTCCACCCACTTTCGAACGAACAATTATCAACTTGATGATCTTTTCGTTGAGGTTAATTTGTGCACGCATTAAAGGCGATTTATCTCCTCCATGTGTTTTAGCTCTGGCCAAATGGATTAGTAGATGAGTTAACAGTTTATTTTTTATTTAGTACGAAAGATATTCTAACCCATTTTTAGTTTCGCAGGACATATTCCTGCCAATGATTAGCGCTATTAAGTGAGTTATTATTTCACAATACATTGGACCACTTTCATTTGACTGTGATGAACAGTAACCATATCGATCGTTACTGTAAAAAGCAATATTATATACGTTAATTCTGAGTTTGGAAATAAATTAATTACAGCATTATCCCATTTATGTGGAGAATAAAGCAACTAAGCAACTCTATGGGCTTCATAAATGTTAATTGAATTTATTGTTAATTGAAGAAATTCATCATGATCAGATGCTAAATGATACGCTTGATTATGTCGTTAATGATCATTGTGTCTACCGTATTCCCTTTATAGTTAATTGAAATTTATATTTTGATTTTCATTGATGTAAAAAATGAATTAGAAAAAAAATAAACAACAAAAACACAAAATTTTATGTTAATTCATTTTTGTTTCAAATAAAAAATTAAAATATAGATCAGAATAAATTTATTATCGAATATTTTTAAAATAATTAAATAAATCGATAAATAAAGAAACAACAAAAAAATTATAATTTCAAATTGTCTTGTGTAGAAAAAACAAAAACTGCTGGCAAATTTTTTTTTTTAACTTTTTTTTTTTATTATTTTGGAATGACGTCAATCAAAAAGTCAAAACACGCGAATAATAATATAAAAAAAGTTTCTGGTTTCCAGTTGATTTCATTCACTGATCATCATGATACACATTTTTTTTTTCTTTCTTTTCATTTTTTTCATTTTTTCATTTGTTCATTTTTTTTTTTTTTGGTTCAGTTGCCGGATCCTATTTGACTTTATTCGACAATAATATTGACAAAATTATTTAATTATTTATTTTTTATTTGATATTGGCTTTTTACATGTAATTATGAGAAGACATTATTTTTTCTATAAAATTTAAAGACGAAGAAGAAGAAGAAGAAAATATCTTAGAAAAAATATTGATTCCATAAAAATTTCGCTGAAAATAAAAAAAAAAACCAACAAATTGATGATTTCAGTTTTTTCTTCTTCTTCTTCCTCTTATTTAACTAAATAATAAAGTTAACATAAAATATTTAAATTCAACACGCAATTTAAACAAATAACAGTTGAGACATCATCATCATCATCATCATCATCATCATCATCTCAATTTATACTGAACAAACCAATATTATTTCAAGTGTTAAATTTTTCTAAGAATATTTATTGATTTTCTTAGAATTTTACTATTATTATATAGAATTAATCATCAATAGTTTACATTTAGTATAATGTCTAGTTAAGTTAACAGTTAAAAATAATTTAATAAAAAATATAGACAATAGACTAGACACACACACACATACATGTTTCTATTCAAAATATGAAATATTTTATACAATTAATAATTAAATAAATGATTGTACCATCATCAATCATAATTGTTTGTTATATCTAATTAAGAAATAAAGAGAAAAAAACAAACAACTATATAGATTTATAATGATCGTATACATTAATTCTTATACTTAAGTACAACCTACATACTTAAGTATACTTAGATACTATATACTTAAGTATAAGTTAAGTCATATTAATAAGTTAAAGTCATAGTTTATAATTATTAATTATTGGTAGAAATTATTATATATAAAAGGTAAATATAGGTGGAAAGGGCGGAAGGTGAAGATAAATTTAGATGATTAACAACAAAAATCAATTGTGAAATGAATTCTCATGGTTCATGGATAATTTATTTTTTTTTTCGTTTATAAAAAAGACTTTTTCTATTTTCATTTTTTTTTTTTTTTTGTTTTTAATAAAAATAAAACTCGTGTATGCCAGAATTTCAAGGGTAAAAATGTTGGTGAAAAAAAATCAACAGCAAAACAACAACAACAACAACAACATAAAAAGAGATAACTTTTTTTTTTATTATAAGATTCAAAATAAATGCGGTTATAGTCGTTATGACGTCAGTAAGCGAACGCTTAAGACATTGATTGATTAATCTATTTTATTCATCGTATTAGTTTGTACGTATTGCCAGATGAAAACAACCTAAATCAGTTTTTTTATGTTTTAATGTATGATTAATCTTAATTATGTAAAATTAAACTAACTATAATTATTTATGAACTTGCTACAATTTCTTTTTATGTTTATTGCAATTTATTTTAATTGTTTTTAATCAACTAAAAGTTACAAGTTTAATTTTATGAATTCTTTAATCAGATTCACAGAACTAAACTTTTAGTATTTGTCATTTTGTTACTTAAACATAAGATGTTTAGATGAATAAGAATATTCTACCATCTTTGGTTACTCATTTATTAGTTTTTTAGTTTAACCACAATTTAAATTTTTTTATAATTAAATTTTCATGGAATTTAGGTGAAAAAAATTTTATAGTCTTGGTCGTTGTCGTGCAGATTATTAAAATTTTTGTAATTAAAAAATTAGCTCAGTCAATCGAAAATATAATTTACTTTGAAATTATCAAATTTAAGAAACAATTCCGCATAGAGACAAATTTTTAAATCAAAAAAAAAAAATTACAAAATGGGTAAAAAATTAAAAGTAAACAAATTGAAAATAATTTTTGTTCTTAAACTTTTTCTTTCTTATTTTCTTTGATATTTAAGAAATTTTTGTATGTGTAATAGTTTTGCTTGCTGCTAAAAAATAATTTATTTCTGTGAAAAAAAAAACAGAAAAATAAATAAAACCAGAAAAGTATAAGGCAAAGATGTACGAGAAGATCTTGAGTACATCTTAAGTGTCTAAGAAAACATAAGAAAAATATAAAATGTGTTTGTGTGTAAATATTAAATCAAAAGTGTAAACTTAAACAAAAGTGAAATATATTTTTATTTTTTTTATTTTTTACATTATAATTTAAATATAGTTTTTGACCCTCGTTAAAAAAAAGCATAAACTAAGAAAAGAAAATCAATCATTTTTTTTTTTTGTTTTTTTGTTACTTCAATGTAGGTATCCACAATCATACAAAATAAATGTAGGTTGACATAATTTAGTTTTGGTTATGATTTGTTATGAGAGAAAGAGGGAGAGAGAGAGAGAGAGAAAAAAGAAAGAGTTATAATTGTCAACAAAAGAAATCGCATTGTTGTTGTTTTTTTGTTTTCTTCAACAAATCATACAAAAATATCTGCATGAACAAAAATATAATAAACTTTTGCCGTTTGGCTTGATATTTATTAATGTTTTGTCTGTATATTTATTAATGTGTGTGTGTGTGTGTGTGTGTGTATGTGTCTCATTTTATTTTATAAATTATTTATAAAGGTGTGTAACGGAGAATTTCAATGACCTGTTCTTCAATTCGAATGACGTCAAAGCAGACATTGGTTTTGTTTCTTTTATAGTCACTCATTTTACTTATAAAAAAATAAAATAAAATAAAAGAGTTTATAATAATCTATGCATGTATACACGTATGTGTGTATGTGTGTGTGTGTGTGTGTGTGTTGTGTTATTATGCTTCTTTTTCTTTTCATATAAAATAGAAATAAATATATACAAATATACAAAATGTATACAAAAGACGAACAGAAAGTCTAATTTTAATAAGACGTCATTACGATATGAATAAAAATTGATATCGTTTTTTTTTTTTTGTTTATAAAATGCGTTATAAGATAAAATATTTATGTATGTACGAGTACGTCTGATTTTAATATTCATTGTGAATTATAAATTACAGAAATGAGGAAGTTAAAAGATTTTACCTTTTTTTTTTTTTTTTTTTGTTGTTTCTTACAAAAATAAAACAAATGAAAAAAAAATTCACTAACCGTTTTTTTTTTGTCACAATTCTTTCTTTGTTTTTTTTTTCCGTGTCTTTTGGTTCCAAATTTTGTTTGTTTTTTTTTTGTTTGTTTAAATGAAATTATTTATATAGAAAATTTCAATAGAATTCGATCTGTTTATCTTAAAGATGTTGATAAAATTTAATCTAATAATTTTTACTCTAATTATAAATGGGAATAAAAATTCGGGAATATTTATTTTTTTTTTTTTAGTAAATAAATTTCAAGTTTCTTTTTATTCAGCAGTCACATATATCGGTATTTAGATGAGTTAATTTTTTCTGATAAATAAATAACTCTTGTGGTTTTATATAATACACTACAAGAAATCTCTTATCTTTTTCATTGTGGGAAATTTTTATAATTTTAAGAATTTTTGCTTTATTTTTTTTTTTATATATATTTTTTTCTTTCAATTTTTAATTATAATTCATTAATTTAAATTAACTTAATTATTAGAGGTTTTTCTATTTCGTACTGAAATTTGGTTTACACAATTTTTGTTTTGTTTTTTTTTTTTGACTAACCGTCTAACCTTAGACTAAATTTACACATGCGTCTATAATTTCTAAGTAAATATTTTATCATTTCAGAGTTTTTTCAGACTTCGCAGTTCTCATTTTTTTTTTTTTTATTGTTGTTGTAAATTTGTAAAGTAAACTAACTATAAAATTACAATTATTTATATTTTTTTAACTAAACGAAAATTTTATTTAAAAGTAAATTCAAAATTTAAAGGCAAAAAATTATGTCAAAAAAAAAAAATGTAATTGAAGAAAAAAAAAATTGGTTGTTTTTGTCTTATCTTATCAATTATAAAATACATACAATAAAGACAAAATGTCTTCAGACATAATTATATACTAATTAAACTAAAATAATTAGCAGATTTAGAAAATATAAAAAAAAATAAAACAAGAGAAAAATAATTAAGAACAAAGTTTATTATTTAATTTTGTATCATACAAAAAAAAAAAAAAAAAATGGCTGATGCAATGAAAATAAAATTAATTAGACTGATTCCATCATATAATTTTTTTTTTTAATAAAATATTGGAATAAAAGATGATGTGATTTTATTATCTTATAATATTGTTCTTAACTTATGTCGTCTTATGTATTATATGTTTTATGCACATGTGCATGTGTGTGTGTGTGTGTGTGTGTTATGCTGAATTAATGAATGAATGAATGAATGTTTTTTTTTCTTTCTTTTTTTCAATAATATCAGCCGATGATGATGGCCGGAAGTGTTTATTTAATTACCATATTTTTTGGAAAAATTTCCATAGACATTTTATTTTTAGATGGTGTTGTAAGTCTTACCTTTATACAAGAAAAAAAAATTAATTAAATAAAAATTAATTGAATGGCAGAATCAACAATTAAAACATAAAGAAAAGATTTTTAATTTTTATTATAATTTTTCCATTGAAATGAAAAAGTAAATTTTAATTTCTATAAATATTCTTTCATTTATATAGATTAAGTGAAAGATAATGAACAAAACAAAATTCTTATAACATTTCACGCATATAAAGAATGATAACAAAAAAAAAAAGAAAAATATTTATTTATTAATATTTTAAAATGATTGAATAAGAAATTTAAATAAAACAAATAACATTGACCTATAAGTGTCCATCTCTTTATGTTAAAAACTTTAAATGATTGTTTAATATTACTTGACCAATTCGAAAATTTAGAATAAAAAAAAAAAACGAAAGGAAACGACAAAAAATAAATAAATAAATAGAATAAAAGAAAATGTTGTACTGATATTGTACTGGTGTCTTTATTAGAATAATTTCTATCAATGTCTTTAAGAATAAATTATTTATAGTCTGTTTTTGTTTTGTTTAGAAAATTAATCGAAATAAATATAAACAAATTTATTTATGTTAATTTATATGTCATTTGGATTATGTTCATAAATATACATTGTTTGATTAAACGGGTAAAGTTTAGTTCAATTTATTCTGTTATCTCGAACAGATAAATATATTTTCTTATTTAACTGGAGTTAACTGCTTGTTGTATTAATGATGTACGTGCATTATGTTGAGTGAAGACCACTCACTGGAATCATTTCTTACTGATGATAGACCTTCATTTTATTATTATTTCTTTTTCAAAAGTATATATACTGATAATTCTTGTAATTATAAGACACGTTGATGCAGAGTGACAACACGACTCTCATCAATATAAGGTTCCGGGTTCAAACATAAGCATGGTAATAGTTGTTTTACATTTACATTGTTTGTCTTGTTGATTCAAGACAATACGATAGATAACAATAATTTACTTTCACTCTTGTAATTCTTTAAGTTTTTCTTTACAACAAAAATTGAAAAATCTTCAATTTATAAATAAATCTCAACAATAATTATTCAAATTTTTAATTTTTATTGCAAATTAACTGAACAAATGAATTGAATAAAAGATTTTAAAATTAAGGGTGTGTAAGGTGAAGAGTGTAAACTTATAATCTCATTTAATAAAATTTAACCCAAAATAAACAGTTATGCGTTTGTGAACGTATTGACGTTTTTACAGTTGAAAATAAAGAAGGAGAAAAAAAAATGAAGAAAAACAAAGAAAGTATAAGAAAAAAAAAATTAAATATAAAATTAATTTTGACGTCAATGGATTATACCGAATAGATTTCAGACGTATAATAATGTCAAAGTTGAGATAATTAAATTCGACGAAAAACAAAAAAAATAAATCTCTCTATTTATAGACTGATCTGATTAATATCTTTAGGTCGATAAGAAAGGGTATCATCATTCCCATTGAATAAGAAAAAATAAAAATCATTTTATTTTTATGGGTTTTTTTTTTATAATTACAAATAATTCAATTCAATTGTAAAATGATGATAATAATACAATTGATGATGATGAGATGACGAGGAAAAAAGAATTGATTTATTTTTTTGGCTGCATATTTTTTGGGAAACAAATAAATTGTTTAAAAAGTAATAAATATTTTGTTTTGTCAATGACATTAATTTATTTGAGTTTCTAAAAAAAAAAAAACTTAACTTTCACTTTAAATAATGTATTAATTGCGTCAAACCGTAGTATATTCTTTGTACATATTGTTGTGTCCATTATAAGTGTACAGATAATACAGGTCGGCAGTTTTTTCTTTTTTTTTTTTTTTTTGTTTTTTACTGATAATTTTATATTATACAGTTAATGTTTTGACCATGCGAAAAAAAAAAAAAAAGAACACTGACAAGATTTAAAGTTATTTGCAATGACGTCATATTGAATTTGACATACAATAATACTTTTTTTTCCTTGACAAACTAAATCTATAATGTTTTGATCCTAATCATTAATATAAGAAAAAATTATATGTTCACGGTTTGTTTCACGGTACGAGAAACAAATCTATCTCGTGCGTTTGTTATTTTAAATCTGTTACAACGCGTATCACTACAACAACAACAACAAACTCAAAAAACAAAAAGAAAAAAACTTAACTATTCTGACGAATGACGCAAATTCACATACATTACATATAATACATTCACTCATTAATCATTAAACTGTATATAGGTAATTGTAATTGTAGCAATAACAACAATATTTATAAAATCTCGTTATAAATAAACTAATTAATTTTTATGTAATATAAGAAAATTGAAAGTTATTATTTATAATCGTTTTAGAATTAGAATATTTATTGTAAAATTTAAATCTAAGTTATTAATTATAGAGATCATTCGATAATTATTAATTACAGTTGATGAAAGATTATTTTTATATAGATTTTGTTTTTCTTCTGTAACTTGTATTATTTGTATATATCGTACAGAAGGATTATTCATTAGCATATTAACATTACTTTATTTATTGACGTATCTATATATAATTTTTATTTCAGAGAAAGGTAGAGAGCCTGTTTAAAGTATAATCATCAATTTATAATAAATGAATCATATTGTTTTTTTTTTATAAAAGAAAAATAATATAACGAATCATACAAAATTCCTAATAAAAATGTGTTTACATTTACCATGTTTATTTAGTAATTAATAATTAAGAGCAACACCAGCCATAGAAATTTATTTTTAAAAACGGAAGGGCGATTAATTGATGATTCTAAATTTCAAAGAAAAAGTTGAATTGCCAATTACGGCCAACATAATGAGTTATTATTATTAATTAACTTTGCTAGTAAACATTTTAATCCTGTTGGTATTCAGAGTATGGGGTTGTAAACACTTCAAAAATATTCTAAATTTAATAAAAAAATAATTCAAAAATTTCTAACCTAAAACTTGGTAAATTATTAATTAATTATTTAATGAAAGATTAAAAACATTGTCGAAATATTTGTGTAAGATCACTTTCACTTAATTCAACACGCACACAAAGAAATTAGAATTGTTATACCGTATTTAATTTTTCTATAAATTTTCCATCCAATTTACCAAATAAACAAATATCCATGACCAATGTTTAACCTTTTTACAATAGTTCATTGTCAATCTTTTAACAATTTTCTTGTTTCTTTCATTATCTTTCAATATTAATTATATAGAAAATAAATAAATAAATATAAAAAAAATCTGAAAAATCTTCCACAGGAATTAAAAGAAAAACAAAAAAAAAAAAAAAGAAGAAATCCAATTGTAAATAAAATTCTCTCTCTCTCTCTCTCTCTCTCTCTGTATAAAAGTTAAACTTAAACTTAAACTAAAAGAAAAAAAAAGAAAAGAAATAATAAATGATCGCAAATAGTTGATTATACTTTACATTATACATATTATTTTGTTTTTGTTGTATTTTTACCTTCTATATAGTTAGTTACCTACATATTAAATATGGCTACCGGCAACACAAACTAAACATAATAACTAACTAAATATACTAAAATCATTAATAAATAAATAATAATGTTTATTGTATGAATTAAAATTTTTCCATTATTATTGTTCAGTGTAAAGAAAGAAACAGAAACAGAAAAATTAAAAACAAAAAAACAAAAAAACAAAAAGTAGTTATATTAATTTTAATGAAATAAATTAGGAGGTTTTTATATGTAGGTGGCTTGTTTTTTTTTTTTTGTGGGGGGTCTTCTACTTCTTCTTTTTTTTGTATTTCAAAAATAAAATTAAATTAAATAATTATAATTAACAATAATAACAAATAGAAATAATTTAAGTTACACGTGTAGCAAAGAAATATTTAAATTGGCTTCTTATGTCAAAATGGGAAGAAAAAAATTTATATATAAATTCACATACATTGCGTATACTTTTATTAGGCAATTTTTTGTTTGTCTTTATTTCTTTGGTCTTTCCTTTTTTTTTTTTTTGTTTTTTAACGTTGAATAAATTTTTATTGAATGCGATTATTATTATTTCAAGTGTTTTTATATTTAAACATAGATGAGTTGTTTATGTTGAGACAACCAAAGAAGAAAAAAAAAAGAGATCATCATCATCATTACAAAAAAAAAATCAACCAAAATTGTCAACTGTTTGACACGACAACACACATGTGCCGTTTGTTGTGTTGTAATATTTGTGGGAATAACTTGTAAATACAAAAACCAAAAAAAAAAAATTCTTATTGATGTAATTGAAAAATCCGGTTAATCTAATTATTATTGACACAAATAATTCTTCTTCTTTTAATCACGTGGAATAATATATATATATATTTTTTTCTTGTTCCTTTACATTTAACAACTTCTTCTTCTTCTTCTTCTTTATTTTCTTTTCTTATTTATTAAATTTTATATGAAGCGACGTATATATATTTTTTTTGTTAATTATATTTATTTAATAAATAATCATGTCTATTTTGAACAAATAATATAAACATTGTAATGTCATGGATAAACTGGATTCAATTAAATTAAAATGAATAATTATACAAAAAAAAAAAAAAAATCTATAAGAATTTAAAGATTTTGAAGTTAAAAAAAAAAATAAAAGACGCAATAAAATTTATTAAATTTTTTACTTAATTTTGTTTATCTTTTGGACACAATAAATTTCTCTTAATAATTAACACTTGTTATTATTATTTTTTTACGTTGTTGTAAGAAACGTGTTTATTATTATAGAATACAGACAGTTCTTTTTTTTTGTTTGTTACTTCTTTTACTAATTCATAAGTATCAACTTTAAAATGAATTTTTTATTTTTCATCATTTTAATCCAGATCATGTTACTTAATTTTAACAGTAAAATAAATCCAGACACGAGCGATTTTTGCAAATTTTTTTATTAGATTCTTATGATTGGTTTACGTCTGCTTATGAAAAAAAATTTAATCCAATATAGTATTTTTTTTTTCTGGTTTTCCCAATATTCAGTTTTATGTTCGGATTATTAATTTATTAATTATATACAAATTTGAATCAAAATATAACAAAAAAAAAAAAGTGTCTAGATGGGAAAGTGCTGCACGGAAATATTTTAAAGAGAAATTAAAGTTTTCTTTCACTAAAAATAATTACAACAAATACAAATCATGTTATAATTCTTGTAAATGACAGAGGAGTTGTTTCTATAAAATTACAATGTACTTTGGATTTACATTTTATAATTGTCTTGTATTGTATTTCAATTTTTTATGAACCTAGTACATCAACGACTAAGGTTATTAGTAACTAGGAGACCTACTATTTTTTGAGGTGGGTTCTGACATTTTATAATTATAAACTAATTATAACGTAATTTTAAAATAAACATTCTAGATATGAGAGAAATATTATACATTATCAATTAATAGTTTCAATCAAATTCTTTTACTGATATTTAAATATTTTACATAAAATATTAGGTAGAACAATTTAAACATTTAAAGTAATTAGCAATCTTACATGTCAGATCGAGATCGGGTGACATTCAATAAAACATTATTTGTTTACATTCTGTTGGTATTTGGGTTCGATTACCAATTCTGTAACATGATGATTATTTAGGTAGATGATGATAACTTTAACAGTATAATAATTCATTCTATAATTCTATCTAATGTATAATGTGTGTTAAATAATTTGCATATTGTAAGAAATGTCTTATGAATATTAATATTGAATGATTCGTTACTTGGTCATTGTGTCAATTATTAAAGAATTTCTTTAGTTCTTTAAAAATATAAAAATAACATATCGTTATATTTGTTTGGGTTTTTTTTTATAAATTAAGGAATTTAATAAAATGACAAAAAGTAAACACAGAATAAAAAAAAAGTAACAAGTGAAACGTATATAAAACAATCAACAAAGAAATTCTTGCAAACAAAGTTATATATTGAGAAAACAACTGAATAAATATATTTGTAAAATATACATAAAAAAAAAGTAACATTATTTATAGGAATAAAATTCATCACATATAATTTTATATTTTCCCTCAGGTATATTTATATTTACAATAAAATGTAACTTAAAAATATTCTAAAACATTTTATTTAAATAAATAATTTAATTAATTTAATTTAAATAAAAATTATGAATGATCCATTTATTTTTTTTAAACAAAAATGATCGCACAATTTTTTTTACATCTTGTATTTTATATTTTAGTTTTTTTTTCTAATCCAATTATGACAAACGAATGATTCCCCGATAATGTGAATTAGTCTAATAAAAATCGACTAATTTTAGTTTGTGCGTTAGAATTTATGATCCGCGTCGAATGCGTAGATCAAATCTTATGATCGTTTAATAATTTGTTGATTTATTTTTTTATTTTAAATTCTTAAAATTTATACAATTTTAATATTTAATTCTGATTAATTTAAAAGCGCTTTAAAATACCATTTACAGGTTACACTCTAGAAAATGGAAATCTTTTTGAACTCATCACCGGTGCAAAGTGATAAATTTAGTTAATCTTTTATTCAAATAGCAACAATCAAAAAAGTTCTATAAATTCATTTAAATGTATGACCATTATATTGTACATCATTGTCTTCTATTTACAATCATTTTTATTAGTCATTCAAATCTTACCTATGACGATAATATTAAATACAAGAATGTAAATAAACAATAATATTTTCTAATAATCTTTAATCCACAAATTAAGTGAATTAAGCTAATTCTAAACTTGTAATTATTTATAATTTTTTTTTTGTTTTATTTAAAATCGCATTAACTAATTATTTTGTAATAAGAAAAGAATTTGTGTTTCATATACAGCTTTACGAGCTTCCATTTTTTTTTTTAAATCAAACAATTTTTATTCAATAAAAAATGACACGATTTGAAAATAAAATTCATTGAATTAGTAAAAAATTTCTATTAATTAAGCAATAAATAGAATATCAAATGTCCGATCTTCTAAGAATTAATTAATTATAGCGAATTTGGCGGAACTGACCGTCGGATCGTTGTTTAGATGTTTCTGAGAAAACGTAGATGCAAGCGCTTGACATTATTATAGAATTCTGAAAAATAGAAGGACGAAGGTTCACAGTTGTGCAATGAACCAAAATATTAAAGATTTACAGAAAAAAAAAACATGTTCAACGATGATTCAATATTATAGAGGGATCAGTTTAAGTGGTGTTCGTTATAACCGAATTATCCATTATACTTACAAGTAATTATAATTATTACTCAGGTATTTCTGATAATTATTTAAAGCGCATTTACATTATTATTTATCTTAAGATTCCAACCTTCGATAGATTGAACTCCAACAATAGGATCGTTAGTCGTTAATTGTGACATAGAGATAAGTCATAACTTAATAAGGCGTATGCAGTTTGGGCACAGAACCCATCTCGTCACGGGTTGGCATATTACGAGAAGAATCCAAGAAAGCGTATTCTGTTAAATATTTTTCGAAGCTATCGGATCGAATAATATTTCTGATTTCATTCTATAAAACGTATATTTAAACAGGCTGGTTTTCCTTGTGGGGCTAAAGTGGAAAAATATTTGTTTGGATCTTGAATTTAATTAATTTACTACAAGTTTTTAATTGTTTAGTTTTAAAGGAAAATTTCCAATTTATATTCAAATTTTATTTAAATAAAAACTTTTAGTTTTGTCGGTAAAATTCCATTATCCTATTTTATGGGGAAACCTTGAATCCAAAAAGAAGAGGGGAGGATGAATAAAAAAGAGAAGAGAGCAAAAAAAAATATAGAATTGAATTTTATTTATTTATAAAATTATGAATTGCCGGAATAAAAATTAAAAGTTTTGGTTTTTTTTTTTGTTGGGATTTTCATAATTAAAATATTTAATTTTTTTTCTGGAAGAAAAGAAAATTGATTTTTAATCAATATAATCAAAAATTCATTGCACTTAAAATTCTCCCATAAAGTGTTAAGTAATTTGGGAAATTATTGAATATTATTCTTAATTTTTTCAAAGTTTATGACAGATTGAAAATTGTCGGCATATACCAACGATGGCAGGTTCATTATAATGGAATCTAAATTATTATTTCTATTTCTACAAATATGAAAGTGTTGCCGGTCTGCCACACCGTGAAATTATATGAAAGAATTCATAACTTAAGAAATAAAATATTATATTTTAGAAAGTATTTACAACAGTTGAAATTAATTTCATAATAACAAATTTCATTTAACAAATAATAATAATTAGTTTTTTTGAAAAAACATAAATTTACGCATCTTCCACATCTGTAAACTAAACAAAAAATATTGAAGAAAAATAAAGAAAACAAAAAAATAATATTATTCCAATTGATTGATTTCTGATTATTTTTCTTCAACTTAAATATTTATGTAAAAAAAAAAATGATTTTCAAGAAAACTAAAGAAAATAAATTCAATCATTAAAACAAATAATTGATGTTCAACTCATAAAAGAAAATCCTTCATTATTTTAATAATCATTCTGGTTGTCATTGATTGAATAAGTTTTGTTGTTTCAGGTTGTCAAAGTAAGATTGAGTTTTGAAAATGAAAATATGAATCTTTATTTATTTATTTAATTGATTTAAAAGTTATTGCACTTTTAAAATATATTCAATATAACAACAATAACAATTACAAAAGATGAAGATAAAATTCTATAAAGTAAGATTTATTATTTCTTATAAATGAGTACAACAACACACTGGATGTCATTGATGTTGATGTCATAATTATTATGAGACAAATAAAAAGTTTAAAAGAAATTAATAAAAATATCTTCCATAGTTTTTCATCTATTATTTTTTTTCTTCTTTAAAAAAAAAACTTATCAGAATAAAGACAATTTATTATTTTCTTAAATAAAAAAAAAATAATATGAATCGTGTAAATTATCGGATGTTGCTAAATAATCTGTCTAAATCTAAAATTGTTTTATACTGATTAGTAGAAAACTTTAATGATTCGTCCATTCAATTTTCTTCAATTCATTTATAAATGAAATATTTCTTTGTCTGTTTTTTTTTTTTTTGGTTCTTCATAAACAACAAAAAAAAAACTGTTTTTATTGTCTTAAAAGATTTAATTCATCGGATACCAGTGGCTTTTTATTTTTAGTAATATTAGAAGATTGTTGTATCCCGAAAACCAGTTTCCATTAATTCAAATAAATATAAATCTTCTGTTTTTTTTTTTTTAAGTCGTGCAATAACGTCAAACGGATTTTATTCTAAAACAAAAGAGTTAAGGAACTAAAAAAAATCCGAATGAATTCAAGTTTGTGGGTAGGAGTGGGTAGTAGTGGAGGGGAGGAGACAGACTTCAAATGAAAATTATAAAGAGTTAATTTTCATTAAAGGTAATGATTTAACTTATTTTCTTTTTATTTCAGCATCATCACATTAACGTCATCACAGTCATCATTTAAGGAAGGGGGGCCTGAACTAATTTTAACAATTTCCGTGCAAAAAAAAAATATCTATGAATTTTTATATTATTTCACCAAACGGAAATTCACAGCAACGCTTTTTTGTTGTTGTTGTTGTTACATTTTATCTTTGTGTATATTTTATTTTTTTCTGTATTTGAATTAACGTCACAAAAATATAATAGTTGATAGTGAACATGTTTAAAATATTTCTTTATTTTAAATACACACACACACATACATACATAAACACATACGTACGCATAAACACACATGAGCCAAACACAAGTCACACACACACACACACATACATATTTAAAAATATTTTTATTTTAAATTGAGAGCTTGAATATTTTTAAGCAGCTCTCCAAACAAAATGTTAAAAAACTGAAAATTATAAAAGTTTCAGTACAGTCGAGACTATCACCTCGTTAAGTAAAGTAGAGGAAATTATTATTATATAGAGAGAAAATTGTTTTGTTGTGATTTCTAATTTATACAAGAAAAACAACAACAAAGAAAAAATAAAAATATATTTCTATTAAAATTATAATTTTTTTTTTGTTGAAATTCAACCAAAAATTAAAAGTTTTTTTTTTTTTTTTGTTAATTTTTATTTGGATTTTTTGGTGAACATTTTTTTTTTTTTTGTTAGAAAAATTAAAGGTGTTTTTTTTTTTGTTTTATTAAAAGTGTCAAAATAATAATAAAAAGTGATTATAAAAATCTATGAAAAAAAAAATTGTCTAATTGGATTAATATTTCATATTAGAGCAAAACAAAAAAAAAAGTGTTTTTAAACAGAGGAACGGAAAGAGGGGCAAAAAAAAAAAAAAGAATCAAGCAATTTGCAAAATAATTTAAAAGTATTTTTTTTTTTTGTTCATATTTTAGTTTGTTTCTTTTTTTTTTGCATTTTAACTTCGCAAAAAAAAAAACAACAACAACAACATAACACAAAAATTTATTCATATGGAATGTACAGTGACAATTTATTTCAATTTATTATAATAAAAATATAAAACAAAAACAAGAAAAAAAAAGTGACATAATAATAAAAGGAATAAAAAACAATAAAGAAAAAAAAGAAAAAAAATAGAACAGAACCGAAAGAAAATAAATGAAAAACAATTTAAATAAAAGTGTGAAAAATTCTAGTATGACTTCAACTATATTACAAAAGCAGTCGTGGACGAATAATAAAGATAAAGTTCGTCTTTCTTATACCGATAGTAAAGGATTAAAAAAAGTTTTAATGAAGATGCTTGTATTTGATGATAATAATAAACATTCTAAAAATAATGTAAGTTTTTATTCTTATTATTCTACTACTAATACTACTACTACTACTACTACTACTACTACTTCATCATCATCATCATCATCATCATCATCATCATCATCATCATCATCATCATCATCATCATCTCCTTGTCGTCGTCGTCTTCTTCTTCTTATATTAGTAGAACTTCATCATCATAATCATCATCATCATCTCCTTGTCGTCGTCGTCTTCTTCTTCTTCTTTTATATTCTTCTTCGTTTCGTCTTCATCGTCATTTATTATTTTTTTTGTCTTAAGTTTTTTTTTTTTGTTAATTTTGATTCAGTAGAGATTTAGTCGATGAATTGTATAGAAGAAGAAAGAGGAAACAAAAAAAAAATAATAAATAGTCTCAGCAACGGACAAACAAAAGAACAAATAATTATTTATTCATTAATTAGGGAGAATTAGAAAAAAATTTCATTCAATTTCTTAATTTTAATTGAATCATAATTTTTATTAATTTTTAAATTTTAATTGTAAATTTTAGTTTGTGATTTTTTTTTTATATTTTTGTTCGTTTGGGGTGGGAGTGAAGTGAAACTTGAGAAACGGGAAGATAATACTTTTTTTTCTTTTGTTTTTATTTTTTTTTTAATTTTAATTCTTTTTGTTGTTGTTGCTGTTGCTGTTGTTGTTGTTGTTGCTGTTTATCTACCGGATTAATCTTCTTAATTCAAAACAAATTATACAATTTTTTTTTAATTACACATCCGATATTATTGGACGAAGACACTCGTGTTGTTTAAGAATTAAAAATGTTTCATTAAATTGCAAGCGCAGCCACAAAAAAAAAATACAAAAATAAATCAAAGTAAAAAAAAAAAATAATTCAAATATTTTAATTCTATTTTTTTTATTTATTTTTTTTGTAGCCTCTAATTGATATTAAGGTCGTTGGTCATTTGTACAAATTTTGTATTTGTACAAATTTGTAAAAATTAATTGTTTAAAAAAAAAATACCAAAAAAAACAAAAAAACAGTTTTTATTGAAAATTGAAACGACAAATTACAAGAAACAAGAAACGAGCAAAAAAAAAAACTTTCGAATTTAAACTTTTGACTTAAAAATTATTGGTTTTTTTTTTGTTGTTGTATTTATTTTTTTTCTTGTAAGAAAGAGAACTAAATTGAATCGGATTATTAAGAATTCTTCGTAACGAATTTTTTTTTTTTTTACGCGCGTAAAATCTAAAAAAATATAAAAACAAAAAAAAGTCTGCTGACTGACTCAACTTTTAATTTGTGAATTTCTAAATCCTCACTAAGTGAGTTTTATTGATGTTGCTGTTGTTCTTTTTTTTTTGTAATTTTATATCTAAAACCGAATTACTTATCAAAAAAAAAAAAAAAACGGATGATGATGATGATGATGATGCTGATGATGATGATGAATCATAAGAGAATACATTTTTATTTGTAAATTCGTTTTTACTTTTGTCTTCATTCTATAAAATATCGTTTTTTTTTTATTGAACTTGATCAAGAAGAAACACCTTTTTTGTTGTTGTTGTTGTTATTATTTTTTTTTTTTTACGTCTTAAGAATTAATAAAAATTTCATTAAGAAAATTTCTGGTAGATATATATTTGGATAAGATTACAATTGGGCGCGCATTTTAATCATTCAGAAAAAAAATGTATATTTGTATTCACTCTCTCTCTCGTATTACATCAACTGACATTAAATAAAATGCAATAAAAATAAAAACCATACAAAAAAAAATTGAATATCAACTTTCCTGCTTACATTTTATTTTGTCTTTATCTGATTATTGTCGTTAATTTTCAATATTTCACACTTTTACTTTTTTTTTTCTGTTTTGTTTTTCCTTTATTCTTATATGCGATTCTTCATTTATTCTAGATATTTCTTATAAGTACTAATAAATATGAATACAAATATTCTCTTGTGTGCTGTCATGTATAATCAGTAATCAGTCATCAAAATTAAATGAAAAATTATAATTCAATGAAATTTTTACAACAGAATAAACAAAAAAAAGTATTTATTGGATTCGTCTTTCAATGTAAATTTTTTCATTTTCCACCAAATACCAAAAATATATATTTCATGAGGGTTATTTTCTTATCATTAATAATTTATGTCTCTTATCATTCGTTTCATTCGTTTCATTCGTTTCATTCGTTTTATTATTTATCAATTTACAAATATTGGTTTGTTTGGAGACTATAAAAAAAATTTTTTATATATTTATAAATTTCGTTACCATTTTTTCCATTATCAGTAATAAAATCATTATCGTTTTCTCACTTTTTCATTTCTTCATCTCTCTCTCTCTCTCTCTCTCTCTCTCTGTCTCTCTCTCTCTCTGTCTCTCTCTCTCTCTCCTAATTTTTTGATAAAGAATAAAAAACAGACAAATAGTACTTTAAATTCAACATCAAGAAACCAAAAAAAAAAAAAACAAACAAATTTTTTAAGCTCCTTTTTAAGTGCGATTAGTTGGTTTTTGTTTTGTTGCCACCATTAAATTTTTCATTTGTTAAATTTTGTAATTTTAAAACAACAAAAAAAAAATAATGTAGTAAAAATCCCGTTATAATGGAAAATCCTATAAAAACACAAAAATGTAGAGGACGTTCTGATTTGTTTTTGTTTCTTTTTTTTTTTTTTGTTAATACAAAATTATTTCCACTTTACAAATGACTATGTTGGGTAACACTCGTCAAATGTGGTAATACTTGTCAAATTTGAATAGACCCTTATACGTTATGACGTCATAATTGGGACATTTAAAGTTTAAAAGAAGAAATAATTTGATTGAAATTAAAATTAACTTAAAACAAAACTGAAAAATATTTGATTAATTTATGTTTTTTTTTTTCATTTGTTTTTTTTCTTTATTTTTTTACAGAATATTTCTAATGAATCAATAGCTGATTTTTTAACAAATTCTTCAAATGCTACAAATATGTCACTACTGAAATTTTTAGCAATTGTAAGTATTTTTATTTTCTTTTATTTAATTTAATTAAAATTAAAATTAAAATTAACTAAATATTTAAACCGCAACAATATTTTTTTGGTTCTTAACTTTTCCAATTTCCGTTTCAAACAAAATGATAAGAAATTAATGGATTGGTTTAGTCTGATTTAATTGTACAAAATTATGTTCGGTTTAATGTTTCGATTAAATTCAATTCAACTGAAAAATTAACGCTTGCCCACAAATATCTGAACGTTTTTTTGTTTATTTTAATCAAAAAAAAAAATAATAACGTACAAATAAAAATGGTTTGAGGATAAAAATAAAATTTACCGCACTGATATTTCTATGACATTGAAATTGTTATCACTGAAATATATTTTCATTTTCATTTTCATTTTTTTTTTTGAATTATTGAAAGTTTCTGTACAGTTTTTATTTTAATGTAAAATTCAACGCACATATGGACAAACATTATGACAGTGACAGTTTAAATGTTTAAATGTTATTTACTTTTTTTTTCTATGACGTCATAAAGCAAAAAATAATTAAATATGGTAAATAAGAAATAAAGAAAAATATTTATATGAAGCCTGCACTTTTTATTTTTGTTTTTGGTTCTTGTTGTGTGTTGTTGTGTTGTTTAATTATTTATGCAAATTTTGTTTAATTTTGGTTTTATACTTTTTTTTTTGTTTTGTTTTTTTTTTTCAATTTAAAAACCAAAAAAAAAAACACAAAAACAAAATGTGTAGACATTTCCGAATTCCATTTTTAAGTTTCACTGAAAATATTACAAAATAGTTATTTACAACAATTTATTGTCTTCTTTTTTTTGTTTTTTTTTTTTGGTTGTTGTTGTTGTTATTGTTGTTGTTGGTGTTAAAGAAAAAAAAAAACGTTTCAAAATGAAAAAAAAAAAACACAAAAATTTTTTGTTCAAATAAAAACAAAAAAAAAACATAGCAGCAACAACAACAAAAACAAAAAGTATCAATTCACGTCATTCGAGACCGTAGTCGTAGTGTAAGAATTTATTTAATTTTTGTTGTTGTTGTTGTTGTTGTTGTATTGTTGTTGTGTTTATTTTTGTGTTATTTTTTTTTTTTTGAATAAATTTACATTGAATTCGCATTGACGTTAAATGAAGAAAAGAAAAAAACAACAAAAACAAAAAAAAAGTATGTAGTCGTCGCGGAAACTTCTTTTATATGATTTTTGGTTGATGCTAACTTTTCTGTATTTTAATTGTGTTATTGTTGTTTGTTTGTTTTTTTCGTCTTTTTGTTGTTGTTGTTGTTGTTGTTACATAGACTATTGCACAGAAAAAAAAATAAATAATAATAATAATAATGAGATGTAAAAATTATAATTAACCAAAGAAAGAAAAAAGAATACAAAAAATATTACAATAAATTGAAACCTTGAATTTACATTTTGTTATCTCGTATCGTAATTCAATTAAGTTAATTTGATTAAAGAAAAAAAAAAAAATAGAAATAGAGAAAAAAAAAGTGTCAATAGAAAAATGTAAAATCTTCCAATTATTTTATTTCATATTTTCTTTCATTTTTATATTAGACGTAAAAGTAGAACAGTTTTAAGAACAGTAAATAATATTTATAATTATTATTTTATTGATTTATTTTTAGAATAAATTTAAAACTTTTTTTTTAAACGTAAAAACAAAAAAAAAAACGTACTCATGTTCGTTCAATACGTTCGTTCAATGTAAGTTTTATGTCATTTTTTTATTTGTTAGAAAATAAATTAAAATTTGTAGAAGACAACACAAAAAAAAAAGTCAATTTAGGTAAAAGTCAATTTAGGTAATCTCTCACATAGAGTCAGTCCCATAGTCACAATATACCAATCATTCTGTCATCATTTTTTGTATTCCACTTAGAAGTTCAGAACTTCATTAAATTATGACAGTTAAATCTAATTAGTTGGTATTGTTATTTAAAAGAAACGTAAAACAAAAAAATTATTGATATTCACGTTTTTGTAATTAAAATATAAAAATAAATCGATTAAAATCTATTCTTTAAAATTCATTTAGTTTGTTTTTTTCTCCCCCACAGAAACTAATAATAAATTGCAATTGTTAATAAATTCTTAATACAAACAAAAGAAGAAAATATAATTGAACAATTAACGTACGTTCGTAAATGACAATAAAAAAAAAACATTAACAATAATTTTTTATTCAACTCTTTTCAATAAATAATAATTTGAATCAAAGCACAATATACCACCCAGAGTCTCAAAGAAATATAATTAAAAATAAACGCAGACACACAAAAAAAAAACAGGTGAATGGGACCTTAAAAGTTGTTTTTTTTTTTCTACATACAAAAGAAATGTCGGCTTTTATGATCAATGACTATTTTTTTTGTTTTGATGATGATCATGATGATGATGATCATGATGATGATGATGATGATGATGATGATTATATTTTAATTATTCATAACGCGATATTTTGTTTTGTTTGTTAACTTTATATATACATTTTTTTTTTATTCTGTTCAATTTTTTTTTATTATATGGATATGTGTAAATTTGTTAATATTTTATTAATTTATACGTGACGTCATAATTAAAATAAATGCAATTCAAAATAAAAAAAAAAATACGTTTATTGCATTTATAATGTAAATCATTTACACAAGGAACTTATTTTATTTGTTACGTAAAATATTACTTTTTTATTTTAATCCACCTACAATTATTCATGTAATTAATTTAAACGTAAAATGATCATCATGAATTAAATGGAATTCATTTGATCAAAAAAAAAATTAACCATTTTCTTTAATTTTTTCAAATTTATTTTGAATTTCTTCTTTTTTTTTTTCTTACAAAAATAAATAAATACCTACCTTCGTTGTTGTTGTTCTCTCTTTGTACTTGATTTACATTAAGTGATTGTTGTTATTGGCTTTTTTAAGAAAATCTCTACCTTGTTTGTTGTTGTTGTTGTTTGTTCCTCTTTCTAAAATAAAATTTTCACAAAATTTCCTTCTGTTCAAATTGTTATTTTGTCGAATTAAAATAAATAGAATTTTTAACGTTAGTTAGTTAGTTAGTTAGTTAGTTAGTTTGTTTCTATTTTTTTGTAAACAAAAAATAATCGTGTGTACGCTGATTGAGTTTATAAATGAGTTTTATTTTCAAAAGAAATATTTTTTTTATTAATTATTTTAGAATTTTAGCCGAATTTGTCTAAAAACGAAGAAAAAATTGATTCTTGTAATTTTGACTCTGTTGTTTGTTTTTTGTTTTGTTTTTTGTTTTGTTTGTTTGTTCTCAATTTTAATTCAATAAAAATGGAATTTGAATTTCAGTTCATCGCAGTTGTTCCATTTGCAACTGGAAATAAATGCAACAACAAGAAAAAAAAAATAATGCGTACATTTGTAATCGAAGACGATTTTTTTTTTTTTTGATGCTTTAGGCTAAATTTTTTATTTTCTAGAAATTCAACATAAAAAAATTTGAAATTATAAATTTTTTTTTTTAATTTTTTCGCAAAAAAAAAATATCAGAAAATAAGGTTAGAGAGAAATAAATTTTTTTTTCTTTAAACTGGAATTAATGTGCGAACCAAAAAATCAATGAAAGAAAAAGAAACTTTTTTTTTTTTTTTATTGGTCGGTCAAAATTTGTATTAAAAAATTATTTCTTTTAAAGTGTGTGTGTGTGTGTGTGTATGTGTATTTTGATGACGCACATAGGCAGAAGAAGAAGAAATAAAAAAATATAAATTTAATTTTTTAACATTTTAGGATTTTTTTCTTTTTCTTCTTCTTCTTTTGTGTTTTGTTTTTTTTTTTTTTGTTTTTTTTTTTCTTTCTTTTGATTTTGTTTTGATGAAAAAAAGTTTTTACAGCAAAAAAAAAAAACTGCTTAATTAATTATTTCTTATATTTTCTTCTTCTTCTTCTTCTTCTTTCACTTTTGATCTTTTAAATTTTACTCTATTTGATTTTTCTTTTATGAATTAATCATTCAACTTCACCTCATTCATCCCATGTAACATTTAAGAAGAAGAAACCAAAAATCACAAATCTTTATTTTTTATTTTGATTAGAATATCATTTCTTAACTTTTAAGATCTAACTAAATTTCAAATGTTTAATATTGTGTGTGTGTGTGTGTATGTTTACTTTGAGTTTAGTTTTTCTCTTGGAAAAAAAAAAAAAAAGGAATCCCATAAAATGATGAAGGAAAAAAATGAAATTAAATTCATTGGAATTTTTCGTGAATCTTTTCTTTAAATTAAAAATAATTACAAAAACAACAATGAATGATTTAAATTAAATTTTCATTAATCCAAAAATGTTATTTAATTAAAAAAAAAAAAAAAATGAGGAAAAGAAAATTTTCTCAATTAAAAAAAAATTATTCGGATTTTATTTTTTCTATTTTTTTTTTTTTTTGTTGTTTCAATCCTAATTTTTTTGTTTTTTTGTATTTTTTAATTTAAAAAACGATACGATTTTGTTGTTGTTGTTGTTCTTGTTGTTGTTATTGTAAAAATATTTTATAATTTATATGTTTGACGTCAATCCGCAAATCGAAAAGTTTTAATAAAACAGAAACAACAAAACAATCATGTTTTAACAGGCAACACAAATACAAATAAAAAAAACAATTCTTACAAATACAATTAAAAGATTAACTGAAGCTTTGATGAAGAGAAATAGAAGAAGAAGAAGAAGAAGAAGAAATAACAGAAAGAATGTTCCAATCTTGTATATTTTTGATGATGTTGATGATGATCATGTTGATGATGAACCAAAAACAAAAATAAAATTACATACATACATACGTGAATATGTGTGTACTTGCATATGTATGCTAATGCATACATGCATACGTGTAAGCCACATATTTCATATATTAATATTTTTTAACCAATGTTGTTGTTGTAGATGTTTTTTATTACAAACTTCATACATTTTTTTTTTAACGAAGAAAAAAATAGACTTTATAGACAGTCGGTCTGTAATGTGTTTGAATCTGAATTTTTGAAGAAAATTGTTGAGAACATACGGTACCAATAATAATAACTCACAACATAAAAATAAATAAATAAATGTCTATCGAGGAGGTGATGATATAAATTTTTAATCAAAAAATTACAATCTTAAAATTGGTTTTCAATAACTGACATAAAATAATAAACAAAAAAAAGAGGAACAAGAACAACATTACAAAATTACACGATCAGTTTAAAAAGAATATTTATTGTTTTTTCTTAACCAACAAAAAAAAAAAACACACACACACACACACACACACAAATTCAATAAAAATCAATTATTTTTGTTCTTAACGATTATTTTTTGTTTATTTATTTTTTCTTTATTGAATTTGATTCAATCAAAGAAAAAATATTAAAATTTATTGTTCGATAATTTTATTTAAATCTTTTGTTTTTTTTTTTTTTGTTTTTATAGAAAATAAATGTTTTTTTTTTTATTTCTTTAAATTAAAATTTAAACTTTAAACAATATCCGATACACAGAGGATGTGTGTGTGTGTGTGTGTGTGTGTGTGCCTTCTGTAATAAAAATATAAAAATGTCAAAATATTTTTAAATGTTGAAATTATTGTGAATAAAATGTACCTACTCAGTTTGTGTCATCAATCATCAATCCATTGAATTAATCAATGAATATGAATGTTTTCTTATAGTGAATCTGAATAATAAAAAGAAATAAAATGAAAATAAAACATTTCCGATTTAACTTCTTGTAATAAATAACAGAATATTTATTGTGCATTCTTCTCTTGTTCTTTTCTTGGTAAATTCTTATAAAGGAAATGTATACGTACAATAATAGTAATACATGTACATGACAACACATATACGCACACAAACACATACACATATGACATACACTTATGACATACACAAACACACACACATGCATACGCCTATATTCTATATACACAAGTAACCCATCAAAAACCAATCTGAATAAAAATATACAAGATGAAATAGACAAATAAAAAAAAGAGGGCAAAACAAAAAACAACAACAAAAGAACGAAAGAGAAATGTAGGATAACGAAATAAGAATATTCCTTTGTTCCTGGTTTTTTTAGTTTTAGATTTAGTTAGTATAGACGACACTCACTGTTTTAGTGAATTTATTATAAAAGTTTTTAAAAGAAATTCTTATGATTTGATCGTTTTGTCTGAAAATTAAAAAAAAATTAAATCTCTGAAAATTAAAACACACAGAAAATAAATAAATAAATAAATGATGTTGGGCGTAAGTAAAAAATGAGAACAAATTTTTTTTGTTTTATTCTTTTCTTCTTTTTTTTTTTTTGTCTTTTTGGCTAATTTCTTAATAATAAAAATTAAACATTCTGATGGCACTGATATAATTTAATTTTTGTTGTTAGTGTTTTTTTTTTTGTTTGAATATTTTCACGTACAAAAATTTATTATTCTAAGAAAGTAAAATAATAAAAGAATTAGAAGTAAGAATAAGAATAGTGGAAGGAATATGGCAACATTTTTGTGTTAGAAAAAAAAAAAAGAATAACCTTCAAATATAAATAACAACAACAACAACAACAACAACAACAACAACAACAACAAAATAAAGGAAACATTTTTTACCATTGTCGTTAAAACTCTCTCTCTTTTTTTTTATTTGTCTTATTATTAAATAAGAAAATATTTTATTTATTCTAATTTAATTTTTAGTGAATTAAAATAAAATTATGTTTAAACTTTTTAAAAATATCTATTAGTAGAATATAATTTATTAATCATTTTCTTCTTCACTTTAATTTATAGAATGCATTAGAATTATCTGCACCAGCTAGTACAGTTCTATTACAACAAAGAAATACAATAACACCGGGCTGGTTTCAACTTGCTGGTCATTCAGAAAGGTAAATTAGAAAAAAAAAATTTTAAAAATTTAATTTCAATAAAATAAATAAATAAATGAAATGCAAAAATCAAATACAACAAAAAAAAATAATCCGGTAATGACTTTTACAACAACAACAACAAAGAATGCAAAAAAATATTCAGTTAAAAATAAAACAAAAAAAAAAGGAAATTTTCTATTTTTTCTCGTAAAGATTTTTTTCTCTCAAATACACAAAAAAAAGTCAATAATTATTAATTATAATATTTGTTTGATAAAGTTTATTACAAATTTTATTCCTTTATGCTAAATAAAAAAATTATTATTATTCATAAATGACGCGCAATTTTCTTTCTTTTTTTCTTTATATAAATTTAAATTTAAATTAAGTCGTTTTTTATTAACAAAAAAAGTATCATTTAATTTATTACGTTTAATTAATTCAAGAAAAAAACTACAATACAATTATTAAAATTAATAAACTAAACGTCTGTAATTTATTTTTAATGAATTAAAACGATTAATGAATAATAATCGTAATTTTATGTAGGAAAATTATTTTTCTAAATCTTTGCGTATTTTTCTAAATAAATTCATTCAAATTTTCTTTTTTTATAACAAAAACAAAAAAAAAACACCTACCCGGACCCATACATTTTACCTGCGTAGGTACAAACGGAAAATACAATAAATACAGAAATTAATATCAACATAAGAAAAACAACAAGACTAATTGTAAATTTATGTTAATTGTTTTAATTTAATTTTCATTTTAAAAAAAAAAATTTCATTTTCTTTTTATTTATTTATTTATTTATTGAATAAAAAATTTGATTGACGTGTACAAAACAAAAAGTGCATTGATCTGAATTGATTATATTTTATTAATTAATTATAATTAATTTTTGACATAAAGATATGATGAATATTTTAAAGTGTACAGAAACATCTGTGATCATGATTTTTGTCTTATACTTTGTTAATCTAAACAAATAAAAACAAATCAAAAATGAAAACATAAATTAATTTATTAATTATAGATTTCTTTACAGTATTGCACCAGCTGCTAATGGTATTGTACGTAAACATATTACTGGACCACCAGATTCAGAAGTAATTGCATATCGTGGAATATGTAAAGATACATATGCATCAAAAATAGTACCAAAATTTTTGGGTGTTACTGAAATTAATGGTGAATCATATATTGAATTAGAAGATTTATTACGTGGTTTTAAAGATCCAAATGTAATTGATATAAAAATGGGTTATCGTACATTTTTAGAATCAGAAGTATCATCAGAAATATTACGACCAGATTTATATAAAAAAATGATATCAGTTGATCCAAATGCACCAACTGATGATGAACATAAATTAAAAGCAATAACAAAATTAAGATATATGTTATTTAGAGAACAATTATCATCATCACAAACAAAAGGTTTTCGTATTGAAGCATTAAAAGTTAAAGGTTTTCAACCAATGACAGATTTAAAAACAGTACGTACTGATTCAGAAATACAAGCAACAATTAATCATTTTATAAATGGTAAAAAAAATATTGCAAAAGAAATAATAAAATGTATAAAAGAGATGAGAACATTAATTGAAAAATCAGAATTTTTTCAAACGCATGAAGTTGTAGGAAGTAGTATATTTATTGTTTATGATCATCAACAAATTGGTGCTTGGTTAATTGATTTTGCCAAATGCCGTAGTCTTCCGGAAGGAGTTAAAATTAATCATAGAACAAAATGGATTCCGGGTAATTCTGAAGAAGGTCTTTTACATGGTTTTGATGAACTTATTAATACATTTGATTCTGTTTATCAAACACA